>JARQOC010000001.1:322191667-322791667 GCA_033576535.1 Allobates femoralis
CAGCAAATTGGGGAGATTTTTCTCCCGGACACAAAAACGTTGCCAGCAACGTTTTTGTGTAAGGTGAGAAAAATCCGATTTCTCACGGATTCTGCCGGAGAGATGGAAACCGGATGGCAGAGAGCTGCCATCCGGCTCCAATTAGCCCCATAGGATACTATGAGGCCAAAATCCGGTTGGTTTACAACGAACAGCCCCGGACCGGACTATGCCGTGGTGTGAAGCCAGCCTTTCCCAGTGACTTTTGAGATAGAAAATGACTGCCGTATAAACTGTGGTGTATTGGAAACCGCTGATTTGTGATGACTAAGGTATTGACCACCACTCTATAAGATAATCTGTAGGATGTAATATCTGCCGAACATTTTGGGGAGGCCAAAACAGCAACGTAAATTGATGTTAACCCACTCTCTAACGTGTTTTGAAAAAAACTGATTGAATCTCCAAATATTTAAATTTGGCGCATGAAATCACAAATTTCTAGAAATTGGACTCAAAACAGTCTATACAGGCAGGCTCTAATATCCAGCTTTCCTGTGACCAGAACAGTCACCAGACTGTTGTAGTTGACTAGCTCTATACAGGCAGGCTCTAATATCCAGCTTTCCTGTGACCAGAACAGTCACCAGACTGTTGTAGCTGACTAGCTCTATACAGGCAGGGTCTAATATCCATATCCAGCTTTCCTGTGACCAGAACAGTCACCAGACTGTTGTAGTTGACTAGCTCTATACAGGCAGGCTCTAATTTCCAGCTTTCCTGTGACCAGAACAGTCACCAAACTGTTGTAGTTGACTAGCTCTATACAGGCAGGCTCTAATATCCAGCTTTCCTGTGACCAGAACAGTCACCAGACTGTTGTAGTTGACTAGCTCTATACAGGCAGGGTCAAATATCCAGCTTTCCTGTGACCAGAACAGTCACCAGACTGTTGTAGTTGACTAGCTCTATACAGGCAGGCTCTAATATCCAGCTTTCCTGTGACCAGAACAGTCAGGAGACTGTTGTAGCTGACTAGCTCTATACAGGCAGGGTCTAATATCCATATCCAGCTTTCCTGTGACCAGAACAGTCTCCAGACTGTTGTAGTTGACTAGCTCTATACAGGCAGGGTCAAATATCCAGCTTTCCTGTGACCAGAACAGTCACCAGACTGTTGTAGTTGACTAGCTCTATACAGGCAGGGTCAAATATCCAGCTTTCCTGTGACCAGAACAGTCAGGAGACTGTTGTAGCTGACTAGCTCTATACAGGCAGGGTCTAATATCCATATCCAGCTTTCCTGTGACCAGAACAGTCTCCAGACTGTTGTAGTTGACTAGCTCTATACAGGCAGGGTCAAATATCCAGCTTTCCTGTGACCAGAACAGTCACCAGACTGTTGTAGTTGACTAGCTCTATACAGGCAGGCTCTAATATCCAGCTTCCCTGTGACCAGAACAGTCACCAGACTGTTGTAGCTGACTAGCTCTATACAGGCAGGCTCTAATATCCAGCTTTCCTGTGACCAGAACAGTCACCAGACTGTTGTAGCTGACTAGCTCTATACAGGCAGGGTCTAATATCCATATCCAGCATTCCTGTGACCAGAACAGTCACCAGACTGTTGTAGTTGACTAGCTCTATACAGGCAGGCTCTAATATCCAGCTTTCCTGTGACCAGAACAGTCACCAGACTGTTGTAGTTGACTAGCTCTATACAGGCAGGGTCAAATATCCAGCTTTCCTGTGACCAGAACAGTCACCAGACTGTTGTAGTTGACTAGCTCTATACAGGCAGGCTCTAATATCCAGCTTTCCTGTGACCAGAACAGTCAGGAGACTGTTGTAGCTGACTAGCTCTATACAGGCAGGGTCTAATATCCAAATCCAGCTTTCCTGTGACCAGAACAGTCACCAGACTGTTGTAGTTGACTAGCTCTATACAGGCAGGCTTTAATATCCAGCTTCCCTGTGACCAGAACAGTCACCAGACTGTTGTAGCTGACTAGCTCTATACAGGCAGGCTCTAATATCCATATCCAGCTTTCCTGTGACCAGAACAGTCACCAGACTGTTGTAGTTGACTAGCTCTATACAGGCAGGGTCAAATATCCAGCTTTCCTGTGACCAGAACAGTCACCAGACTGTTGTAGTTGACTAGCTCTATACAGGCAGGCTATAATATCCAGCTTTCCTGTGACCATAACAGTCACCAGACTGTTGTAGCTGACTAGCTCTATACAGGCAGGGTCTAATATCCATATCCATCTTTCCTGTGACCAGAACAGTCAGGAGACTGTTGTAGCTGTATACAGGCAAAATGCGCAAGGGCGTTGGCAAGGGACAAGGAAGTGGACGTGATGGTGGTGCAGGCAGAGGCCGAGTTCGTGTGCAAGCACTAATTTCGCATCAACAAAGTGCCACATCTACTCGCTCGCACGTCCTGTCCCAAATTCTTGGGGCCTGCAGCAGTACACCTCTCTTGAACCAAGACCAGTGTCAACAGGTTGTTACTTGGATAGCGGATAATGCTTCCAGTCAGATTGGCACCTCCACAAACACCCTGTCTTCCACACGGTCAAGTGTTGGTAGCTGTAATACTGCACCGCACATTTCCCAACCTGATCCTCCTTCCTACCACCAGGCCGAGTACACGTCCACGGACATTACTGATCCCACACTTGGACACTCGGAAGAGCTATTCACGTATCCATTCGCAGAATCTGGCCTCTCGCCAACTCCTGTTGAAGTGGGTGATGAGGAGAGCGTATGTACCGATGGCCAAATATTTGAGCAGCCTCATTCTCACGTAGGGAACGTTGGCAACGTGTCTCAACAAGGGATGGACGATGATGAGACAAAATTGCCAGGAAGTCAGGAGGAGGATCAGGGTGCGGAACAGGAAGACGACGTGGTAGATGATCCAGTAGCTGACCCAACCTGGCAGGAGGAAATGCAGAGCGAAGACAGCAGTGAACAGGGGGAGAGAGGCGTAGCATCCCAACAAGCAGTAAGAAGCAGGTTGGTGTCCGCAGGCAGAAGGCAGGCAACTGTTCCCCGGAACAACAACACGACACAAGGTGCCTGTGCAAATGTTAGGTCTTCCCGAGTCTGGCAGTTTTTTAAGTTGGCTCCAGATGACTCTAAAAAGGCCATTTGCAACACCTGCCATGCCAGCATCAGCAGGGGTACGAAAACTTGCAGCCTGACCACCACCAGCATGATCAGGCACATGTCAGCCAAGAACCCGACTTTGTGGGAAGTACAACAGAGTAGAGGAGCGGTGCTTGCTGATGTCACTTTTACGTCTTCGCGTGTTGTGCGTGCGAGCCAATCCCTGTCCATGCTCCCCGCGAACAGGCCTCCGGCCCTGCACCTGAAGTTGCCCATGCACAAATAACCCCACCATCAAGCACGTCCTTGTCCCAGCGCAGCGTGCAGTTATCCATTCAGCAAACATTTGAACGCAGTCGCAAATACGCTGCCAACGCCCCACATGCCACAGTCCTAAATGGTCACATTTCGCGACTGCTTGCGCTAGAAATGTTACCTTTCCGGCTGGTGGAGACGGAAGCATTCCGCGACCTGATGGCGGCTGCTGTCCCACGTTACTCGGTCCCCAGCCGCCACTATTTCTCCAGGTGTGCCGTCCCCGCATTGCATAATCACGTGTCACAAAGCATCACATGTACCCTGAACAACGCTGTTTCAGCAAAAGTCCACCTAACCACAGACACGTGGACAAGTGCTTGTGGGCAAGGCCGCTACATCTCCTTGACAGCTCACTGGATTAATATTGTGGGAGCTGGGACCCAGTCTGAGCGAGGGACGGAACACGTCCTTCCCACACCAAGGATTGCAGGCCCTACCTCAGTCATGGTTTCACCAAGACTCTACAGCTCCGGAATGTCATGCTCCTCAGCCTCCTCCTCCTCCTGTGCATCCTCATCCACTTTACCCTCCACACCAGTCCCAAGCTGGAAGCACTGCAGCACTGCCTCTGCGAAGCGGCAACAGGCTGTGCTGAAGCTAATATGCATAGGTGACAAACCCCACAATGCAGAAGAGGTGTGGACAGCTCTGAAACAGCAGGCAGATCACTGGCTCACACCTCTGAACCTAAATCCAGGAAAGGTCGTGTGTGACAATGGCCGGAACCTGGTGGCAGATTTGAGGCGAGGCCAGCTGACGCATGTTCCATGCGTGGCCCATGTGCTCAACCTGGTGGTTCAGAGGTTTCTAAAGTCATACCCAGAGCTGTCTGATCTGCTGGTAAAAGTTCGCTGCCTGTCTGCACATTTTCGCAAGTCACCAGCTGCTTTCAGCGCAGTTTGCGTCTTCCGGCCCACAGACTGGTGTGTGATGTCCCCACGCATTGGAATTCAACTTTGCACATGTTTGTCAGGATATGTGAGCAGAAGAGGGCAGTTGTTGACTACCTGCATCACCTAAGCCGTCGGGAAATGGGTCAAACTCCACACATAACACCTGAGGAGTGGAGATGGATGTCCGACCTATGTACCGTCCTCCAAAACTTTGAGGACTCCACCAAGATGGTGAGCGGCGATGACGCCATTATTAGCGTCACCATACCGCTACTCTGCCTTCTAAAACGGTCTCTGCTGAAAAACAAAGATGAAGCATTGCAGGCGGAGCGCGATGACTTGGAGCAAGAAACAGTAGTGGGTGTGGGTGATAACACACAGCCCAGCCTCATCTCATCACAACGTGCAGTGGAGGACTATGACGAGTAGGAGGAGGAGGATGAAGACGTGGAGCAACTCTCTGGCCAAATTGAGGATATGACATGCACACCAGTCATACCCTCGCTTCAGCGTGGCTGGCCAGAGGACAGGGGAGATGAGGAAGAGGAGGAGGAGGACAGCATGTTCAGTCATCGTGTTGGTCAGGATACTGAAGTGATGGCTGTTAAGAGTCTGGCACACATGGATGACTTTATGGTAAGCTGCCTAGCTCGTGACCCTTGCGTTCAGAACATCTTGGCTGACAATCAGTACTGGTTGGCAACACTCTTAGACCCACGCTAAAAGGAGAACTTTATGTCTCTCATTCCTGAGGCGGAGAGGTCAGCCAAAATGCAGCAGTTCCAGAAGGCCATAGTCACGGAAGTAGGCAAAGCATTCCCCCCATAAAACGCTAGCGGCATAGGTCAGGAATCGGTGGACAACCAAGGCGTACGGCCCAGAGGGGCACAAGTCCAATCCGCCAGAGGTAGGGGAACAGTCTTTACGATGTGGGACAGTTGTCTCAGCCCCTCACGTACCACAGCCCCTGAGGTGCGGGGTAGTGCCGCAAGAAATGCTAAGTTTGGCCAGATGCTGAAGGAGTACCTTGCAGATCGAACAACTGTACGGCGACATTCCTCTGTGCCTTACAATTATTGGGTCTCCAAGCTGGACACGTGGCATGAATTGGCTCTCTACGCCTTGGAAGTCCTGGCCTGCCCTGCCACTAGCGTTTTGTCAGAGCGTGTTTTCAGTGCCGCAGGTGGAATCATTACTGATAAACGCACCCGCCTGTCAACTGAAAATGCTGACAGGCTGACTCTGATCAAGATGAACAAGGGTTGGATTGGGCCAGACTTCACCACACCACCAACAAATGACAGCGGAATTTAAATTTTGTTATGGGAATTTGCCATGTACCTCCACTCACCCATGGGTACACACTTCTGGACTTTGGCTAATCGCTGGACTGCTCCTCCTTCTCCTCATGTGCCACCATGATGACCGTTACAATAGTTAGGCTGTTGTTTCAGGTATACCCCCAGTGGTAAATTTTTTTGCCCACTCTTTTAGAATGGGCATTACAACGACAGGAGACCCGCTCCTTTTCAATGGGAAAAATGTTTTGAGGCCCTCATGCACGTCTCTATCCAGGGACAATGTGGAGCCTCCCAATTTTTGGCTGCCCTGCCAAAGGGCAATACTACAATACACCCACTTCAGGTTTACAGGCCCTCATGCATGTCTGTATGCATGGGTCATTGTTGAACCTCCCAATTTTTGGCTGCCCTGCCAAAGGGCAATACTACAATACACCCACTTCAGGTTTACAGGCCCTCATGCATGTCTGTATGCATGGGTCATTGTTGAACCTCCCAATTTTTGGCTGCCCTGCCAAAGGGCAATACTACAATACATACACTTCAGGTTTACAGGCCCTCCTGCACGTCTGTATTCAGGGGCATTGTTGAACCTCCCAATTTTTGGCTGCCCTGCCAAAGGGCTATACTACAATACACCCACTTCAGGTTTACAGGCCCTCTGCACGTCTGTATCCAGGGGCTTTGTTGAACCTCCCAATTTTTGGCTGCCCTGCCAAAGGGCAATACTACAATACACCCACTTCAAGTTTACAGGCCCTCCTGCACGTCTGTATCCAGGGGCATTGTTGAACCTCCCAATTTTTTCCTGCCCTGCCAAAGGGCTATACTACAATACACCCACTTCAGGTTTACAGGCCCTCCTGCACGTCTGTATCCAAGGGCATTGTTGAACCTCCCAATTTTTGGCTGCCCTGCCAAAGGGCTATACTACAATACACCCACTTCAGGTTTACAGGCCCTCCTGCACGTCTGTATCCTGGGTCAATGTTGAACCTCCTAATTTTTGGCTACCCTGCCAAAGGGCAATACTACAATACACCCACTTCAGGTTTACAGGCCCTCCTGCACGTCTGTATCCAAGGGCATTGTTGAACCTCCCAATTTTTGGCTGCCCTGCCAAAGGGCTATACTACAATACACCTACTTCAGGTTTACAGGCCCTCCTACATGTCTGTATCCAGGGTCATTGTTGAACCTCCCAATTTTTGGCTGCCCTGCCAAAGGGCAATACTACAATACACCCACTTCAGGTTTACAGGCCCTCCTGCACGTCTGTATCCAGGGGAATTGTTGAACCTCCCAATTTTTGGCTGCCCTGCCAAAGGGCTATACTACAATACACCCACTTCAGGTTTACAGGCCCTCCTGCACTTCTGTATCCAGGGGCATTGTTGAACCTCCCAATTTTTGGCTGCCCTGCCAAAGGGCAATACTACAATACACCCACTTCAGGTTTACAGGCCCTCATGCATGTCTGTATGCATGGGTCATTGTTGAACCTCCCAATTTTTGGCTGCCCTGCCAAAGGGCAATACTACAATACACCCACTTCAGGTTTACAGGCCCTCATGCATGTCTGTATGCATGGGTCATTGTTGAACCTCCCAATTTTTGGCTGCCCTGCCAAAGGGCAATACTACAATACATACACTTCAGGTTTACAGGCCCTCCTGCACGTCTGTATTCAGGGGCATTGTTGAACCTCCCAATTTTTGGCTGCCCTGCCAAAGGGCTATACTACAATACACCCACTTCAGGTTTACAGGCCCTCTGCACGTCTGTATCCAGGGGCTTTGTTGAACCTCCCAATTTTTGGCTGCCCTGCCAAAGGGCAATACTACAATACACCCACTTCAAGTTTACAGGCCCTCCTGCACGTCTGTATCCAGGGGCATTGTTGAACCTCCCAATTTTTTCCTGCCCTGCCAAAGGGCTATACTACAATACACCCACTTCAGGTTTACAGGCCCTCCTGCACGTCTGTATCCAAGGGCATTGTTGAACCTCCCAATTTTTGGCTGCCCTGCCAAAGGGCTATACTACAATACACCCACTTCAGGTTTACAGGCCCTCCTGCACGTCTGTATCCTGGGTCAATGTTGAACCTCCTAATTTTTGGCTACCCTGCCAAAGGGCAATACTACAATACACCCACTTCAGGTTTACAGGCCCTCCTGCACGTCTGTATCCAGGGGCATTGTTGAACCTCCCAATTTTTTCCTGCCCTGCCAAAGGGCTATACTACAATACACCCACTTCAGGTTTACAGGCCCTCCTGCACGTCTGTATCCAAGGGCATTGTTGAACCTCCCAATTTTTGGCTGCCCTGCCAAAGGGCTATACTACAATACACCCACTTCAGGTTTACAGGCCCTCCTGCACGTCTGTATCCTGGGTCAATGTTGAACCTCCTAATTTTTGGCTACCCTGCCAAAGGGCAATACTACAATACACCCACTTCAGGTTTACAGGCCCTCCTGCACGTCTGTATCCAAGGGCATTGTTGAACCTCCCAATTTTTGGCTGCCCTGCCAAAGGGCTATACTACAATACACCTACTTCAGGTTTACAGGCCCTCCTACATGTCTGTATCCAGGGTCATTGTTGAACCTCCCAATTTTCGGCTGCCCTGCCAAAGGGCAATACTACAATACACCCACTTCAGGTTTACAGGCCCTCCTGCACGTCTGTATCCAGGGGAATTGTTGAACCTCCCAATTTTTGGCTGCCCTGCCAAAGGGCTATACTACAATACACCCACTTCAGGTTTACAGGCCCTCCTGCACGTCTGTATCCAGGGGCATTGTTGAACCTCCCAATTTTTGGCTGCCCTGCCAAAGGGCAATACTACAATACACCCACTTCAGGTTTACAGGCCCTCATGCATGTCTGTATGCATGGGTCATTGTTGAACCTCCCAATTTTTGGCCGTCCTGCCAAAGGGCAATACTACAATACACCCACTTCAGGTTTACAGGCCGTCCTGCACGTCTGTATCCAGAGGAATTGTTGAACCTCCCAATTTTTGGCTGCCCTGCCAAAGGGCTATACTACAATACACCCACTTCAGGTTTACAGGCCCTCCTGCACGTCTGTATCCAGGGGCATTGTTGAACCTCCCAATTTTTGGCTGCCCTGCCAAAGGGCTATACTACAATACACCCACTTCAGGTTTACAGGCCCTCCTGCATGTCTGTATCCAGGGTCATTGTTGAACCTCCCAATTTTTGGCTGCCCTGCCAAAGGGCAATACTACAATACACCCACTTCAGGTTTACAGGCCCTCATGCATGTCTGTATGCATGGGTCATTGTTGAACCTCCCAATTTCTGGCTGCCCTGCCAAAGGGCAATACTACAATACACCCACTTCAGGTTTACAGGCCCTCCTGCACGTCTGTATCCAGGGGTATTGTTGAACCTCCCAATTTTTGGCTGCCCTGCCAAAGGGCAATACTACAATACACCCACTTCAGGTTTACAGGCCCTCATGCATGTCTGTATGCATGGGTCATTGTTGAACCTCCCAATTTTTGAGGTAACAGATGAAAGCGGCACTCGTGGATCTTTTGTTCCATATGCTGTTTAATGATCTAGTTTAGGATACATCCATCGGGGAGGGTGTGCAGGGAGGGAGTGTGCAAGCTGCCAATTTTTGGCTGCCCTGCCAAAGGGCAATACTACAATACACCCATTTCAGGTTTACAGGCCCTCATGCACGTCTGTATCCAGGGGCATTGTTGAACCTCACAATTTTGGACTGCCCTGGTAAAGGAAAATACTACAATATACCCACTTCCTCAAAATGGGCACATTATGTCAAGACAGGGCTTCATGTACATCTCTTCTCAGGGACATCGGAGTGCCGCACAATGTTTTCACGTAAAGTCTTTCATGTAATCACAAAAAATAACATACACCAGCTGTATCTCACTATTGGGTATGTGCCCTTAACATTTCCACCCTGAATATTCATTTTGGTGTCATTTTGGAAGGTTTTCTGGTGACTCCGTAAATTTGGCGTGAAACTCGGACAACATTGTTCACAGCTGTGACTTTTGAGTGAGAAATGCTTACAGGCGTCTTCCCCATGGTGTTGCCATGTCATTTGAGCACTCTTCTGAGACCTTTGTGACATTTTAAGGGTTTCTACATGCTGCCGGCAGTCATTTCATAAAAATACTCGGGTCTCCCATAGGATAACATTGGGCTCGGGCCGAGTACACGAGTATCTCGGGATGCTCGGGCCGAGCATCGAGCACCGAAGCATTTTGGTACTTCCTCATCACTAATCAGCGGCCATCCACAGGAGAGTTGGCAATTTTGAAACAGCAGGGCAGGTTTTGCAGGCAGGGGGTGGCGAGGACCTAAATACACCAGACCATAGAGCAGACCTCACAGAGCTCCAAAATCCAAACCAGGCAACATTTG
Organism: Allobates femoralis; assembly: GCA_033576535.1. Taxonomy (NCBI): domain Eukaryota; kingdom Metazoa; phylum Chordata; class Amphibia; order Anura; family Aromobatidae; genus Allobates; species Allobates femoralis. Next base: position 322,201,709 of record JARQOC010000001.1, read on the forward strand.
GTTTATCGCCGCCAAATTCCCGAAATACACGCCGCAATAAGGAGGCAATTTGGCGGCAATAATTCTAGGACAAAATATCGCCGCCAAAATTGTCTCCTGTGGTTGTGGTGTGAGAAGGTACCCTTAAGGTACCTTTACACGCCGCTACAGGATGGTGGAAACAACCGGGTGCTTCACGTGCACGAGCACGCAGAAACGGTTGGAAACGGTACCCGCATCGCCTTTACACGCCGCAGCAAGGTGCGCTACAGTAGGTTAGATCTATGTCAGGATACACCGCCGAGTGCCACAAGTTACCTTCTGTAGCTCACCTTACCTCATTTACACGCCGCTATAACAAGGTAATATGGGCAGAACAAAGGCAGCAGGTACAACACATAGGCGTGCCACAATTGTGGATTACGAGAATTCCGTACGCTGATAGGACAAAGCAATAACATCATGATTGGGCAGCCAGCGCAGGAGGCTGACTAATATATGACGCTCGAGCAATTGTGTAGTGTGACTGGTCAGCTCCTTAAATATGCCGCCCTATGCAGCGTCTACCAATCGTAACGCAGGAGCTTCCACCAATGATCGCTGATGGGGCGCGGTATCCCGGTACCTGTGTCACGCCCCAGGTAGATAGCAAGGTGTCGAAACAACCCTCCTGTTCCTTATTTACACGCCAATACAGGCCGTAACAATCGCCTTGAAATCTACCTGTTTTTGAGCTCTGCTCTGAAACAGGTGCCTCAAGTGACGGGTGGAAACAACCGTCTCTACATGCCGCGACCGCGGGTTGATTTGGTGGTGCAAGATACATTTGTCTCATCTACCCGGTTGTTTCCACCATCCTGTAGCGGCGTGTAAAGGTACCTTTAGAGATCAGTTCATCTTTAACTTGCTTAATTGTTCACAATAGCAGTAATTTTGACCAGAAGTGCCCAAACCTTTGCATTCCACTGTACATCTGCTATCTACCCTGCTCTTGTAAACTTATCTTTTTGAGACTTGTACATGCTTTTATTGTTGTAGCTTTGATCCTTACACTCTGAAGACTCATTCAGACCAACTGAGCAGGGCATGTCACATTGCTCATTAGTTGCTGCGTGTGACAGGGCAATAATAAGGCTATAAATTGCCTAAGCAACATCGCCAGGTTTCCCAACACGTTGGGAAACCTGGAGATATTGCTCAGGCAATCTGCCTGCATCGCCCTGTGTGATGCCGCAACTGCAATGTTGCCGGCAACTTCCCCCATAGACTCCCATGTTATGCATCGCTGGCAGCGATAGTTGCCGGCAAGATCGCAGATGCGTTGCCGGCGATATCACTGCATGTGACATCGCAACAGCTACCATGGCAGCGCATCAAAAAAGTGTGCGCTCCCGTGAGTTGGTGGCAATATCGCCGCAGAGATCGCCCCCTGAGACAGTACCCTGAGTTAAAAAAAAGGGGTTCACATTAGCTGTGGAAGACGTCTTTAAGTGTTATGTTAATAGTATTTAGTTCCATAGCCATGCAACCACGGGAGACAATTTTGGCGGCGATATTTCTCGCTGGAATTATCGCCGCCAAATCGCCTCCTTATTGTGGCGTGTAAATAGGGAATATGTCACCTCGCCACGGTCACCTGGTTACCGACATATCGCCACAAATTCCCTATGTACACCCCGCAATAAGGAGGCGATTGGGTAGAAATGTGGCAGCGATATTTTCACGTCACAATATAAAACAATTCTCGCTGCGGTTGCAGCGTGTAAAGGTACCCTTAGTGGAATACTTATTTAAACAGGGTACTAAACAGTACAAACAAGAGGGTACTGTGCCTATGTGTTTAAGTGTAGTGAGTCCAGTTTCCCTCCAGCTTGACGTTCGTTTCATACTACTTTCTCAGCCGGCCTATGGCTTTGCAATTGATACTATTGTAATGCTTACAGGGACGAGCTTCAAAGAGTGGACCTCCTGGGACAAAACACTGATCAACCCCTGGATGAGCATACCTAAAAAACTGTACTAGAGCCTCAGATGGAGAAAATAAGCCATGCTGATAGGTAGCTGCCAAGGGGCAACCCAGGGTGATATTGGTACCATGACAGCTGACTCAAGGTGTTAGACTCCAGTGGACAGACACAGTCTCCGGAGTATAGGTTCTTCCAGGCAGCAGATGCTAGCAGATGCAAATGGAATGGCAGCAAGGCTGGTACTAGCAAATGCAACGGGTATGACGACACAGCTGGTTCAGGCAGATACAGCAGATATGGTGGCACAACAGGTACAATGGTACAGTCAGGATACTAGGTCAGAGGAATTGGTTAGCTGACACAAATAGAGTATATACGGACACAGGAACAGGAAACAGTAACAGGAAACTCAGAATTAGCAAAATATTTCTAGGGTATAGAATGCATTGCTCAGGCACGTTCCATAGGTGAAAGGTGCCTTAAAGATTCATTGACATAGACTGAGAAGCTCTTCCAGGTAGAGTTTGCTGGCCATTTAAGAAAAGTGGTGTGTTGCATGTGTGGCGTCCCTATGGTTAGGCGCCACAGAAAGGTATTACACTTTGAAAACATATGTGGTATCTCTGTAGTTGTGGGTTTAGCGTTTAACCTATGAAGTCTTAATTTACACACAACACTAGGCCACTTTAGAAGTGACTGATTATTTAGTACGTCCAAAAGGGGGTGGAGCCTAGGTTAGCGCAGGAAGACTTGAGTGACAGCTAGTCAGTTAGTGCTGGGAAGGCAGTCAGCGAGATAGGACGTGCCCTGGCAGGCTGCTGACAGGAGGGCACCTCTCTCCAAGAGGCGACCCAGAAAAGGAGGAGACGGACCAGCACCGGTTGGAGCCGGCTGGTAATGTCTAGGGAACACCGGCAACACGGAAGCCAAGGCGGTCAATGGTTCATCCCTGGCCGCAAACCGACGAGCCGCGAGCCCTCTGAAACCAGGTAGCCGTAGGCGCCACAAGAAGGTACCTCGCCCCTCAGGCCCAAAATGGGTCCAAGATTACAGGAGTAACGGTCCAGATTCCGGTGGCGGGTGAGATGGTGTACATCTGCTAATACCGTCTGTACTGGTAAAGAAAAAAAAAAACCGTGCTCCACCGTATGAGACCTGGCTCTGCAAGGGTGGTTAAATAGAGAGAAGGACAGAATTAGACCTCGAAAGACTATCAGAAAGGAACATCTGGAGACTCCATAGGGTTACCCTGAACTGACAACTATCACCTGTTAAACCAGACTGTACCGTGTTCCCAATAACATCTGCCGGTACCAGTAAAGTGGAGTTGAAGTTAAATCGGTCTCTGTCTTTCTTGCCGCCAGTGCCCGGAGGGCCTCAGCATCATCATCATCTCACTGGAGGAGTAAGAACAACTAATTCCCTCTTCCTCCATCACTGCTGCCCTGAGGTAAAAGTTCCATCTGTGGGGAGCTGTACACACTGAGCTGCACCCATCATCACCTCAGTGGCAAGCCTGCAGCGCCGGTATCCAAATTACCGAGATCCACAGGTGGCGTCACGTACTCTTTACCCCTGTAAATGTTTCCCCATCTAACAAATGACAGCCAGGGTACAGAACCGGGAACCCGACCACCCGTGATTCCCCAGTTAAATCCAGCAAACCCAGGCCCAGTATCTGAGTACCCCTAGCCCTGGGCTCATCACTTACCCAAATGGACTGTGACACAAACACCGGGTCTAAAGGCAGGAGGCAGGAGACGGAGCCCAGGCAGACACCATGGGTTCACTGGAGAGGTGAGTGTGCCGCAACCGATGGTCTCCCTGCTGAGGAGATGCCGTGATCACGGCAACAGGTGCTACAACTATTGACATAACACAAGTATATCCCACTTTGTTAACCTATATATATTTTACTTGATGTCCCTTTTGATTATATCTTTTAACCTGAAGTTCCGTAATTACACACATTTTTTGACTGCCTTTTATCTGTGTCCCTCCCACATCTGAAGCACCTTTAGCTTTTTAATATTTACTTATATCTATTTAAACTTCTTATTGTTCTTCAGATTTGTTATCTTTATTTACTTTTTATGCTATACTCAATCATCACTGGGATCTGGGCATTTTTTTATTATTCATATCGATGGTGAATAGTTATATTTAAAATATTATCATGATTAAACCGGCCATTTTCTCTCCTTTAATGGAAATAAAGGAGACAACACGAGGCGCAATAGTGCCCTATCAATATGGCACAGATCTTATACACAGGGCACAATGATGGTGCACTCACCTTTCTTAGTTGAGTGCACCCACAACTAGTTTGGATCACATGTAGTATAAAAAGCTGCTGCAGGACTTCCACCTCCACGTAACACGTGTAACAGTATCAAAATCCAGGGATGGTGTATGTACAGTCCGCGCTGCTTTGAAATAATCACTCCACCGTCTTGAATGAAAGACCCCCCTTTTTCTTTATTTCACCTACGCGTTTCGGTGCTATTCCCAGTACCGTCATCAGGGCATTACATTTGTCATACAAAATCAACTTCTATAACATAGAAACCGGATGTATCATCAAATAGGACGTCACTGATGACTAAAACAGCATCATCAATGATGGGCGGTGCAACCCATCCATGAAAAAAATTTTTTTTTTTATATCACATAGTCCATTCAGATTACCGGTTCATTTCCATGAATGTGTGCCCTACAACAGGGTCTGAGAGCTAAAGAAATGATTAAAAACCTTCAAAAACCTTTTTATTTGTAAAATATAAAGTAATTTAAAAATTATATACCGTATATGTGTATGTAAAAGTCTTACTCTGATTAGAACTCAGTAAAAGAGTGTGTATCAGCACTGTGTACTCGAGAGGTAGTGTTGTCTTGTCTGATGCTCCACCTCATCAATCCAGACAGGAAGAATATCTGTAAATGTCTCATCGCTTAGTATTGCACTTTTCCAAAAAAAAGTGATAAAAAATAAGTGATGAAGAATAAGATGGATGTTGAATGGGCAAGATTAAAAGAGAAATAATACCATAAAAGTGGAAAAGTGATGTGAATGTGAAAAAAAGGGAGAAAAAATACACATAGTTTTATGTTTTTGAAAAAAACAGTTAATGTGTTTCTGTTATAATTATTTTTATGTGTCTCTGAAGTGTTATCAAACGAATGAGCGATCGGATGGACCATGTGAATCTTACACACCTATGATGAATCAACCATAAAAATCTGTGGTTCAAGGTTCACAACTATCACCTTTCATATTAATATTAATTTAAAACGATATTTCTATGTGATAAAGATCTAATATGTAAAAGCCAAAGGCCACTTCCGGAAAACCTGAAGGGTACTTCTGTGATGGCCTCCGGACCCATGGTGGTGACGTCACCACAGCAGGGTCCCCCGCCTACAGGGAGCGGCAGAGGAACGTTCCGCTCTCGGAAGTTTGGTCTGCCCTCCAGCCAGTACCGTAGCTAGCAGGGGGGCCGAGTGTCCTGTGCCACCTGGCATGAGGGCCCATTGCCCACACCCCCCGGGGGGGCCCCGTGCTGACAGCAGCCACGTGCCTGGAGAGAAAGGAGGATGGAACTCCCTGTCCGGCAGCTCTGCCCGCCCCTCCTCTCCTCCTACAGCAGACGCACGCCGGCCGCGGTGAGTCTGCACCCCCCGGCCCTCACATCTGTCTGCCAGCACCCCTCCCCCGGTCCTCACATGGGGGTCCTGGGTGCTGATCTTGCCCCGGAGCATGTCAGCTACGCCTTTCCCCTCCAGCCTCCACTCTCCCCTCTCCCCTCCAGCCTCCCCTGTCCTCTGCCCTCCTCACCCCTCCATATGCAATGTACAGTATGTGTGTGTATGTAGTCACTTCCCTCGCTTTGTCCGCACTTCCCTCACTTTGTCCGCACACATACACACACACTCTGCTATACATACCACCGGCCCTGCATCAGCCGCCTGGATCCTCAGTCGACATGTCGCCACCCCGAACTACTGGATCCAATATAGCGTCCAAGAAGTCTCACCAAACTTCCCGGACACCATATTGGATCCAGTCGTCCGCGGGCGGCGACATGTTACCTCAGGATCCAGGCAGCGGGGAAGACGCAGGGTCGGTGCTAACTATAGTGGAGTGTGTGTGTGTGTGTATGTATGTGTGTGCTAACCACTCTGCCCACGGCGCTGTGCTGACCAATCTCACCGCAGTCACTGCTAACCACTGAGCCACCGCACTCACTGCTAACCACTGAGCCACCGCACTCACTGCTAACCACTGAGCCACCGCACTCACTGTTAATCCCTGAGCCACCGCACTCACTGCTAACCACTGAGCCACCATTTATTTCACCGCACTCCCCTAACTATTACTAAATAAACTATATATGGATTCTAGACTACCCGATTCTTTAGAATCGGGCCGCCATCTAGTAAATATATAAAAGGATAATATAAGAATATAAATACATTGTATTTATATTCTTATATTATCCTTTTATATATTTATCTTTATCACATAGAAATATTGTTTTAAATTAATATGAAAGGTGATAGTTGTGAACCTTGAACCACCGATTTTTATGGTTGATTCATCATAGCTGTGTAAGATTCACATGGTCCATCCGATCACGCTTTCGTTTGATAACACTTCAGAGACGCATAAAAATAATTATAACAGAAACACATTAAATGTTTTTTCAAAAACATAAAACTATATGTATTTTTCTCCCTTTTTTTCACATTCACATCACTTTTCCACTTTTATGGTATAATTTCTCTTTTAATCTTGCCCATTCAACATCTTATTCTTCATCACTTATTTTTTATCACTTTTTTTGGAAAAGTGCAATACTAAGCGATGAGACATTTACAGATATTCTTCCTGTCTGGATTGATGAGGTGGAGCATCAGACAAGACAACACTACTTCTTGAGTACACAGTGCTGATACACACTCTTTTACTAAGTTCTAATCAGAGTAAGACTTTTACATACACATATATATAATTTTTTAATAACTTTATATTTTACAAATAAAAAGGTTTTTGAAGGTTTTTAATCATTTCTTTAGCTCTCAGACCCTGTTGTAGCGCACACATTCATGGAAATGAACCGGTAATCTGAGTGGACTATGTGATATAAAAAACAATTTTTTTTCATGGATGGGTTGCACCGCCCATCATTGATGATGCTATTTTAGTCATCAGTGACGTCCTATTTGATGATACATCCGGTTTCTATGTTATATAAGATGATTTTGTATGACAAATGTAATGCCCTGATGACGGTGCTGGGAATAGCACCGAAACGCGTAGGTGAAATAAAGAAAAAGGGGGGTCTTTCATTCAAGACGGTGGAGTGATTATTTCACAGCAGCGCGGACTGTACATACACCATCCCTGGATTTTGATTTTCTCTCCTTGACATTTTATCAGTGTTGGAGCTCAGTGTCAGATGCCACCGCTGCTGGGTGCGATATAAAGATAGCTAGATAGCGATTCCATTCCAAGTTGGATAGGTTTATGGACTACTTCCAAGAATAGCGCTTTTTAGGGCTTAAAAACACTGTATGCAAGGCAGATCTGTTCCAGTGCTGTGCAAGCAGTAGGTGAAATAAAGAAAAAGGGGGGTCTTTCATTCAAGACGGTGGAGTGATTATTTCAAAGCAGCGCGGATTGTACATACACCATCCCTGGATTTTGATTTTCTCTCCTTGACATTTTATCAGTGTTGGAGCTCAGTGTCAGACGCCACCGCTGCTGGGTGCGATATAAAGATAGCTAGATAGCGATTCCATTCCAAGTTGGATAGGTTTATGGACTACTTCCAAGAATAGCACTTTTTAGGGCTTAAAAACACTGTATGCAAGGCAGGTCTGTTCCAGTGCTGTGCAAGCATTTTTTACATCATCTGGCCAAATCTAGTCAAGCAAATCTTTTTTGGCTGGTAGCAGTGTGTGCCAGGCACTGGTGTAGCACTGTTTTGAACAAAACTACACCTCCTGTATTTATTAGCCTTTTTTTACTGCATCTATCCATGCAAATCCTTTTTGGCTAGATTCAGTGAGTGCCAGGCACTGGTGTAGCACTGTTGTGAATAAAGGTACACCTTCTGTGTTTACTAGCCTTTTTTTTGCTGCATCTAGCCAAGCAAAACCTTTTTGGCTAGTAACAGTGTGTGCCTGGCACTGGTGTAGCACTCTTGTGTAGAAAATTACACCTCATGTGTTACCAAGCCTTTTCTTACTTCATCTAACCAAGCAAATCTGTTTTGGCAAGTAGCAGTGTGTGCCAGGCACTGGTGTAGTCTAAAAAGTGAGATTGAATGCGCAGTAGGGTCTTATCACCTAAATGTGGAGAGGGATGTATCAATAAGTAGAATCCGCTCACCTGATCTGGTTGTGTATACCCACAACCAGCTCATTAGGCAGCTGCTGTTGGATCCACACATCCACTGCAGTCCAAAAATAGCATATATAGGACGAAGTGTCGCTCGATCCGCGCTGCTGCCAAAGAAGACCAGAAGACTGGAGTATCTGGATGAAGGTGTATGTTTAATCCGACGCGTTTCGGAGCCAGTATCCAGCTCCTTCCTCAGGGACAATCAAACTGCTGTAGCACTGTTGTGAAGAAAGCTAATAGGCGTGTTGGAAAGGTTAAAAATCTTTGTGTCCGTGGGGTAGGTGCTAAAGTAACAGAAACAGTGCATCTGGCCAAGCAAAACCTTTATGGCTAGTAGCAGTGTGTGCCAGGCGCTGGTGTAGCACTGTTGTGAAGAAAGCTACACCTCCTGTGTTTACTAGTTTTTTTTTACTGCATCTAGCCAAGCAAATCCTTTTTGGCTGGCAGCAGTGTTTGAATAGGTAGCTGTGGTCCAGTGTTCTGTTGAAAGCTACTGCTACACAGCGTAGAAAACACTTTTGTATTGCATCTGCCCAAAACTACTTACCAAAACCAATTTAGGGTAGTACCACTGTTTGGTACTCAGCTCTGCTAGTTTTACATCCATAGTTTTTTGTGCCAACAGCAACAGAGTTGCCAATTAGTTATCCTCAAATATGAGTGGTAAAAGTCTGCTGATGGTAGAAAGGGGAATAGGCTAGGGATGAGCGAGTACTGAAATATTCGGACTCGCTATACTCATAACGAGTAGGTCCCGATACTCAGTACTCACTACGTGTATAGCGAGTAAAATGTAAGTCAATGGGGAAGCGAGTAAGCTGAGCAATTCCTCAGCTGCTGGACCCTATAAAGAGGTCTGACAGCAGAGGAAAAGGCTGCAATGGCCCACATGATTGTTAAAAAGCCGGCGGTAATAATCAGCCTGGTTTTAAAGAATAATTAAGCCCCCTACTCGCTTCCCCGCCACCTGACAGCCCAATCCCCCACTACCCCCACCGCCTCCCCACTCGATCCTGAGTTAGGAGCGGGCGGGGGGCGAGCAGCAGGGAGCGGGCAGCGAATGACCGAGGCGGGGAAGCCGGCGTTGAGAAGACTTCATTGGCGGCTTTCTCCTTCTGTTCTGCGCACCCCGCTCCCTCCTGCCCCTTCCCGCTCCCTGGAGCTGCACTCCCCGCTCGGTCCTAATTTAGGGGAGGTAGGGGAGGCAGCGGGGGTAGTGGAGGAGTGGACTGTCAGGCAGCGGAGAGCGCAGAACCGAAGGAGAAAGCTGGCGGTGAAGTCTTCTCACTGCCGGCTTTCCCGCAGGTAGTTTCAAATGAACAGCTGATTCTGGTCAGCTGTTCATTTGAAGTAGCGATGCTGTCAGGGTTCATGTGAGTTCATGCTTGCCTGCATGAACTCACACGAACTTTCCCACGCCCGGGTGCACAGCTCAGCTACATCTCTGGTAGAGGTTCTCTACCAGAGATATAGCTGAGCTAAAGAACAACCCTGGATTGGACTACGTCGGACGGAAGAAGGAGTTATAATAAAGATGGAGTCTAAGTGTCTTTTTTGTTTTATTTGTAATAAAATATTTGTTTTTGTGTTGTGTTTTTTTTTTTTTTAAATTCAATAGAAATTCATGGCGGTCATGTCTAATGTTGGCGTGACCCCATGATTTTCAGGCTTAGGGCCAGCTGATAACACAAAGCTGTCCCTAACCCCTTCCAGGGCTCTGGATGAGTTGGCTACAATTCTGGTCTCTGTTATATATGAAAGACATTCCTGAACTAGAGCAGGTGCAGAGAAAAGCGACCAAGGTTATTAGAGAACTGGGAGGCTGCAATACCAACACAGGTTATTACTAGTGATGAGCGAGTACTAAAATGCTCGGGTGCTTGAAGCTCGGGCCGAGCATCCCGAGATACTCGTGTACTCGGCCCGAGTACCGAGCCCAATGTTATCCTATGGGAGACCTGAGTATTTTTATGAAATGACTGGCCGCAGCATGTAGAAACCCTAAAAATGTCACAAAAGTCTCAGAAGAGTGCTCAAATGACATGGCAACACCATGGGGAAGACCCCTGGAAACATTTCTCACTCAAAAGTCACAGCTGTGAACAATCTTGTCCGAGTTTCACGCCAATTTTACGGAGTCACCAGAAAATCTTCCAAAATGATACCAAAATGAATATTTAGGGTGGAAATGTTAAGGGCACATACCCAATGGTGAGATACAGCTGGTGTATGTTACTTTTTGTGATTACATGAAAGATTTTACGTGAAAACATTGTGCGGCACTCCGATGTCCCTGAGAAGAGACGTACATGAAGGCCTCTTGACATAATGTGCCCATTTTGAGGAACTGGGTCTAATGTAGTATTTTCCTTTGCCAGGGCAGTCCAAAATTTGGAGGTTCACCAATGCCCCTGGATAGAGACGTGCATGAGGGCCTGTAAACCTGAAGTGGGTGTATAGTAGTATAGCCCTTTGGCCAGGGCAGCCAAAAATTGGGAGGCTCCACATTGTCCCAGGATAGAGACGTGCAGGAGGGCCTATAAACCTCAACTGGGTGTATTGTAGTATAGCTCTTTGGCAGGGCAGCCAAAAATTGGGAGGTTCAACAATGACCCATGCATACAGACATGCAGTAGGGCCTGTAAACCTCAAGTGGGTGTATTGTAGTATAGCTCTTTGGCCAGGGCAGCCAAAAATTGGGAGGCTCCACATTGTCCCTGGATAGAGACGTGCAGGAGGGCCTGTAAACCTCAAGTGGGTGTATTGTAGTATAGCCCTTTGGCCAGGGCAGCCAAAAATTGGGAGGCTCCACATTGTCCCAGGATAGAGACATGCAGTAGGGCCTGTAAACCTCAAGTGGGTGTATTGTAGTATAGCCCTTTGGCAGGGCAGCCAAAAATTGGGAGGTTCAACAATGACCCATGCATACAGACATGCAGTAGGGCCTGTAAACCTCAAGTGGGTGTATTGTAGTATAGCCCTTTGGCAGTGCAACCAAAAATTGGGAGGCTCCACATTGTCCCTGGATAGAGACGTGCATGAGGGCCTCAAAACATTTTTCCCATTGAAAAGGAGCGGGTCTCCTGTCGTTGTAATGCCCATTCTAAAAGAATGGGCGAAAAAATTTACCACTGCGGGTATACCTCAAACAACAGCCTAACTATTGTAACGGTCATCATGGTGGCTCATGAGGAGAAGGAGGAGCTGTCCAGCGATTAGCCAAAGTCCAGAAGTGTGTACCCATGGGTGAGTGGAGGTACATGGCAAATTCCCATAACAAAATTTAAATTCAGTTGTCATTGTTGGTGGTGTGGTGAACTCTGGCCCAATCCATGGGCAAAACTACCACTGAAAAAGACCTGGGTGTATGGGTAGATGACAAACTCACATTTAGTGGCCAGTGTCAGGCAGCTGCTGTAAAGGCAAATAAAATAATGGGATGTATTAAAAGAGGCATAGATGCTCATGAGGAGAACATAATTTTACCTCTATACAAGTCACTAGTGCGACCACACTTAGAATACTGTGTACAATTCTGGTCTCCGGTGTATAAGAAAGACATAGCTGAACTAGAGCGGGTCCAGAGAAGAGCGACAAAAGTTATTAGAGGACTAAGGGGTCTGCAATACCAAGACAGGTTATTAAACTTGGGGTTATTTAGCTTGGAAAAACGAAGGCTTAGGGGTGATCTTATAATAATGTACAAATATATGAGGGGGCAGTACAGAGACCTTTCTAATGATCTCTTTACTCTTAGGCCTGAGACTGGGACAAGGGGGCATCCTCTACGTCTGGAGGGAAGAAGGTTTAATCATAATCACAGACGTGGATTCTTTACTGTAAGAGCAGTGAGACTATGGAACTCTCTGCCACATGATGTTGTAATGAGTGAGTCACTACTAACATTTAAGAAGGGCCTGGATGCCTTTCTTGAAAACTATAATATTACCGGTTATATATACTAGATTCTTTGATAGGGCGTTGATCCAGGGAATTAGTCTGATTGCCGTATCTGGAGTCAGGAAGGAATTTTTTCCCCCAATGTGGAGCTTAGTGTTGCCACATGGGTTTTTTTTGCCTTCCTCTGGATCAACATGTTAGGCTATGGGTTGAACTAGATGGACTTAAAGTCTTCCTTCAACCTTAAAAACTATGTTACTATGTTACTATGTTAATCCAACCCTTGTTCATCTTGATCAGAGTCAGCCTGTCAGCATTTTCAATTTACAGGCGGGTGCATTTATCAGTAATTATTCCACCTGCAGCACTGAAAACACGCTCTGACAATTCACTAGCGGCAGGGCAGGCCAGGACTTCCAAGGCGTAGAGAGCCAATTCATGCCACGTGTCCAGCTTGGAGACCCAATAATTGAAAGGCACAGAGGAATCTCGCAGTACAGTTGTTCGATCTGCAAGGTACTCCTTCAGCATCTGGCCAAACTTAGCATTTCTTGTGGCACTACCCTGCACCTCAGGGGCTGTGGTACGTGAGGGGCTGAGAAAACTGTCCCACATCGTAAAGAGTGTTCCCCTACCTCTGGCGGATTGGACTTGTGCCCCTCTCGGCCGTACGCCTTGGTTGTCCACCGATTCCTGACCTATGCCGCTAGCGTTTTGTGAGGGGAATGATTTGCCTACTTCCGTGACTATGGCCTTCTGGAACTGCTGCATTTTGGCTGACCTCTCCGCCTCAGGAATGAGAGACATAAAGTTCTCCTTGTAGCGTGGGTCTAACAGTGTTGCCAACCAGTACTGATTGTCGGCCAAGATGTTCTGAACGCGAGGGTCACGAGCCAGGCAGCTTACCATAAAGTCAGCCATGTGCGCCAGACTCTTAACAGCCATCACTTCAGTATCCAGACCAACACGATGACTGAACATGCTGTCCTCCTCCTCCTCCTCATCTCCCCTGTCCTCTGGCCAGCCACGCTGAATCGAGGGTATGACTGGTGTGCATGTCATATCCTCAATTTGGCCAGAGAGTTGCTCCATGTCTTCATCCTCCTCGTCATAGTCCTCCACTGCACGTTGTGATGAGATGAGGCTGGGCTGTGTGTTATCACCCACATCCACTACTGTTTCTTGCTCCAAGTCATCGCGCTCGGCCTGCAATGCATCCTCTTTGTTTTTCAGCAGAGACCGTTTTAGAAGGCAGAGTAGTGGTATGGTGACGCTAATAATGGCGTCATCGCCGCTCACCATCTTGGTGGAGTCCTCAAAGTTTTGGAGGACGGTACATAGGTCCGACATCCATCTCCACTCCTCAGGTGTTATGTGTGGAGTTTGACCCATTTCCCGACGGCTTAGGTGATGCAGGTAGTCAACAACTGCCCTCTTCTGCTCACATATCCTGACCAACATGTGCAGAGTTGAATTCCAACGCGTGGGGACATCACACACCAGTCTGTGGGCCGGAAGACGCAAACGGCGCTGAAAGCCGGCAAGGCCGGCTGAAGCAGCAGGTGACTTGCGAAAATGTGCAGACAGACGACGAACTTTTGCCAGCAGTTCAGACAGCTCTGGGTATGACTTTAGAAACCTCTGAACCACCAGGTTGAGCACATGGGCCACGCATGGAACATGCGTCAGCTGGCCTCGCCTCAAAGCTGCCACCAGGTTCCGGCCATTGTCACACATGACCTTTCCTGGCTTTAGGTTCAGAGGTGTGAGCCAGTGATCTGCCTGCTGTTTCAGAGCTGTCCACACCTCTTCTGCATTGTGGGGTTTGTCACCTATGCAGACTAGCTTCAGCACAGCCTGTTGCCGCTTTGCAGAGGCAGTGCTGCAGTGCTTCCAGCTTGGGACTGGTGTGGAGGGTACTGTGGATGAGGATGCGCAGGAGGAGGAGGCTGAGGAACATGACATTCCGGAGCTGTAGAGTCTTGGTGAAACCCTGACAGAGGTAGGGCCTGCTATCCTTGGTGTGGGAAGGACGTGTTCCGTCCCTCGCTCAGACTGGGTCCCAGCCTCCACAATATTAATCCAGTGTGCCGTCAAGGAGATGTAGCGGCCTTGCCCACAAGCACTTGTCCACGTGTCTGTGGTTAGGTGGACTTTGGCTGAAACAGCGTTGTTCAGGGCACGTGTGATGCTGTTGGACACGTGGTTATGCAATGCGGGGACGGCACATCTGGAGAAATAGTGGCGGCTGGGGACCGAGTAACGTGGGACAGCAGCCGCCATCAGGTCGCGGAATGCTTCCGTCTCCACCAGCCGGAAAGGCAACATTTCTAGCGCTATGAGTCGCGAAATGTGATAATTCAGGACTGTGGCATGTGGGGCGTTGGCAGCGTATTTGCGCCTGCGTTCAAATGTTTGCTGAATGGATAATTGAACGCTGCGCTGGGACAAGGACGTGCTTGATGCTGGTGTTATTTGTGCGTGGGCAACTTCAGGTGCAGGGCCGGAGGCTTGTTCGCGGCCAGCATGGACAGGGGATTGGCTCGCACGCACAACACGCAAAGACGTAGCAGTGACATCAGCAAGCACTGCTCCTCGACTCTGATGTACTTCCCACAAAGTCGGGTGCTTGGCTGACATGTGCCTGATCATGCTGGTGGTGGTCAGGCTGCTAGTTTTCGTACCCCTGCTGATACTGGCATGGCAGGTGTTGCAAATGGCCTTTTTAGAGTCTTCTGGAGCCAACTTAAAAAACTCCCAGACTCTGGAAGACCGAACATTTGCACAGGCACCTTGAGTCGTGTTGGTGTTCCGGGGAACCGTTGGCTGCCTTCTGCCTGCGGACACGACCCTGCTTCGTACTGCCTTTTGGGATGCTATGCCTCCCTCCCCCTGTCCACTGCTGGCCTCGCTCTGCATATCCTCCTGCCATGTTGGGTCAGCTACTGGATCATCCACCACGTCGTCTTCCTCTTCCGCACCCTGATCCTCCTCCTGACTTCCTGGCAATTGTGTCTCATCATCGTCCACCCCTTGTTGAGACACGTTGCCAACATTCCGTTCGTGAGAACGTGGCTGCTCAAATATTTGGGCATCTGTACATACCATCTCCTCATCACCCACTTCAAGAGGAGCTGGCGACAGGCCAGATTCTGCGAATGGATACGTGAACAGCTCTTCCGAGTGTCCTAGTGTGGGATCAGTAATGTCAGTGGACGTGTACTCGTCCTGGTGGTAGGAAGGAGGATCAGGTTGGGAAATGTGCGGTGCAGTATCACGGCTACTGACACTTGACCGTGTGGAAGACAGGGTGTTTGTGGAGGTGCCCATCTGACTTGAAGCATTATCCGCTATCCAAGTATCAACCTGTTGACACTGGTCTTGGTTCAAGAGCGGTGTACTGCTGCGGGCCCCAAGAATTTGGGAGAGGACGTGCGAGCGAGGAGATGTGCCCCTTTGTTGTTGCGAAATTAGTGCTTGCACACGATCTCGGCCTCTGCCTGCACCACCATCACGTCCACTTCCTTGTTCCTTGCCAACGCCCTTGCCAACACCCATGCGCATTTTGCCTGTATACAGCGACAACTGTCTGGTGACTGTTGAGGTCACAGGAGATTAGGATTTTAGTCCCTAACCTGTATCAAGGTAGTAAGTACACCAGTCTGGTGACTGTAATAGTCACAGGAGAGTAGGATTTTAGTCCCTAACCTGTATCAAGGTAGTAAGTACACCAGTCTGGTGACTGTAATAGTCACAGGAGAGTAGGATTTTAGTCCCTAACCTGTATTAAGGTAGTAAGTACACCAGTCTGGTGACTGTAATGGTCACAGGAGATTAGGATTTTAGTCCCTAACCTGTATCAAGGTAGTAAGTACACCAGTCTGGCGACTGTAATAGTCACAGGAGATTAGGATTTTAGTCCCTAACCTGTATCAAGGTAGTAAGTACACCAGTCTGGTGACTGTAGTAGTCACAGGAGAGTAGGATTTTAGTCCCTAACCTGTATCAAGGTAGTAAGTACACCAGTCTGGTGACTGTAATGGTCACAGGAGATTAGGATTTTAGTGCCTAACCTGTATCAAGGTAGTAAGTACACCAGTCTGGTGACTGTATTGGTCACAGGAGAGTAGGATTTTAGTCCCTAACGTGCATTAAGGTAGTAAGTACACCAGTCTGGTGACTGTAATGGTCACAGGAGAGTAGGATTTTAGTCCCTAACCTGTATTAAGGTAGTAAGTACACCAGTCTGGTGACTGTAATGGTCACAGGAGATTTGGATTTTAGTCCCTAACCTGGATCAAGGTAGTAAGTTCAACAGTCTGGTGACTGTTATGGTCACAGAAAAGCTTGGATTCCGATCTGTATCACCCTGCCTTTATCCTCCTAGATTAGTCCTGAGAAGGACTGTTGTGGTCAGCAGCAGTTTGCAGCCCTGCTCCGGATCTACCTATGAGGGCCGCAAATCTGTCCCTAAGCAGCAGCAGACACTCTCTATACACTCACTGTCTGGATGCCTGTGTGCAGAGCACAGCGCGGCCGGGTCTTATAAAGGCTCGGTCACGCTGTGCAGGCCGGCCAATCACTGCAATGCCACAACTAACAGGGCTGTGGCATTGCAGTGGTCTGCCAGCCAATCCCTGCATGTGGGCTGGCTCTCAAAAGAGCGCCAACATGCAGAGATGACGACCACGAGCACAGCACGAGTATCGCGAGGTTACTCGGTGCTTGCCGAGTAGCTCGAGTACAGTGATACTCGTGCGAGTACCGAGTAGTGGCGAGCATGCTCGCTCATCACTAGTTATTTCACTTGGGGCTATTTAGTTTGGAAAAACGTAGGCTTAGGGCGATCTATTTACAATGTACAAATATATGAAGGGACAGAACAGAGACCTTTGTAATGATCTTTTTACACTTAAGTCTGTGATAGGGACAAGGGGGCATTCTCAATGTCTGGAGTAAAGTTTCAATCGTAATCACAGACAAGGATTCTTTACTGTAAGAGCAGTGAGACTATGATGTTTTAATGAGTGATTCACTACTAAAATTTAAGAAGGACCTGGAATGGATACATTTCTTGAAAAATATTACCGGGTATATACTGTATACTAGATTCTTTGATAGGGTGTTGATTTAGGCAATGGCATTAGCATTGTAATTAGCTATCCTGATCATGCTGCTGACGTTGTCCTGACCCAAAAGTGCCAGTGGTCAGAACTTCAATTGTACAAACTTCTTTTAGATGCGAGTATAATTGATCATTGGGAGCTGTGAGCTTGACAGCTACTCAGAGTATTCACTCACTTTAAATGAGAGCTTGACACAGTCATCATCTATGGCCCTTTCTAGCGCTCTGCAGCTCTGAGAGATGCTGAATCAGCTTGTAATCACCACCCGCCGACCTCTGAGACTCTGTGGTGCACTTCCTATCATGAGGTGATTGTAGTCATGGAAACAAAAAAAAGCATCGGCAGCACTCACCAGTCACAGGAATTCTCTGTATTATTTTCACTCTTTTCAGATCGTGTTACATGGTGATTACAGCAGTGGTGCAGGGGGTGCGGGTGCTGTAACCTGTTGAAGTGCTGTGATGATGCGCGAAACGGTCCGTTGTTGTGAGGACCACCCATCCTAACCCTGCTCCCCCCGCATCACTGCTGTAATCACCATGTAACACGATCTGAAAAGAGTGAAAATAATAAAGAGAATTGCTGTGACTGGTGAGTGCTGCCGATGCATCCTTTTGTTTCCATGAGCAGCTAAGAGTATGCCCGACTCCCACTATGAGGGTTGAAAAATGCCACAATTGGGGAGACACATTGGACCACTGCATAAGCTGACTCAATGGCACCCTTCTGCCTTCTTCACTGGAGGAAGATGCCCTGCCTACCTCCCCTAGATATTAGAGATGAGCCACCACCCTAGTGTTCGAATTCAATTTGATTCGTCGAATTGGGGGTGTGTTCGTCGAATGTTCGTTGAATGTTCGTCAAACACCGTCAAACATGATTCAAAGCAGTGGCAGGCAAACACAAACACATACAAACACAGAAAACACATAAAAAACACCTTCAAAGGTGTCCGAAGCCTGACAAACTACTCAGAAAACACAACAAACACATGGAAAAGTGACAAGTACATATAGTCCTGCGAAAAGAAAAGAGGTGGTGGAGTAAAAGGAGGAGGGGACACAGATATAGGCAGGCCATGCCCTTCTAAAATCATGTAAAACTTACCAAGGGGACTCCAACAAGAGTCTCCATTTTTTCCAAAAATGTGGGCACAGACACTACTTAAGTGGCATCATTTGCCCAAGAGTTGCAAGCTTAAAATGGTGACTTTCATGCAGCACATTCAAAAATCCACAAGCCTTTAGTCTCCCCAGGATGACACAGGGGAAGAAAAGTCCTTGTGGATCCATGACTTGTTCATCTTCATGAACGCTAGTCTGTCTACATTGTCACTGGACAGCCACATGCGCTTATCTGTCAGCACACCACCAGCAGCGCTGAAGACACGTTCAGAGAGAACGCTGGCTGCGGGGCACGATAAGATCTCCAAGGTGTGAATGGCGAGCTCAGGCCATTTTTCCAGTTTGGAAGTCCAAAATGAGCAAGGGTCCAGTTCCACAGTCATGACATCGATGTTCACTTGGAGATACTCCTCTACTATCCACTCTAGGCATTGTCTATGTGTCAGACTTGTTCTCTCTTCTCTCTTCTGGCCTTGCAAAGGATGGTCTAAAAAATTGGTGAAACGATTCTACAAAATTGCTGTTACCACCAAATACGGTGTTACTGTTATGGTTTAGTGATGACTCGACAGTTCCACAGTTGGTAAGTTAGAACTGTGAGATTCACTATGTGCACCACTGGTGTTTTGAGGAAAAGCAGATCTAAGATTCTGTAACAGCTTCTGCTGATACTCCTGCATTTGTGCGTCCCTTTCTATGGCAGGAATTATTTCGCCAAATTTACTCCTGCATCGGGGATCTAAGGGTGTGGCAACCCAGTAGTCGGCATTACTTCGAACTCTGACAATCCGAGAGTCATGTTGCAGGTAGTGCAGCAAGAAGGCACTCATCTGTCTTGCGCATCGAGGAGGACCAAGTTCTTGTTGTGTTGGTGGCAGCGAGGTTAGAATCATGCTTCCTTCCTCTGCCCTCTCCCCCAACCTCGCACAACAGAAATGTGATCAAGGTCTCCCTCATCTGCAGAGTCTTCCATGCCCATCGCCAGTTCATCCTCAATTTGTTGATCGGCTCCTGCACCTTCATCAACAGTTTGGCTGCTACCATGCGCCCTCGTTAATCTCTCTCCCCCACCATCCCATGCCTGCTGCCTTGGTGCCTCCGACCATCTGGACCTTGGAGATCTTGTTATCCCTTCTGCATATGACTCCTCCTGTACTTCCTCCCCCTCCTCTTGTCCCACCACCTGACTCCGAATACCGGTTAAAGTGTGCTCCAGCATGTAGATGACCAGAATAGTCATGCTGATAATGGCAATGTCAGCACTAAACATCTTCGTCGCCATTTCAAAACTGTGCAGAAGGGTGCATAGGTCCTTGATCTGAGACCACTCCAGCAGATTTGCCCCACCTCTGGATCTCGTTGGCCCAGGCTATACGTCATAACGTATTGCACCAGGGCTCGTTAGTGCTGCCACAGTCGCTGCAACATGTGCAGAGTTGAATTCCATCATGTTGGCACATCGCATTTCAGCCGGTGAACTGGCAGGCTGAACGACTTCTGTAGAGATGCAAGTCGTTGAGCTGCGGGATGCGAACGGCGAAAGTGAGCACACAGCGACCGTGCCCTCTGCAGAATCCTATGTAGGCTGGGATAGTGGGCTAAAAATTGCTGGACAACCAGGTTCAAGACATGAGCCATACAAGGCACATGTGTCACTTTGCCCCGATGAAGGGCTGCACCCAGGTTTGCAGCATTGTCACACACGGCCTTCCCTGGCTGCAGGTTCAGTGGAGATAACCATTGATTAAACTCTGTCTCCATAGCTGACCACAACTCCTCAGCTGTGTGACTCACATTTCTCAGACATTTTAACGTAAACACCGCCTGATGTCATTGAGCCCTGCTGCCAGCATAGTAAGAAGGTGCGCAGGATTCCTTCTGCGCAGTTAGAACGCGGGTTGCATTACCTGACAGGCTTTGGGCGCAGGTGGAGGACTGAGACAAGGTTTGGAAGGCAGAAGCAGTGGAGGAACTTCTACATACAGAGGATTAACGCACAACTCTTGGGGTCGGCAAGACTTGTACAGCAGCCCATTCTCCTGCTGTCACCATATTTACCCAGTGCCCAGTCAGCGACAGGTAATGCCCCTGTCCATACTTACTCGTCCAAGTTTCTGTGGTGAAATACACCCTGTCACACACAGAGTTTCTCAAGTAAGCGCTGATGTTGTGTGCGACATGCTGGTGTAGCGCAGGCACAGATTTCTTTGAGAAGTAGTGGCGACTGTGCATCTGGTACTGGGGCACTGCGACGGACATAAGGTCTCAAAAATCCTCTGTGTCTACCAGCCAGAAAGGCAGCATTTCTTTAGCCAACAGCTTGCAGATAGTGAAATTCAACCTTTTATCTTTGGCATGGGTAGGAGGAAATGGTCTTTTACTTGTCCACATCTGAGGAACTGAGGGCTGGCTGCTGTGCTGAGACGGGGTTGAGTAGGGTGTCCCAGACAAACTGCTGGTCTGTGAGGGAGGTGCAGGTGGAAATATTATGTTGCCTTCATCCAAAGGTGGTGCTCTCGATGCCTGACAGCGCTCAACCCCAGCAGGTGTTTCCACTTCCAAAACAACTGATGACCTGTCAATCACACTGGCTGTTGCGGGTAAAGAGGTGGAAGGTCTGCGTCCAAAAGCATGTGTGACAGCTGTCCCCTCAGTCACAGAGGATGAAGAAAACATGCATGCACTTGATGGGGCAGACGGTGGTTGGCCCGGCACGCTAGACCACATTGTAGCTCAGTGAGCTTCCCACTGTGACTTATGCTTCATATCCATGTTACGGTTCATGCATGAAGTACTCTAACCTCTACTTTCATTTTAGTGACAAATCTTACAGATAACATGAGTTGGGTCATCCTTTGCAATCTCAAAAAAGGCCCAGGCTAGGAAGGCTTAGAGCCCATGCAACCTGCATAGCCACCCGACTTCTTCTCAGAGGCAGAGTTGTGGCTGAGGATGCAGTTGTTGACGTGGCACATTAACCCTTGGGGTGCCACAGTAACATCACATGGGTTTCCTCCCCAAACAACACTGACACTACACTAGCACCTCTGGGCCAGGAGGAGGAGCTAAACTAGCTCCCTTATATACTCCGGGTCAAGAGGAAGTAGTTAGTTCAGTACATAGCAGTACTGTGAAGAGTCCAGTTCCTGGGAGAACTGAGCGGGGGACTGTAGTGTAAAGGGGCTGCGTCAGGCTTCCCTACAGTCTGCTCTTGGATTCCAGGCCTAGCCAGGGTCTGAGGGAAGGAGTACAGAAGACAGAGGAACACATCTGGGAGACTGAGTGACATCACCACTCGCCCCGGAGGAGCGCACAGATCTGATACCGGATCTGAAACTGTGACTGACACACACAGCACAGTAAATACCAGGATAGTGGAGGTTGTAGATCTACACTGTACCTCAGCAAAGCAACACGGTGGGGTCAGAAGCACATGGAAGACTCAAGTTGCCTAGCGAAGGGGATACCTGTGAGTAGAGACAGTGCCAGCAGCTCAGCTCAAAGCAGCAGCAGGGCCACACACACAGCGCAGCAGTGGGAAGCCAAGGACCCGGACAGGGTGGGAGCAACCCGGCCCCATTACAGACTCCGTGGACAGTACTTGCTGAACAACAACTACAGTAAAGCTTTGGAGAACTACAAAACCGTGAGTCTGTGTGTTAATTGCACCCTTTGCCCCATATTCAACAGCAGAGATCCCAATCTGCAGAGCCGAACACAAGGCTGCAGCAGCAGGAAAGTAAGTGAATTGCACCTATTACCATACCTCATCCAGCACCAAGACAACCACTGCTGCAACTGCAAAGTAAGTGCCTGTGTCGACTACAACCCCCATTATAATCCTTGCAAACCCTGCTCTCCCTCAGAACTCCCTCAGAAGCAGCCACCATCTCCACTATCATCCCTATCCTGCAGTATCTATAGCATTCATCATAGACTTTAATCACCACTGCCCCGGGGAACCAGGCTCTACCTACGGAGAGCCATTCCATCTAAAGCTGCCAAACATCATCCCCGGAGGTTCTGCAGCAGCGGTAGTCACTCTGACCACAACCTGTGGGTGGCGTCACGACAAACACTTATCCCTTGTAAATATCCCCTTTTACTTGTGTGAAAGCGGGACCAGGCCCTCCGTGACATCCCCAGTAGCAACCCGATCTGGTACTGAGTACCCCGTCCCAATGGGCTCCACACATCTCTGTCCAGGAAGACGCAACCTAACCTCTTCATCACTAGTCCTCCTCCACCTCCTCTGCTGACCTCATCGACTGGCTGACTGTGGGTTGACAGTAAGTGAGATCTCCAACCTCATCATAACCCTGTGTGCTCTCACACCTGTTGTCCCCAAAGCCAACCTCTTCCTGCCCTGACCAAAAAGTCAAGTTGTCGTTCCAATCAGGTATCTCAGTTTCATCAGCATCTTCCTCATTGTCTCCACCAACAGGAGTTAGTTTGGGAATGAGGGTCTACATTATGCTCAGAAAAGAGAAAAGGGGGAGAGCGCACATGAGAGGAACCCGGTGGTCTAGTAGGGGCTTAAAACCGGTGTAACAAGGTGCCGCTCACCTGATCAGGTTGTGTAATCCCTGCACCACCTCGGTAATGCGTTTGGAATTAACGTAATGGCAGGACCGCACCACAGGCTTCTTCCTGGTCCTGGTCACGTGGGTATTGCAATCATGTGAATCCGTGTCACCGCTGACGTCACGACAAGTCCTTAACTCACAGGGATGATATCCACCAACTCCGGCAGCTCCAGCCACAAACCCAGAGGGATTTATAACAGCGAGAGAAGATTGTGGTCAGTTTGCAGGAGCGCTCAGAGTGGGAAGAAAAGATTATAGAGATTAATGGAGCACAAACCTCCTTTATTCATATGAATAAAGGAGGTTTGTGCTCCATTAATCTCTATAATCTTTTCTTCCCACTCTGAGCGCTCCTGCAAACTGACCACAATCTTTTCCCACTACATTATGCTCAGAACCTTCTTTATCTGCGACTGGATCCGACTCACAAAGCTTCTGGGCATCAGTGCAGATCATTTCCTCGTCTTGACTCACTGAAGCTTTGGAGCAGACCTCTGATTCCCAAGCTATAGTATGAGTGAACAGCTCTGCATACTCAACCATCTATGTTACCCTATACTTAGTAGGGCGGCTGGAGACTTGTAGCTGTGAGGAAGCAAGTGCGATTCTGGTGACACCTCTGAGGTCTGGAGTATTTGTGATGTTGAAGTTGAGGTGGAGGAGAGCCCACTTGATGGAGCGCTTGATATCCATTGAAGCACCTGCTCTTTTTGTGCCTGTTCTACAATTGGTAGCTATGGTCATATCCGTAAGAAATGGATTATATCAGATTGTCCATGAAAAGAAGTAGACATCTTAGTGTGGCTGGAAGATGGTATTTCTTCACTAGATGTTACTGTAGCTTTACCACCTACCTCACGGATACAAACTTTTTTTCCCTTTCCAACATGCCTATTCCCCTTACCACCAGCATTAGGCCTTTTACCACTCATTTTGGAGGGTAACTAATTGCCAACTCTGTAGTTGTTGGCACAAAAAACTATGGAAGGAAACCAAGCAGAGCTGAGTGGCCAAACTTTGGTACTATCTCCAAAGTATTGCCTGGGCTAGATGCAGTCAATAATTGGCTGCAGATAGACAGGTGGTGTAGCTTGCTTCACAGCAACGCTAACCCACTGACTACAGACACTGCTACTAGCCCCAAAGGATTGCCTGGGCTAGATGCAGTCAAAAATTGTCCTTAAAAAGACAGGCGGTGTAGCTTGCTTCACAGCAGGGCTACACTGCTGACTACCAGACACTGCTACTAGCCCCAAAGGATTTCCTGGACTTGATGCAGTCAAAAAATGACTACTAAAAACAGGTGGTGTAGCTTTCTTCACAACAGAGCTATACTACTAGCCCAAAAGGATAGGCTGAGCTAGATTTGGCTAGATGCTGTGAACAACACTTGCACAGCACTGGAACACACCTGCCTGCCAAAAAGTGCTAGGGACTGCTCTAACCTAGCCCTCAAAAAGGCTGATATTACAAATAATCCCTACTTCTCTGAACTAGCCCTCAAAAGGGCTGATAATACAACTAGTCCCTACTTCTCTGAACTAGCCCTCAACAGGGTTGATATTACAACTAGTCCCTACTCCCTAAACCTATCTCTCTATCTAACTTGAAATTCGCTCGCTATCTGTCTTACTGACTGTATAGCGCCCACAGCAGCAGCGCAGTCGTCTGACACAGAGCTGCAGCACTGCGGAAATGGCGTCGTCGGGGAAAATGTCTGGGTCTTATAGGGCAAGGACATGTGACATAGACAGCCAATGACATATGCCCTTGCTTGTGTGCAAAAAATGGACTTTGCTGTGTGTGTGTGTGCTGATAAGCTGACAGACTGCACCGCCCCACTGTAAATGCGGAGGAAAAAAAAATAATTGGAGATTGGCATTATTTCAGCACAGATCTATCCCCAGCCGTCCCCGCCTACTATACACTGAAAATGTATATTAACATTGAATAAAAATATTACTGTGAAAAGCCAGTAATGCTTTTGGTGAACGAAGCGTTATCGAACATAACATCGAACTGCCGAATTTGAAGCAAATTGTTCGCATTTGTCGCATGACTTGAACACCGCCCAAACATCTTGAATTTGAAATTGGCAAACATTTTGAATCTAACACCACTCATCTCTACTAGATATGTCTCTGTTTAATTAATGAAGATTATAAATTCATACTTGTATTCTGATATGTAGTTACGGGAGGTAGCTACTACCCGTAAACTCTGATTTTGGATTGTGGAATGGTTATTCTTGATCTTGTGTTTTGTTTCTGATCCTGTCCTTGTCTATTAATTATCTGATTACGAACCTGGCTTGTAACCTTCCAGCTCATTCTACTAAAAATCAACTGTAGATGTGATCTGGAATGTTCTTATGCATGGGAGGAATTAAAGGGTAAATCGAGGAGCTAATTTAAAGTCCTATTCTAGTAGCCTGATTTTAGGGATAGTCAGGCTAGCCTATGTCGACTGGGAGCGTCACCCCAAACTACACTCTAGGACGCCGACCTCCACTGTAAGGAAGGATGAAGGATGTAGGGCAATTTGAATCTCATTTCTTGTGTACTAATACTCATTTATGTATATATACCAATTATTCTGAATAATAATTAGTCATAATAATAATTTTATTTATATAGCACCAACATATTACGCAACAATTTACAATTCAGAGGGGACATATTCAAACAATATGAAACATTACAGAGTAACAAAAATTCAAAAGCCATGAGGAGTGAGGTCCCTGCTCGCAAGCTACAATCTATGAGGAACTAGGGGAGGGATAAGAGGTAGTCACTGGAAATGGTTTTCACTTCACTGGTGTGCCCTATCAGGTTTCATAAGTTGGATTTCTTGCCTTATAAATGTGGTTGGGACAATCAGTTGTGTTGTGCAGAAGTCTGGTGGATGCACAGATGATAGTCCTACTGAATAGACTGTTAGCTGCTTTTTTTTGCCATAATACAAATTCTAAGTAAAGAAAAACAAGTGTCCATCATTACTTTAAGAACTGAAGATCAGTCAGTCTGAAAAATTGGGAAAACTTTGAAAGTGTCCCCAAGTGCAGTTGCAAAAACCATCAAGCGCTACAAAGAAACTGTCTCACATGAGGACCGCCCCAGGAAAGGAAGACCAAGAGTCACCTCTGCTGCAGAGGATAAGCTCATCTTAGTCACCAGCCTCAGAAATCGCAGGTTAACAGCAGCTCAGATTAGAGACCAGGTTAATGCCACACAGAGTTCTAGCAACAGACACATCTCTACAACTGTTAAGAGGAGACTTTGTGTAGCAGGCCTTCAAGGAAAAATAGCTGCTAGGAAACCACTGCTAAGGACAGGCAACAAGCAGAAGAGACTTGTTTGAGCTAAAGAACACAAGAAATGGACATTAGACCAGTGGAAATCTGTGCTTTGGTCTGATGAGTCCAAATTTCAGATCTTTGGTTCCAACCACCGTGTCTTTGTGCGACGCAGAAAAGGTGAACGGATGGACTCTACATGCCTGGTTCCCACTGTGAAGCATAGAGGAGGAGGTGTGATGGTGATGGGGTGCTACATCAGATGACCTGACCTCCACAGTCACCAGACCTGAAGCCAATCGAGATGGTTTGGGGTGAGCTGGACCGCAGAGTGAAGGCAAAAGGGCCAACAAGTGCTAAGCATCTCTGTTAACTCCTTCAAGACTTTTGGAAGACACTTTCCGGTGACTACCTCTTGAAGCTCATCAAGAGAATGCCAAGCGTGTGCAAAGCAGTAATCAAAGCAAAAGGTGGCTACTTTGAAGAACCTAGAATATAAGACATATTTTCCGTTGTTTCGCACTTTTTTGTTAAGTATATAATTCCACGTGTTAATTCATAGTTTTGATGCCTTCTGGGTGAATCTACAATTTTCATAGTCATGAAAATACAGAAAACTCTTTGAATGAGAAGGTGTGTCCAACCTTTTGGTCTGTACTGTTTATATATGTTTGTGTTTGAAACGTATAGTCCATGTTAAAGTTTTTTTGTATGCTGGACTGTTTCTGCTAAAAGGTGGTGATCAAGCCACAGTTCTTTGCCCTGACAATGTGAGGATCTGAAATATTGAAGTACAAGACTCCACACACACTTCTGTTCAACAGTGCAGGCCAAATGCAGTCTTGAAGGGCTGCAAACGGTGCATGTTTTCAGTATTTCAATATTTACTTAGCATTGCACAAGATGCTGAAATGATCACCTCTGTAGGTGATGAAACTAGCACCTGTGCAATGCTAAGGAAATCCTGAAAACGTGCACTATTTTGAGAACTTGAAGACTGCAGTGAGCAACCCCTGCCCTTGAAGTCTCTGTAGAAGTAGCCAGAAGGCAAGAGGAGTCCTTCAGCCCTTTCATCACAACTGCAGCTCTCCCTGGACCATTTTGAGGCCAGCAAAATCTATGGCAGGTCAGAAGTGCGGTGCCAACATTGCTTTTTTTCCCACTTACGCATGTGGTTCAGATTTCTTTTTTCTGCCCCAAACTCTGCAGCAAATTTGCAATGAAAAAAAACTTGTAGGCACAGCACTTCTGAACTCTAAGACTTTGCTGGCTTCAGGATAGACATGGAGATTTTAATGTAGATTATCAAAATCTGCTTCAAAAGGAGCATCAGATAACGTACTATGTGCACGGAGCCTTAAACTAGGGTCACACTTGAGCCATGGAAGCTCTAAAACCTAGTGTTTTTCCCAATTCCAAATTGTCAAAAACGCTAGAATTAACGCTTCCATAGGCTCCCATGCAAAAAACGCATGGTCAAAGTGCAACACTTTTGATATTAGGTGGTTTTGCAAAAGCACCAAAAAACACGGTAAGCAGCGTTTTTGGGGGCGTTTGCAAAATGCATGTGTTTGATTAACATGGGTGTCCATGGGAAATGCATACGTTAACGCATGGTACATATGTACCATGCGTTAATGCATGTGTTAATGTGGCGCCCCGCAACGAGTGCGTCACAAGGGAGTATTGCAGCCGCAATATTCTCTGACAAAGCAGTGCAATAGTTAACTCTGAGATCCAACCCAACATACAACACCTAGAACAGAGGACCAATCATAGGTCCTAGGGGGTGGAGTGTTAGGGTAGTGTAAGAGAACACACAATAATCTAGATGTAGAGAAAGAAAAGAATCTAGAACCTGACAAGAGCAGACTAGAACTTGGAGAGGAGCGGGGGCTCCGCACCTCGTGCGGGCCCCTGGGCCGTCACCGGTCGGGTGTCAGCACCTGAGGCCTTAACCACCGGGATTGGGCATTTCTACACGGGTTCCCAAAAGACTCCCGTGCCCACAACTCACAGCCGGTTCACTGGTACCGAAGCTGGCAGCAGTTCACCTCTGCCACGCGAACCAGCCCCGTGGAGGAGCAGCTTTATAGGAGCACCCCACCACCAGCCAGTTTCCAGTCGTCTAACCAGCGGTGTACCCACTGAGGGATCCAAGGCTCCCCAAAGCATCCAGAACGTACATCATGGATAGGGCATTGAAGCAGCCTCCCCGAACCCGACCTGGTATTCCTGGGCGACGCTGGCACAACAATCAAGTTAGGTAGAATGGAGGAACACTGCGGATCTCTGAGGAGCACTATCACTGCTGAGTCCACCCGGTCTTCTACTCAACCACTGTAAGCCATGTACTGCCTGCTGGTGACAGTAAAGACCCGTTGCAGAGACTATCTGTGTCCGTGTCTCCTTATGAACTGTCCGTCATTAACTAAAGGTAACCGCAGCTGCCGCACAACATCTTGAGCAGCTCCAGCCCCGGGGATCACCGCTCAGCCTGTGGGGAGCGTAACATCTTGCTGCTGTCCATCACCCCGGAGGTTCCGCAGCGTCGGTAGCCCTTACCGAACTACTCATAGGTGGCGTCACGAAGAAAACAAATTAAATCCCCTTTAATCTGTTCCCGTAAGACGTCCTTAAATTTTGATCTGCACTACACCGGGCCCACTACCGGCAGGCGCGGTCCACCCGTGACAAGGAAGGAGAAGATTCGCCTGTATCAACCGGAGTCCGCCGGCCGCGGTGAGTCAGAATTTGGCGTCACGAACAGGATACGAGCAGGCCCGTTATCCAACGGGTATATTGTGCTTAAACTGGACTTTATTGTCTACAATTGGACTTTGTTCGTCCTAAAAAGAACTTTCCCGCCTTTACACCATTGGGTCAAGATGGCGCCCAAGATGGCGTTCCCGCCACAAGAAGCCGCCACGTGAAGCCCAGGAGTGAGTCAACCCCCCCCTCACTGTGGGAGGGCTAAAGACAAAAGGCGCCAAACTCTTTGTCCGCCCTGATTGCTCGAATCAACCATGGGGGCGGACCCCAAAGACTTTTCCCACGATTGGACTACAAAAGCCCAAAGGAAATGGGAGTGTCTTAGACACACCGACAGAAAGAGAAGACTTCTTCACCAGCTCTACCAGGACGTCTTACCGGTTCTACGGGTGTGGTTCCCCTCCAAGAAGAATGGCCAGCATGAGACTCCAAGACCTGATGCGGGAGGTCGAGGCGGAGGCCAGAGCAGCCGTCAGCCAACCGGGTCCGGATCCTGCCCTTACTATAGATGGCAGCCCCGACTTCTGGCTAGAGGCTCTACAAGACCTCTGGGTGCGGTTACTAGAGACAGTGGAATGGACGATCCGTAGCTGGAGCGCGACCCTAGGCAGACGACTACACCATGCGATGCAGCAGAGCCGACCGGGTACAGCTTCTCCAAGCCCAGACGACGTCACCAGCTTCTCGACCGCCTCACCGTCGCCTGCCACCTGTCCTGCTCCGTCACCTGAGCCAATAGACTGTGTCATTCCGGTGGAGGCCGCAACTCGACCCGTTCCAGCGACCAACATCGTAACCGATTCCGTTCTTGAGCCGGAGCTCATAACACGCTCCATTGAAGAACTCGATCTTTACCAGGTTCCCACCGAGGAACCCGCGACATGTTTCACCATTACAGAGACAGTCGCTTGTTTCGTCCCCATACCGGAGGCTTCCCTTGCCATTGCCGAGGCCTACCTGGTAACCGGGATTGAAACACCTTTACCTGCGGAAACAGATGAAGAAGCAGGCAGCCTGGAAGCCCTGCAGGACGTCCCTACGGAAGGATCCGCAGCACCACCGCCCTGTTGTACAACGGAACAAGCTTCAATATCTCTCATCATCGAGCAGCCTGATGTGGTCATCGAGGAAGAGGTCGGAGAGGATGACGACGAGACCCACAGCACCGCTGAGGATTTCGACACCGGGTTCGCTTGGGGAGACAACAAGGAACTTCCTTCCGGGCACACAGCTCGGGTACACTGGTCGGGTGCAACGCCGACACCTTCCCCTGTGCCGTTCCACCGGGTTCCGATACAGACAGCCCGCCAAGTTCAAGCTTCACGCCAAACCACCAGCTCCGTTACTCATCTTTACACCCCGAGCCGTAACGACGGAGATGTACGCCAGAGACGACGAGAGGAGTGGCAAGCCCGAGAACGCGCCAACATGCAGGCCCGTGCCGAGGCTCGCCGCCAGCCGCCGCTGCCTGATGAACTCCGCCGTGAAGGTAGAATTTCCACCTTTAATTTAAATACCGGGTTGGGGTTCGCTTGGGAGGTGGGTTTGAATGAGGAGGTGTTTGTGGGGCGCCGGGACGTTGAGTCAAACTTGCCAAGAGGACATCCCGATCGCGACCTATACCGGGGCGATATAATCACCTACGAGCGCTATGCTTGTGCAGATGGGTGGTTTGCTATCCGGGTGCGCCATCGTTCTCAGAGCCAGTGACTTTAAAACTTGAACTTCATCAATGACTCTGTTCCCGTTAATCACTGACTGTGTGATCTCGCGGCTACAGCCTGGACTCTAGTTAAAGTACAGCCGACCGCCCGCCGGGTCCGCACAAAGTGATTACCTGTTTCTTTGCTTATATCACCAAAGCATACCTTTACCTGTTTTTCTATTTTAATAAAAGTGTGTCATATATGTGTATAAAAATGCAAAAACCTCTGTAATGTGAGTAGTTTGACGCTTGGGGACAAGCTGATTTAACCAAGGGGGAGTGTGGCGCCCCGCAACGAGTGCGTCACAAGGGAGTATTGCAGCCGCAATATTCTCTGACAAAGCAGTGCAATAGTTAACTCTGAGATCCAACCCAACATACAACACCTAGAACAGAGGACCAATCATAGGTCCTAGGGGGTGGAGTGTTAGGGTAGTGTAAGAGAACACACAATAATCTAGATGTAGAGAAAGAAAAGAATCTAGAACCTGACAAGAGCAGACTAGAACTTGGAGAGGAGCGGGGGCTCCGCACCTCGTGCGGGCCCCTGGGCCGTCACCGGTCGGGTGTCAGCGCCTGAGGCCTTAACCACCGGGATTGGGCATTTCTACACGGGTTCCCAAAAGACTCCCGTGCCCACAACTCACAGCCGGTTCACTGGTACCGAAGCTGGCAGCAGTTCACCTCTGCCACGCGAACCAGCCCCGTGGAGGAGCAGCTTTATAGGAGCACCCCACCACCAGCCAGTTTCCAGTCATCTAACCAGCGGTGTACCCACTGAGGGATCCAAGGCTCCCCAAAGCATCCAGAACGTACATCATGGATAGGGCATTGAAGCAGCCTCCCCGTACCCGACCTGGTATTCCTGGGCGACGCTGGCACAACAATCAAGTTAGGTAGAATGGAGGAACACTGCGGATCTCTGAGGAGCACTATCACTGCTGAGTCCACCCGGTCTTCTACTCAACCACTGTAAGCCATGTACTGCCTGCTGGTGACAGTAAAGACCCGTTGCAGAGACTATCTGTGTCCGTGTCTCCTTATGAACTGTCCGTCATTAACTAAAGGTAACCGCAGCTGCCGCACAACATCTTGAGCAGCTCCAGCCCCGGGGATCACCGCTCAGCCTGTGGGGAGCGTAACATCTTGCTGCTGTCCATCACCCCGGAGGTTCCGCAGCGTCGGTAGCCCTTACCGAACTACTCATAGGTGGCGTCACAAAGAAAACAAATTAAATCCCCTTTAATCTGTTCCCGTAAGACGTCCTTAAATTTTGATCTGCACTACACCGGGCCCACTACCGGCAGGCGCGGTCCACCCGTGACAAGGAAGGAGAAGATTCGCCTGTATCAACCGGAGTCCGCCGGCCGCGGTGAGTCATTAATGCTAGCGCTAAAATTAGAACAAATGGCAAAAAAATGGCAAGTGAAAAAACTGCCTTATTTAACGCATCCTTGCAAAGGATGAGAGAGCAGGCATGCATGAGAGTGGGACAAAAGGTGCAATCACAAACATTACTGCAGTTCAGATTTGAGGGGTCACACAGGGGCTATCCTGTAAGAGTGAACTGTGCTGCACTCCCTGACATCACTGTTCCTTACATGCTCTGTTTCACAATACTGGTGAGATATTGCAGCTCTTATGAGACAGCTAGTGTTACGAGTGGTGATGTCACTAAGGTTGTCTGAGGTCACACAATGGGATTCCCTGCTGCATGATACCTTCTGTGTAACCTGAGACAACATAACCTCAGGGAAGTCATAAGGATACCTGAGGTTCATGAACAAGTCCGAAACATGGTGAGGGTGACAGCGGTTCTGAAGCTTGCTGAGTAATAGTGTAGGAAGCTAATATCTCTGCCAAAGCAGTGAAGCTCCATGTATGGTTTGATCTCTGTTTGGCAGCTTTTGGGCCCCTCTTGAAGGTGTTTTCTAGACCATTTATTTTGGCCCCCATTGATTTGAATGGGGTGTGAATGTTTGGCGAACTGTTCGGCGAATATTGTGAACCGAACTGAATCCGAACTTCAAAAGGGTCTCTCATCTCTAAGCATGACCTCATATAGTGTTGGGACTCTGTACTCTGGCCATGAATTGTGTGTCCTCATTAACTGTTGTGAATGTTTTAAACCAACTTTAATGGAGCAGCGAAATCCATGAAATGAAAAAATTGATTATGGAAAATGAATGTGCACCTAATCTTGGACAAGTAATGTGAGGTTTGCATTTACTATGTATGAAATTTAGCTTGAGAGGTCAGACTGGAACACAATTTTTAAATGAATATATAAAGAAGAATTCTGCTATAAACTATTGATGCTAATTACAAATTTATGAACAGCTGGGTCTACTGTTGGATTATTAAAGCTGAATTCTTAGAGAAGACCAAATAATTTTTACACTTTGTATTTTAATATTTATTAATAGACTTAGTCACTCCTGTTCAGAGATGAATTTGGACAACACAGTGTGTTTTTAATGTCTTTTTAACTATTTTATATGAATTATTAACACATTTGAACATGTGTATTATATATATTTCTCTGTGGTGTGAGATTCTCCTTATCAATCTTTTTCTTTTTTATAATTCAATGCATCCAATAAGGAATACAAAATGCATTACATAGGCAGTTGTCTAAATAGTTTAATATGCTTAATTCTGTTATGTGGCCTGTTATCGGTAGTCGACCTGGTAATACAACTTCAATGATTTATGCCACCAACATTTACTTATCCCAAGGGCAATCTCAGTAAAGCATCATTATTTCTTTATTAAATAGTACTTTTGCCTTCTTGCACTTGACAAACAAATCTAATGGCATGAAAGAATTCAATTTCAGAGCCGAATGATAATTTGTCAAGCACTGTTAAATTGCATAATTCAAAGTTAATTATGTTGGAGATATTAGGCTGTAGTATAATTTGGTTTACTTCAACAGTAGATTCTAAACAATTTAACATTCCTGATAATGACAACAAGATGCGTTTGTTAGCATGGCCAAGCATGTAAGTGGAATGAAAAACATTCTTGCAGTCTTTAACTGGTTTTCACTTGACCGGAATTTGCACTACCATTCCCATTTTGTAACTATGGCATTAACTAATAGTTTTTCTTTATATGTATGTCATGTTTAACTTTTTGAAGCCCAAATGACTGAAAACGAAATAAAGGCTTTGCATGGAATATACACAATTGTAAAGCTGCACAGGCTATTTTACAAAATATTGTACTATTACATTTCATAATTATGTTTGTTGCCTGTCTATTCCATTCCTCATATATCAATACTTCCAAAAAACAACCCTGGAGTCAGGACAACTATGCACAAATGCAAAACCTTTACTGAACAAATTACAGCAGGTTAAAAAAAGAGATATTAAAAATCTGGTACAGTTTAATGGTAAACCCACAAAGTAACGGTAAGCTGCAAATGGAACATAGGGACCACCAAAACATATAATGGCTAACCAAATCTGGCATGCAGTCATACACAGAACTGTAAAGAGTTAATACTCACCAGAAGATATCTAGTGTTATGCACCCAAAAAGAGATCTTATGTGATGGCCAGTGTCACCCAAATGGGTCAATAGTTACCTGTATCACCTTAGCTTCGTCAGAGGGGGTGCATATAAGAAGATGTCCTGGCATTTTATTGTATGTGGCAATCCCATGGCGTGTGACATCACTTCTGGTTTCACACTCAGTAGTGATGCTGAGATGAAGTAACATCTGGTCCGCTAGGCGGTGGTCCGATGCAACACCACCTGAATCACCAAGGTGACCAGGAGGATGGCCCAAATCGCAGAACCTGACAATTTGTCAGGTCTGGGGTGGAGCCAATCCACACCAGCCAACTAAGGATCCAGGTTGCATCAACCCGGCGATGGAGATGTCGGCCACACACCCCAATGACACAGATGATATTATTAAGTGGGGATATGCGAATGAATCCATTTCAGGATCGACATTGAGTCCTGATATTTGTGGTTCCATGCAAATCAATCACTTTGGTAATGATCACAAAATATAAAAAAAACACATACTCAACAGCATTTCCCAAACTGCTGAAACATAGGAGAGCTCGCTACAGATGTTTTGATTAGAGATTAGCAAATCAATTCAAATGGAATTTAATTCTCCTCCTCTCCTACAAAGATCAGCACTGACCAAAATGTGGATTTTTGTAATGCACTTACATGTAGATTTAGCATTTTGACATTTGGCATTTTTCTCAACTGTAGAAGGCCATCAAAATGTAAAAAAATGTAAAGATATTCTTATGCTCACCTCACCGCTCATCACTATGCCCCATCCATTCCACATCATCCCTTGTCCAGTCCTCTTCACATCACTGGATCACCATCACTTGCAATGAAATCTAAAACCCTCTAATATTTAGCTGGGGTTTTCGAACTTGATATGCCTGGTATGGTTCTGCACATGAGACCGGAAAAGACAGTGTCCTTGCCGTGGTCTACAATGTTTATTTTTTTTTACATATTTTGTTTACTATGCTTTATGTTCTGTAAAGACCCTAGGGCATAATAAGGGACATTAAAATTGCAGAGAATAGCTTTCTTTCTTGGGAAAATCCATGCAAAAAGGTAAATCAAATTTTATCTGATTCACTTATCCCTACTTTTGCTATGACATCACAGCGTCTATTTCTGTTTATTAAACAGCATATAATGCTTTAATTTATGTTTAACGCAGACATTTTTTTAGTTAACTGTGGATTTTAAAAATGAATTTTGAAAGTTTGCTTTGAGCATCTGCTACCTTTTCCATGAGCTAATCATTTCTGATATTGCTTCTAATACTTTAAAAAGTGATCTCAGAATTGACCCCCTTGTTTAATGGGAAACAACCAGCAGGTTTTAGGTCTATAAAGTGAAGCCAGTGTCTTACAGGCACTGGTATACTGAGTGCAATCACACCTTTACTTTAATGATTACATGTATGATTTCAGGGGAAATTGTTATCAAAAAACAAGGAATCTGTGCAGCAAATTAGCATAAGTGTAGCACAACATCAGTAAGAGGGGCTAGGTTTCTTTGTATTACTCCCCTGTTTGATGTAAGCCAAATCCTCCTCCCTTCCCTCCCTGTACGTTACGTTAGACATACATTGTGCAAGGAGATAGCTCAATGTCAGGCTCCTATGTACCCATCACTCCCTCCCTCGCCTGCATCTGCGACTTCTAGTTCTCACTGCTTCCTCTGTCTGTGATCGTTCTCCAGAGGGAAGGAGACAGCTCTGCTCCCTTCAGTCTGTGAGATGCACAGAGACTGGAGGGAGCAGGGCATTCTCCTGCCCTCTGGAGACTGATCACAGACAGAAGAAGCAGTGAGAACTAGAAGCCACAGATGCAGGCGAGGGAGGGAGTGATGTGCATATAGGAGACTGACATAGTGCTATCTCAATGCACAATATCAGATATAATGTGCCTGCAGTATAGTGACAGGGAAGGAGGGAGAGAGAAAAGATAGAGGGGAGGGAGGAGAATTTGGCTTTGAGCAAACAGGGGAGTAATACAAAGAAACCGAGCACCTCATACTGACATTGTGCTCCCCTGTTCTAATTTGCACAGATTTCCTGGTGTTTGATAACAATTTTCTCTGCAATCATACATGGAATCATTAAAGTAAAGGTATGATTGCACCCAGTGTCCCAGTGCCTGTAAGGCACTGGCTGTACTTTATAGCCCTAAATCCTGCTGATTTGTTCCCTTTAATGTTTTTTGGTAGCTCCATGTGTTTTATAGGTGTTATGAACTAAATGCAGTCTTCAGAAAAACATTGCAAAAGGTAGGTAACTAGTATTGCAAAAAATGAGCATGCATATATCAGAAGCTCCACTATGGAAAAAAGGTATTCTAGCTGTTTAATAATGTATTACTTTTATTTGGTTATTGGCAAAGAATAGGGTACTACAGCTTTGAGCTTAAAGCTACATTTATCTTATAGAAAATCATATTGACCATCTCAAATATAAATTTTTCTTTCAAAATTAAGTACATTTATCCATTCAAAAGTCAAGAGGTGAACGACCATGCAAAATAATGGAGTCAACAAATCGGCTTATAACAAGTTGTATCAGTTCTAGTGCGACAAAAGCGGCAGTTGAGGTGCCTCATATGGTTTGCAATAGTGAAATTACAGACATCTATGAAAGCACTGTTCAACACCCGTTACATAATTCTGGAATGGTGGTCCAAGAAAAGGTGAAGAAGCCTCGACTTCAAAATTGTCATAAGAAGTGTTGGCTCTAATTTGTAAAAAAGTATAAAAAGTGGACAGTAGAAGATTGGAAATAAGTGATCTGGAGCAGTGAGACAAAAGTCAATAAACTAGTCTTTGATGGGTGCAAGTGGGTCTGGAATAAAGAAGGGAAAATGGGCTAATGGATCAAGAAATAGAAGGAACTGTCAAGTTTGATTGAGGAAGCATGATGATTTGGGGTTGTTTTATAGCCAAAGGCATTGGATACTTGGCCAGGATTGATGGTGGTCCCAATGCTGAACTATACGTGAGTATCTGACAAGATGAGATACTTTGTAAACTTGAGTACTATGGGTAAGAAAATTACGACATAGTGTTCAAGCAGTACAAAGACCCATAGCATACATTGCGTTTGGCAAACAACAATGAAGTAAAGGTGCTGGATTAACCCCACAGTCCCAGACATCAACTGTTGGTAGAGTTAAAAAAAAAGTTGTACACATTCCCAAGTCGACCAGTATGCACAAACATTGGGACCGCGTAGGGAAGACCTAGGATCAGATTTTGTTTAAGATAAACTTGAATCTGTTGAATGCCCAGAAGGATTCCGGAGGTGTTGAAAGACAAATTTGGGTTTACAAAATAATAACAAATTAATAAAAAATTACATTTAGAGTTTTAAGAGAAAAACAGTAACAATACAGTGACATGACAAGAATCGGCAGTAATCATATTCTAAATAGTTGTAAGTCCAATTATGTATGAGGTAGCCAAGATGATCGTCTATAAAATGAAAGTAGTCTCACAATAAAAGCTGTAATGGATGATGATGTATTGAGCCTGAAAGTCAAACGTTCAATACATTGTTCCCCTTTTGCTTGTCAGTGTATATAAATATGTACATTGGTGCTGGGTGTTTAAATTGTACGCTAATAGGCAGAAACCTGTCAGTCATTGTCAGCACAGTGTCACATCCGGAGGCTGGACAAAGGTGGTGTGGCGCCACACTGGTCAGGCATCACAAGTGGAGTACTGCATCTAAAAATGAGCATGTGGTTAACCCTGTCGGAAATAGAATGCACAACACTGTGGAAGGATTTGATACCAGCGCTCACACACACCCACCTAGGCAACCAGGAGAGGTCCCAAAAAGTTCGAGAGTTGGAGTTGTAAGGAGAGCAGGGAGGACGCATGGGGAGTCTTCAGGAGTGTCTTCTCTGAGGAAAGACGGAGAACGGGAGCTTAATCGTGAGAGAAAGGGGGCTTCCAGAGAGGGCTAGAGAGAGAAGTAACCCAGACAGAGAGGTTCTGATTTGTTCACCCGGAGTGCGCGGGTCTGACAACGCGGCCTGGAGTGTTCATCCTCCGACCGTACTCGTCCCGGCTCCAAAGAGGTCTAAAGGTCCCTTTGCACGCCGCCACTGTGCCTAGCAACAGGTATCCACCGCACGTGCACGTTTTTAACGGTGGATACCGATCGTCGATGCTGCATATACACGCCGTCATTGCGTTGTCAACTGGAGGTATCTTTGTTCCATGGAAGTTCTGACAGATCCTGCGGATACCTTCCCCGCTTTACACGCCGCTACCACAAAGGAATATGGGCGTACATCTTTCGCGCCGCAAGTACATAGGCGTGACAGAGTTGTGTATTCCGTGACGCAAAAACGTTGATTGGAGAATGCAATAGCATCATTATTGGCCAGCCTACGCAGGAAGGCTGGCTAATACATGACGCCATTGCAATTGTGTAGTGTGAATGGTCAGCTCTTTAAATATAGTCCCCCACCAATGACTGCTGATGGGGCGTGGTATCCATGACGCTGTGGCACGCTCCTGGGAGTTCACTAGGTGATGCAACATCCATGCCTGTGCCCCGTTTAGACGCCACTACCATGGCAATTGTGCCTTTGTGTTGCCTTCAGTTTTTGAGCACGGCTCAGGAACAGGTATCTGAGTCAACTGAAGGACACCGGAAGGAATTTCCCTATTTACATGCTGCCATTTCGTAGCAATTTCATGGCAACAGGCACAAATATTCCCAATGCCAGGCAGTTGCTACCTTGCAGTGGTGGCGTGTAAAGGGGCCCTAATGGGTGGGATCTGTATAACAGGTCATCGCCACTGGAACAGTCCTCCAGCTTCCTCCTTCTTTGTTCCTTATCTTCTATGTCTCTGTCACCGCCTCCTGTTCTACCCTCCCCTTCTCCTGTTCTGTCAATCACGCTGCCGCACAAAGCGCCATTACGTGACGTCAGAGGCAGAGCCCACCCTGCTTTATGCTTTATTCAAAAAGCAGGGCGGGAATCTGTCATCAGATTCCTGCCCTGCTGTTTGAATAAAGCAGGACGGGCTCTGTCGCTGATGTCACGCAATGCCGCTCTGTGTGGCATTGTGATTGACAGAGCAGGAGAAGAGGAGGGCAGAACAGGAGGTGGCGGCAGAGACATAATGTCACACTTGGGAGGCCAGAGTAACAAGGAGCTGGATGTAGGGGATTATTTGGCCCTGATACTGGGGTCCCTGGCTCGCCCTGATCTCGGAGGTACCTTTAAAGGTGAGGAGGTCTGAGCCACAAGCCTAAGTCCCTAACTCCTGAGAAGCCCTAGGTATAAGCCCCTACCTCCACCCACAGACCACGGAACCCATCAACTTCCAGTGGAGAGGAAAGCAGCAGCTTTGGATCAGTATCTGCACACAACAGGTCACAGTCCAGAAGTGAACTGAATCAGCGACATCAAGTGGATGTGGGCTGACCCATTTATGGCCGAGGGGTGGGGAGAAACCAGCCTAGGCACGCCGCTCAGCTCACCTAAGCATGAGTAATATTCATCACACACACCTGCACTCTCAGCTCCCGCTCATCAACTTCCTCTCTCCACACTGGGAGCAGGGAAAAAAAGGCTTCATATAAACCACAGCAGCAGCACTTCCGTACAGCAAGGCAGTCAATACGTAACACACAGAAGGAGAGGAGCAAAGAAGGAGGAGGCTAGTGGACTGTGCCAGCGGCGCCAACCTGTTATACAGATCCCACCCATTAGACATCTTATCTGTAAGATTTCTAAAGTGTATTTCTCGGGGTACAGGGGGGCTAGAGAAATGGGGGGCCCCTTCTCTGAATGCAGCAGACATGCTGCATCCAGTGCTGTATGTAGTTTGCCATGCAACAGAGGGTGACAGGTCCTCTTTAAACAGTAAAGTAAATGCATGCACTAATAAATCAAAATTTCAACAAGTATTATCATTAAAAAGCATATTTATAAAACACGTTCTAACACAGCTCCAACTCCAGAAAAATAAGAAAAGTTAAAAGTCTCCAAAAATTGAAAGGTTTTTGTAACCACCAATATTAGGGATGGGCGAATCTACTCGCTAGGACTCGTTACTCGGCGAGTAGTAAGGGACTCGCAGGACTCGGTACTCTGCGAGTTTCCCAGTGATTACTCGCACGAGTCCAATGCAAATAAATATCAATCCTAGTTTTGTCAGAAACGCTGACAAAACTAGGATTGCCATTGTTTGCATTAGACTCGTGCGAGTAATCACTGGCTACTGTGCCAGTGATAGCAGGGAAACTCGCAAAGTAACTGCTGTTTCTTTGCGAGCCGAGCCCAGCTGTCTTCTCTGTGCAGCTCCAGGGTCCTAGAGCCTGCCTGCTGCCTGATGTAGCAGTGCTGAGATTGTTCTCAGTCTGCTCATTCCCTGTGTACAGACATGAATGTCTGTGCACAGAGATGATGTAGCAGAGCTGAGATTGTTCTCAGTCTGCTCATTCCCTGTGTACAGACATCTATATTTATGCACAGGGGATTGCTCCATTTTGTGACTGTGTACAATGGAACAATGTGTCCATGATTTCACTGCAACCAGCAAGTTGGTCAGAAGTTGGACAGATAAGTTGGTGTGTATAAAGTGGCCTTTAGATATTGGTTAGTGATGGGCGAATCCT
Organism: Allobates femoralis; assembly: GCA_033576535.1. Lineage (NCBI taxonomy): Eukaryota > Metazoa > Chordata > Amphibia > Anura > Aromobatidae > Allobates > Allobates femoralis. The sequence goes on from JARQOC010000001.1 coordinate 322,242,743, forward strand.
AAATTACTCGGAATCGCTTGACTCTAGCGAGTCCGAGCCCAGGACTCGCTACTCGTTGCGAGTCTAGCGAGTCCAATGTTAATGAATGGGGAAGCGAGTAATAGCGAGTAGTGTGAGATTTACAAATCGCAGATGTGTCTCGGAAGCTTCAGCCTGAAGCAATCCTAGTTTTGTCATTTATTTGCATTGACTCGTTTACTTTGCAACTGTAATCGCTGGGAAACTCGCACAGATAAGAGTCCTGTCTTCTCTGTGCAGCTCCAGGGTCCTAGAGCCTGCCTGCTGCCTGATGTAGCAGTGCTGAGATTGTTCTCAGTCTGCTCATTCCCTGTGTACAGACATGAATGTCTGTGCACAGAGATGATGTAGCAGTGCTGAGATTGTTCTCAGTCTGCTCATTCCCTGTGTACAGACATCTATATTTATGCACAGGGGATGTAGCAGAGAGGACATCGCGTTTTGGACTGCGTCGGACGGAAGAGGATTTTTTTAATTAAAGATGGAGTCCCTAATGGCTTTTTTTTTTATTTCAAATAAAATTTTTTCTCTGTGTTGTGTTTTTTTAACCCTTTATTGGAGATTCTTAGTGGCTGGGTCAAACGTGGCCTGACATTAAGAATCTCGGGCTTAATACCAGCTTGTATAACAAAGCTGGTATTAACCCCTTTATTACCCAGCGTGCCACCGCCACCAGGGCCGCTGGAAGAGCGGGGTTCAGCGCCAGAGGATGGCGCTTCAATGAACGCGCCATCTTCTGGGGCGGCTGCAGGCTGCAATTTGCAGCGGGGGGTGGCCAGAAAGCTTGGGCATCCCTGCGCTGCAGATTCCAGCCCCCAGCTGCTTAGCTGTACCTGGCTAGACATAGAAATTGCGCGGAGCCCCACGCATTTTTTTTTTTTATTATATAATGAATTTCAGAGTCAGAGGCTCAGAGTCAGAGTCTCGGAGTCGGAGTCTCCTCAGAGTCGGAGTCTCAGAGTCGGAGAGTCGCCTCGGAGTCGGAGTCGTCTCGGAGTCGGAGTCGTCTTGGAGTCGGAGTCGGAGTCGTCTCGGAGTCGGAGTCGTCTCGGAGTCGAGTCGGAGTCGGAGTCGTCGTCGTCTCGGAGTCGGAGTCGTCTCGGAGTCGGAGTCGTCTCGGAGTCGAGTCGGAGTCGGAGTCATCTTGGAATCGGAGTCGGAGTCGTCTCGGAGTCGGAGTCGTCTCGGAGTCGGAGTTGTCTTGGAGTCGGAGTCGGAGTCGTCTCGGAGTCGTCTTGGAGTCGGAGTCGTCTCGGAGTCGTCTGAGTCGGAGTCATCTCGGAGTCGGAGTCGTCTCGGAGTCGTAGTCGTCTCGGAGTCGGAGTCGTCTCGGAGTCGGAGTCAAAAAAATGCGTGAGGCTCCGCGCAATTTCTATGTCTAGCCAGGTACAGCTAAGCAGCTGGGGGCTGGAATCCGCAGCGCAGGGATGCCCAAGCTTTCTGGGCACCCCCCGCTGCAAATTGCAGCCCGCAGCCGCCCCAGAAGATGGCGCGTTCATTGAAGCGCCATCCTCTGGCGCTGAACCCCGCTCTTCCAGCGGCCCTGGTGGCGGTGGCACGCTGGGTAATAGAGGTTAGGGCCAGCTTTGTATTATCAGCTGGCCCTAAGCCCGAAATTTATGGCGGTCACGCCAATATTAGACATGACCGCCATGAATTTCTATTAAATTGTTTTAAAAAAAACACAACACAGAGAAATTTTTTTATTAGAAATAAAAAAAAAAGCCATTAGGGACTCCATCTTTAATTAAAAAAATCCTCTTCCGTCCAACGCAGTCCAAAACGCGATGTCCTCTCTGCTACATCCCCTGTGCATAAATATAGATGTCTGTACACAGGGAATGAGCAGACTGAGAACAATCTCAGCACTGCTACATCATCTCTGTGCACAGACATTCATGTCTGTACACAGGGAATGAGCAGACTGAGAACAATCTCAGCACTGCTACATCAGGCAGCAGGCAGGCTCTAGGACCCTGGAGCTGCACAGAGAAGACAGGACTCTTATCTGTGCGAGTTTCCCAGCGATTACAGTTGCAAAGTAAACGAGTCAATGCAAATAAATGACAAAACTAGGATTGCTTCAGGCTGAAGCTTCCGAGACACATCTGCGATTTGTAAATCTCACACTACTCGCTATTACTCGCTTCCCCATTCATTAACATTGGACTCGCTAGACTCGCAACGAGTAGCGAGTCCTGGGCTCGGACTCGCTAGAGTCAAGCGATTCCGAGTAATTTAGGATTCGCCCATCACTAACCAATATCTAAAGGCCACTTTATACACACCAACTTATCTGTCCAACTTCTGACCAACTTGCTGGTTGCAGTGAAATCATGGACACATTGTTCCATTGTACACAGTCACAAAATGGAGCAATGTGTCCATGATTTCACTGCAACCAGCAAGTTGGTCAGAAGTTGTACAGATAAGTTGGTGTGTGTAAAGTGGCCATAAGAGTTTTTCTCTAGAGATTTATAATATAACTACGGTAGCTGTAGTCCCTGGATGATAACTAGTTGTTCATAGATATAACAAATTAGAATGGGTTAACAAAGTCTTACTTCCCTCTGCTGAGTTACACAGCTTGCAAGTATAATACAGGATAAATGTGTGAGCTCCTGGTGTAATAAAGGGGTTATGTGTGGGCTCCTCATGTAAAAGAGGGGTTATTTGTGTGCTCCTGGTGTAATATAGGGGCTATGTGTAGACTCCTGGTATAATACATGGACTACAGGGTGCACAGGCTCTCTTATAGTGGCTTAGTGAGGCTTCAAATGTAATACAGGGGCTATGTGTGGGCTCCAGGTGTAATACAGGGGCTATGTGTGAGCACAGGCAGCAAAACAGGGGGCTATGTGTAAGCTCCTGCATAAAATGTGGGTTATGTTTGAGCTCCTCGTGTAATACAGAGGCTATGTGAGGCTTCCTCCTGTAATATTGGAAACTGTGTGTGGCCTCTGGCTATATTCTGGGGCTTTGTGTGGCCTCATGCTGTACTACTGGCGGCTGTGTGCAGCCTCCTGCTGTATACTGCGGGCTCTGTGCAGTGTCCGGCTGTACTACTGTGGGCAGTGTGTGGCCTCTTGCTGTATACTGGGGGCTGTGTGTGGCATCCCGCTATATACTGTAAGCTGTAGGTGGCCACCTGCTGTATACTAGGAGCTGAATGAAGCCTACAGCTGTATACTGAGACTATGTGCATTGTCCTACTGTATACTGGGATCTGTGTGTGCCTCCTGCTGTGTACTGCAGGCTGTGAGTCCTCTTGCTGTATACTGTGGATAGGAAGTGTGGCCTCTTGCAGTATACTAGAGCTGTATGCAGCCTCCTGCTGTATAATGTGGGCTATGTGCAGCCTCCTGCTGTATAATGAGGACTGTGTGTGGCCTCCTGCTGTATACTGGAGCTGTGTGTTGCCTCCTGCTGTATACTGGGGGTTGCATGTGGAATCCCGCTATATACTGTGGGCTGTAGGTGGCCTCCTGTTGTATACTGGGAGCTGAATGCAGTCTACAGCTTTACACTGGGGCTGCCTGTGGCCTCCTACTGTATACTGGGGGCTGTTTGTGGCCTACTACTGTTTACTGCAGGCTGTGTGTGACCTCCTGCTCTATATTGTGGGTTGTATGTGTGGCCCCTTGCTGTATATTAGGGACTGTGTGCGGCCTCCTGCTGCATACTGGGACAGTGTGGGCTCCTGCTGTATGCTGAGGGCTGTGTGTGGGCTCCTGCTGTATACTGGGGGCTAGGTGGCTACGCGCACCACAATTGTTCTTCTTTTGACTTTATGGATCTGTCCCTGTGTGCTAATCCTGTGACCTTTCAAATGATCTTTCAAAAGTTGATCATGTGAAATGTCACATAATACTTGGGGTTGGGGGTAGAGATGAGCCACCACCCCGGTGTTCGAATTCGATTCGTCGAATCGACGGGGTGCTCGACGAATGTTCGTCGAATGCTCGACGAACACCGTCGAACACCCCGGAAAACGAACAAACCGGGCCTGTGGGGCATTTTCACTTCCACAATGTATATACATACATTGTGGAAGTGAAAAAAAGTGAAAGAAAGTGTTAAAAATAAAAAAATAATCAATGCTCACCTGTCCGCGATCCACCGAAGCCTCGGGCAAGGTCCTGCGGCTTCTAGGACCTGTGGTGACGTCATGTTCTCGCGCGAACTCCGGTCACATGACCGGAGTTCCGCGAGAACATGACGTCACCACAGGTCCTGGAAGCACAGGAGCTTGCCGGAAAGCTTAAAATAGATATTTTTATGTTTCGGACCCTTTCTTTAAGTAAAAGTTACTTAAAGAAAGGGTCCAAAACATAAAAATATCTATTTTAAGCTTTCCGGCAAGGTCCTGTGCTTATAGGACCTGTGGTGACTTTATGTTCTCGCGGGAACTCCGGTCACGTGATTGGAGTTCGCGCGAGAACATGACGTCACCACAGGTCCTAGAAGCCGCAGGACCTTGCCGGAGGCTTCGGTGGACCGCGGACAGGTGAGCATTGATTATTTTTTTATTTTTAACACTTATAAACTGTTTATTTTGGCTGAAAATGCGGCAAATGCGGTTTTCTGACCGCATCTGCCGCATTTTCGAACCAAAATCGAACATGTTCGAAATTCGCCAAATTTGAACCAAATTGTTCGAATTCGGCGAATGACTCGAATAGCGCCAAAATCAACTCGAATTTGAGATTGGCGAACTATTCGAATCGAACATCGCTCATCTCTAGTTGGGGGTGACCTCACCTTTTAAACCGCTTAGCCCTGGCTACTCTTAATCTGCTTCTGTTTCTTACTGAGATCAGTTTAGTACTTTGTTCAAATCTCCAGGGGATTTGAAATGTTACAGGTTGTTAGCTAAATAGCAAAAAGGTTTTTAGGGGCTTGGGTTTTTGTGACTGCTGCTTCAATTACAGTCATGTCCCAGTGTGCGGCATTTTCTAGAAGTCCTTGTCTTCGGCAAGCTTCCCTGAATGTTTCCCAAATATGCATAAATTTTGTTATGCTATGAATGTCCTTTGTTGCCTATAGCAACCGATCAGAAGCTGAACTGCGATTGGTTGCTATAGGCCACCTGATAAATAACAAGGCTAACTGTCGAAACAGCCAAGGTAGTATCTATTAGCTCCCGCACACAAACAGTAAAAAAGCTTTTTTTGGCAAATGACTGTAAAGTGCGGGGTTAAATTGTCATCTCAAAACATAATCTATGACTTTCCCTGAGTCAAATGAGGTGATTGTGCAAAATGTTGTTATTGTAAATGCGACAGTGCGGATTCCTTTAGAGGACATACACACATACATATATAGATGTACATATACACTCAGCTTTATATATTAGAAGATGTACTGACCTGGATAATCATAGTTAAATATTACTGTATAATGAATACTATAAAATCTAAACCCAAAAGTAAATAGTTTAACTACATGTTTATTCACCATTTCACCCCATTTGGAATAAATTTACCATTTTACATTACATTATATGAATAAATGAATAGTGTCATTCAAAAATTAAACTCATCTGTCCACAAATTAGGCTATCTTTTGTGTACGTCAATGAAAGAAATAAGAAAATGTTATGACTGGTGGTTAAGCGATAAGGACGTACTAGAGCTAATCATTTGTAAGAGTATGTTACTTTTATTTGACTTTGGCACTAATACTTTGAATTAGCCTACCTACTAGCTTAGTTCTGTTAAAATTCATTCTCCTTATCCAACTGACCTTGAGTTCATGCACACATTTCATGCCAAATGCATTGTGAAAAACTTACATTATTTACAATATAATGTGGGTAGGTATAATTTTCTAAAGAAAAAAACAAACCAACAAAAAAAACTACAGAAAAAAACTGCAGAGAAATAAACTGTAAAGTCCCAAATGTTCAGATTTTTTCTAGCAGCCTTGGGCATTGGCAACGATCAGAGAGGAAGGCTGGAATCACACTGTCCGTGTGATATACCATTAAGTCGAACATGTCACAAATGAGTAACTTGGAATGGCCCTCCCCTCTCTGGACGGGAGCGTCAGCTGCTTGTGTTTCTAAGCAGCTACACACTCCCGTCCTGACAGGGGGAAGACCATTCCAAGTTACTCATCTGTGACATGTCCGACTAAAGGCCACGTTACACAGTACAATATTGTGAACGTCATGGGTTTGGAGTCTTTGAAACAACATAGTTAGGACGTTGTTGCGTGTGACACCGAGATACGACTAGGATAAATCGTTGGATCATTGATTGCAGATTTGAGAACATGTTCTAAAATCAGACAATCCTCGATCAGCCAATCTGATGCATTGTTGTGTGTGACACCGAGATAAAGATGTCGTTCACGACTTCTCCTATTCACAACAGTGAACAAGTATTGTTCGCTGGGTTGCGCAAACGATAGCTGCTTGCCATATCGTTGGTGCATCGTCCACAATATCTAGACGTGTGACATCTCACCAACGATGTCAAAACAATGTCCTAACGACTAAGCGCTCATGAGATCGTTAGTGATATCGTTACAACATTGAAGCGTTAGTCATATATCATACGGAAAGTGTGATTCCAGCCTAATAAAAATGGTCTTGACTAATCCTCCACTAGCGATTCACTAATTTTCAGCAGATCATCATTACAACTATCTATATTTTACATTAGTTTTCATTTTAGTTATTTAGGGCTGATTTTTTTCCAGGCTTTGGAAGCAAAGCCTAGTTTGTTCAGAAGATTACAAAAATCTTCCTAAAACAAATTATTATTGGAACTTGAGATTTAGGCTAATATTATAGCCTAAATAATAGAACAATAGACACAGTTGTATACTGTATTGTGCTCCAATTCTTTAAATTGCTTGTAATACTAGTATAACGTCATAATACAAGAAATAATAGATGCTTGTTATCCACTGTTTTGCTGCAGTAAATATAAGTCACTCTACACTTTTTGTATTTTGTTAATCTTGTAATAATTTGTATTAAAGTCTAGCATTAAAATTTTTAAAAACTACTTTTTTGAATATGCAGATTTGCCTTTCATTGACATTACATTACTTTGAATCTTAGACACATAGCTGTATTTTACTCAAGGTGTCTTGCTAAGAAAGAACTGATGAGACAAGCGGATTTATGTATGTATGTTTTGTTCTATGTCAGCCATTTCCAAGCCTTTCCTCCATAACTCACATATCACATTTACTCAGCTCAGCACATGGCATGTTTTTTTCTACAATGCTTTGTTCACTACTATTGTGCTGACTGTCGCTCTTGAATACCCGTTTCCTGCACACCTGATAGGAATCTCTGCCAGGTAACATTGAGAGAGAAGGATGAATCAGCAAGCAGATGTTGTTTCTACCCTTTCATCCTTCGGCTTAACCTCTTCATTCCATAATGGTCTTTAAACCATAAAATTTGTTACTTCATAAAATATGGGATTTTGCAAATATTAATTAAGCTTCATACTACAGTGTGTTATGTCAAATAAGTCTGAATCTATGCATGTAGTAATTTCCTCCCTAAAGAAATCATTATTAAAGGGGTTTCCCCATGAACAAGGTTCATTTTAATCAATTGATTTTTAAATAATAATAATTTCTACAATTGAATGTGTTTAAAAAAATGTTCCTGTGCTGAGATAATGTTATATATGTGTCCCTGCTATGTACTGTGTAATGGATGTGTCTGACTGTACAGGGACATGGTCTGATCATACCACATCTGTGCTGAAATAATCTTATATATGTGTCCCTGCTATGTACTGTGTAATGGATGTGTCTCACCGTACAGGGACATGGTCTGATCACACCACATCTCCTGTGCTGAGATGTTATATATGTTTCCCTGCTATGTACTGTGTAATGGATGTGTCTCACCGTACAGGGACATGGTCTGATCATACCACATCTGTGCTGAAATAATCTTATATATGTGTCCCTGCTATATACTTTGTAATGGATTTGTCTGACTGTACAGGAAATCAACCAAAAAAACAACAACAAATGAGCAAATAACCTAAATTGATAAAAGTAAAAATGTTAAAGTTAAGAAAAATAAATAGGGTACTTGGTGACATAGATATGATCATAAGAATGTGTAATTGTCCCACCAGCGACAAGGTGACCCTATCGGAATACCATATCTGTCGCCAAGTACCCCAATTTATTTTTCTGCACTTTAGCATTTTTACTTTTATCATTTTAGGGTATTTGCTCATTTGTTGTTTTTTCGCAGTATTTTCCATTATGAGGTCAGTGCGAACTTGCACCACTGCAGAGTTTCACTTTAGTTCAAGCCCTGGTTTTATTTCATGGTTTTTTGCAGTCATGCAAACATAGCTGTGGCCTACCTTTGAGCTGGACATGATATAGTGTGTAGTGTCCCATGGTATGGTGTGTTCTGTTGGGGCCCGGTTCTGCTTCATCCTGTCCTTGTCACTGCACTGAAGGATGGCAAGGTATTAGTAATAAAGCTCCCATGAGTTGGACCTGGTGGTCTAGTGGGTGTGTGGTACAGGGGGTGTAGAACCTGCTCACCTCAGTTGATTGTTCACCCCTACTCAACTTTGGTATAAGGGTTGAGGTAAGGGAGAGATTTCTAGGAAATCCAGGCTCCGGCACCATGCTCGAGTGCTTCCTGGATCCCAATCACGTCCAGTCATGTGACCACACAGGGGTGTATGGTCTATCGCGTCACCGCAGGTCCTCAAACTGTGTAGCGTGTAGTGAGATGTTATGAGCTGCTCCTACCATTCTCCCACAAGGGGAGGAATATAATAGGAAAAGAGGTATGATAGCAGTCTCTGGAGCGCTTGAACAAACAGACAGGTTATTTAAGGTTTACATACAAACCTGTTTATTAGAGACTCCGAACGCCACAACGTGTTTCGACAGCTATAGTGCTGTCAACCTCAGGTCATGACCTGAGGAAGACAGCACTATGGCTGTCAAAACGTGTTATGGTGTTCATAGTTTCTAATAAACAGGTTTGTATGTAAACCTTAAATAACCTGTCTGTTTGTTCAAGCACTCCAGAGACTGCTATCATTCCCATACAGGGACATGGTCTGATAATACCACATCTCCTGTGCTGAGATAATCTTATATATGTGTCCCTGCTATGTACTGTGTAATGGATGTTTCTGACCGTACAGGGACATGGTCTTAGCATACTACATTCTCCTGTGCTGAGATAATCTTATATATGTGTCCCTGCTACGTACTGTGTAATGGATGTGTCTGACCGTACAGGGACATGGTCTGATCATACCACATCTCCTGTGCTGAGATAATCTTATAAATGTGTCCCTACTATGTACTGTTTAATGGATGTGTCTGACTGTACAGGGACATGGTTTGATCATACCACATTTTCTGGGCCGAGGAAGAAGTAAAAAATGTTTTTCCCTCACAAAAAGAATCAGCTATGATCACAAGCTGTAATGTCTTTATACTCTTTGGTGTATTCCCCAGCTCAGTAAATGTGATATGATCAGACCATGTCCCTGTACAGTCAGCAGGGTCATAACTACAACAGGTGCAAGGGTTGTAATCACACCCAACCCTGGAGCCTAGGGGGTCCTAAAAGTCCCTTTGTCCTATAGAGAAAGATTATTTCTATTGAAGCTTTATTATAATTGGGGGCCCCATTGGAGCTTTCGCATTAGGGTCCATGAGTGTCAAGTAAGGCTGGCTTCACACTGCGGCGGCGTCCGGTCCGGGGCTGTCAGGAGTGACAGCCTGGACCGGAGTTTTACTGCATAGAATACTATCGGGCTGCACGGAGCTGGATCGCGGCGGGTGGTAATTATCTGCTATCCGGCTGCTGTGTCGCCGGATGAATCCTGCACAAGTCGGGATTTGTCTGCCGACTCCAAAAACGGTGCATGCACCTGATCCGACAGAAAATTGGATTTGGCTTCCGGATGCCGGGTGCATTCAGCGCCGGCCGCCACTGAACTTCAGCACATGGAGAGCTCCCGGTAAAAATTTCAGAACCACAGCCAAATTTTTGAAATTTCACAGCTGGACAGCCTCAGCAGCCGCACAGTCCTGATTCCGGCAGAAAACAGGATCGGTGGGCATATTAACCCTCCGGTTCTGTTTTCTCCGGGGCTGTCAGGCTGTGTCCGGTGCATCCAGCAAAACACCAGACACAGCCTGACACCACAAAACCGTGGTGTGAAGCTGGCCTTAGTGATAACTTTGGAAATTTATTCAAGCACCATTTGAGTTTTTATTTTTTTTTATTTCTATTTTATTACTTTTTTTTTATTTTGTGTGTCCTGATTTTACATACCTATTATAAAAAAGTTATATTTTAGGTCTTATATTTGAGCTGAGCAACTTGGATTTATTTCCATATCAAAAATATAGGATTTAGGCTGTAAATATTCCATTTCAGGACAGACATCTACAAACTTTGAATTGGTGTATCTTGGACCCAATGGTTGCTGCCTGATAAAAGTGCACTGCTGGAGATGTTCACATTTAGAAGAGAAGTAAGCATGATGTGTCTTTCATCTCCTGGTTTTATCTGCTGTATTAATCAGTACATGACTTTGGATGTAATGCTATGTCCTAGGTAATTTCCCTTGCTTTGATTCAGGCTAGCACATCGAGTCTACATCTTTCCCTGCACTTGTTGGCTGATCTGATCAGTAGAAATGTGCCAGTAAAGGCCCAGTTACACACATAGATAATTGTGTAGATATTGTTCGCAGATCTCTGGTTGCAGTGAAACCATGGACACATTGCTCCATTTTGTGGCCGTGTACAAATGGAACAATGTGTCCATGATTTCAGTGCAACCAGAGATCTGCGAACAATCTCTGCACAATTATGTGTGTAACTGGGCCTTAACAGGCACAGGTAGATTGGAGATCTGTTTGCAGCTGTAAATCAGTTAAATCCAATCATTGGTACCCTACATTGGTTAAGCCTTGTGATGTGGTCACGGTGCACCAATAGGTTGTTATGGATCAGCTTATGACACCTGTATCTGTTAAGAGGAGCTTTCTGCTGTACATATCAGTGCTTATTCTCTGCTCTGTACAGCACAAGCAATTGATTGATCGCAGCATCAACTCTCTTCAGGGGACTAGTAAGTACAATAAAAAGTGAAAAAAAAGTTTTGAATAAATAAAAAAAATCACTCCCATTTTGGCCCACGAAAAACAGAACAATTTAAAAATATATATATATATTTGGTATGCCTGCGTTCAGAAATGTACAATCTATCAAAATATAAAATAATTTATTCCAATCAGTAAACAGGTTAATGAAAATAAAATCAAAACACCACAATTATGTTTTTTGACTGTTGCAACATTGCAATAACATGCAATAAAAGGCAAGTAAAACATTGCATCTACCCAAAAATTGTATCCTTCAAAATGTCAGCTTAAGGCACAAAAAAATAAGGCATATAACTTCAGATGCTGAAAAATAAAAGTTTTACGGTTCTCAGAAATGATACCAAAAGACATTTTTTTTACAAACTTCAGAAATTTTTCACTACTTAAATTGAAAGAAAACTATACATTTTTGGTATCTACATACTCGTACTGACTTGGAGAATCATACTGCTTGGGTCAGTTTTACTGTACAATGGCTAGCAATCATAAAATGATTGATGTTACAAAGCAGCAAGCTTTTGAGACTTCTTAGGTCTCTTCAACAGGCATGGTATAGAAAAATATTAGAAGAATCACAAATATATATACACAACCAGAGCAGATGCAAAATATAATAAATCAATATTTAAATTAATGAACAAAGATTAAAGAGAGAATCCTTAAATAGCTAAGGTTAGTGGTGTGAAAGTTTTTATGATCTCAATTTACATGTAAGTTCTGAGACATGGTGTCCTTCCAGTCTCTGGAGCAGATTCCTCAGATCTTGCAGTGAAGCATAAATCCGCCTGAAAAATATAGACCTGTTTGGACAGAATCAAGGTTTGCACTAATTTGGATTCCCAGATCGTCTTTGTTTTTGTGATTTAAAATTGCCTTTTAATATGACAACTTTCATACTGTCCATGTTTTGTCCCAGACCACAGAAATGTTTGGCCACTACTAAGTGTCTTTTTGTTGTCTGTAATTATGTGACGATGAGACCTCATCATTGCTCTCTGTCCTGTTTCTCCAACATAGGCTAGGGTCACATCTGCTTTTTTTTTAAAACCTGATCCGGTTTTGAGCTTTCAAAAAGCTCCAAACCGGATTAAAAAACGCTCCTCATAGGAGCCAATGCTAAAAAACCGGATTGCTTCACAAGCAATCCGGTTTCCGTCTCCAGCTCTGCAGCCTGCATGAAAAATCATGCAGGCGGCAGTTTTCGGAGCGGTTCTGGTATCTGCAATGCGGGAACCGGATTGCTCAGGATGTGTAATCCTTAGCAATGCGGTTCCCGCATATACTTTGTTTATCCCGGCTGCCGCCGAGATAAGCAAAGTGCTCTGTGTATAGTGATAGTGTTTATTTAATAAATAAATGCTTGTACAATGTCTCTAGGGGGTGCCCAGTCCCCCTAGAGACCTTACACCCACTCAGGTGGGCTTATACTGCTATAATCTGTTATGTACAACAGCTGACTCCTGTCAGCTATTGTACAGTTTTATGAATGAAAGCGCCGGGCTCCTCAGAGCAGCGCGCATACTATTGCTAAAGGGACCCTGACCCCACAAACTGACCCCCCCGAATCTTTATACCTGTCCCTGCACCCCCTCTTATTAATTCTAGCCATCCCTTTTGCAGAAGAAAACGATTTTGTAAAGTAGAGAACAGAGGTTATATTTACCTCGTCCTGTGTGAGTTCTCTATTTCTGAAAAAGTCTCAAAAGGTGGGCCTGTCTGATGCTCCCTCCGCCCGCTTTGTAATTATGCACGCCCCCTCTCGGCTTGCTGCAGTGCTGAGAGCCTGGCCGCGTCATGAAAAGGGTGGGGGCTACTGGTATGACACAATTTTAGCTCCGCCCCTTTTATGACGCTGCCAGGCTCTCAGCACTGCAGCAAGCTGAGAGGGGGCGTGCATAATTACAAAGCGGGTGGAGGGAGCAGCATCAGTTGCACTTTAACCCTTTCACCCTTAAACCTGTTTTTACTTTCCTGACCATTACAATTTTTTCAATTCTGACTAGTGTCAATAAATCTGGTAATAACTCTGGAATGTTAGAAAGTTAGAAGGGTTAAAGATTTATCAGCAATTTCTAATTTTTCCAACAAAATTTACAAAACCATTTTTTTAGGGACCACATCACATTTGAAGTTATTTTGAGGGGCGTACATGACAGAAAACACCTAAAAGTGAGACCATTTTACAAACTGATCCCCTCAAAGTGCTCAAAACCACATTCAAGAAGTTTTTTAACTAGTGATGAGCAAATTTACTCATCACTATTCAGAACTCACATTGATATTGTGGTAATCAAGCTACTCTGTATTTTCCCAGTATTTGTGTGGTCGCCTCACGAGATTCGAGTGTCACGCTCAGCATGTTGGGCGCCTGATTTTTAGCGAATAAACATGCCTGAATTGCTTGACAATCACAGTAATTCCATAGCCATGTTGGTTGTGACATTACTGTGATTGGCTTGCTGACCAGCATCATAGGGTCTATATAACCCCTGCCGCCACCATCTGAACTTGGAAATTATAGGCCAGTAAGCTTAACCTCTACTGTGGGTAAAATCCTAGAGGGTTTTCTAGGAGATGCTATACTGGAGTATCTGAAGAAAAATAACCTCATGACCCATTATCAACATGGTTTTACGAGGGACCGTTCCTGTCAAACTAATCTAATAAGCTTCTATGAAGAAGTAAGTTCTGGACTGGACCAAAGAAATGGAGTGGATATGGTGTATATGGACTTTTCAAAAGCTTTTGATACGGTGCCACACAAAAGGTTGATACTAGTGATGGGCGAATCCTAAATTACTCGGAATCGCTTGACTCTAGCGAGTCCGAGCACAGGACTCGCTACTCGTTGCGAGTCTAGCGAGTCCAATGTTAATGAATGGGGAAGCGAGTAATAGCGAGTAGTGTGAGATTTACAAATCGCAGATGTGTCTCGGAAGCTTCAGCCTGAAGCAATCCTAGTTTTGCCATTTATTTGCATTGGACTCGTTTACTTTGCAACTGTAATCGCTGGGAAACTCGCACAGATAAGAGTCCTGTCTGCTCAGTGTGCTGGCTGCCACAGCTCCAGGGTCCTAGAGCCTGCCTGCTGCCTGATGTAGCAGTGCTGAGATTGTTCTCAGTCTGCTCATTCCCTGTGCATAGACATCTATATCTATGCACAGGGATGAGCAGAGAGGACATCGCGTTTTGGACTGCGTCGGATGGAAGAGGATTTTTTTAATTAAAGATGGAGTCTCTAATGGCTTTTTTTTTATTTCTAATAAAACATTTTCTCTGTGTTGTGTTTTTTTTAAAACAATTTAATAGAAATTCATGGCGGTCATGTCTAATATTGGCGTGACCGCCATAAATTTTGGGCTTAGGGCCAGCTGATAATACAAAGCTGGCCCTAACCTCTTTATTACCCAGCGTGCCACCGCCACCAGGGCCGCTGGAAGAGCAGGGTTCAGTGCCAGAGGATGGCGCTTCAATGAACGCGCCATCTTCTGGGGCGGCTGCGGGCTGCAATTTGCAGCGGGGGGTGCCCAGAAAGCTTGGGCATCCCTGCGCTGCAGATTCCAGCCCCCAGCTGCTTAGCTGGCTAGAAATAGAAATTGCGCGGAGCCCCACGCATTTTTTTTAATTATTTCATGAAATTCTGAGATTCTGACTCTGAGACTCTGAGATTCTGACTCTGACTCTGAGACTCTGAGATTCTGACTCTGACTCTGACTCTCTGAGATTCTGACTCTGACTCTCTGAGATTCTGACTCTGACTCTGACTCTCTGAGATTTTGACTCTGACTCTGACTCTCTGAGACTCTGAGATTCTGACTCTGACTCTGACTCTCTGAGACTCTGAGATTCTGAGACTCTGAGATTCTGAGATTCTGACTCTGACTCTCTGAGATTCTGACTCTGACTCTCTGAGATTCTGACTCTGACTCTCTAAGATTCTGACTCTGACTCTCTGAGATTCTGACTCTGACTCTCTGAGATTCTGACTCTGAGATTCTGAGACTCTGAGATTCTGAGATTCTGACTCTGACTCTCTGAGATTCTGACTCTGACTCTCTGAGATTCTGACTCTGACTCTCTGAGATTCTGACTCTGACTCTCTGAGATTCTGACTCTGACTCTGACTCTCTGAGATTCTGACTCTGACTCTCTGAGATTCTGACTCTGACTCTCTAAGATTCTGACTCTGACTCTCTGAGATTCTGACTCTGACTCTCTGAGATTCTGACTCTGAGATTCTGAGACTCTGAGATTCTGAGATTCTGACTCTGACTCTCTGAGATTCTGACTCTGACTCTCTGAGATTCTGACTCTGACTCTCTGAGATTCTGACTCTGACTCTCTGAGATTCTGACTCTGACTCTGACTCTCTGAGATTCTGACTCTGACTCTGACTCTCTGAGATTCTGACTCTGACTCTCTGAGACTCTGACTCTGACTCTGAGACTCTGAGATTCTGAGACTCTGAGATTCTGAGATTCTGACTCTGACTCTCTGAGATTCTGACTCTGACTCTCTGAGATTCTGACTCTGACTCTCTGAGATTCTGACTCTGACTCTGAGATTCTGAGACTCTGAGATTCTGACTCTGACTCTGACTCTCTGAGATTCTGACTCTGACTCTCTGAGATTTTGACTCTGACTCTGACTCTCTGAGATTCTGACTCTGACTCTGACTCTCTGAGACTCTGAGATTCTGACTCTGACTCTTTGAGATTCTGACTCTGACTCTCTGAGATTCTGACTCTGACTCTCTGAGATTCTGACTCTGACTCTCTGAGATTCTGACTCTGACTCTCTGAGATTCTGACTCTGACTCTGACTCTGAGACTCTGACTCTGAGACTCTGAGACTCTGACTCTGAGACTCTGACTCTGAGACTCTGACTCTGAGACTCTGAAATTCATGAAATAATAAAAAAAAAATGCGTGGGGCTCCGCGCAATTTCTATGCCTAGTCAGGTACAGCTAAGCAGCTGGGGGCTGTAATCCGCAGCGCAGGGATGCCCAAGCTTTCTGGGCACCCCCCGCTGCAAATTGCAGCCCGCAGCCGCCCCAGAAGATGGCGCGTTCATTGAAGCGCCATCTTTTGGCGCTGAACCCCGCTCTTCCAGCGGCCCTGGTGGCGGTGGCACGCTGGGTAATAAAGGGGTTAATACCAGCTTTGTTATACAAGCTGGTATTAAGCCCGAGATTCTTAATGTCAGGCCACGTTTGACCCAGCCACTAAGAATCTTCAATAAAGGGTTAAAAAAACACAACACAGAGAAAATTTTTTATTTGAAATAAAAAAAAAAGCCATTAGGGACTCCATCTTTAATTAAAAAAGTCCTCTTCCGTCCGACGTAGTCCAAAACGCGATGTCCCTCTCTGCTACATCCCCTGTGCATAGATATAGATGTCTATGCACAGGGAATGAGCAGACTGAGAACAATCTCAGCTCTGCTACATCATCTCTGTGAGCAGGCGGGCTCTAGGACACTGGAGCTGCACAGAGAAGACAGCTGGACTCGGTTCGCAAAGAAACAGCAGTTATTTGCGAGTTTCCCTGCTATCACTGGCACAGTAGCCAAGTCTAATGCAAACAATGGCAATCCTAGTTTTGTCAGCGTTTGCCAATGATTTGCATTGGACTCGTGCGAGTAAACGCTGGGAAACTCGCAGAGTACCGAGTCCTACGAGTCCCTTACTACTCGCCGAGTAACGAGTCCTAGCGAGTAGATTCGCCCATCCCTAGTTGATACATAAAATGAGGGCAATGGGGATAGGAGAAAATATGTGTAAGTGGGTTAAGAACTGGCTTAGTGATAGGAAACAAAGGGTGGTTATTAATGGAACACTCTCAGAATGGGTCACAGTTAACAGTGGGGTACCACAGGGGTCAGTGTTGGGCCCGCTTCTATTTAATATATTTATTAATGACCTTGTAGGGGGCATACAGAGTAGAATCTCAATATTTGCAGATGACACTAAACTCTGCAGGGTAATCAATACAGAGGAGGACAATTTTATATTACAGGAGGATTTATGTAAACTAGAAGCTTGGGCTGCTAAATGGCAAATGAGCTTTAATGGGGATAAATGTAAAGTAATAATTATGTGCTTAATTGTAAAACACTGGGCAAAACTGTCACTGAAAAAGACCTGGGTGTATGGGTAGATGACAAACTCACATTTAGTGGCCAGTGTCAGGCAGCTGCTGCAAAGGCAAATAAAATAATGGGATGCATTAAAAGAGGCATAGATGCTCATGAGGAGA
Source organism: Allobates femoralis (assembly GCA_033576535.1). Classification (NCBI taxonomy): domain Eukaryota; kingdom Metazoa; phylum Chordata; class Amphibia; order Anura; family Aromobatidae; genus Allobates; species Allobates femoralis. Next base: position 322,260,160 of record JARQOC010000001.1, read on the forward strand.
ACATAATTTTAACTCTATACAAGTCACTAGTGCGACCACACTTAGAATACTGTGTACAATTCTGGTCTCCGGTGTATAAGAAAGACATAGCTGAACTAGAGCGGGTCCAGAGAAGAGCGACAAAAGTTATTAGAGGATTAAGGGGTCTGCAATACCAAGACAGGTTATTAAACTTGGGGTTATTTAGCTTGGAAAAACGAAGGCTTAGGGGTGATCTTATAAAAATGTATAAATATATGAGGGGACACTACAGAGAACTTTCTAATGATCTCTTTACTCTTAGGCCTGAGACTGGGACAAGGGGGCATCCTCTACATCTGGAGGAAAGAAGGTTTAATCATAATCACAGACGCGGATTCTTTACTGTAAGAGCAGTGAGACTATGGAACTCTCTGCCACATGATGTTGTAATGAGTGACTCACTACTAACATTTAAGAAGGGCCTGGATGCCTTTCTTGAAAACTATAATATTACCGGTTATATATACTAGATTCTTTGATAGGGCGTTGATCCAGGGAACAAGTCTGATTGCCGTACCTGGAGTCAGGAAGGAATTTTTTTCCCCAATGTGGAGCTTAGTGTTGCCACATGGTTTTTTTTTGCCTTCCTCTGGATCAACATGTTAGGCTATGGGTTGACTTAAAGTCTTCCTTCAACCTTAAAAACTATGTTACTATCTTACATAAATTGCGTCCGGAAATAGCATAGTGGGAGCATAGGGACAGAGTTAGCAGCATGTAGGGAGAGTGTTTCTGCCGTCTAAATATAAAACAACAGCTCTTTTAAGAGTTAAATCGAGTCTGTAATATTTGACAATAGTGTAGGAAGAGTTTGTGGAGCAGGGACAGGCAAAATAGTAGTGTTTCTGTATCTCCATATTAGAACAACAGCTCCATTGGAGCTACATTTCCAGTACACATTGCATACTATCTAATATAGTTTTTCCCTTTTGTGATGTCCTTTAAAAAGCACTGGTCCTTATGCCCCCTGAATTTTTAGGGTCACATTTTGCTTGGCCTGTGCCATAAAAGTCCCAAATATTAATATGGGCCTAGTGAGCTCTTTAAAAATCCAGTCAAATAAAGTATTTGTCTTTCCTGGTATCCTTAAAAAAGCACTTGTCCTTCTACCTCCTCTAAATTTTGGGGTCATATTTTGATTGCCCTGTGCCAAAAAGTCTTATGAAGGACCCCTACTCAATCAGGCTATACTTGTGACTGATCAGGCTGACAAATTTTTTCATTAGTATTCCACAAAACATGTAGTTGCGCCACCTGAGGGTGGCAAAGCATAAAATGTACTGATGATTTCTGAGGGCCCCCTGCCATATCGACCTTTATATGTACCTGACCTAGCATACAAGTTTTTTTCATTAAAATTCCACAAACTTATAGTTTTGCCACCTGAAGGTAACAGAGCATAAAATTTACTGGAGCGGTTGCATGACTTCTGAGGGTCTCCTGCCCAATCGGCCTATACATGTGACTTACCTAATTTTTCCAGTAGTAATCACTGAAAGTGAAACTTGTGCCACTTGAGTGTGGAAAAGATAAAATTTACTGTAGCAGTTGCATGAGGTATGAGGGCTTCATTCTCAATAGGCCTATATGTGTCACTCATACCCCTGTTCCTTATCAATGTTTACCAAAAAAAAATGCCTGGCCAGGTTCTGTTCCAGGCCCCGTGCCATGCATGCAGGCTTCACCATTATACGATGTTTATTCTGTGCCAATTGATACCGCTTTGGTGGTGTCTGGCCCTATTTTTGGAAATGTGGAGACTTTTTATTGTTTGTTTTGTTGTATGTTTTGTGAATTTGCTGGGCTCTCTGAGCACCATGCTTACACCTGTCACTCATCTCCTTGTTCTTGATCAATGTTGAAGCTTCAAATACTGGGCCAGGCGTCGTACCATGCATCCATAATGGACGATGATGTTAATTTTAACTCTGGGGAGGAGATGGCACATTTCTTGCTGTCTGTCTCTAATCTGAGTTGTTTGGCAACTTTTGTGCCCCTTTGAAGGTGTTTGTAGACCCTTGATTTTGCCTCACATTGATTTGAATGGGGTTTGGTTCTTCGGCAATCTGTTCACCAATGTAGTCTACGAACATATTGTTTGGCGAACTGAACCGACCCCAAACATTAAAAGGTTCGCTCATCTCTAGTTAAGATAATTTGCAAAAATGAACATTTTGGTTGAATTCAGGTTGGGTTGCTGTCATCTAGATGACTTACAAAGTCCAGCCCTTCTTGAATTTTATGAGAGTAAGCCTGTCTGCATTTTGCATTGACAGACGAGTGCGGTTATCCGTTATGATTGCCCTAGTGGAACTAAAAACCCATACAGACAACACACTTGCAGCAGGGCAGGCCAGCACCTACAATGTGTACAACGAGAGGTCAGGCCAAGTTTGCAGTTTGGACACCTAATAGTTGAAGGGCACTGCAGCATCAGGAAGGACGCAGTTATGGTCACTTAAGTACTCCTTCACCATCTTGGTCAACTCCTCCCTCCTTTTCATACTTATACCCACAGATAGCCCTTGTTGAAGTGATGGTTTATTTAAATTGGCTCAATTTTGGCAAATTTTACACCCGCCTGTGTTTTATCCAGTGTGCGTGTCCCTACCTTTATCAGGGACCAAGTGTCTTTCGGTCCGCGCCGCTGCTCCAATGAGTATCAAAAAACACTGGAGTGCTTTGAAACAAGATATCTTCAGTTTTATTTTCCAACGCGTTTCGGAGCTAACACCCAGCTCCTTCCTCAGGTCATTCCCTGAGGAAGGAGCTGGGTGTTAGCTCCGAAACGCGTTGGAAAATAAAACTGAAGATATCTTGTTTCAAAGCACTCCAGTGTTTTTTGATACTCATTGGAGCAGCGGCGCGGACCGAAAGACACTCGGTCCCTGATAGAGTTTCACCCCCACGTTGTGGAAGTGTGGTCCTGGCTGCGGCTGCTGTGTTTGAGCGATCAAGCTAGTTGTGGGCTTCACAACTAAATCAGGTGATCAGTTTTCATACTGTATGGGATTTGATTCCTTTTGAGGATAAGACCCTATGCGCATTCTCATTTTATAGATGTCCCTACCTTGAAATTCTTGGTATTGAAAAGAGGCGGTAGCTCTGCCGCCAATTTTGTCTGAGAGTGATCTTTTCATCAACTGTTCAACAGCCCTCTTGATTGATTCCATTGTACAAGTACATCCCTTTTTTGACTGCAAAATGACAGAAGGAAATTTCTCCTTGTACAGTGTGTAGATATAGTACCGCTACCTACTCGTTGCGAGTATAGCGAGCATGAATAATAAGGTACTCGCTCATCCCTAATGGTCTACATAATATTCTGCCCGTGCATGAAATTCTATATCTGGTAAACAATTAGACCGATGTATGTACGGTTCAAGAAACATATAAAATCTATCTGTATTGGTCATGAGTCACCCAGACTTACTGAACATGTACGAACCGAAGACAATGGTGATGCTAAAGTGTTGTCCTTTGCAGGTCTGAAACAGGTTAAGTAGCCAGAACAGGGGGGCAATTTCCACAAACTACTGTTACAAACAGAAGCAAAATTAATATCAAATATGGATCCCAATTCCATTTAGGTATGAATGATAGGATTGAAATGTCCATTTTCCTAGGCTAATTATCTAACAATTTTCATTCTTGCACTTATTAATTTTAATAATGTTTTTATATCACACTTGTTCACTTTAATTTATGCATGACATAGTTGTATTGTTCGCACAAGGATACATAACTACATCACCAGTAATCACTGGACCCTTTGAAGCTCACCTGAGAGAGAAACGATCGTAGTCTTGGTAGCAAAAGCCTGCATCCTCTGGTATGCCTGCATGTTACCCATGCCACAGTAATAAAGTCATGGAATATCACTACGATAAGTGCTACTCTTTTCTTCTATCAGATGAAAGTTTGCAATTTTCTAGCCAACGAGTACGCATCAAGGAATGTGGTAAAAACCACGTGTTAAACTTTCCCCCAGCATTGGGGTATATACATATGTATGTAAAGCGCTTTGGAATTAATAGCGCTATATAATGAATAAATAAATAAATCTATATATTAAGATAAATAATATGATAAAATGTATAAGATATATTCACAGCACCACACAGTTACTGCCAAACATATGCATGTATAGATAGATAAAATTAAAAACACCAATATTTGAGAAAGCAAATTGTATGTTTTTTTTTACCCCTTGAGAATCAAGTCACTTTGTACGTTAATGACCAAGCCTCATTTTGCAGTTCACACCAGTGTATCTTTATAAGGTAATAACACTGGAACACTTCAACGTATCCCAGTGATTCTAAGGCTGGGGGTCACACTTGGCATGCGTTTTTGTAGTGCCTTTTAAAAACGCATGCGTTTTAACATGCGTTTTTTCATGTCATCATGAGTATTTGAAGGTGTGTGATGGCACCCTGCGTTTTTGGCTGCGTTTTTAGATCTGCACCAAAAAATAGTGCATGTACTATTTTTTTGTGCGTTTTTTTAACATGGGGCCCTATGGGAAACGCATGCGTTTTTGGATGGCACTAAATGGTACTAAAGTACCATGCGTTTTGACATGCGTTTTTATAAGTGTCCAATTGGTGATTTCAAAGTTATCAGAATGCTGTATGTGATCACAAAAACGCATGTGTTTTGGTAGACAACTATATGTGGAATGTGACATGTAGATTAGGAATGGACCAAATTACTAAAACACACCCCCCACCCAATAAAACTGAGCCTCAAAATGTGAGTGATGCACATTGCCATACAGATAGCCATTTTGTCAGGTTTGCTCTGTTTGTGCTCTCAGATACTGATGGAGGTTGTTGCCTTTGAGCTCCGTTATCTGATTTGGCGAAGACGCCAGCGCAGACTTCTGCGACGCCCTCGATTGTGGGTCCATGAGGTCAATTTGTTGAGACCGCAGCACGGAGCATTTCATGTGCTCTACAACCAATTGTGCAGGTTCCCTCACAAGTTCCAGCGCTACCTGAGGATGACAATATCCACCTTTGATGCACTCCTGGACCTCGTCAGTGAAGATTTGAGTCGCCACAACACCCGTTGTCGGAACGCCATCTCACCTGCTGAGACACTTGTAGTGACACTGAGATATGTGTAGTTGCTCACTTGGGGGCTGTCATGTCCACACATTATACATATCTGTGTTCTGCTTCTTCTGTGGTGGGCTGCTGCAATGTTTTTTTTGTGTGTGAATATGATAGGCATTGTCCACACACCTGCGCTTCAGTATTTAGGGCTTCTTGCGCTAAATACGTTGAATCAGCCAAAGAAGCGCAGGTGCGTGTATGCGACTGCTTCCAGCAGACGCTGTCCCTGGTTACCCGATGTGTATCGTGCTAACCACTTCAGACAGCAGCCTGCATAGTCTCCGCTTATTGTGAGCGCACAGGGTAACGCTGCAAGCAGCGTTGCCCTGTGCGCCCGGGATAAGCGGAGACTATGCAGGCTGCTGTCTGAAGTGGTTAGCACGATACACATCGGGTAACCAGGGACAGCGTCTGCTGGAAGCACATTATTACACTGACTCCACAATCCCCTTAGGCTGCCTTCACCCTAGCGTTTGTGAACGCTGCGTATCAAACGCAGCCAAACACTTGTGCACTGCGTTCAGACGTTTGCCATGGGAATGCATGTGCCTGTGTTTGGCTGTGTTTGGTTGCATTTTGCATTTGATGCGCACAATTTGTGCGCCCTCCAAACGCAGCTTGGTGCATTTGTTGGGCAGTTGCGGCCGTTTGTTAAATCTGCAAGCGCCCGCAAGAGCACCAACCATGCATGGATCTCAATGGAGCCACACTGTCCTCAGCATAACAACGCGGGAGAACGCTGTGGATCTCAATGAAATCTATACCGGTGGCCGCCGCCGATCAGCGTCGGCAACCAAGACATGATGCAGAGCCACAGGTGATTTGACGCCGGTGCGGTGTCTTTGGGGATCAAGAGCTTATCTGACATCTGTTTCATATCTCCCACACTGATACCACGCTATTTGGTGTCAGCGGGGAAGAATTAAACAGCAGTCAGATCAGCTGTATCTCCCCACTGACACCGGTGGGAGATCAGCTATGCCGGGAGGGAGAGTTTTCTGCCGCTGGCCGCCTCCTCCTGCGCCTTGGAAAGTAGCCACCTATGAGGAGCAATTAGGGATCCGGGTTTTAGCTTGCGAAAAGCTGGAACCAGGATCTGGTTGGTGTAATGTAGGGTTACAAAGGAACCTAGGCTCACTTAAGGCTGCATGCCCCAGACACACACATTGGCTGCACCAATACCAGTTGCCCTTGACCCGACATGTGTCTTTGGTCACCCTTAATCTGTGGTGTTATTTAGTGGTCAAGGTGACCATGTCTGCAGGCTCCCCTCATCCAGTGTATTGTTATCTGTTTGGGAGATATAGGCATTGTCCACACACCTGCGCTTCATTATTTATCGCTTCTTGCGCTACATCCTTAGATTCTGGCAGAGAAGCGCAGGTGCGTGTATGCAGCCGCTTTCAGCAGACGCTGTCCATGTTTACCCGATGTGTATCGTGCTAACCACTTCATACAGCAGCCTGCATAGTCACCGCTTATGCCGGACGCACAGGGCAACGCTGCTTGCAGCGGTTCCCTTTGCGCTCACAATAAGCGGTGACTATGCAGGCTGCTGTATGAATGTGGTTAGCACGATACACATTGAGTTACCAGGGACAACGTCTGCTGGAAGCAGCCGCATACACGCACCTGCGCTTCTCCGCAAAAATCTACGTATTTAGCGCAAGAAGCGCTAAATACAGAAGCGCAGGTGTGGACAATGCCATAGTTGTTTACAGTTTCAGATCATCATGTTGCGTCTGTTTCCCTGATCAGATGCGTAGGACTTTAAATAATGTCCTAATACTTATGTCATTGTGTCCATCTCTGTAAAGCCATTGCTTAGAATTCCTCACCTGTTGAGATGTGTGTGTATGCCAATGTGATTGTGTTTACTTTTCCCATTTCACAGGTACTTGGCCACCGGTGAGAGTTATGCATCGTTGCATTACCAGTTTTGAATTGGGAGGTCAACAATTGGTGGGATCGTTCCAGACACCTGTGAGATATTGTGGGCTACACTACAGCCCATAGTGATGACAGCCCCCACAGAACAAATTTGGCAAGACAATGCTCAAGTGTTCCGTGAATCTGCTCATTTTCCTAATTGTGTTGGAGCAGTGGATGGCAAACATATACGAATTCGCAAGCCACCACATGGGGGATCACTTTTTGACAACTATAAGAAATTCCACTCCATAGTGCTCATGGCCATTGCGAACGCCCATTCTCGCTTTGTGGCTGTGGACATTGGGGCCTATGGACGTGCAAATGATGCCCGTGTGTTCAAGGCAAGCAATATGGGGAAAGCCTTGTACCAGGGAAGATTTAATATACCACCACCAGCCCCATTACCTGGCACAACTGATCCAAATGTGCCACACGTGCTGATAGGAGATGAGGCATTCCAGATGCATCTAAATTTGATAAAGCCCTACAGCAGCAGAGGCCTCGACCACAAACGCAGCAATTTAAATATGCGCCTGAGTCGAGCCCGCCAATATGTGGAATGTGCATTTGGGATACTCTCTGCTAAATGGCGTGTGCTTTTAACCACCATTCAATTGTGTCCCCGAAATGTGGATAGTGTTGTAAAGGCTTGTGTGTGCCTACACAACTATGTTTTGATTCATGATCCACAAGTGTTTGTTCCCTCTGAGTGGGAGTGTGACCTTCTTGGCATTCAACCACGATCGGTACGTTCACCCACTTCCGCCATAGATGTGCGAAATAGTTTTGCAGATTATTTGATGATGCCAGCTGGAAAGTCCCATCCGAATTCACATCTCGTCTAATTTATTACTTTGTTTCAAGGTGGAAGTTTGGCCTAAGGTTTAGTGTACACACCGATGTGATATTTGTTGTGTTATTTGTTCAGTTTGCCTGTATAAAGTAGTCACCACTCAACACATTGCATTTCTTTGTCTTCTGTAACATACTGTATGTGTGTTTTTGGTGGCAATGGTGTGGGTGGATAAAATGTTCTGTTTGATGATGGACTTGTTGTCCAACGGTTAAAATATGTGGTGTCATTGTGCACAATTACCCCACATAGTTGTAAGGAATTTAGCCCCATAGTTTGTCCCTGGCCACTGGCAATAGTGGGTGTTCTGCCCACTACATGGTTGTAGTTGTTGAACATTTACATTGTAAACCACAGTAATTGTCAACCAAACACACCATAACCTCCAAGGGACACACGCCGAGATGGTTGATACATCATGTCCTTCATTTTTAAAGCAAGCCAGTTGGATATGTGTAGCATCCCCAGAAAGGCTATTTTGCCAACCAAGTGCTTTGCAAATCCACCAAGCTGGAGCTGTTGCTAAAAACACTGTCCACCATGAAATTATCACCATCCTACTCAGTAAACACACAAACAAACATGACACATCCAAACAAGCTTTTGATTTTGTTTTTTTGTAAAGTATCAACATAATTTTTGGGTTGCTTTGTCCCAAATCAAGATAACCAATATTCCTGGCCATACACAATAAAAAGGCATGTGCAACATAATGTAAAAGTTCAAAAACTAATAAACAAAAAGTATCAATTACTCTGTCTCCAGGGCCTCCTCCGAGAGGACCATAGTGAGCTTTATAGGAACTTTGACCACATATTTGGAGACTAGCTGGGCCATTTCGATTTTGAAGGCTGCCCTGTCGGCAACATTCAGGGAACAGAGGTCAGACACAAATGAACCTAAAAATTCGCGCCACTCCGACATCTCCAGTAGAACCGGCGTGGCAGGCTGGGCCGAAACAACTGGCTGTTGCAGGTGTGCCAAGTTTTGTGACCGTGCAACATGTTCCTCGAGCCGATGTACGGCATTGAGGATAAGGTCATCCTGATGACCTGTAGGGCCGTATGTACAGCGCCTTTGCCTTGGCCGTGGCAATGGTGCTGTTGGGGAGGCCATGGCCACATTAGTTGGTTCTTCGCCTGCTGTTGCGGCTGCTGGCTGTGTGGCCACGCTGGTGTTCTGCTCGTGGGCAGGCTCTGCAGGCAGCTGATCCAAATCCTCACCATTGCTGGGCTGTTCCACTACTGAGGTGGCAGGGGCACTGCAGTGTGTCCTATGGATTGTTGAAAAAATAAAATTAGGGATAACTGTCAAGCACATTCAGCCCCAACACATGTCCCTAACCACAAACAGGCACGTACATGCGCTCCTCTGCAACCCGGTCCAGAAAGCCCAGCATTGGAGCATATTTGTAGTTGCGCCTGGGCCTGGCCGCTGCCCCACTCCTATACATTGACCAGTTCCGGACATGTTTGATGTAGGAGTCTTTTATGGACCTCCATCGCACGTTAATCTTGTCAGCTACATAATAACACAAGAGCAGGAAAAACAACATTACATTTGGGGCAAAAAATAATGCACAGTATTGTTCCAACATGTCCAGTGACATGTGTCCCATGTCCAATGTTTATGGAACACCTGCCGATCACATCCTGGTCCTCAGAGGTCAGGTCGAGGTAGTCTGTGCGCACCTCGGGGAAGATATGCCCTTGCTGTTACTCTGTGTGCGTGTGGTGTGTATACATGTCCCCGTGCGTGGTGAATATCTCATGTTGGTGCCCCACCTTAGTGACTATATGCTGGTATGGGCTGTTAGTCTTTGGCGCTATCATTAAGCGCCTCTCATTCACAACTGTCAACTGGTAACAGACATTTTTGTCCCATTATGTAGATAGGGGCAACATTTTTTGGCGAATTGGAATGCGCGTGGTTCAAATTGCGCCTCACAACATAGCCTATGACGCTCCCGGGGTGCAGACGTGTGACTGTGCTAAATTTTGTAGGTGTAGTTGTGACGGTGTAGATGCCAATCACGGATATACATACATACACACACACACACATACACACATTCAGCTTTATAGATTAGATGACAATAAATGGCTTAGTACACTTACACGTTTCGCTGGCAGCTCTGAAGCCCACGAGCTGGATGAAGAGCTCTGTGAAACAAGCAAAATGGAGCCACATTACATTTGCATGGGGTCATATGCGTCACAACATTTGTGGCCACATAACGTTATGGACAGCAAACTGGCATAGGCCATGTCCACACACGTGCAATGTAAGTATTTAGTGGTGCTCCACTACATACTTAGAGTGCAGGTGTGTGAACATGTCCACATGCACAAACACTTTAGTTAAGGACTCAAGTCACACAAGGTGTCCACAGCATTACATCTTGAAATTTGAGACGAAAGGAATAATTAGGGCCATGAACAACGTGTCACAGGCCACATGGCAGCTGCTTGAGGGTACAACACATGCAAACCACAAATAGGATAGTATTGTCCTAAAACATCCTTACAATCTACGAGTATGTGCATATGTCTGCAAATACATCTTGAACAGTGAAATTTTGCATACATTTTGGACAAATCACATATGGGCCACTGCACAACACACGCAAAGGTCCTGTCTATGGTTTAGGGCAGGGGTCTCAAACTCCAGGCCTCGAGGGCCGCACACAGTGCAGGTTTTCAGGATTTCCATAGCATTAGACAGTTGGTAATCAAATGATAAACTGTCAAATTCCAAGGTAATCCTGAAAACCTGGACTGTGTGCGGCCCTCGAGGCCTGGAGTTTGAGACCCCTGGTTTAGGGGGTGATTGAGCTAAGGGCAGGAGCCATGCTGCATGGTCAGGTATACATGGTTTCAGGCTGCAAAGTGCAAGTTAGCACACGCACTGCAGAGATGTATGGCATACATGAGTGACGTGGAGTCATTAACATGTAAAACACAACATGCTTACGCATAAATGTGATTGACAACAGGTTTAAGGACATATATGTGTGTATAAGCAACTCACAGCAGAGTCAGAAGATGTGATTGGGTCCTCCAGGGTCTCCATATCCAGAGATTCTGACACAGAATTCATCTAAACAACATATGTTTAAACATTTGTTTAACATGTTTGACATAGCACACAATAGCAGAACAATTTTTACAACATAGAGGCATGTATTTACAAACTGTGTTCATACCTTGGAGGATGCTAGTGTGGCGCCCCGCAACGAGTGCGTCACAGGAGGGTATTGCAGCCACAAATGCAGCCGCAATATCCTCTGACTCAGCAATGACCTGGTTAATTTGGAAATCCAACCCAGCATACATCACCTAGAATAGAGGGCCAATCCTAGGTCCTGGTGGGCGGAGTGCTAGGGTAGTGCAGAAGAACACACAATGGTCTAGATAGTTGAAGAAGAAGTCTAGAACCTGAAGAGAGCTGACTAGAGCTTGGAGAGGAGCGGGGGCTCCGCACCCCGTGCGGGCCCCTGGGCCGTCACCGGTCGGGTGTCAGCACCTGAGGCCTTAACCACCGGGATTGGGCATATCTACACGGGTTCCCCAAAAGACTCCCGTGCCCACAACTTACAGCCGGTTCACTGGTACCGAAGCTGGCAGCAGTTCACCTCTGCTACGCGAACCAGAAGAGTGGAGGATCAGCTTTATAGGAGCACCCCACCAACAGCCAATTTCCAGTCGTCTAACCAGCGGTGTACCCACTGAGGGACCCAAGGCTCCCCAAAACATCCAGAACGTACAGCATGGATAGGGCATTGAAGCAGCCTCCCCGTACCCGATCTGGTATTCCTGGGCGACATTGGTAACCACTTAGCTAGAATGGAGGAGCACTACGGATTTCTAAGGGACACCATCACTGCTGAGTCTACCCGGTCTACTACTCAACCACTGTATACCATGTATTGCCTGCTGGTTACAGTAAAGACCGTTATAGAGACTGCCTGTGTCCGTGATTCCTTATGAACTGTCCGTCATTAACTAGAAGGTAACCGCAGCTGCCGCACAACATCTTGAGCAGCTCCAGCCCCCGGGGATTACCGCTCAGCCTGTGGGGAGCGTAACATCTTGCTGCTGTCCATCCCCCGGGGGTCCCGCAGCGTCGGTAGCCCTTACCGAACTACTCATAGGTGGCGTCACGAAGAAAACAAATTAAAACCTCTTAATCTGTTCCCGCAAGACGTCTTCACTTTTGATCTGCACTACACCGGGCCCCACTACCGGCAGGCGCGGTCCACCCGTGACAAGGAGGAAGGAAGCATCGCCTGTATCTTTTCTTTTCAAAATTCTTTTTATTATTTTTTGCAAGAAAGAAAATAGTAGCATTTATACAAGATGAATGGTACAAGATAAACAAAGTAAATAGTACTACATGAATAGAGTGAAAGAGTTCAATTTCAAGAGAACACAGGATACAATGTCTTTGTTATATACAGTACTATAACCAGGAAAAAGGAAATTTAACAGCCAATGAGTCTTGAGAGTGTTTAAACATAGGGTACTGTTTGCTTTGGCAATGAGTGCATATCTTTACATTGTAGCTACTCCATTCATAGAGATCTATCAGACCTAACATACAATATTAATATTTAGAAGAAAGCTAAGTTATGCAAGTAAAGCAGGTCCGAAGAGAAGCAGAGAGAAAGAATAGAAAGTGGGGTAGGAGGTGAAGGGGGAGATAGGGGAAGGGTGTAACCGGCACTGTTATTTGATATAGTAAGTATGTTCCAGTAATTTTCTATTTTACTTTGTTAATATAAGACAACCATGGTCTCCAAGTAAGTAGGTTGGTTGGTGTGGTATTATTCACTGATGCCACTATCTCAGCCACGTGGTATAAAGAATGGATTTTCTCCTTCAGTTGAGTCAACGTGGGAATGTCATGTGTTTTCCAGTATAAAGGTATTAAAAGCTTTGCTGCACTGAGTATTTGTTGTGCTAAGGTTGAGGATACTTTGTGATTGGGCCATATCGGGAAGTGCAGTAAGGCTTCTTCTGGTCTCAGTTGAGTTGGTCTGACAATAATTGTCTCAATGAGGTTCTCCACTTGCTTCCAAAACTTCACTAGTGTCGGGCAGCTCCACCACATATGTATGTAAGTGGCTTCCGAAGCTCCACATCTCCAGCATTCAGAAGGGTATTTAGTATCCCACATCTGAATTTGGTCTGGAGTATGATACCATCTGGTGATTACCTTATAGGAGGATTCCTGAGCTCTCACGCACTGAGTCGGACCATGTGAGTGGTTATAAATATAGTGAATCTGTGAGTGCGTAAATTTATAACCCAGGTCCTTTTCCCAGTGTGCTATATATGCTCTTTTGAGGTTGGTTTCGGTAATCAATAATGATTGGTAGATTTTGGAAAATATTTGTTTAGGTTTTGCCACTGCAGCACAAAGCTTCTCAAACTCAGTCAATCCTCTAGCAAGGTCAGATTTCTTTAGAAGCGGGTGGAGAATGTGTCTAAGTGCATTGTATTGTAAAAAGTTTAAGTTAGATAGTCCAGGTATCGTTTGTAAGTCAGTGAGGGACCTAATGACTCCATCGTGATGTAATTGGTCCACTGGGCAAGGATACTGTCTGTCATGTGTTTTCGCATGTGTATTTCGTAATGTCTCTTGGTGTGCAAGTAGATCATTAAAATTGGCCAATGGGGTTAGTGGTGGCATCAAAGCATTTTCAACTTGTTTCCATATCTTTAGTGTGGACTTGGTGAAAGGATTTAGTATGGTTACATTTTGTTTAATATTGGAATGTACGAGGAAGAGTGACCTGAGACTATATGGTGCCATGGCGTTTTCAACTTTCAGCCATTGTTTGTCTCTATTTCCTCTTATTATGTCTATTATTCTAGAGAGTTGTGCTGCTCTATAATATAGTTTAATATCTGGGGCCCCCATGCCACCAAGACGTCTTGGGAGTGATAACGTACGTTGTGATATGCGCGGCTTTCTACTTTTCCATATGTATTTATTAAAGAGTGTGTTTACTTTGGCAAGGTGGCTAGTCGGGATTACTATTGGCAACATTTGGAAGAGATAGTTGAATTTAGGTAATATCAAACTTTTTAGCATATTCTTCCTCCCCATCCAGGAGAGATATGAGTCTCTCCAATTTTGTATTAGTGTTGTCGTAGCAGTAAGAAGTGGTAGGACATTTAATGCAAATAAGTCACGGTGGTTCCTACTTATTTTCACACCCAGGTAAGTGATATATTGTTTGGGCCACGAGAGGGGATACAGAGTTTTTAGTTTTTGAAGAATTAGTGGTTTGATCTGTATCCCTAAGGCTTCAGATTTAGATATATTTATTTTAAAATTGGACAGTCTGCCATATTGGTCCACAAGTTCCATGAAAGCACAGAGTCCTCTCTCGGGGTTTGTAAGGAATATTAATAGGTCATCCGCGAATGCAGCAGTTTTAAATTGCTCACCATCTATCGCAATGCCCTCTATGTTACAATTATGCTGAATCGCCATCAAGAGAGGTTCCATTGCCATCACAAATAATAATGGAGACAACGGGCAGCCTTGTCTGGTTCCGTTACCTATAGTAAATGATGGTGTTATAGAATCATTAATCTTTATTCGTGCTGTGGGATGTCGATACATTGCCATGATAGATATGATTAAGGCTGTGGGGATTCTGAATCTCAGTAGGACCTCTTTTAAGAAGGTCCAGTCCACTCTGTCAAACGCCTTCTCCGCATCTGTTCCTAGAAGGACCAGTGGGAGATTGCGCATTTTCGCATATTGTATTAAATGTAAGATTTTATGTGCGTTATCCTTCCCCTCCCTGCCTCCAACAAAACCTGTTTGATTTGCTGATATCAGATGTGGTAGAAATGTCGCCAACCTGTGAGCAATCATTCCAGCCAATAGTTTTAAGTCTACATTCAATAAAGAGATAGGCCTGTAATTACTACACAGTGTTGGGTCTTTTCCCTCTTTATGGATCAGCGAAATCTTAGCTTCAAGCATCTGGCCAGGTAATGGTTGGCCTGCAAGTGTTGCATTACATAATGTCAGGAGATGTGGAAGGAGCAGGGAGGGAAAAGTTTTATAATATACAGCAGAAAACCCGTCGGGGCCAGGTGCTTTGCCCTTAGGACAGCGTGACAGAGTGGACTGGAGTTCCCGGAGTGTGAAGGGCTGCATCAATGTGTGTTGGTCTGATTCCGAGAGAGTCGGGAGTTGCAGGTCCTTCAGAAAGTCCTCTGCTTTCCGGCTCCTCTGGCAAACAGTTTCAGCAGAATCGTTAGGGCGCAGATTGTATAGTTGAGTATAGTAATCAAGAAAAGCTTGCTCAATGTGTTTCTGGTCTTGCGATTCTACTCCATTTTCGTTTTTGATTGAATGTATTTGTGTGCGTAATTGTCGTTTACGTAGGTAAGAGAGCATGAATTTGGAGGCTTTGTCGCCGTGTGCATACATTTTATTTTTCCATTTTTTATATTGTTTCGCCGATGCTGTGTTGATTAGGTTTTTCAATTGCAAACGTTTAGACGTTAGCTGAGATATTATGTTAGGATCCTGGTGTTTTTTGTGTTGGAGTTCCAAGTCTGCAATCTCATCATATAATTGTTGGGTTTCTGAGTGTCTTCTCTTATTAAGATAAGACGCCACCGAGATCAATTCCCCTCGTATTACAGACTTGTGAGCTTCCCACAAAGATTGTATGGACATATCGGCCGTTTGATTTTCTTTAAAGTATTGTTGGAGTTTTTCTGTAAGGCGTTTTTTCAGGTCAGGGGAGTCTAGTATTGCTTCGTTTATTTGCCAAGATTTGTGCGTTGAGTGGCGTTTAATGGTAGATATTGACGTTAAAACTGCCGAGTGATCTGAGAAGATACTAGCTTTAATCGCGGACGTTTGTATATCGGGTAACATTCTCCTTGACACCAGTATATAGTCTAATCTATGATAAGATTTATGTGGGTTGGAGTAATACGTGTAATCTTTCGTCGATGGATTCATATATCGCCAGGAGTCCACTAATTGCATGGATTGTAAACATGCACGTATTCTGGATAGGTCCTTACCCGAAATGGAGCTCTTTTGTTTGGTGGTGTCTAGGGAAGGCTCTAGTGCAACATTTAGGTCGCCACCTATGATTACTTGCCCTTCTCTGAATCTTTCTACTTTTTTCATTGTGGCTAAAATCCATGTCAGTGTTCTTTTGTTCGGAGCGTAGAGGCTGCCCAGTGTCATTAATGTACCCTGTAGGAGGCCCTTAATCAAAATGTATCTGCCTTGTGGGTCTATCAAAGACTCTCTTAATTGGAATTGTATGTTTTTCTTGAATGCTATTGAGGCCCCTTTTGCTCCGGTTTGGGGTGATGTAGCATGATACCATCTGTCGAATACTGATTTCTCAAAGTTTGGGATTTTGTTTGGTTTGAAGTGAGTTTCTTGGGCAAACAGTACATCGGTCCCTTGTTTCTTAAGGGTATGCAATGTTGGGTGTCTGGTGCCGGGTGAGTTAAGTCCGTGTGCATTGAGAGATGTAAAAGTTAATACTTTACCATCAGCCATGGTCTTTAAGGTTACTTGCTCGTTGGTCAGTGCTTTGAGAGATGTTTCTGTCGTGCCTGGTAGGGATAGGATAAGTAGGGTCGGAGGGAGGGAGGGAGGGCGGAAAAGGAGGCAATAGTGTGTTAAAGAGAGAGAAAAAGAAAGGTGAGATAAACATTAATAATTCAAGAAACAATAGTTGTCTAATGTTAACGGTTCTTGTCAACATAAACATCTGAGTTTTGATTCGCCAATCTAGAGGGGGCGGGCCCTCTATTACTATCTAGATATCATAACCGTACACAAAAACGGAACATTAACTATCTTATTCTTTGTTCTTCAAAATTAACATCTCAGGCTCAGCAGGCTTATCAGGTTCAATACCAAGTTAATAGCTATTCGTATCATATTCAAATGGAATAGGGTGAATGTATAGTGGGGTGAAGAAAAAAGGGGGTGAAGGAAAGATGTGTGGGCAAGTAGAGCTCAAGTGAGGCATATGTAGGGGCGGATGTAGTGTTATTAGTCAGTATTGTGGAAATAGGAGTGTAGGGGTGAGGGTGGGAAGAGGGGATGTAGAGGCGTAGGGTGTAAGGAACCGGAAGAGTCTTAATCAGTAATTCTCTGATCTGTTTTCTGAGCTATCAATCAAGCATTGCCCGCTTGAGCCTGTTTTAGTGATATGTATATTCAAACACAACATGTAAAAGATTAACGTTTAAGTATATTCTAGCGATCGCACCAAGATGGCGCGATCAACATCTTTAAATACGTTTGTTTCGAGGAGTCTACATTCCACTAACAAATGCGAGGGCATTCCATAAGCAGTTATGGAAGGAGGAGGGAGAGAGATCAAAAAAGTAAGGATAAACTATATTTTCTCAGGTGGCGTCGTCTGGACCCTTCGGCACTGGAGACTTTGCTGTTCTCTTTTTGGAGCGCTGGGATTTTGGAGTCATCAATTGTTGCCAGGGCGGCGGAGTAGAGAACTTCTGTAGTAGCGATGCAGCGTGAAATGTCTCTAAGTCTGGGTAGGATTCTAGGATGATTCCTAGAGAGGCGCATGCTTCCTTTATGTCGGCTGAAGATCTGGCTATGATAGATTTCTCTCCGGCAGTGATGTGAATGCCGAATGGGAAGAGCCAGCGAAACCTGTGGCCTTTAGCTAAAACTGCCTTTGTGAAAGGCTTCAGAAGACGTCTTTTTCTCAGGGTTATTGCCGATAGATCTTGGAATAGCAGGATCTTGGAGTCTGCATAAATGAGGTCTCCAACCTCTCTAGCTCTGCGCATCACTAGGTCTTTCTTACGATAGTCCAAGAACCTGCATAGTACATCCCGAGGGTTGTCCCCAGGTGCTGGTTTGGGGCGGAGCGTACGATGTACTCGGACTAGCTCAATGTCTCGTGAATCTTCCTCTTTCAATACTGACTTGAATATTTCTAGGGTAGCTTTGGCCAAAGCTTCGAATGCCACTGTTTCGGGGAGGCCTTTGATTCGTATATTATTGCGGCGCTCTCTGTTCTCGTGATCTTCTAGTGTGGAATGAACTTGGTGAAGTTGCTGTTCGTGGGTCGCCAGGCAATCTAGAATGGAGTTGGTATGCTGAATTAGTGGTCTCTGGGTGTTTTCTAGGATTCGATCCTGTAACCTTGGAGGGCTAGGTCTTGTTTAATATCTGCTAAGTCTCGCCCTATAGGTTCCAGAGCTTTAGTCAGTATTCTCTTCAGGAACGATCTAGAGACCACAGAGTCTTTTGTTTTGGTGCTTGTGTCAGATTCGTACTCCATATCTGAGTCCGAGTCGTCGGCATATGAGAGTGTAGAATGTTTACTCATTTTCTGGGTATCTGAAGATTCACTTTGTTTGCGTAAAAATTGATCAACATCTGCCTGTGTGACCGTTTTGGATGTTTTGGGTACAGTTTTAGGGGTTTTTGTAGTTGTCTTCCCCATGGTGTGGTTAGGTATTGTGTACGTTGTTAAGCTTTATGTCTGTCAAGCTCCGCACCCCCTACTGGCTGTCTAGCAACTCAGCATGCTAGTGTATGAAGTAGGGGCATTGGTGCTAACTTATGACAAGATTTTCTTTGGAGATCCTACTGGAGCATAGGTGGTCACTCCAGATAAAGGGAGAATAAGGCTGGGCCAGGATTATGCCCACAGTCTGGGAGCGATTAAGACCTTAATTGTTTCAGAAGCTTATTCTCGCCCTCTCATTAATTACGTCTATGGGATTGATTTTTTCTCAATCTCAGTTGGTGACTTGTAGGGATTCTCAGTGTGTGCAGACCTGGGGTTTTAAGTGATTTCCCACAGGGGCAAGATTGTCTCTGTTGTGGGGTAGAGATCTCAGATTGAGGTACCGGACAATCACTTTGCGCACTAGTAGTGATCACTGTCACCCCAAGCTTGCGTTGTTAATTGCACAGTGTGTGTAGTGCTCCACACTTGCCTATAATGGCTGCCGGGCTCAGGATGGGGGGGTCACCTTCACTTCCCCCACAGTCTGTGAGCACCGATCGCGATTAGTGATTCCCACGGGACAGGGCCACCCAGTCTCCCGCACCCGTCCGCTCGTCTCGTTACCCTGGAGCCCCGGTGTCACCTGGTGTCAGCGGCGGGGGATCTAGCTGCGGCGGTCTCCGGCTCTTTCGGCGGCTCCCTCAGCCTGCACGTGTTTCTCCTTCTCTCCGCTCTTACTTCCACGCGGTGTAAAGCGAGCCTCTTCAGTCGCGCCGGGTAGGCAGCCTGGAAGGTAGGGATCCGGCAGCAGACATCCACTTGTGAGAGGCTGGTGGACTGGGGATATCCAAGGTCTCGTGTCCCAGGCCTTGAGGGGTCGGTGTGCTCCGTCTGCGGGCGGGAAACTATGTCCCTCCGGGGCTCAATTTCTTCTGTGATCGCTTCCTGACCGGGTCTGCTGCACAGGGGTGGTGTTTTTGTATGGATTCCTGGTGTCTCCTGTGTAGGATGCCGCGGATCCTAACATCTCCAGCTGGAGCTGTGTTTCATACAGCCTCCTAGGTCCGCGGCCATCTTGGATCTCAGCATCGCCTGTATCAACCGGAGTCAGCCGGCCACGGTGAGTCAGAAAATGGCGTCACGAACAGGATACGAGCAGGTCCGTTACCCAACGGGTATATTGTGCTTAAACTGGACTTTATTGTCTACAATTGGACTTTGTTCGTCCCTAAAAGAACTTTCCCACCTTTACACCATTGGGTCAAGATGGCGCCCAAGATGCGTTCCCGCGACAAGAAGCCGCCACGTGAAGCCCAGGAGTGAGTCAACCCCCCCTCATTGTGGGAGGGCTAAAGACAAAAGGCGCCAAACTCTTTGTCCGCCCTGATTGCTCGAATCAACCATGGGGGCGGACCCCAAAGACTTTTCCCACGATTGGACTATGAAAGCCCAGAGGAAATGGGAGTGTTATAGATAGACACACCGACAGAGAGAGAAGACCTTCTTCACCAGCTCTACCAGAACGTCTTACCGGTTGAACGGGTGTGGTTTCCCTCCAAGAAGAGAATGGCCAGCACGAGACTCCAAGACCTAATGCGAGAGGTCGAGGCGGAGGCCAGAGCAGCCATAGGCCAACCGGGTCCGGATCCTGCCCTTACTATAGACGGCAGCCCCGACTTCTGGCTAGAGGCTCTACAAGACCTCCGGGTGCGACTACTTGAGACTGTGGAATGGACGATTCGCAGCTGGAGCGCGACCCTAGGCAGAAGACTCCATCATGCGATGCAGCAGAGCCGACCGGGTACAGCTTCTCCAAGCCCAGACGACATCGCCAGCTTTTCCACCACCTCACCGTCGCCCACCACCTGTCCTGCTTCGTCACCGGAGCCCATAGACTGTGTTATTCCTGTGAGAACCACAACTCGACCCAATCCAGCGGACGATACCGCAGCCGACCCCGTTCCAGAGCCGGAGCTTCCAATACGCTCCCACGAAGAAGCCGATCTCTACCTGGTTCCACCTGCGGAACCCGCGACTGGTTTCCACACTACCGAGACTGTCGCCTGTTTCTCCCTTGAACCGGAGGCCTCCTCTGCAATTACAGAGGCCTACCTGGTGACCGGGATTGAAACACCACTTCCTGCTGCTACAGAAGAAGAGGCAGGCAGCCTGGAAGTCCTGCACAACGACCCCGAGGAGAACCTTGCAGCACAGCCACCCACCGATCCAGAGGATTCCATCCCATCACCTTCGCCAGCCGAGCAGCCCGACGTAGTCATCGAGGAGGTCGAGGAGGATGACGAGGAGACCTACAGTTCACCTGAGGATCTCTACACCGGGTTCGCCTGGGGAGACACACGGAACCCTTCTGCCGGGCGATCAGCTCGGGTGCACTGGTCGGGTGCCGCCGCAACAGTATCTTCTCCGGTTCCGTTGAGCCGGGCTCCACTCCAGACTGCCCACCAAGCTCGAGCGGTTCAACAACCAGCACGCCGTAGTGACTTTATCCACACGCCGCATCACTCCGACGAAGAGGTACGTCGTATCCGGAGAGACGAGTGGCACACTCGACTGCAAGCCAACATGCAGGCTCGTGCCGAGGCTCGCCGCCAATCTCCATTGCCTGAACAATTCCGTAAAACCGGGTGGGTAAGCACATTTAACTTGTCCACCGGGTGGGGATTCGTAAGGGAGGAGGGTGTGAGTACTGAAGTGTTTGTGGGGCGCCGTGATGTGGAATCGCACCTACCGCGAGGCCATCCAAGCCGAGACTTGTATAGAGGGGACATTGTAACCTATGAGCGCCATATATGCCGTGATGGGTGGTTCGCTATACGGGTCCGGAACACTGCCCTCCATAAGTGACTGTTGTTGTTTGAACTTTGCTATTAAACGAGACTTCTTCCTGTTTGCACCGTAACACCGCGACTTGGCGGCTACAGCCTGAACTTTTATTCTAAGGACAGCCGACCGCCCGCCGGGTCCGCGCAATTTGTTAACCTGTTTATCTACCTCACTTTTATGCATATATGACCTGTCATTAATAAAAGTGTATTACCTGTTATAAAATATAAAAAAAAACCTCTGTAATGTGAGTAGTGAGACGCTTGGGGACAAGCGTATTCAACCAAGGGGGAGTGTGGCGCCCCGCAACGAGTGCGTCACAGGAGGGTATTGCAGCCACAAATGCAGCCGCAATATCCTCTGACTCAGCAATGACCTGGTTAATTTGGAAATCCAACCCAGCATACATCACCTAGAATAGAGGGCCAATCCTAGGTCCTGGTGGGCGGAGTGCTAGGGTAGTGCAGAAGAACACACAATGGTCTAGATAGTTGAAGAAGTCTAGAACCTGAAGAGAGCAGACTAGAGCTTGGAGAGGAGCGGGGGCTCCGCACCCCGTGCGGGCCCCTGGGCCGTCACCGGTCGGGTGTCAGCACCTGAGGCCTTAACCACCGGGATTGGGCATATCTACACGGGTTCCCCAAAAGACTCCCGTGCCCACAACTTACAGCCGGTTCACTGGTACCGAAGCTGGCAGCAGTTCACCTCTGCTACGCGAACCAGAAGAGTGGAGGATCAGCTTTATAGGAGCACCCCACCAACAGCCAATTTCCAGTCGTCTAACCAGCGGTGTACCCACTGAGGGACACAAGGCTCCCCAAAACATCCAGAACGTACAGCATGGATAGGGCATTGAAGCAGCCTCCCCGTACCCGATCTGGTATTCCTGGGCGACATTGGTAACCACTTAGCTAGAATGGAGGAGCACTACGGATTTCTAAAGGACACCATCACTGCTGAGTCCACCCGGTCTACTACTCAACCACTGTATACCATGTATTGCCTGCTGGTTACAGTAAAGACCGTTATAGAGACTGCCTGTGTCCGTGATTCCTTATGAACTGTCCGTCATTAACTAGAAGGTAACCGCAGCTGCCGCACAACATCTTGAGCAGCTCCAGCCCCCAGGGATTACCGCTCAGCCTGTGGGGAGTGTAACATCTTGCTGCTGTCCATCCCCCGGGGGTCCCGCAGCGTCGGTAGCCCTTACCGAACTACTCATAGGTGGCGTCACGAAGAAAACAAATTAAAACCCCTTAATCTGTTCCCGCAAGACGTCTTCACTTTTGATCTGCACTACACCGGGCCCCACTACCGGGAGGCGCGGTCCACCCGTGACAAGGAGGAAGGAAGCACCGCCTGTATCAACCGGAGTCAGCCGGCCACGGTGAGTCACTACTGTCCTATCCTGACCACACGGGGATGATGGGCTGCCTTCCTCATGCCCTTCCCCCTATTTATGGGTTTGATTGCTCAGTTGTGCCTGATTTGCATTTTCCCCACTGAAAAGACCATTTTCCAAAAACGCATGCGTTTTTAAATGTGTCTATTGGACACATGCGTTTTTGCATGCGTTTCCCATAGGGCCCCATGTTATAAAAACGCATGCGTTTTTGGAAATGCACCAAAAACGCAGCATGTACTATTTTTATGTGCGGATTCTAAAACGCACACAAAAACACATGGTACTGTCACACATGCGTTTTTGCTATTAGGGCATGCATTTTTTAACATGGGGGCCTATGGGTGCATTTTTACATGCGTTTTTGAAAACGCAGGTCTCCAAAAACGCAGGTCAAGCCACGTCACTAACTTCAAAGTGTACCCATCTCTGACGCGGTCCTAACTGTTGTATTAAAAAACCTGACTAGTGTGTATACTTACCAAAAGGCTAAATGCGACCAAAAACAACAGTACACTGCAGTAAAAAGCTTACTGTATTTGTTATACTATTTTTTATACTGCACTTGCATTTAATACTTTTACTGCAGTGTACTGTTGTTTTTGGTCGCATTTAGCTTTTTGGTCTCCAAATATGTTGGCGGTGTGAACATGTTCTTACAGACTTGTTCTCTGTGTGCAGGACTCATTTGTTTCTAATTAAGTTGCCTCTTGCTTTGCAAGAGATGAAGTTCCCGCCCCTTCTCTGGGCCCTGCACACATAGAGCCCCGTCGCCTTCAGTCCATCTCAGACACAGGTCTTGCTGGATCCTGCTTACTGGTAAGTATACACACTAGTCAGGTTTTTTAATACAACAGTTAGGACCGCGTCAGAGATGGGTACACTTTGAAGTTAGTGACGTGGCTTGATATAACTTTTTTTGCGCAAAAAACCAGATAGACTAAGTACCCTGTATTTGTTATACTATTTTTTATACTGCACTTGCATTTAATACTTTTACTGCAGTGTACTGTTGTTTTTGGTCGCATTTAGCTTTTTGGTCTCCAAATATGTTGGCGGTGTGAACATGTTCTTACAGACTTGTTCTCTGTGTGCAGGACTCATTTGTTTCTAATTAAGTTGCCTCTTGCTTTGCAAGAGATGAAGTTCCCGCCCCTTCTCTGGGCCCTGCACACATAGAGCCCCGTCGCTTTCAGTCCATCTCAGACACAGGTCTTGCTGGATCCTGCTTACTGGTAAGTATACACACTAGTCAGGTTTTTTAATACAACAGTTAGGACCACGTCAGAGATGGGTACACATTGAAGTTAGTGACGTGGCTTGATATAACTTTTTTTGCGCAAAAAAACGGATAGACTAAGTACCCTGTATTTGTTATACTATTTTTTATACTGCACTTGCATTTAATACTTTTACTGCAGTGTACTGTTGTTTTTGGTCGCATTTAGCTTTTTGGTCTCCAAATATGTTGGCGGTGTGAACATGTTCTTACAGACTTGTTCTCTGTGTGCAGGACTCATTTGTTTCTAATTAAGTTGCCTCTTGCTTTGCAAGAGATGAAGTTCCCGCCCCTTCTCTGGGTCCTGCACACATAGAGCCCCGTCGCCTTCAGTCCATCTCAGACACAGGTCTTGCTGGATCCTGCTTACTGGTAAGTATACACACTAGTCAGGTTTTTTAATACAACAGTTAGGACCGCGTCAGAGATGGGTACACTTTGAAGTTAGTGACGTGGCTTGATATAACTTTTTTTGCGCAAAAAAACGGATAGACTAAGTACCCTGTATTTGTTATACTATTTTTTATACTGCACTTGCATTTAATACTTTTACTGCAGTGTACTGTTGTTTTTGGTCGCATTTAGCTTTTTGGTCTCCAAATATGTTGGCGGTGTGAACATGTTCTTACAGACTTGTTCTCTGTGTGCAGGACTCATTTGTTTCTAGATTTAAATAGCTGTCAGATCAGCTGTGTTTAAATTTCCCGCGCGGACACCGTTGGGAGATCAGCTGCACCCATCACCGGGAGGTCAGTGGCTGCCGCCGGTGGTAGATGAGCGGCTCCCGCCGCACATCTCCCGGCAACAGTCGCCGCTGATCTCAGGTGCCTGGCGTTGCTCATTTCCCAGCAGCGGCAGATTTAAACACGGCTATTCTGACAGCTATTTAAGTCTCCCGCAGCAACACCAATAGGTGATGTCGGCGATTTAAACAGCTGTTAGACCAGCTGTGTTTACATTTCCTGTGCAGACACAGCCGGGAGATCAGCGTCACTCGTCGCCGGGAGATCAGTGGCTGCCGCTGCCGGGAGATCGGCGGTACTTGCCGCTCATCTCTTGGTGACGGGTGCCGCTGATATCCCGGTGGCTGGCGCCACTGATCTCCCAGCGGTCTCTGAGGGGGAGATGTAAACACAGCTGATTTGACAGTTGATTCAGGCCCTTGGACCTGATATTGATCATCTCATCAGTTTGCCGGCCAGCAAACCGATCACATGATATTGGATCCAGATTTGACGTTGTGTATCTGATTACTAAAAATCAATGGTGGTCATGTCTAATATTGGCGTGACCCTATGAATTTCGAGCTTAGGGCCATCTGATAATCCAAAGCTGGCCCTAACCCCATTATCACCAGCGAGCCACCCGGCACCAGGGCCACTAGAAGAGCTGGATACAGCACCAGAAGATGGCGCTTCTATGAACATGCCATTTTCTGGGGCAGCAGCGAACTGCAGTTTGCGTGGGGGGGGAAAGCCAGAAAGCTTGGGCCAACTTGTGCTGCAGACTCCAGCCCCCAGCTGCCCAGTTGTACCTGGCTGGAAACAAAAATAGGGGAAGCCCACCTCAATTTGTTTTATTATTTAATGCAATTCAGGAAATAATTAAAAAAAGGGCTTCCTTATATTTTTGGTTCCAGCCATAGCTCGGGCTATGACTGTGGGTGAACTCTGATGGCACCGCACGAACACTGCCGACACAGGCAGAAATTGGCTAGCGCCGACATTGCAGTGACTTCTGCCGGAAATTAATGAGTCATTAACTTCTGGGTCATTCACTGCACTGTTGGCGCTTGGCTATTTCTGCCGGCTTAGGCAGTGTTCGTGCAGTGCCGTCAGGGTTTACCCATGGTCATAGCCCAACCTATGACCTCAGGTAAACTCTGACTGTCACTGACAGTCTCAGCCTGTTCTCGCTCTGCATAGACGTTTGTCTATGCAGAGCGATGTAGCAGAGCTGACATCACTCTCTTTTGGACTACGTCGGACTGAAGATTGTTTTTTTTAATAAAGATGGAGTCTCTAAATGTTTTTTTGTTTTATTTCTAATAACATATTTTTTCTCTGTGTTGTGTTTTTTTTTAACACTTTACTAGAAATTCATGGTGGTCATGTCTAATATTGGCATAATCCCATGAATTTTGGACTTAAGGCCACCTGATAATACAAAGCTGGCCCTAACCCCATTATTACTTAGTGAGCCTCTCACACCAGGGCCCTGGATGAGTCAGGTACAGCACCAGAAGATGGCGCTTCTATGAACGTGCCATTTTCTTGGGCGGCCGTGGACTGCAAATCACAGCAGGGGGAGAGCCAGAGAGCTTGGGCCACCCTGCGCTGCGGATTCCAGCCCCCAGCTTCTTAGTTGTACCTGGCTGGACACAAAAATAGGGCGAAGCCCTACATATCTTTTTTTTAATTATTTCATTTTTTAATTTCATGAATTTCATGAAATTTCATGAAATTCATGAAATACCGTATATACTCGAGTATAAGCCGACCCGAGTATAAGCCGAGGCCCCTAATTTTACCCTCCAAAATTAGGGAAACTTATTGACTCGAGTATAAGCCTAGGGGGGAAAATGAAGCAGACTCTCATCATGGTATACAGCCCCTCTCATCAAGATAAATGGCCCCATTACTGGTATATAATCCCCCATCACTGGTATATAGGACCTCCATCACTGGTATACAGTTCCCCCCCATCAGAGGTTACAACCCCCATCAGTGGAATACAGCCCTCCATCAGTGATATATCAGG
Organism: Allobates femoralis; assembly: GCA_033576535.1. NCBI lineage: Eukaryota > Metazoa > Chordata > Amphibia > Anura > Aromobatidae > Allobates > Allobates femoralis. Next base: position 322,286,872 of record JARQOC010000001.1, read on the forward strand.
CCCCCCTCAGTGGTATATACAGGCCCCCCATTAGTGGTATATACAGGCCCCCATCAAAGGTTACAGCCCCCATCAGTGGTATATACAGCCCCCAATCAGTGGTATATTCAGGCCCCCTTCAGTGGTATATACAGGCCCCCCATCAGTGATATATACAGGACCCCCCATCAGTGATATATACAGGACCCTCCTCAGTGGTATATACAGGTCCCCCCTCAGTGGTACATACAGGCCCCCCCCTCAGTGGTATATACAGGCCCCCCTCAGTGGTATATACAGGCCCCCATCAGTGATATATACAGGCCCCCCATCAGTGGTATATACAGGCCCCACATCAGTGGTATATACAGGCCCCCCATCAGTGGTATATACAGGCCCCCTTCAGTGGTATATTCAGGCTCCCCCAGTGGCATATACAGCCCCCCCAGTGGTATATACGGGCCCCCCTAGTGGTATAAACAGGCTCCCCCAGTGGTATATACAGGCTCCCCCCAGTGGTATATACAGGCCCCCTGTTGCTGCCACACACCTGTAAAAGAATAGTTAATTCATACTTATCCTCCTCGCTGTCACCGCGGTCCTCCAGTCTCCTTCCTGCTTGTACCCGGCGTCATGTGACCACGCAGAAGCAATGACGTCATTGTGGCTGCGCCCACCGGGTACAAGCAGGAAGAAGACTGGAGGACCGCGGTGACAGCGAGGAGGATAAGTATGAATGAACTACTCTTTTACAGGTGTGCGGCAGCAACGGGGGGGCCTGTATATACCACTGAGTGGGGAGCGCTGACAGTGCAATGTAATATGCACCGCTCCCCCTGCCACTGATGGACAGGGGGATGCAGTTCATATTGCATTGCACTAATGAGTGGCTCCACGTGACCGGCCGTCCCTATTGCAGCCTCCCCCACCTCCTCCAGCCCCCGGACACCGCCCCCCCCCATAATGAGCCGTCACTGACTCGAGTATAAGCCAAGGGGGGCACTTTTCAGCACAATTGTTGTGCTGAAAAACTCGGCTTATACTCGAGTACATACGGTAATTAAAAAAAAAGGGCTTCCCTATATTTTTGTTTCCAGGCAGGTGATCTGCATTATTATTAAATAAAAGTTATTTTCATTCAGATTTTATTAATAAAGTATATTTAAAAGTTTATTATAATTACATGCTCTACATAATTATTAAATAAAAATTTAAATGGCGGTTAAAGTCTAAGCTTCCTAACAGAAACAATTGGCACCAGATTTTACTATGGCCAAATAACAGGTGTATTATAGCTAAATAGGAGTAACAGTGCTGTTCAACCTTCTGTTTAAGTACATTTTCAAAGGTTGACTTGTCTTTAAGTAGTTCTGCCAAATTATCATGGTGCCTTGATTTTGAATGTTATTTCACAAAGAATTAATCTGGTGTTTTTAAAACTAAATTCCATACTGTTTTCAATATTACACAGATACTAAAATATTTCTTATATCATCATATTTCAAAAGATACTAAAATATGGAAAATCAATTAATATAAAGTTGACTAAGACTGGTTTCACACTACAGATTTTTTATTTCCGATGCTGTCCGATAAAAATCGGACAGCATCGGAACGATTTTGGCCCCCAAGCAGCCCTATGGGCATCGGACCGAATCGGATGTGCACTAAATGGCATCTGATTTGGTCCGATCCGATTCTGTCTGATTTTTTTATCGGTGCAAAAATCAGACAGCATCGGAACGATTTTGGCTCCCATGCATCCCTATGGGCATCCGACCGAATCGGATGTGCACTAAATGGCATCCGATTTGGTCCAATCCGATTCTGTCCGATTTTTTTATCAGTGCAAAAATAGGAACATGCTAGAATTAAAAGCCCCACACATTTTTTTAAATTATTTATTTATTTAACACCCTATGATGGCATTTTAGTTGCTATACACTTATGTGTATGGCAACCAAGAACAATCACCTTCCAGATTGTGGAAATGCAGTCTGACTGCAACAGCCAATCACAGAGGCGCTCACACAGTGTGAGCGTCTGTGAATGGCTGTTTGCCTGACAGTGCAGTGAATATGCAAGTAGCCTAATGGGTGGCCCTGGAAGTGTTTCAGCAGGAGACTGAGCTGACTTGGGAACAGCAGCAGGAGTCTGGTAAGCCTGTAAGTCTGTATGGCAGAGCAGTATGCAGACACTGTCCATCATGTCTGCCTACTGTTCTCATGCTGTTTGAGCACTTTCCCATCCATCTCTGCCTTTTTACAGCCCTCCCAGACCTTTTTGTAGGGCCCATAAAATGAATCGCATTTCCCATTGACTTTTATTGTACTCGCTATTTGCAACAAATACACGATTATTGCAAAGTACTCGTTATGAGTATAGTGATTATGAATATTAAGGTACTTGCTCATCACTAGTCATCATTTAAAGATAGCAGCATGGTTTACCCTTTTCTGGCTGGGGTCACACATAGAAATCCGTTTTTGGAAGTGATTTTCATCACCAATCCGTTTTTTTCTGGGTGCTTTTTGAGCCTCCTGCACTCCTGAACGTTTTTGGAATTTTCATTAAAAAAACGCATGCGCGAACGCATGCGCAAACGCAAGTGCATGCGTTTGCATGCGCGAACGCATGCGTTTCCCATAGGGCCCCATGTTAAAAAAAACGCATGAAAACGCATGCGTTTTTTAACTGATGCCAAAAACGCTGTTTACTGCGTTTTTGGCTCAAAAACGGACAGGGCAATGTTTTGAGCTCCAGAGAAAAACGCACAGGGTGTTTATTACACCCAATGCGTTTTTCTGTCAGTTTTTGGACTTAGAAAAAAAAAATGACAAAACTGAAGCCAAAAACTGACTGAGGGCTTATGTGTGAGGCTGGGGTTACACATAGAAATCCGTTTTTGGAAGTCATTTTCATCACCAATCCGTTTTTTATAGGGTGCTTTTTGTGTCTCCTGCACTCCTGTACGTTTTTGGAATTTTCATTAAAAAAACGCATGCGCGAACGCATGCGCAAACGCAAGTGCATGCGTTTGCATGCGTTTGCGCATGCGTTTCCCATAGGGCCCCATGTTAAAAAAAACGCATGAAAACGCATGCGTTTTTTAACTGATGCCAAAAACGCTGTTTACTGCGTTTTTGGCTCAAAAACGGACAGGGCAATGTTTTGAGCTCCAGAGAAAAACGCACAGGGTGTTTATTACACCCAATGCGTTTTTCTGTCAGTTTTTGGACTTAGAAAAAAAAAATGACAAAACTGAAGCCAAAAACTGACTGAGGGCTTATGTGTAACCCCAGCCTAAGGCTGGGGTCACACATAGAAATCCGTTTTTGGAAGTGATTTTCATCACCAATCCGTTTTTTTCTGGGTGCTTTTTGAGCCTCCTGCACTCCTGAACGTTTTTGGAATTTTCATTAAAAAAACGCATGCGCGAACGCATGCGCAAACGCAAGTGCATGCGTTTGCATGCGTTCGCGCATGCGTTTCCCATAGGGCCCCATGTTAAAAAAAACGCATGAAAACGCATGCGTTTTTTAACTGATGCCAAAAACGCTGTTTACTGCGTTTTTGGCTCAAAAACGGACAGGGCAATGTTTTGAGCTCCAGAGAAAAACGCACAGGGTGTTTATTACACCCAATGCGTTTCTCTGTCAGTTTTTGGACTTAGAAAAAAAAAATGACAAAACTGAAGCCAAAAACTGACTGAGGGCTTATGTGTGACCCCAGCCTAACCCCAGCCTCTTTCTGACATCCATGTATCCTTGATGCTAGGACTTCAGCAGCTATCTGATGATACAGGTGTTTATTAGTGGTTGTCTCTGACACAACCCAACCAGGTGAGCAGCACCTCATTTTTCTGACTTTCGATATCACTATCAGATTAAACACTATTGCGCTCTCTTTTTTCTAAATAATTGCCTTTTAGGACCTAGGAAATTAGCTTTCTAATAAATTAGTGAATGAGGGACAGTTTTTTACTTCTTTCTTTTATGTCTTTCAGGTTTACATTTGTGGACTACGTCAGATTCTGTGGGGTATTTTGAAATCCTAGACTATGATAGACCTGCATTTTTTTATTTTTAATAAATTGGTAAGCCAGTGAAAGTGTTGGGAAGTGTATTTTTTTTCAAATAAGATATCACTGTGTTGTATTTTTTTGTCCTTTAAGTTGGTGGGTTAATAACTGGGGTGTCTGATAGACGCCGCTTAACTGCTAACACTAGGTCTTGATGCCAACTGATCAGAAAGAGCAAAGCGAAGTGCCAGAATTGGTACATCTTATATGATGTGTCACTTCTGGGGCAGCTGTGGGCTGGTAATTTTAGGCTGGAAAGTGTGAAATAACAATGGATCTACCCAGCATAATAATAGCCCACAGATGTCAGCTTTATCTTTGCTGGTTATCAAAAATGGGGGACCCCAGATGCTATGTTTAATTTATTTATTTAATCATAAAAAGTTGTCCAATATGCTCCACAAGGTGCAATTTAATTATGTCTGCTGGTCTCTATGTGGCTCTGTCTGTCACTATCTGTTGCTTTCTCTGTTGCTCTGCCAGTCGCATTGTCTTTCTCTGTTGCTCTCTATAGCTCTCTGTCGCTTTGCCTATCTTACTGTGTGTCACTCTGTTTCGCTTTCTTTGTTGCTTTCTGTTTCTATCTCTCTCAGGCTGGGGTTACACATGAGCCCTTGATCCGTTTTTGGCTTCATTTTTGTTAAATTTTTTTTCTAAGTCCAAAAACTGACAGAAAACGGATTGGATGTAATAAACACCCTGTCCGTTTTTTTCTGGACCTCAAAACCTTGCTCTGTCCGTTTTTGAGCCAAAAACGCTGCTAGCAACGTTTTTGGCATCAGTTAAAAAACGCATGTGTTCTTTTAACATGGGGCCCTATAGGAAACGCATGCGTTAACGCATGGCATATATAGCCACTTGCATTAATGCATGCGTTAACGCACATGCGTTTTTAAGGAAAAATAATGAAAAAATGACTAAGTCCAAAAACGTTCAGGGGTGCAGGAGGCTCTAAAAGCACCCTATAAAAACCAGATTGGTGATGAAAATCACTTCCAAAAACGGACTTCTATGTGTAACCCCAGCCTCACTGTGTCTCTCTGTTGTGCTTTGTCACTCTATTTTTAACTCTATCACTCTTTCTATCACACTCTGTTCGCTATCTGTCACTCAGCCTTTTACTCTGTCTCTGTGTGTCGTTCTCTGTCACACTTTCTCTCTATGGCTATGTTCACACACAATTTGCGTTTTTTTTAGCACTCTTAAAAGCACTTGCGTTTTTTTAAGAGTGCTAAAAAATGTCCCTTGTGTCTCTGAAAGGATTTGCCACGTTTTTGCACTTAGTCATTTTTTTCACCAAAAACGCAGACAAAAACGCAAGCGTTAACGCAGGGTGCATAAATGTGCCTTTTAAAAACGCATGTGTTTCCCATAGGGCCCCCATGTTAAAAAAACGCATGTGCGTTTTTTCAAAAACGCATGCGTTTTTTTAACATGGGCCCCTATGGGAAACGCATGCGTTTTTGAATGGCACTAAAAGGTACTAATGTACCATGCGTTTTTGCATGCGTTTCCCATAGGGCCCCATGTTAAAAAAACGCATGCGTTTTTGGAAAAACGCACATGCGTTTTTTTACAGCACCCAAAAACGCTGCATGCAGTGTTTTTTGGACTAGGGGTAAAAAACGCAAATGGAGCTGAAAAACGCAGCTACACTCAAATGTACCCTGCGTTAACGCACCTGCGTTTTTTTAACAGCCCAAAAACGCAGAGATGGTCAAAAAAACGCATGTGTGTGAACATGGCCAATCTCTGTCACTCCATCTGTTGCTGTGCCTGTCTCTCTGTCGCTTTCCTAGTCACTCCAGCTGTCACTCTGTTTATCACTCTTTCTGTTTCTCTCTGTTCATCTACTGGTGTATTGAGAATGATTAACACAAAACCTTTTAACATTTTTTTTTTTTCCAGAAAATATTGTTTATTTATTTAAGTTTAGCATAACAAGTATCAAACAATAAAGAAGGGTAAGACGTAATAAAGTAAAAAGAAAATAAAAATAATACATAATAATAATAATAATAAAGCTTTATTTATATAGCGCCAACATATTCCGCAGCGCTTTACAATGTAGGGTTAGAGTACAGAAAATATACAGTAAGTAATTACAGTAGAGAACCAATAAAGTACAATAATACATGAGAATATCCTACAATAGTAGAGCCAGAATACATGAAGGCACACAATAGAGATGGCGAGCGACCCGCCCCTTTGAGGCTAAGGAAAGGGCAGACATCAGAGCATGCCAGGGCCACTGGTAATGTAATCCCGTGAGCCTCCCAGTACTCCGGCAGACAGAATAATCATAATAATGCTAGATTGAGATGTAGAAAAGAGAAAGGGCCAAGAGGGGCAGGAGGGAGTAGTAGGGGATCAAAGGAGGAGGAGGAGGGATAAGCGGGGAGCGGCACTCAAAATGTCCAGGTCATGTCTGCGCATTTCGCAGAAGAGACTCAAGTAGAGGGCCATCTCGGTAATACCACCAAGGAGACCAAAGCTGCTTGTGCTTTTCCCAGGTCTCATGGTCGTGGGCCATAAGTCCCTCGATGCAGCATATCCTGTCCATTTCCTTTACCCATTCTCCAATGGAGGGGGTGACTGTTGATTTCCAGTGTCGCGGAATCAAGACCCTGGCCGCCATCAGGCAGAAACGAAACAGACCACGTTTGCACGATTTGGGACAGAAGCGCGATCTGTGGAGAAGGTGAATGACGTAATCCTGAGATAGACTCATAAATTGAGAATATGGAAAGCCAATAGGCTTGGATGGGGCCACATTGCCACCAAATGTGTAGCATAGTACCCGGCTCTTCGCCACACCTCCAGCACAGGTCGGGCACTGAGGGAAACATTTTATGAAGGAGCGCTGGGCACCTATACCACCTAGTTAAGATCTTATAATTCGTCTCCTGAAAGCTGCAGGACACCGACAACTTATGCGTCAGTGCAAAAATCTTAGCCTGGTCAGAGTCAGAGAACGTCACCCGCAGGTCAGATTACCAGGCCCCCACAAATGAGGGGATGGTAGATGGGCCCGCATCTGAGAGCACGACATATAAAAGGGAGATGACGTGATCAGGAGGCTCAGTTAAGAGAAACAATGCTTCTAAGCCTGAGAATGACTTCCCCTGCAGAGATCGGAGAAACGCGTCCAACTGAGAGACCTCCAACCAGGACCCCTACCCTCCCAACGACCCTCTCCCCCCCCGCATCCCCTCTGTGCTGCTCCGCCACCCGAGCCAGACAGGGGTCGTCGCTAACACGCCAAGCCAGAAAGACCCGTCTCCCAGACGTCGGGGGAAAGTCGGGATTATTAAACAAGGGCCCAAGTAGGGATGGATGATCGCCATCACGTCCCCCCCCCCTCGCCACGAATCCCAATTGTCCAGCCCCACACGTGTTAGTTGGGGAAACAACGAAACCAGGGGACGGGAACTCCTCCGGATCCATGGTAGCCACTGCAGCGGGAAGGGCGAAAGGAGGTTCTCGACCCTCACCCATTGCTTGTGACATTGATTATACTTCCAGTCTAAAATTCGGGATAAGAGAACGGAATGGTAATAGCGTTGAAAGTTAGGTAAGCCCGCCCCTCCCCTCCACTTCGAATCAGTCAGGGTCGAGAAGCGAACCCGGGGTCTCGCCGAATTCCATATAAATTTGCGTAATGCAGAGTGCAGGCAGCGAAAGAAAGAGGGAGGGATGTCCGTAGGGACCATCTGGAACAAATAGAGGAATTTAGGCAGAATGTCCATTTTTATGGCATTAATACGGCCAAACCAGGATAACTGGGTACTGCGGAGTCTCTTGAGTTCAAGAAGTGTGGAGTGCAAGAGTGGGGTATAGTTAAGAGCAAATAAGTCTCTGGGGTCTCCAGGAATAGAGATACCTAAGTATTTCAAGCCCCTGTCTACCCATCGGAAAGAAAAGGAGGACTGAAGCTGGGCGACTAATGGGCCTGGAAGCGTTAGGTTCATCACTTCTGTCTTGGAATAATTAACTTTGAAATTAGAAACCTCACCAAACCTCGTAAATTCCCGTATGAGCACCGGGAATGCGACCAAGGGATTAGCAATATAGACCAAAAGGTCGTCTGCATAGAGGGCCAATTTGAAATGTTCCCCGTGTATCTGGATGCCTCTAATATCCGCGGATCCTCTTAGTGCACACGCCAGGTGCTCCATCGCGATGGCATACAACAGGGGTGACAAAGGGCACCCCTGTCGCGTCCCGTTAGAGACCCCAAAGGCCGAGGAAAGGAGCCCATTGACCCTCAACCGAGCAGTGGGGCCGTGATAGAGTGCCTGTATCTTCCCCATGATAACCGGTCCTAAGCCCAATTGCCTCAAAGAAGCAAAAAGAAACTCCCAGCCCAGGCGGTCAAATGCCTTTTCGGCATCAACCGAGAGGAAGCATGCAGGAATCTTATTGTCATGAACGTAGTCTGAGATGAGTAACGTCTTAATGGTGTTATCTCTAGCCTCGCGGCGTAGGATAAACCCAGTCTGGTCATAATGGATAGAAGATGGCAATAGTGGGCCAAGTCTGGAGGCAAGAATTTTGGCAAGGATCTTTACGTCAAGATTTAGTAGGGAGATAGGGCGATAACTAGCGCAGGATAGGGGGTCCTTCCCTGGCTTTGGTATGACAGTTATCGTGGCCGCCAGTGTCTGGGGAGCGAAAGGGCATGAGCCAGAAATAGAATTATAAAGGGAGGTTAGTTGCGGGGCCAGTTCACACGCAAATAATTTATAAAAGTTTGCTGAGAAACCGTCGGGGCCTGGGCTCTTCCCGTTAGGAAGTGCAGTGATAGTATCAGACACCTCTTGGTCCGTAAAGGGCAATTCTAAAGTCTCCGAGTCTCCCTCAATGATGGGTGGCAGCGGCGTGTCTGCAATATATTCTGACACCCGGCGTCGGAAGTCATCGGTGGGCATGTCAGCTAAGGGACCTCTAAGATTGTATAAAGATTTATAGTAGTCCCCAAACGTCTCCACTATGTCGCGTGGCCCGTGGAGAAGACCTCCCAGTCTCGACTTAATAGAAGGAATGAAAGTGGAGGGGAGTCGGGGGTGCAAGAATCTAGCCAACGCTCTCCCCGGCTTGTTTGAGAACTCATACAAATATTTACGGAAGCGGTCTTGTTGGCGACTAGACGTCGTGTCCATAATTGTACGTAGGTCCGATCGAGCTTTAGTGAGGTCCGCAAGAAGCTGTGGAGATTGTGACTGTTTATGTCTGGTCTCCAACTGGTGTATAGACGTCATCAGGTCTGAGACCTCACGCGTTCGCTCGTGTTTCAATCTAGCCCCCTGCTGAATGAGAATCCCCTGAATGACACTCTTTAGAGCTTCCCAGCGCAAGGGGAGGGCTGTAGGGTCTGCCTCGTGATCAGCTAAGAAGTTCGTGATTGCAGAGCGGACCGCCAACACGCAAGACGGTTGCTGCAGTAGTCCGGGATTGAGTGACCAAGTCCACTCCGTCGGCGCCAAACCCGAAAGGCCAAGGGACAGAAAAATTGGAGCGTGATCCGACCAGATCATGGAACCAATGTCCACGACAGCGTCAGCTAGTAAAGGTTTGTGGCTGATCATAAAAAGATCAAGTCGACTGTACATATCGTGCACAGCCGAGTAGTAAGTGTAGTCCCTGACCCTAGGGTTCAGAAGCCGCCAGACATCAACCATTCTAATCTCAAGGAGCCTAGTCTTCGAAGATTCCAGGTGAGAAACAGGCACAGAGGATCTACGAGTAGAGGAGTCCAGGTCACGATCAAAAACAAAATTAAGGTCACCTCCCAGTATCACCGAACCCTCTGCGAAGTCCGCTAGGGTACGTAGGTAAGACAGAAGTCTACGGGCCGGGTCCTGATTTGGGAGGTATAGGTTGGCGATTGTGAGGATGTCATTCGCAATCTGCAGCTTCAGGAGGACGAATCTACCCTGCGGGTCTATTCTGGAGTCAAGGACCCGTGCCTGTAAGGATCTATGAAAAGCCACACTGACCCCTTTGGACTTAGCATCCGGGTTTGAACTGTGGTACCATCTGGTGTACTGTTTATGTTTTATAAAGGGAATTTTATCTGCCCTGAAATGTGTTTCTTGTAAAAGGAGAATATGTACAGGTTTTTTGTGCATATGAGAGAGAACCTGGGAATGCTTTTCAGGGACGTTAAAGCCCCTAATGTTCAAAGAACACGTGTTGAGCCTGGACATGATGAAGCCTGGGGAGGGTGAGGAGGTGGATTCAAAAGAGGGAAGGGAAGAAGAGAGGAGAGCTGACTAGCAGCAAAGCAGAAAGGGAGAAAAGGAAATGGAGTAAAAGAAGGTGAAAAAGAAAAAAGAGAAGAGAAACAGAACGAAATAGGTGAATCGGACCAGAAATCTGATTCCGGTCCCAGAGGTCTGAGAGTGAAGGACCGTCAGACCAAGGAAGTAAACAGAGTAAACTCTGTAAAGTGTGTCAGAGACACTCCCTATATGTGGGGTAACCAGAACGCGACAAAGATCCTGCGCACCCGAGTCCCAACCACAGCCCTTACTGAATGCGGTGTCCCTAACGGGTAAAAGGCGGGTATAAGAACTCAGCAAGTAAACACAGCAATAATAAAACACAAAAAGCAAATAACAGTAATAAACAAGACGTCGAGTTAGTGCAGCCGAGTATCCCAAAATTGTAACTTATAAAACCTCAGGGGGGAAGGGAGGGTTGGGGGGGTCAAAAGGAGAGAAAAGGGAGGAGAAAGTGAGGTGGGGAGGGTAGGAGAAGGGTTGGCAGGGGGGGAGGGGAAAGGGAAGGGAGGGGCGGAGGTGGAGGGAAAAGGGGATAGGGGGAGGTACTAAGGGTAGAAGGGGGGGAGGTCAGATTTGGGAGGCACATATAAGGTGGGATGTCATCAACTGTCCTCTAAGTGGGACAGTCTGGTCAGCAAGGACCACCTCCCAGGAACAACCGCGACCAAGGGAAAGGCCTCCGCCGGAGGACAATAGTCTTCAAGAACAAAATACCTCAGCAAAGAGGCAAGATCCACCAGGAGGCCCCCGACAGGACCCCATCTAGGAAGAAAAAAGAGCAAGAAAGGTCCCAATGCAGAAGTTCAGGTGGTAGCTACAGGAGACGCCAATTGATGTTTAGGGCCTCTCTTCCTCTTCCGGGCCTCAGTGGAGGGCAACCGCAGTGCAGGTATAGGGCCCCCGCGGAGGAAGGTGGACAGTTGAGGCCAATTGAGGATGGGCACCAGGGGCAACCCAAGCGCTGAGCAGAACTCAGGGGCGTCAGTTGGAGATCTAAGGACATGCATCCCAGAGTCCCTGCGAACTTGGAGCTGAAAGGGAAAGCCCCACGAATAAGGAATCGCCTGTTCCCGGAGAATGTCCAGCAGGGGGCGTAGGGCTCTGCGTTTGGCCAACGTGATGGGTGAGAGATCTGCCAAAAGCTGGATAGATTCACCATTAAAGTCAATGGATTCAGACTCTCTCGCTCTCCTCATGATGTCATCTTTCAGTTGATAGAAGTGTATTCTGCAAATAATGTCCCTGGGGCGGGATGAGTCAGCTCGCTTAGGGCCCAAGGACCTATGAGCCCTGTCCATCTCAATATGGTCGTCTCAGGGTCTGTCTAGCAGGGAATTGAACACACGTAGCAAAACTGGGGTGATATCACGGGTGCCACTGACTCAGGGATACCTCGGAGCCGTATATTGTTCCGTCTATTACGGTTTTCGGAATCTTCCAACATATCCAGCACCATGTGGAAGTTTTGTTCATGCAGGTCAAGGCGTTGTTGTTGTTGTTTCACTAAGAAGGAGAGATCAGCAACTTCCTGGGTAACTGTCTGGACCGAGCTCTGAAGCTTAGTAGTATCCTCTCTGAGTGACCCGATCTCTGACCTACAGACAGCTTCTAGTCTTCTTATGTACACCTCCATATCATCTTTAGTAGGCAGACACTGCATCCCAGATCTAATGTCATGTAGGTCATCTGCCTGGGAGGGAGGGGGTTCATTGAGCTGAGGCCCTGCGGGGGAGACAGGGAAGGAAGCGTCTGCAGGCCGAGGGTCACAGGAGCTATGAGGAGAGGCTTGACCATGTTCTGAGGCAGGGGCAGAGGGTCCATGTGAGGGGCTGGAGCCCGGGCTAGATGTATGAGTACTGGCACCAGATTGTCCCGGGCATGTTGTTCCTGTGTTAAATGTTTGAGCTGCAGCAGCGTCTCTCCCCTTTGGGAGGAGGGAGGGGGAGTGAGACGCTCGTCCATCTTGCCCTCTGTCTCCAGTAATGGCGGCGTTCGCGCCTTTTCCTGCGCCCCCCTCTCCCTTGTTCGGTACCTTAAGTGCTGATGTGTGGAATCCAGACACACTCCTGGTGTTCCGCCGGGTGGACGGAGTTGATGTCTGCTTTGAACTGGGTGTCGGATTCCCGGAGCGTCTAGCCCCTGCTGTAGTGCTGGAAGCCATTGCAGTGGGGCTGGATGAGTGGTGGCAGGCACCCGGCGGGATAAAAAACTGGGCTATGTCTCGTTTACCGGGCATCTGACGAAATGCAGCTGTCCACCCCGGGTCCAGGAGACTGTAGCTGTACAAGGGTCCACCGAGCAGGCTTATAATTGCAAATGCAGGCTGTGTAAAAGGATCAGGCACGGGAGCTCTCCTCAAGTGCGACTTGTCCCACCCATGTCCAGGTCACGCCCACCTTTTAACATTTTGATTTGGAAACAAAAAAATACCTTTTTTTCCACTAAAATAGTGTTTTAGTCACAAATGTAACATTTATTCAAGGGGGTAATAGGATACAATGGATAAATAAATGAAAGTGTAGTTCACCATGGGCTATTATTTAAATTCGCTTTGAGAATTAATGCAGGCACTGCTTTGGCCCAGAGACTTGTGTTCAAAGAAAGAAAGGCAATCCAGCACATGAAACACGTAGCTGTGTCTGATGCCTATCCTGGATAAACCTGCCATGTAAATGCATTTTACATTTTCAAAATAAACAATTGCTAAAGAGAAGCTGGGGTGTATTATTTTCAACCCACTGGCACCTCACAGAGTTTTTTAACTTTGTATAAGGCTAGGGCCACACTTGGGAGGTTGCATCCAGTAACTGAAAGCATTACTGGATCAAGTTTTTCTCCTTGTCTGTTTTGAGGCATTTTTACCGGAGCAGGTACTGGATCAGGTACCTGATGGTACCTATATGTACCATCTGGTACCGGATCAGGTTCCCATAGGGTTTCATGTTAAAAAAAACTGATCAGGTTTTGCTAAAAGGCCAAAAAACTTTGTAGATCCTATTAAAACTTGACTTCTCAAAAACTGGATCCAGTAGACAGATTGCACTTTGGCAAACAATTGTTAACTTTGGAATCCATGGGTCAGGTACCTCATCAGGTTTTCAGGATGAAAAACTGGATCCAGTAACTGGATTGCAAACTGATGTGTGGCCCTAGCCTAATAGAAACATAATGATTTACTGTTAAAATTGTAAATTATTTTTTATTTAATGCAAATGAACAGAACTATGGTCACCACACTTTTGTCCTAAAAAGACCTCTAAAATGATGCAACACCACCGAAACACAGACCAGATTGAGTCCAAAGTGTCTCCATCTGCCCCATTATATAGTCAGTGCTTCTGTTTTGGAATTTGGTCTGAATCATGTTTTTTGGGGTTTACACGGAAGGCTTGGCGTATGCTCAGCAGAAAGAACAAGATAAATGTGAACTGAGCCTTATTTCGAATTCTGAAAGTAAATGAACAAAGAATAAATAGATTAGCTATTATTTTTATCTTTCTGCTGTTCATTATGCAGTATTATTGATAAGACAAATTTACTCTTTGGGTTTGCATGATTACACTGATACCAAATTTAATATAATTTTCAATGTTTTGCTGCTATCACACTTAATATATTAAATCATTTTTTCATTACAATTAGAGATGAGAGAACGTTCCTCAAACATGTTTGCCAATTTTAAATTCAGCACAAACATTGCAGATTCCAGTTCAGAATCGGGAATCAAAACATTTTGCTTAAAAGTAGTGATGAGCGAGTACTAAAATGCTCGGGTGCTCGAAGCTCGGGCTGAGCATCCCGAGATACTCGTGTACTCGGCCCGAGTACCGAGCCCAATGTTATCCTATGGGAGAACCGAGTATTTTTATGAAATGACTGCCGGCAGCATGTAGAAACCCTAAAAATGTCACAAAAGTCTCAGAAGAGTGCTGAAATGACATGGCAACACCATGGGGAAGACCCCTGGAAGCATTTCTCACTCAAAAGTCACAGCTGTGAACAATCTTGTCCGAGTTTCACGCCAATTTTACGGAGTCACCAGAAAACCTTCCAAAATGATACCAAAATGAATATTTAGGGTGGAAATGTTAAGGGCACATACCCAATAGTGAGATACAGCTGGTGTATGTTACTTTTTGTGATTACATGAAAGATTTTACGTGAAAGCATTGTGCGGCACTCCGATGTCCCTGAGAAGTGACGTACATGAAGGCCTCTTGACATAATGTGCCCATTTTGAGGACCTGGGTCTATTGTAGTATTTTCCTTTGCCAGGGCAGTCCAAAATTTGGAGGTGCACCAATGCCCCTGGATAGAGACGTGCATGAGGGCCTGTAAACCTGAAGTGCCCATTGTAAGGAAGTGGGTGTATTGTAGTATAGCCCTTTGACAGGGCAGTCAAAAACTGGGAGGCTCCACAATGACCCATGCATACAGACATGCATGAGGGCCTGTAAACCTCAAGTGGGTGTATTGTAGTATAGCCCTTTGGCAGGGCAGCCAAAAATTGGGAGGCTCCACATTGTCCCTGGATAGAGACGTGCAGGAGGGCCTGTAAACCTGAAGTGGGTGTATTGTAGTATAGCCCTTTGGCAGGGCAGCCAAAAATTGGGAGGCTCCACATTGTCCCTGGATAGAGACGTGCAGGAGGGCCTGTAAACCTGAAGTTAGTGTATTGTAGTATAGCCCTTTGGCAGGGCAGCCAAAAATTGGGAGACTCCACATTGTCCCTGGATAGAGACGTGCAGGAGGGCCTGTAAACCTGAAGTGGGTGTATTGTAGTATAGCCCTTTGGCAGGGCAGCCAAAAATTGGGAGGTTCAACAATGACCCATGCATACAGACATGCAGTAGGGCCTGTAAACCTCAAGTTGGTGTATTGTAGTATAGCCCTTTGGCAGGGCAGCCAAAAATTGGGAGGTTCAACAATGACCCATGCATACAGACATGCAGTAGGGCCTGTAAACCTCAAGTGGGTGTATTGTAGTATAGCCCCTTGGCAGGGCAGCCAAAAATTGGGAGGTTCAACAATGACCCATGCATACAGACATGCAGTAGGGCCTGTAAACCTGAAGTGGGTGTATTGTAGTATAGCCCTTTGGCAGGGCAGCCAAAAATTGGGAGGTTCAACAATGACCCATGCATACAGACATGCAGTAGGGCCTGTAAACCTCAAGTGGGTGTATTGTAGTATAGCCCTTTGGCAGGGCAGCCAAAAATTGGGAGGTTCAACAATGACCCATGCATACAGACATGCAGTAGGGCCTGTAAGCCTCAAGTGGGTGTATTGTACTATAGCCCTTTGGCAGGGCAGCCAAAAAATGGGAGGCTCCACATTTTCCCTGGATAGAGACGTGCATGAGGGCCTCAAAACATTTTTCCCAGTGAAAAGGAGCGGGTCTCCTGTCGTTGTAATGCCCATTCTAAAAGAATGGGCGAAAAAATTTACCACTGCGGGTATACCTCAAACAACAGCCTAACTATTGTAACGGTCATCATGGTGGCTCATGAGGAGAAGCAGGAGCTGTCCAGCGATTAGCCAAAGTCCAGAAGTGTGTACCCATGGGTGAGTGGAGGTACATGGCAAATTCCCATAACAAAATTTAAAATCAGTTGTCATTTGTTGGTGGAGTGGTGAAGTCTGGCCCAATCCAACCCTTGTTCATCTTGATCAGAGTCAGCCTGTCAGCATTTTCAGTTGACAGGCGGGTGCGTTTATCAGTAATGATTTCACCTGCGGCACTGAAAACACGCTCTGACAATACACTAGCGGCAGGGCAGACCAGGACTTCCAAGGCGTAGAGAGCCAATTCATGCCACGTGTCCAGCTTGGAGACCCAATAATTGAAAGGCACAGAGGAATCTCGCAGTACAGTTGTTCGATCTGCAAGGTACTCCTTCAGCATCTGGCCAAACTTAGCATTTCTTGTGGCACTGTCGGGGTCGTAGCGACAATACACTCCTTCACCAGTCACTCCAAATTAGACTATGAACATATGGTACCAGATAAGAGTAAATCAGACGGAGAATCTGGTTCAAACTTATAATATGTTCGTTGCTTTATTAAGCAATGGCAATGGTCACAGCAACAGCAACTTTATTTCCGGTTACACAGCATTTTATACTCTAAGGAATAGGCGTGAATTGGCCAGGACAAGGTGGGATTAGATAGGGGTTAGGTGGAGTTAGGCTAATATATCAATCCCTGTTAGTAATAATCAGTTCTTTGTCTTCTACAAGTCCGTTCTCCATCACGTCATGATGTCTTCTCTTGGCCTCTGGTATGCAGGATATCTCTAGCTTCCCATGGTACAACCTGGCATCGGCACAGTAGGGACCAATCAGCTCCTTTGTTTCCTAGACACCTCCGCACACTGTATCTTCTCTTCACACATCTGAAAGACACTTTGTTTACACATAGCTTTGGTTCATGGATGAGAGGGAGAGAAGAAAGAGAGAGAGAGAGACATAGAGAGAAAGAAGAGAGAGAGAGAGAGACATAGAGAGAGAGAAGAGAGAGAGAGAGAGACATAGAGAGAGAGAAGAGAGAGAGAGAGAAGAGAAAAAGGGAATGAGAGAGGGAGAGATATAGCTATTGGATACTAGGTTAAGGGAAAAACTTATTGTTTCTCACCTAGAGCATTAATAAAAATATATAATATATAAAGAAAATATAAGTATAGTGGAAGAGCGTATTTTCTACCTTGACAAATCCTCCCTAAACAAAAAGTTTTTCCCTAAAGGTCCTTCGAGACTGTCCATGTGATGGGAAAGGGAAAGTGGATTTCTTCATCCAGACACCTTAGAGACTCCTTCCTTGTAAAGGGCCCCCAGGCACCTGAACCCTACACTAGCCTCACATGGAGTTCTCCCAATATCCCTAAATCGGCTCTCTTAGTCTCATTGACTTCATCTGAAAATAAGAGGGGGAATTGTAGAACAGTCAACATAACCAATTCAGACATTGCTACAAGGAAAAAGGTTGTGTCATATTTACCCATCTTATTCTAAAAAGGAAAGATTCATTTAGATTCTACAGTTAAATTAATTTCGCTATTCATTAGCTGTTTTCAGAGTCCAATCTGTTGAAGGGGAAAGAAACCTCAAACATATTAGAAACGGCCTGGGGAACTGTGTATCAGTTTTACACTATTAGTAACATATAACCTTAAAGGTACAAGACTCATCCTCCCTTGAACATTTTATCATATACCACTATCATTATGGAGGGTATACAAAAGATATGAACTTCTTAAATATCTGCAAATAAGCACAGTTATCCACAAAAGAAAAGAGATACACAACAAAATCATACAAGAACCATGTTATGTACTCCTGTACTTACTTATTCTAAAAACATTTTAACCAGGGTATGTTTGTCATTCTATAATACCTTGGATAGGAGAAAGAGATTTACACATATTGGGACAATTTTTATACAGTTTTCTTGGTTTCCTTGTCCGCTCACTACTTGCAATTTCCAAAACCCATGGAGCAATTGCCGCTCGAAGCCCGTACCTTTCTGAGTTGTGTTGTGTGCAAGAATAATGCAGGATAGTATACACAGCTTACCTGTACCAGGAGCGAACTAGGAGGTACTCACCTGATCTCACCCGTGACCTATTTTGAGGCGTAAAGTGAGGCCAAGCAGAAACCAGTCTAACCTTTGCTGATGAGAGACATCATGGCCTGCCCTGTCCCCTCTCACGACTCCTAGTTTAACACTGTTAGTGGTTCGGTCAGTCCCTATAAGGCAGTCGACTATAGAGAGGGCTCAGGCCGCCAGGCGCAATCTGGCTGGGATGGGGCAACCACCCGCCACTACGTTTTCTACCTTTTGTTGTAGCTTGCCTTCTACCTCCGAGAGGACAGGGCACCTGTGGTGATTGTCAGTATGATTATACCAACCTAGACTGATAACATGGTGTCTACCTCACCGTGATTTACCAATACTGCATTTAGTAGGTTTACCGTATTGTTAAGGAATTCTTCAACCGGAAATCGCTCCATTCGCTCAGAAAGTGCAAGTCAGAACCAAATATTCTGATTACCTCATGTGAGGATTCTACTTGCGTCCAATGTAAGAAATCATATCTCCTATACCTGAAAAACAACTCAAAAATCTATTAATGTCAAAGATCAGAAAATTATTATTCAACATTATAATTGTAATTTTCTGCTAGTTATTTTGAATATATTTTTTATTACCGGACAATAAATGGTAGAACACTACAGAATACATAGACGCTGTACATCAGAGCAGACATATGTAACATCACCTTTAATTCAAAATCTCGTCTACCAGCATCTTCTCTAGAAAGCCTCCTCAACCATCCCATTTGGGAAAGATAACGGACTACAAGAAATATTCTCACACAGTAAGGAACAATGACTGCTCTGATAGAAAGAATTTAACGAGGTGTGGGGGGGGGAATAGTCTACTCCCTTTCACATTTTCAAACTCTTTGGCCTTGATATGCCTACAAGATGTCCACAATCCTGATAAAGGACCTAACTAGGTACTTTCTTCTTGTCTTTCCACCCCCTTTTTTTTTTTTTTTTCTTGACTTTGTGTTACTTTCTAAACTATACTTTCTGTTGCTTTTCTCATCAAACTTGCTAATTTCCGTCTCTAACATCTTACATTGACTCAATTGAGTGTCCCTTTAAAATACAATCTATATTCCTGCTTATCGACATACCTTACACATTCTGGATCTATTAACTTAACAATACCTTCATCACATTGTAGTTAGATTTTCCTGTCTAGTACCACCTCCCCACAGCATCAATATATATATTATTTCCCCTTGGGTGCACAGTATATTAATCTTCCCTCTAGATAGCCTTATTTTTAAAACACACAACAACCATAAATAAGGGAAAGTTTCTCCCTGCCATAACTACATCTCTAGCTAAATTATCCCTGTGCTGCAGGTGGCTATTAACAACATTCACTCATATAAATCAATAAAAATCTGATTACTATTATTGTATTCAATATTAGGCATTATTATTAGTATCCAACTACCATAAATATGAAAAATCCGTTCTTGCCATTCAGAATCCCTGGAAAGACGGATAAGATTTCAGTGTGCATGTCAGGCATCTGCAGATTCCACCCTTCACTCCCCCTTCTCGCTCTCTCCCTCCCCTCCTTCCAACACAAGCAGTTTCTACAAGGTTATATACACAGCTGTTTAGATAAGGAATTCTGAGACTCACACAAAAGGAAAAAAGGAATCTTTCTCTCCCAAACAGAGCTCACAAATTTGATTAACTGTTTTACACTTGTAGCTATATACAACTAACAATTCTAGCCATTATCTGAGATCCCGTAGCTTAATATCTAACTCTTCATTTACTTTTTATAACTTCAAGAACTTTCCATGACAGTAAGAATAGTAAAATATATTGATAGACAGACCGTGAACAGAGTGTAGTGACAGTCGGTGTGACTTCAATAAAACAGAATGATCTCCATAAGATTATATACACCTTACCCTGACTATCCCAAGTCAGTAACCTTGTCCCTGACGTCTTTACTGCTGCCTTTTTTTTCTTTCTGAATAAGATCATGTCACACGGATGGCTGTAATCTCCCTGACAAAGGCAATCCTACATACTTGTACAACCTATTCACATTCTTAACTACCTCTTACACTCCCGTGACCCTACTAATGTCTTAATTTCCACAATATTCTCGTCTAGCCTGTGGGGTATGGACTTCTTCTGCTTTAAGAGATGCAACATGACTCACAGAATACTACGTCCCTACTGCAGTTAGGACGCTGGTAACAGCGATCAACACCAGATCCCTTACAATCCACCTAACCACGCTCTCAGCACTTAAGTACAACTAATAAACACGGAACCAGGTACACAACGTGCCTCTAGCAATTCCAGTACCTAAGCACGACACCACAGGACACTATTACAGTCGTCCTAACTCCTTGGTGCTTACAGATCGCCTTGCCACGGTATTCTGAGGGTTTCAGAACTGCTTCAAACGACAGTTCTGAAAGAGACCCTTCTCTTTATCTCTAACTCATAAGCCATGGAGCTAATACACTACGTGCTCATAATCCTTCACAGGCACGGAACAAACTACACCACGTGCCCCCCTCAGTCTTATCGTGAGTGCGGAACTACATACACAACGCACTCGGACTTTCGAGTCACCGTCTCATAAGCACAGAACCTAGTACACCATGTGCTTATCCCTGAATTTTATATAACATCATATGTGCGTCTCCTTTCACTTTCACTCTCTCTCTCTCACTGTGCCGTCCCCAGTCTGTGAAACTTGAGATACTTTTAACCTCTCTCTCTGAATCACTGATTACTGACAGTTGCAGGCAGGGTTAATGGATGAGGAATAATGACCGGTGGAGGAGGCGTGGTGTTCACACGAGGACGCGCAGGAGGCGACGTCTCGTCGTTGCTGGTTCGGAGCATGGCGCTGGATCTCACCACTCGACCGGTCACCCCCCCGGACCCAAAAGACACCTTCAGATTAACCAATAACGGCTGAGACACAGTAAGGGCGACACATATATGTATGTGATCTCCACTTACCGTGCCTTGAAGGGTGATCAGTCCTTGAGGTCAGCCGATACGGGTATCATCCAGGGGCATCCGAGCACGGGTCCGTGAGGGTCACGAATCGCTGGCCACGCCCCACGTTGCGGCGCCAATTTGTCGGGGTCGTAGCGACAATACACTCCTTCACCAGTCACTCCAAATTAGACTATGAACATATGGTACCAGATAAGAGTAAATCAGACGGAGAATCTGGTTCAAACTTATAATATGTTCGTTGCTTTATTAAGCAATGGCAATGGTCACAGCAACAGCAACTTTATTTCTGGTTACACAGCATTTTATACTCTAGGGAATAAGCGTGAATTGGCCAGGACAAGGTGGGATTAGATAGGGGTTAGGTGGAGTTAGGCTAATATATCAATCTCTGTTAGTAATAATCAGTTCTTTGTCTTCTACAAGTCCGTTCTCCATCACGTCATGATGTCTTCTCTTGGCCTCTGGTGTGCAGGATATCTCTAGCTTTCCATGGTACAACCTGGCATCGGCACAGTAGGGACCAATCAGCTCCTTTGTTTCCTAGACACCTCCGCACACTGTATCTTCTCTTCACACATCTGAAAGACACTTTGTTTACACATAGCTTTGGTTCATGGATGAGAGGGAGAGAAGAAAGAGAGAGAGAGAGAGAGAGACATAGAGAGAAAGAAGAGAGAGAGAGAGACATAGAGAGAGAGAAAGAGAGAGAGACATAGAGAGAGAGAAGAGAGAGAGAGAAGAGAAAAAGGGAATGAGAGAGGGAGAGATATAGCTATTGGATACTAGATTAAGGGAAAAACTTATTGTTTCTCACCTAGAGCATTAAAAAAAATATATAATATATAAAGAAAATATAAGTATAGTGGAAGAGCGTATTTTCTACCTTGACAGCACTACCCCGCACCTTAGGGGCTGTGGTACGTGAGGGGCTGAGAAAACTGTCCCACATCGTAAAGACTGTTCCCCTACCTCTGGCGGATTGGACTTGTGCCCCTCTCGGCCGTACGCCTTGGTTGTCCACCGATTCCTGACCTATGCCGCTAGCGTTTTGTGAGGGGAATGATTTGCCTACTTCCGTGACTATGGCCTTCTGGAACTGCTGCATTTTGGCTGACCTCTCCGCCTCAGGAATGAGAGACAGAAAGTTCTCCTTGTAGCGTGGGTCTAACAGTGTTGCCAACCAGTACTGATTGTCGGCCAAGATGTTCTGAACGCGAGGGTCACGAGCTAGGCAGCTTACCATAAAGTCAGCCATGTGCGCCAGACTCTTAACAGCCATCACTTCAGTATCCAGACCAACACGATGAGTGAACATGCTGTCCTCCTCCTCCTCCTCCTCCTCATCTCCCCTGTCCTCTGGCCAGCCACGCTGAATCGAGGGTATGACTGGTGTGCATGTCATATCCTCAATTTGGCCAGAGAGTTGCTCCATGTCTTCATCCTCCTCCTCCTCATCATAGTCCTCCACTGCACGTTGTGATGAGATGAGGCTGGGCTGTGTGTTTTCACCCACACCCACTACTGTTTCTTGCTCCAAGTCATCGCGCTCGGCCTGCAATGCATCCTCTTTGTTTTTCAGCAGAGACAGTTTTAGAAGGCAGAGTAGTGGTACGGTGACGCTAATAATGGCGTCATCGCCGCTCACCATCTTGGTGGAGTCCTCAAAGTTTTGGAGGACGGTATATAGGTCCAACATCCATCTCCACTCCTCAGGTGTTATGTGTGGAGTTTGACGCATTTCCCGATGGCTTAGGTGATGCAGGTAGTCCACAACTGCCCTCTTCTGCTCACATATCCTGACCAACATGTGCAGAGTTGAATTCCAACGCGTGGGGACTTCACACACCATTCTGTGGGCCGGAGACGCAAACGGCGCTGAAAGCCGGCAAGGCCGGCTGAAGCAGCAGGTGACTTGCGAAAATGTGCAGACAGACGGCAAACTTTTACCAGCAGTTTAGATCACAGGAGAGTAGGATTTTAGTCCCTAGCCTGTATTAAGGTAGTAAGTACACCAGTCTGGTGACAGTTCAGATCACAGGAGAGTAGGATTTTAGTCCCTAACCTGTATTAAGGTAGTAAGTACACTAGTCTGGTGACAGTTCAGATCACAGGAGAGTAGGATTTTAGTCCCTAACCTGTATTAAGGTAGTAAGTACACCAGTCTGGTGACAGTTCAGATCACAGGAGATTAGGATTTTAGTCCCTAACCTGTATTAAGGTAGTAAGTACACCAGTCTGGTGACAGTTCAGATCACAGGAGATTAGGATTTTAGTCCCTAACCTGTATTAAGGTAGTAAGTACACCAGTCTGGTGACTGTAATGGTCACAGATTATTAGGATTTTAGTCCCTAACCTGTATTAAGGTAGTAAGTACACCAGTCTGGTGACAGTTCAGATCACAGGAGAGTAGGATTTTAGTCCCTAACCTGTATTAAGGTAGTAAGTACACCAGTCTGGTGACTGTAATGGCCACAGGAGAGTAGGATTTTAGTCCCTAACCTGTATTAAGGTAGTACGTACACCAGTCTGGTGACAGTTCAGATCACAGGAGAGTAGGATTTTAGTCCCTAACCTGTATTAAGGTAGTAAGTACACCAGTCTGGTGACAGTTCAAATCACAGGAGAGTAGGATTTTAGTCCATAACCTATATTAAGGTAGTAAGTACACCAGTCTGGTGACTGTAATGGCCACAGGAGAGTAGGATTTTTGTCCCTAACCTGTATTAAGGTAGTAAGTACACCAGTCTGGTGACTGTAATGGTCACAGAAAAGCTGGGATTCCGATCTGGATCACCCTGCCTGCCTATATCCTCCTAGATTAGTCCTGAGGAGGACTGTTGTGGTCAGCAGCAGCAGTTTGCAGCCCTGCTCCGGATCTACCTATGAGGGCCGCAAATCTGTCCCTAAGCAGCAGCAGACACTCTCCCTACACTCACTGTCTGGATGCCTGTGTGCAGAGCACAGCGCGGCCGGGTCTTATAAAGGCTCGGTCACGCTGTGCAGGCCGGCCAATCACTGCAATGCCACAACTAACAGGGCTGTGGCATTGCAGTGGTCTGCCAGCCAATCCCTGCATGTGGGCTGGCTCTCAAAAGAGCGCCAACATGCAGGGATGAGGACCACGAGCACAGCACGAGTATCGCGTGATTACTCGGTGCTCGCCGAGTAGCCCGAGTACAGTGATACTCGTGCGAGTACCGAGCAGCGCAGAGCATACTCGCTCATCACTACTTAAAAGTCATCGAACTCAGCTTTGTTCGGTAGCTGATTGGATTAATCACATTACTGGGTTTGCAGTGATGCTTTTCTTCTACCTTCTGACTGTGTAGGATAGCGGGCTTGACATGTTTGATGAGGGGAGGGTGTGAGGATAGGCCAGAAAAATGTCAGACTCCATTTCTTTCTCTTGACACTTTCTGTGTGGTGATCTGGGTCAGCAGCCAATCAGCACACATAAACCATCCACAACTTGTAGACACAAGGTCTTGTGTCATTGACTGGCTTGTATCATTGGCTGTCTATGTTATGCGTTCCTCGGGATATAAGAAGTGTCTATTTCTCGTCTTCGCCATTTTCAGAGTTTACTGTTTAGGGACAGTGCTGCTGCTGCTCTGTCCTATTCTATCGATGCTACACAAATATTTCTGATTCCCCTAAAAAGGCATTTGTGACCTCAGTTTGCCAAATATTTGTGTTTTCCCTAAAAAAGGCTTTGTTTGGTCTCAAACAAGTGATTCACACATATTTGTGGTTCCCCTAAAATGCTTTTTTGGCCTCTAACAAGGGCTTGACAAATCTTTCTGATTCCCCTAAAAATGCACTTTTGGCCTCAGATTGCCAAATATTGTGTTTTCCCTAAAAAGGCTTTATAGGCCTCAAACAAGTGATTGCCAAATTTTTGTGTATCCCCTAAAAAAGTTTTTGAGCCTCAAACAAGAGGTTGCCAAATGTTTGTGTTCCCCCTAAAAAAGCTTTTTGGTCTTAAACAAGTGATTGCCAAATGTTTGTGTTCCCCCTAAAAAAGCTTTTTGGTCTTAAACAAGTGATTGCCAAATGTTTGTGTTTCCCCTAAAAAGGCTTTTTTGGCCTTAAACAAATGATTGCCAAATATTTGTGTTTCCCCTAAAAAGGCTTTTTATGGCCCTCAAGCAAGTGATTTCCAAATCTTTGTGTCTCCCATAAAAAAGGTTTTTCTTGGGCTTCAATCAATTAATTGCCAAATCTTTGTGTTCCCTCTAAAAAGGCTTTTTTGGCCTCAAGCAAATTATTGATAAATATTTGTGTTTCCACTAAATGGCTTATTTAGGCCTCAAACAAGTACCGTATATACTCACGTATAAGCCGAGTTTTGCAGCCCAAAAATTGGGCTGAAAAGTCCCCCCCTCGGCTTATACGCGAGTCACTGGGTATTTGCTTGGGGGGGGGCTGTAACCGGGGGCTGGAGGAGGCAGGAGGGGGCCCAGTGACCGCGGGCAGTCACGTGGGGCCGCCTCATTAGTGTAATGAATATGCACGGCATCCCCCCGTCCATTGGCGGCGGGGGAAGCCGTGCATATTGCACTACACTGGCCCCCAGCAGTAATACACAGCCCCCCTCCTTATTATGTGTCCCCCAGGCTGCGGCACCTGTCAAAATAACAAACATTTTATACATCAGCTTTCAGGCGCAGCTCCTCCGCTCCCGGCTTCTTCCTGCTTGTGCCGGTGTCATGTGATCAGGCGCAGCTGATGATGTCATCTCCTGCGCCCGGTCACAGCACTAGAAGCCTGCACAAGCAGGAAGAAGCCGGAGTTGGAGAAGCTGCGCCGGAAAGGTGATGTATAAAATGTTTGCTATTTTGACAGGTGCCACAGCCTGGGGGACACATAATAAGGAGGGGGGGCTATGTATTACTGCTGGGGGCCAGTATACCACCACTGGGGGCCTGTATACTACTGCAGAGAGGGCCTATATACCACTGCAGAGGGGGCCTGTATACTACTGCAGAGGGGGCCTGTATACTACTGCAGAGGGTGCCTGTATACTACTGCAGAGGGGGCCTGTATACTTCTGCAGTGGGGGCCTGTATACCACTGCAGAGGGGCCTGTATACCACTGCAGAGGGGGCCTGTATACTACTGCAGAGGGGGCCTGTATACTAATGCAGAGGGGACCTGTATACTACTGCAGAGGGGGCCTGTATACCACTGCAGAGGGGGCCTGTATACCACTGCAGAGGGGGCCTGTATACCACTGCAGAGGGGCCTGTATACTACTGCAGAGGGGGCCTGGGGCCTGAATACCACAGCAGAGGGGGCCTGTATACTACTGCAGAGGGGGCCTGTATACTGCTGCTGAGGGGCCTGTATACCACTGCTGAGGGGCCTGTATACCGCTGCTGAGGGGCCTGTATACCACTGCTGAGGGGCCTGTATACCACTGCTGAGGGGCTGTATATCACTGCTGAGGAGCCTGTATACCACTGCTGAGGGGCGCTATATACCAGTGACGGGGGGGCTATATAATAGGATGGGGGTCTGCTGCATTTCATACCCTAGGCTTATACGCGAATCAATAACTTTTCCCAGCTTTTGGGGGCAAAAGTAGGGGGGTCGGTTTATACACGGGTCGGCTTATACACGAGTATATACGGTAACTGCCAAATCTTTTGTTTCCCCTAAAAAGAGTTTTTGAGCCTCAAACAATTAATTGCCTAATATTTGTGTTTTTAATAAAAAGGGGTTTTTTGCATCAAACAAGTAATTGCCCAATATTTGTGTTTACTATAAAAAGGTTTTTTTGCCTCAAACAAGTGATTGCCAAATTTTTCTATTTCTCCTAAAAAGGCTAATTTTGGCCTAAAACAAGTGATTGCAAAATATTTGTGTTTGCCCTAAAAAGGCCTTTTTGGGCTCAAACAAGTAATTAGCAAATAGTGGTGTTTCCACTAAAAGGCTTTATTTGTCCTCAAAGACATGATTGCCAAATCATTGTGTTTCCCCTAAAAAGGCCTTTTGTGGCCTAAAACAAGTGATTTCCAAATCTTTTTGGTACAACTTAAAAGGCTTTTTTGGACAACAAACAAGTGATTGCCATATATTTGTGTTTCCCTAAAAAGGCTATTTATGGCCCTTAAGCAAGTGATTTCCTAATCTTTGTGCTTCCCATAAAAAAGGTTTTTCTTGGGCTTCAATCAATTGATTGCCAAATCGTTGTGTTTCCTCTAAAAAGGCTTTTTTTGGCCTCAAGCAAGTGATTGATAAATATTTGTGTTTCCACTAAATGGCTTATTTAGGCCTCAAACAAGTAACTGCCAGATCTTTTGTTTCCTCTAAAAGGAGTTTTTGAGCCTCAAACAAGTAATTGCCCAATATTTGTGTTTACTATAAAAAGGCTTTTTTTGGGCTCAAACAAGTAATTAGCAAATAGTGCTGTTTCCACTAAAAGGTTTTATTTGTCCTCAAAGACATGATTGCCAAATCTTTGTGTTTCCCCTAAAAAGGCCTTTTGTTGCCTAAAACAAGTGATTTCCAAATCTTTTGGGTACAACTTAAAAGGCTTTTTTGGACAACAAACAAGTGATTGCCAAATCTTTGTGTTTCCCACAAAAAAATCTTTTTTTGGCCTCGAACAAGTGAATGCAAAATCTTTGTGTTTCACCATAAAGGCTTTTTCGGCCTTAAAGAAGTGATTGCCCAATATTTGTGGTTTCCCTAAAAAGGCTTTTTTTGGACTAAAACAAGTGATTGCCAATTCTTTGTGTTTCCTATAAACAAAACTTTTTTTGTCCTGAAGCAAATTATTGAAAAATATGTGTTTCCCCTAAAAAGCTTTAGTGGGCCTCAACCAATTGATTGCCAAATATTAGCATTTTCCTTAAAAAAGCAATTTTTTGGCTTCAAACAAGTGCTTCACAAATATTTGTCTATTCCCTAAAAAGGCTTTTTTTTGGCACAAGTTATAACCCAGGCAACTTTAGGCTAGTATTATAAGCATGGTGAGGCCCATATTTATTGGGTCCCTGAGGCTACAGAATGGTAGCCCGCAGCTGACCCAGAAATTGGCACAATCATTAGAAGCGCTAATTTCTGGTGCTTTACGCAGCTCTGTCCGATGCATCTCAGTGATAGAAGTGGTGAATGACAGCTAAGTATTGACAGCTTGTCATTAATAGATTGATAATGTTCAGGCTTCTATGAAACCCGCTGTCAGGGCCCTGGATTTTCTATTGACCGTCTGTGCATCCTTATCCTTTTTCAATATGGCATCCACTGCTTTGCTCCTGTACATATGATCCTTTTCCCCTGCCTTTATAAACCTTAGTCTACCTTCTAGCCCTTCTTGAATATTCAGTTTGAATTCCTGGCTTCCTGCTACCTGTCTTTCTCAAGAGTTCCTCCTCCTCCAAATACACTCTGGCTTTTCTAGTGTTTTCTCAGTGCCTCTCCTGCAAACTCACTTCTACTACTGTTTTCTCTGACTTTGTTTCAAGCCTGCCTGTGATACATAAGCCCTGTGTGCTTGCTAGCTTTTTCAGCTTCTAGGTTTATATTGTGCAGTACCATATATACTCGTGTATAAGCCGAGTTTTTCAGCACAAAAAATGTGCTGAAAAGTATCCCCCTCGGCTTATACACAAGTTACTCGGTATGCTGTTGGGGGGGGCTGTGACCGGGGGTTGGAGGAGGCAGGAGGGGGCCGCAGTGACCACAGGAGGTCACGTGGGGCCGCCTCATTAGTGTAATGAATATGCATGGCATGCCCCCGTCCATCAGTGGCAGGGGGAGTGGTGCATATTGCACTACACTGGCCCACATCAGAGTTATCCAGCCCCCCTCCTTAGTATGTGTCCCCCAGGCTGCGGCACATATTAAAATAACAAACATTTCATACATCACCTATCCGGCGCCGCTCCTCCGGTCCCGGCTTCTTCCTGCTTGTGCCAGTGTCATGTGACCGGGCGCAGCCGATGACGTCATCTGCTGCGTAGGCCACAGGAATAGAAGCCGGCACAAGCAAGAAGAAGCCGGGAGACGGAGGAGCTGCGCCGGATAGGTGATGTATGAAATGTTTGCTATTTTAATATGTGCCGCAGCCTGGGGGACACATACTAAGGAGGGTGGGCTGGATAACTCTGATGGGGCCAGAATACCACTGCTGGGGCCCTTATACCACAGCTGGGGCCCTGTATACCACTGCTGAGGCCCTATATACCACTGCTGGGGCCCTGTATACCACTGCTGGGGCCCTATATACCACTGCTGGGGCCCTGTATACCACTGCTGAGGCCCTATATACCACTGCTGGGGCCCTGTATACCACTGCTGGGGCCCTATATACCACTGGGGAGGCTGCTGTATACTACCACATGGGAGACTGCTGTATACTACCACTGGGGAGGCTGCTGTATACTACCACATGGGAGGCTGCTGTATACTACCACTGGGGAGCTGCTGTATATTACCACTGGGGAGGTTGCTGTATACTACCACTGGGGACCTGTGCTGAGGTCCACCCTCAGCTTATACACGAGTCAATAGGTTTTCCCAGGTTTTGGGGGCAAAAGTGGGGAGTCGGCTTATACACGGGTCGGCTTATACACGAGTTTATACGGTAGTTCTCTGGACTGTACTAGACATTGCTGGACTTTCTTTAACTACGCTACACTGCTTCAAGTTCACAACTTGTTCTTTGTGTCTACCATTCCCAGGCCTTCCTTGGTGTAACTCAACTCATAGACTGTTTCTGCATTTTACATTTCCCTATGTGTACTGCTTCTGAGAGACTTCCCCTCTTGGTTTCACTATGAAAGAATTATTTCAAGAGACTTCTCTGTTTATTGTAGGTTTGATAAACTTGCTCAATTTACTGTATCTCATGTTTGTTTTCTGCCATGTATGTTAAACACAGATTTAGTCACTTTTCAAAACTAGGTGTCAGCATGTCTTTGCTCCCATTGTGCCATGTTCCACAATCCAGCAGCAGGTTCAATTCTGTGAGCTCATTTAAATCTGCTGAAGGATTGCTGGACTGCTGCCCATCATGTCCCGCAATCTGGCAGCGGGGTCACCTGTGTTCTCTGGCTGCTGTGGGAAACCATCAGTGACTCAGTTAGTGACATAACCACTCCCTTAGGCAGTTAGTGTGATCCTAGACACAGCAGCAATATGACACTTGTTTCATTGCAGCCGTCTCTGGATATAGCCAAAATTCAGTGCTTTGCTGGATATCATTGTGGATTACCATGGGAAGTTATGTTTGAGGTTAATAAACGGGAAAATGTCTGTGTGTTTTATTTCAAATAAAGGTTTTTTCTTTGCATGTGTGTTTTTTAACTATCTATTTACTGGATTGATAGTGGGTGAGTCTCATAGAAACTTGAAGATTATTAATCTAGGGCGGTCAAAATTCTCACCTGTCATTAACCCCTTCTATCAACCTGATGCCACCACACCAGGGCATCAGAAAGAGCTGGGTAAAGCACCAGGAAGTGGTGCTTCTTATAAATGTGCTAATTTCTGGGGTGGCTGTCAACTACTATTCTATAGTCTGAGGGCCCAATAACTATGGGCCTCACCATGCTTAGAATACCAGCCCCCAGCTGGCAGGTTTTTATGTTGTCTGGCAATCAAAAATATAGCAAAGCCCACACTTTTTTTAAATTATTTATTTAGATTGAAAAGCATAATATTGGGTTTCCGTGTTATTTTGATTGCAAGTCATGGTAAAGCCAGGCAGCTGGGTGTGGCAGCCTGTAGCTGTCTGCTTTATCTGAGCTGCAAATAAAAAATACAGTAAAGCCCTACATAAATGTTTAAAATTATTAGTTTACTTTGTACAGCCCTATGAGAGGAGATTCATTGCCAATGGCAACCAATCACAGATGTCTGCACAATGTGTGAAGCGCGCAAGAGTCAATCACAGATTCTGTCACAGAGAATGGACATCTGTGATTGACTGCTGGAGCCAGTGCAGTGAATAATCAGGAAGTTACTGATCAGCCAGGGAGAACAAGCTCATGGTCCTCGGTAAGTATAACGCTGCTGTTTAATCAATGTTTTGCTTATTTTTACTGCATCCCATCTCTCCTAGCCACCATTTTAAAACTTTAAAGTCTGAGTGCGAGTCCAGTCCGGACCAGAACCTGAACTTTAAAAATTACCTCCAGATGCGCCGAACCTGAACATTAGTGGGGTCGCCCATCTCTACTCAGAAACTGTTACAAGGTCTCATCTGTAAAAAGTAGACATAGTGATATACAGATAAAAAGAGTGAGGCTGGCTGGAGTCGGTACTCTCAAGTAAACATTCCACTTGTAGATGGGACATGATAAACACCTCAGATGTGCAAGATTTTGTAGCTTAGCCTTTACAACCTCCTTTAAAGGGATTTGTCAGCAGATTTTGCTATGTAACCTGAAGACAGCAGGAGATAGTAACTGAAAGACAGATTTCAATGTTGTGTCAATTATTAAGCTCAATTGTAAAGGGTAGTGGAAGAAGGAAGCCGCTCACCTCAATCAAATTAAGCTTTGTGCTGTTTGCTTCCAATAAGTGGTTTGTCACTAGGACTTATGCCCTTGCACAACCACGCCCTCCTGTGGTAAGAATTTTGCTGTCAGTAAACAATATATACAGAGAGCTGTGGTGTAGGTAGGGTTTGCTTTCTGAGCTCTGCTATATGCTACAAATAAAAACTCTTTTTGTATCACAACTACAGCATCCAGTAAGTAAAGTGATACATTATTGAAATCAGCGTCTCTTTTTTACATTATGTTATCAGATGAGGTAGCAAAACCTTAGAGATATGTGTCCTTAATTAAAGATGACCTAGTTCTGAGGAATTACAATGGAATTCAGGATATATAGGCACTCATTGCACCGGAAACTGACCTTGTTATAAATCATAGATGCTACAGAATCAAAGTATATCACAGATAATTTTTACAGGGTGGGCCATTTATATGGATGCATCTAAATAATATGGGAATGGTTGGTGATATCAACTTCCTGTTTGTGGCACATTTGTATATGGGAGGAGGAAAACTTTTCCAGATGGGTGGTGACCATGGTAGCCATTTTGGATCCAACTTTATTTTTTTCAATGGTAAGAGGGTCATGTGACACATCAAACCTATTGAGAATTTCATAAGAAAAACAATGGTGTGCTTGGTTTTAACGTAACTTTATTCTTTCATGAGTTATTTACAAGTTTATGATCACTTATAAAATGTGTTCAAAGTGCTGCCCATTGTGTTGGATGTTGTCAATACAACCCTCTTCTCTCACTCTTAATACTCATATAGCAACGCTTAGAGTATCCGTTGTCTCAGATGCTGCACATCTCGTATCTTCACAACATAAACAATTGCCTTCAGATGAGGGATGAGGCAAACGTTTTTGTGAATGGTGAAGTTAATAAACAAAACCACCGCTATTGGTCTGACACTAACCAACATTGTGGCCACTAACAGATAAAACTTGGATAAAACAAATGAGCAACTGCCCTGCATTAAGAAAATATGTAAATAGTACATGTAAATAATGTAGGGTACTTAGCTTTGACTTTTTTGATCAAGGATGGTCCCTTATTATAGTACTTTACCTCCATATTTGTCAGCTGTCCTCAAAAGAGACAGGGGCATTGCAGGACCTAGACCTAACTTTCACATTCTCCTATACTCAGGTCTGTAATTTCTTTCCACCCTCTTTAGGGCTACAATATTTAATCCTCTTTAGGGTTGTCTTTTCTCTCCCCTTTTCTGATGGTTATGATTTATCTCTCCTCTCCTTAAGGTTAGGATTTTTCTCATCCCTCCTCAGGGCTATTATTTATCTCCACCCTCCTATGGGTCCTCATTTCTTTAGGTCTGGAATTTTTCTACACTCTAATCAGGTTTATAATTTCTCTCCTCTTATTAGGATGGTCATTTCTCTCTTTTCTTCTCAGGACTGTAATTTACTTAATCTCTCCTAAGGGTTGTCATCTCAATAACCCCTTCTCAGGGATGTCACTACTCCCCCCTCTCCTTAGAGCCGTAATATTTGTCAGCTCTCATCAGGTTTGTCATTTCTTCTCACTCTTGTCCTCTTCTCTGTCCCGCTACTAACTTGCTGGCCTTCCCTCCTCACCTCCACTTTATTTATTTCAACTTGGATCTGGGAAAGCTGGATAGACATTAGTATGATCAGTGCAGGGCTGGACACTTAAGAGAGATTCACTCTGTCTCATAACATAGAGTCCCCTCCAGCCCAACTGCTGCAGACTGCTACTGTTACTTAGTTTCCATATTCCCCGCTGTATTCCCTACTGATTTCAGAGAGGGAGGAAGAAGGGTGTGCTTGGATGGTCTTTCCAAGTTGCACCACTCATTGCAAACCTCCATAAGTGGTAGCAAAGTGGCACCATCCTTAAACAAATGAAGACTCAATGAATGAGAATCTTTAGAACTGGTTCGAGGCATTTCTTCTTGATGGATGGCGAACCAAATGTGATTAACATTAGCAACTGACTCAGTGGAAGAGATATGTACTGTATGAATCTCAGCACTAACTATACCTATAATATCCTGGCAACCGCTAAACATAGTGCCTGTTTTGTGCAAGTGACATCTGCTTGCATTATTTTATGATCAAGATTTGAGTCAGTAGATATCTCCTGAAAGTATGCAACAGCTTTAAAAATATACAGCACATTTACAAACACAATAAGAATAAATAAGCTTTCTATATACGGTAATTTTATGTTAAATATTGCAAAATAATTTAAAAAATCAGCATTTTGCAACAAAGATTTTATAAAGTTTATTGTTATCAATTTGAAAATTACGGTAATAGTTCTAAAATGTAAAATTGTATGTTACATGACACACTGAACCTGTATGTTTGAAAACAGTAATCTTTTCAAGCTACTATGCTGAAAAGAAAATGTTTACTAGAATTATGAAAACTGATATTTGGCAATGAGCTCTATTCCAATTTATTAACTTACACATACTACTAAGTATGCATTTTCCATTCTGGCAATTTACAGTGAAAATAATTTCATGTTATAAGGTTGAGGGGTTGAGTTGACTCTGATATAATATGCTAATCATACTTGGATACATATATAAATATTCCACTAATCACAAAATATACTTAATATATGCATTATACCTAAATATCATTAAAATATACCTTTTCTTAAAATTCTATAGAAAAGTCAAATACCCAAAACGTAACAGAGTATTCACATTAAAGCAAAACACATTCAATTGGAAAACTAGAGATACTATAAAATGTGTACATAGCAATAATAACGTTTTGTCCCTCTGTCCCCTATAAAAAATATTCACTAAGCTTGACAGATAATGTGACCCAGTATGTAAATTTTTATTTTAAACTATTGGTCGAAATACTGCCGTCTTAAGTTAGGGATACTACAGATGTCCTAATAGAATTCATGTAATTGCACTGGAACCTGACATGCTGTTGGTTGCTGCCAACATTGAATCTTTGTACACGAGGATGTACTAAAGGCTGTCCGCTCCTTCCTTGGGATGAGCAACTGGGACAGCCAAATTTGCCCGCTTATCATGGAACTTCTTGAGTATGTTTTAACACTTTTTTTTTTGCTTTTAAACACATCTTCTATTTACAAAAGTGCGGTACCACAACGGACGAGGCTTTTGTGCCTTCAAACACCCACCTCTGTTTAGGTTACTGGGAGAGGGAGGTTTTTTGTGATGGAGACGTGCAAACCATGGACTGGGTCCAAATAAGGTTGAATTACATAGATGACCTTGTGGTTCTATAGTATTGTATTGCTGTATAGGTTGAGAATTTCATGGGTCAAGTCAATGACTATCTGTTTAATATAAAACCAACTTTTTGTTATGATACTAAAAAGACTGAAGTTTTAGATATTTGCATTGATGTTGGCGAGAGGCATAATGTACAGACAGATGTCTTTCATTAAAAAAAAAACCTTAATTGCACTCCTTCGTGTGACCTCTTCATATACTAGTTTCACTATTAACCTCTTCACGACCCATGACGTAGGAGGACACCATGGGCCGGTTACCGTGGTTTGATGTGAGCTGTGGTGCTGAGATCACATCATTTCCCCGACATCTCACTTGATCTCATCAGCTGAGATGTCAGGCTTCCAGCATCGATTGGTTCCGGGATCTAATTGGTGCTGTTAACCACTTGAATCCTGCCATCAATCACTGA
Source organism: Allobates femoralis (assembly GCA_033576535.1). NCBI lineage: Eukaryota > Metazoa > Chordata > Amphibia > Anura > Aromobatidae > Allobates > Allobates femoralis. The sequence continues at coordinate 322,321,996 of JARQOC010000001.1, forward strand.
CAGTGGGCAGGCGGGGAACGCACGGCAGGGAACGCACAGTTCACCACCTATATCGGAGATCTCGCAATGAGATTGCGGGATCTCTGGTGCTCACATGACAGCCTGGGGTCCTGGCTGTCACAGAGCAATTCCTGTGAGTGGTTGGCAAGCGTTGCCAACCACTCACAGTGCTCAATTCTGACAGATCCCGATGTGCTGCAGCTCATCGGAATCTGTCACAAGTGATCAGCCACTGCAGTGCTGTGGCGCCCTATAGACCTTTGTAAAAACAAGAATTAATTAATAAATAAAGCTTTTAAAAATATGAGGAAAATAAAACCTAATATTTCAAATCACTCCCCTTTTCCATCACTGAAAATAAATGTACTAAAAAAAACCCACATATTTGGTATTGAGGCATTCAGAAATGCTTGATCTATCAATATATAAAATTAATTAATAAGAACCATAAACTACGTAACGGAACAAATGGTCCAAACGCCAAAATTACATTTTTTTGGCCTCCTCAACATTGCTATAAATAGCAATAACAGATGATCAAAACAGCGTATCCACCCAAAATTGGTATCATTAGAAATGTCAGCTCAAAATGCAAAGAATAAGCCATAACACAGCCCCAGATCCAGAAAAATGAGAACGCTACGGGTTGCAGAACATGGCGCAAAAAGTGTAATTATTTTTTTTTTCAAACTTCTGAATTTTTTTTTACCACTTAGATACCAGTAAAAGAATACATGCATGGTATCTACAAATTCGTAATGACCTGAGGCATCACACGCTACGCTACGCCACGCTACGCTTTCTTTACATTCTAATATACCTGAGACCCTATTGATGATTTCCAAAAGATGTAAAAATCTGAAAGATATTTTGGTCAAAAGCCATCACATTCGACCTACTTCAAATCTATTTGGTACCAGGAATTCTGTTTAGTGATGTTTTCCATGTGGACACTGTCTTGCCTGCAGCAATGTTTCTCAATGCTCCATCTTTGAAACCATTAAGAAATGTGAATTTATAATCAATCAGTACTAACGCTATATACTATGCTACTTGTGTATGTCCTACAATCTACATTGGACTTGCCTGAAAGAATTATGGATCATGGTTAGGGAGCATGAGTGGGACACTGATGCAGCCATGATGGTGTCTGATTTAGCCTTACTTAAAAAATCCCACAACATTTTATACAACATCGTAACTGTAATCCTAAATCTTTTATGATTTTCAGAATTGATATTCTTCATAGCGATATCTGTGATGGCAACATCAAAAAACTATTGGCCCGGAGAAAAACTAAATGGATTAGTGTCTTCGGCACTATGGCTCCAAAAGGCTTGAATTAAGCCTTAAGTTTTGCCTTTTTTTATAATCAGTCACTTACTTTTGTCTTTTTAATAATTCAAGTTTAAAATATTTTTTACATTTGTTTTAGCTATTGTTCATCTAATGATTGTTTTGACATTCTTTAGCTTCCTTGCTTTCTTGATTATAAAGAGGACCTGTCACCCCCCTGGTGCTTTCAAAAGTGACAGCACCACTGAATGCAGCGTGTATGCTGCATTCATGGAAGCTGTGTACTAAGGCTCTAGCCCTCCTGTACCCTGAAAAAAACACTTTGCAAATTTTACAGTTAAGAGGTCCCCTGGGTTGGATCTGATTAAGAGGTCCTCGCTGATGGCACAATATTCCCTGCCTCCTCCTTGTGTGTTCCACCCCCTCTATGTGTCTGCCGCCTCCTCTTCTTCTGGGTCTGCCCTCCTCTTCTGCTCCTGTCATCACAAGGAGCAGGAGCAGAAGAGGAGAGCAGACGCAGAAGAAGAGGAAGTGGTGGCAGACACATAGAGGGGGTAGAACACACGAGGAGGAGGCAGGGAGGATTGTACCAGCAGAGAAGACCTCTTAATCAGATTCAACCCAGAGGACCTCTTAACTGTAAAGCTTGCAAAGTGTTTTTTTGGGCTACAGGGGGGCTAGAGCCTTAGTACACAGCTTCCCTAAATGCAGCCTACACGCTGCATTCAGTGGTGCTGTCACTTTTGAAAGCACCAGGGGAGTGACAGGTCCTCTTTAATTTGAATACGATTTGAATTACAGTACATCCAAGGATGTGTACATTATTATTCTCATTGAGGACTTTGCCTATTTGGTGAAATATTATTTTATTTACAGTATTTTAATTTACTGCCCTAAAGTTTCCGATCTGTATATTTGCACTGGCGTTTGGACCCTGCGTGCTCCTTAAATTTGTGCACTGTAACTTTAAATTCTATTATTCTTATGTCCTTTGCACAAATGCTATGCATATGCCATCTTGCCATGATATCCTTGGTATTTTATGTAGATCACTTATACTTGTAATTATAGTCTGTGCACTCGTTTCATATATGCACTATCACTTTAATCAGTTTTTATATTTTACCTGGATGAATGATATGAGTGTGCGCTCCTTGTTGCCATGTCTTGCCACTGTATCTTCGGCATCACTATGGCTAGGGTCACATTAGCACCATACATGTGCTAAAAGCCAGCGTTTTTTTGATGTCCAAATGTTGAAAACGCTAGCGTTAACATATCCATAGGCTCCTATGTAAAAAATGCATTGTAAAAGTGCAATTCGTTTGACGTTATACGTTTTTGCAAAAGCACCAAAACAGCGGTAAGCAGCGTTTTTGGTGTGTTTGCAAAATGCTAGCATTTTTTTAACATGCAAGTCTATGGGAAACACTTGTGTTAACGCATGGTACATATATGTCATTAGCCATACTTCATTTCCAGGTCCAGCGCCCTCATGGGATATTTCCTGGGTGTGTGCAGTCATTTGACTGCTTATGATCAGGTGTTTATGGACCTATGGCTTGGCATTACACACCTCCCTCTGGAGAATCAACATAACAAATGTGTGAAAAGTGTGTCGGGGCTGATTTTCTGTTTCATTCCTGGATCTGCACTTTATGGGTAAGCTGGAGCTATGCTTACATTTTATGCGGTTACTTATACAGTGGTGACCGAATGTTTTTAACTTTTATTAAAAGTGTTACTAATTCTGTCTGGCTGTTATGGGTGATGCCATTTCCCTGGTGATTTTAGTAAACCGGAAGCAAAGAGTTATCAGCTCTAAGGATGAAAATTTAGTTTGACATTATTTTTCAAACGTTTGCATAATTTGTCATGGGTAGTCTAATTTTGCCTAAATTTGGTTTTACTTTTCTTTGTTTGTGTGTTTTTTGGCTAAATCATGGTAAAGACAAATTATTAAAATATGTCAGAATGCCTTTTTTGAGACTGAAGTCAGGCAAAAGCCAAATAGAGGTAGCTATGGAATTCAACTCTTATCAGAGTCAAGTGGCAAATGAATAAAGAACATGGGTTCAAAGTGAGTTGCCAAACTGTGTTGCAATGGCTAGAGCAGTAGGGATGAATTCAGGACTTCTACTCAGGAATGCTATCATCTCTGCAAAGAACCAGAAGGTCCAATTTGAGTTTGCAAAAGAACACAGCCAATGGAAAGAGACAGATTGGTCTTAGGTGTTGGGGTCAGATGAATCCAAGTTCAATCTGTTTGGTAGTGATGAGAAGCACTATATACACCGCCCAATTGGAAAACATAATGATGTAATGTACCAAACAGCTACGGTAAAACAAGGTGGTGGTATTGTCATGGTTTGGGGCTGTTTTTCTGCATCTGTCATTGACTCTCTGCTTTGAATTGATGGAAATATGAATGCTACTATGTAAAAGGATATACTGGAGAATGTAATGCAATTTAGTTAAGAATTGCCAATCACCTGATTTAACCCCTACAGAGCACCTTTGGGATGAATTAGGGCGACAGTTTGGGGTCCGTACCCATAACAATAAAGATGAATTGTTTGCAGATTTACAAATGAAATGAAGCGAGATCCTTCAGGATATCTTGAATACCCTAGTGGCTTCAATGCATTGTTCGTGTGGTGCAGGTTATGCTACAAATACTATGTTTTGGCATTGTAAACAATGAATTACTCCCTATGTTCCAATCAATAAATAATATGTGCAAATCTTTTGGCAGTCAGTTTTCTTTAATTAAATGATCATACCTACATTCGAAAGCATTATGGCTAAAATTAAGACCTTAAAAAATAGCATCACAACAAGGAGACAGAAGTAATCATACTATAAAAAAGAAATGCAAAACTTTTGGTTGCTGCTGTATGTCAAGTTGATACCGTATATTACCTACAATGATATTTATCAATGAAATGAGGTTTTCCTGCCTATGATAATTATCACTTACTTTTATTGGTGGTCTACCTTCATATATCAATTTCACCAGTAACACTGTATGTACCCAGATTTTTTTTATGTTTATTTGTGTATACGTCGTATACATCTTTAACTGTGGATTAAAATATTTAGGTGTGTAACCATATATTCTAATGTGTTTCGCTGTTTGTATGATTAATTTTGTGAGTTACTTTAAATATTTTAAAATAATATAGATTTTCCAGAAATTGCAGCAAAAGGTTTATGAAATTAATTGTTATCAGATTGAAAATTTATAGTTCTAAAATGTAAAATTGCATGTTACATGACACACTGAACCTGTATTTTTGAAAACAGTAATCTTTTTAAGGTACTATACTGACATGAAACTGTTTATCAGAATCATGGAAACTGATATTTGGCAACAAGCTCTATTCCAATTTATCAACTTACACATACTACTAAGTATGCATTTCCCCTTCTGGCAATTTACAGTGAAAATAATTTCATGTTATTCCGTACGTTTCTGGAACACCAGGTAGGGGTTGAGTGACAAGACCCAGGGTAAAATTCTTATCTGACTCTAAAATAATATGCTAATCATACATAGACCCATATATAAATGTGCCACTAAGCAAAAAAAAGCATTGCTGATCACTTCATAGGACACATTAATAAGCTAATTCAAACAAAAGAGTAATATACTTAAATATCATTAAAATATTGCATTTTATTACCATTTTATAGAAAAGTCAAATACTTAAAACTTAACGGAGTGTGCCCAGTAAATTAAATCACATTCAAAAGGAAAACTAGAGTTACTATCCCTTGAAAATGTATATATAGTAGGAATCAAGATTTGTCTCTCTGCCCCCCTGTAGAAATATTTACTAAGGTTGTGGCTGAAGACTTCAAGGAAATATCAATAATATGCAAATATGACAACTTGAGTCACAGAGAATTGCTCTACAGGAATTTCAATTTACCAATGTAATAATTTCAAAGGGATGGAGAAGAAGGGAAAATTTCCAAAAATACCAGTCTGGCATTGACAGGTTATGTGACCCAATATGCAAATACATTGATTATAATCAATTGATTATAATCAATAATTATTACCAGAAACCTTTTAATTTTACCATTGCTGTTAAAGACATGACAGATGTCCTGAATAGAGATGAGTGAACCTTTTGAAGTTCAGATTTGGTTCGGTTCGCCAAATTGGTATATGTTCCACGAATTGATCCCTGAATAATTCACTGAACTCACGAACCCCATAAAATCAATGTAAGGCAAAATCAAAGGCCTAGAAAACACCTTCAAATGGGCTAAAAAGCTGCCAGACACATTTTACAGTAAAGCTCCACTGTTTTGGCTACAAAATAGCTACGCTATTACTTAGCAAGCTTCAGTGCTGCTGTCACCATGCTTCAGTGACAACCACATTGTTCAAACTACACACCAAACTACTGACATAACTGGAAAAGCATCATCAAATAAGTATAAACAAACATCTGGCCATGGCCAAAGAGATGCAGAAAAAAATCCCCAAAATTCAAATTCTTTATTAAAGTAAGTGTAACATGAACAGGCACATACTGACAGACCTAAACAAAACAGAAACCCTCCAAAACCCAAAGAAAGATGGCGAACACACCTATTCTCTAAGCTGCTGAAAATTTCAAAAAATTCTATAAGGTTAACGGAGGCACATTGCTCAACAATAGGGCTTTATAGTAGATGGAGAGCCTATAGAGCCAGAAAATGAGGAGATCACTGGGATATACTTATGCACACAACAGGGGATGCACACCAGCTCCAAACTGGTGTGCGCCCCTGTTCCCTTGTTCAGCAATACATTTATAAGGTACATGGTTATACATGGTTCATGTTGCTGCTATGTATGGGGTCCCTTTGTATGTGCTGTTTACATTTTGTTAAAGAGAGGCTAGGTTTCTCTTACTATGTGAAAATATTGTAGAGATGCTCACTAGCAAGTTACTTGTATTTTATAGGTAACAGGAATGCTAAATTCCATTGCCGTAGGCGATATATGAAAGGATATAGCCTGGATTAACTTGTATACTCTCTGGATTCATAATACTGCATAGGTGTCTTTTAGTTGGGTGTATAAGTATATCCCAGTGAACTCCTGGTTTTCTGGATCTATTTTCACAAGGGTAACAGCAGAAGATGGACCCTAAAATTTATTATGCAATTTTTCCCAAGCTTATATCCTACATGTGATAAAAAAAAACACTGTTTGGGCGCATGGCAGGGCTCAGAAAAGAAGGAGCGACATTTGATATTTCGAGCCGAAAATTAGCTGCAATCTTTAGCGGATACCATGTCTTGTTTGGAGAGCCCCTGATGTCCTAAACAGTGGAACTCCCCACAAGTAACAATATTTTGGAAAATGGACCCCAAAAGTAACTTATCTAGATGCTTTATGAGCAGTTTGAACCCCAAAGTGCTTCATACATTGAGCCGTGAAAAGGAAAAAGTACTTTTTTACACAAAAATGTTGTTTCAGCCTCATTTTGGTCATTTTAACAGGGGGAACAGGATAAAATGGGTAATAAAATGTGTTGGGCAATGTGCACTGAGTACCTTGATATCTCAAATGTGGCAGAAAAACACTGTTTGTGCGCATGGCTGGGCAAAGAAGGACAGTAGCGACATTTAATGTTTCAAGCTAAGAATTAGCTGCAATCATTAGTGGACACCATGTCATATTTGGAGAGCCTCTGATGTGCCTAAACAGTAGGGCTTCTCCAAAAGGGACCCACCAAGGAACTTATCTAGATGTGTGGTGAGATCTTTGAACCTGCAGGTGCTTCATACATTGAGCAGTGAAAATGAAAGAGTACTTTATTTTTCACAAAAATGTTGTTTTAACTTCATTATTTTTTTCACTTTCACAAGGGCAACAGAATAAAAGGGATCCTAAAATGTATTGTCCAATTTGTACTGAGTATGCCGATACCTCATTTGTGGTGAAAAACCACTGTTTGATTGCATGACAGGCCTCTGAATGGAGGGAGTGATATTTTGGAATGCAGAATTTGATGGAATAGTCTGTGGGTGTCAAGTCATGTTTGGAGAGCCCATGATGTGCCAAAACAGCAGAAACCCCCCACAAGTAAACCCAATTTAGGAAACTGTAAGCATCGGGAGATTCACACTAACCAGAGTAGACTGAGTTATCGAAAGAAAATAAGTAGGAACAGCACCGGTATACCGTGTTCTGGAGACGCTCAGTAAGAAGACACAGAATTCAGGTCTTAGAAGAGAGTATCACACTATTTCTTAAAACAGGATGCTTATATACCATTTTCAGGGGTTCATTTCTAGACAAATATGTAAGATATGTGTTATAAACAGTTTTAAATCAATCAATGCATGAATCACGGACATCTGTTTGGCGTCCACATTGTCATGGACCAGTGACCTTAGAACCATTACTCTTATATGGGAAGACAAGGAAGGAAATGTTTTTCTATACTCCTAACCTTCAACTACTGCCACGTAGCATTTCTGCTCAGGGTGTCTAAAGTTCAGAGTGAATAGACACAATAAACCAAAATGTCTTCAAGTAAGACAAGATGGCTGCAAGCATACAGTACATACAAAACATATGATAACTTCTTTAACAACTCCCCTCTTTTTATGATTTCTATTCCTCATCTGTCCCTGCCTACCCCCAGGTCCACAGAGCTGTCCTACTTCACAATACACTAGGGATGGGCGAGTCTACTCGCTAGGACTCGCAGGACTCGGTACTCTGCGAGTTTCCCAGCGATTACTTGCACAGTAATGAGTCCAATGCAAATCAATGGCAATCCTAGTTTTCTCAGAGTCTGAGACTCTGACAAAACTAGGATTGCCATTGACTTGCATTGGACTCGTTACTGTGCAAGTAATCGCAGGGAAACTCGCACAGTAACGAGTCCGGCTGTCTGCTCTGTGCACAGAGATGATGTAGCAGAGCTGAGATTGTTCTCAGTCTGCTCACTCCCTGTGCATAGACATCTATATCTATGCACAGGGATGTAGCAGAGAGGACATCGCATTTTGGACTACGTCGGACGGAAGAGGATTTTTTTAAATAAAGATGGAGTCCCTAATGGCTTTTTTTTTTTATTTCTAATAAAAAACATTTTCTCTGTGTTGTGTTTTATTTTAAAACAATTTAATAGAAATTCATGGCGGTCATGTCTAATATTGGCGTGACCGCCATAAATTTCGGGCTTAGGGCCAGCTGATAATACAAAGCTGGCCTTAACCTCATTAATACCCAGTGAGCCACCCGCCACCAGGGCCACTGGAAGAGTGGGGTTCAGCGTCAGAGGATGGCGCTTCAATGAATGCGCCATCTTCTGGGGCGGCTGCGGGCTGCAATTTGCAGCGGGGTGTGCCCAAAAAGCTTGGGCCTCCCTGCGCTGCGGATTACAGCCCCCAGCTGCTTTGCTGTACCTGGCTAGACATAGAAATTGCACGGAGCCCCACGCATTTTTTTTTATTATTTCATGAAATTCATGAAATAATAAAAAAAAAGGGCTCCCCTATATTCTTGTGTCCGGCCAGGTACAAATAGGCACCTGGGGGTTAGGGGCAGCCTGTTGCTGCCTGCTGGATCTGGCTGGTTCCAGAAATACGGCGAAGCCCACGTCATTTTTTTTCTGAAAAATCAATAAAACAATCCTAAAAAAGGGACTGCATCTTTATTAACCCCTCGCCCATGGTCCAGGGGTTAATAAAGATGCAGACACTTTTATTTATATTGTTTTATGGATTTGTCAGAAAAAAATTTGACGTGGGCTTCGCCGTATTTCGGTAACCAGCCGAATCCAGCAGGCAGCGACGGGCTGCCCCCAACCCCCAGGTGCCTATTTGTACCTGGCCAGACACAAGAATATAGGGGAGCCCTTTTTTTTAATTATTTCATGAATTTCATGAAATAATAAAAAAAAAATGCGTGGGGCTCCGCGCAATTTCTATGTCTAGCCAGGTACAGCTAAGCAGCTGGGGGCTGGAATCCGCAGCGCAGGGAGGCCCAAGCTTTCTGGGCACCCTCCGCTGCAAATTGCAGCCCGCAGCCGCCCCAGAAGATGGCGCGTTCATTGAAGTGCCATCCTCTGGCGCTGAACCCCGCTCTTCCAGCGGCCCTGGTGGCGGTGGCATGCTGGGTAATAAAGGGGTTAATACCAACTTTGTTATACAAGCTGGTATTAAGCCCGATATTCTTAATGTCAGGCCAGGTTTGACCCGGCCACTAAGAATCTCCAATAAAGGGTTAAAAAAAACGCCACACAGAGAAAAATTATTTATTAAAAATAAAGACACAGACACCATTAGGGACTCCAACTTTATTACCACCACATACCAGGTCTTCTCTCTTCTTTCTTCTCTCTTCTGTCTTCCTTCTTCTTCTTGTTGAACTCATTCAGCTCTGCTACATCACACATCATACCACAGGGGGCGGAAATGCAGATAGAGCCTGAAGCTTCCGAGACACATCTGCGATTTGTAAATCGCACATTACTCGCTATTACTCGCTTCCCCATTCATTAACATTGGACTCGCTAGACTCGCAACGAGTAGCGAGTCCCGGGCTGCAGGTCCATATCTGGTGCCAGCAGTCCGAGCAGTGACACGGAAGAATTGAAGCAGATAGTAGCAGAGTTGCAGAAACAGATACTACAGCTGCAGCTCATGCTAGACCAACAGGCGGACAGGCAAGCGAGACAGCAACCCAGTCGGCCTATGGGAAGGTGCTGGACATGCGGCGATCCCCGCCATAGAGCAAACCGTTGTCCGCATCATCCACCCGTGGTCCGATATACCAGAACCAGCAAGCCATGCCCCACAACAGCAGCCACCTTTAAACTAGACGCCCCAGCCAAAGCGGTTCGCTCGGCAGGGGAGATCAGGGAAAAGGGTGTGAAGAGACAGAGCCAGACCGATAAGCAAGTACTGGCCACTCGGGTCCAGGGGACGGTGAAGTGGTTTAATGTCCGCGATGGGTATGGCTTCATCAACAGGAATGACACAAAGGATGACGTGTTTGTACATCAGACTGCCATAAAGCGTAACAATCCTCGTAAGTGCCTCCGCAGCGTTGGTGATGGGGAGGTGGTACAGTTTGATGTTGTGAAGGGAGAGAGGGGTACAGAGGCCGCCGACGTCACCGGTCCTGGGGGTGTTCCCGTTAAAGGAAGCAGATTTGCCCCCAACCGGCGCCGCTACCGCCGGCGATCCTACTCTCCCCGGGTAGAAAACGTGACTGAGTTTATTGGAGATATTGTGAGCCCTGAACAAGGGAGCGAAGGTGAACGGGGGGATGACGGTTTCCCCCAACAGAGGTCACTACTCCGCCGAAGATCAATCCCTCTGATATCAACGGCCATCACTGCCTTGGAGCCGATGGTTGTTGACAGGGACTGTCAACCTTTAAGTGGGGGGGTATGTAATGAGGTGTACAATTCAGATTGTATTATTGAAATTGAAACTGAAATGAACTGTGCACAGTCCGCACTTGTCCACCAGGGGGCATCAGTGGACTGTACAATCACAGAGCTGGGAAACTCCCAGCCATCTCTGTTGTTTAACCAGGAAGTGAAAGCAGAGAATCAGAGCAGTATAAATCCAGAGCTGAGAAGATCTACCTGCGGATGTCTGTTTAAAGTGGACTACTTTGCTACACCTTGCCGGAAAAATCACCCCGCAGAAGCCCCTGTGACTGATCCTGGGCCACTGGACTTTGGTGCTGTGACTCTGGCCGCTCTGCAAAACCTTGCCCGCCGAGCACCCAGAGTGCATGTGCGGGGGCCGTGACCGACATAAGGGAGCCATTTGTGCTGCTGTGATCTCCCTTCTGCTGTTGCTCTTTGTGCCCTGAGACTGGGAGAGACAGACTGTTACCTGCAGAAGGAGACCAAAGAAGAAGAGTGAGGAGATCCCCAGGCCTGCTACGTGGGAGCGACATCTTCTTCTGTGATAGACTGGTACGTGATTTTAGGGAAAGTTAGGGAAAGATACCTTCATTGTTGTGTTTTTTTTCTTGCTGCATACCCGGCAGAAGTGAAGATTCAGAGACTCTAATATATACAAGTGCGCATATAGTTCGGTTGACTGTGAGATAAATATGTTTTACAGTAAAGAAATGTTATTATCGGTTAAACCTGAGTATGGGGATTCTGTTGAGAAAGATCATACACACACACCCGCGGCCTTACCACCGGTCGCTACATCTGGCGTAGTGGGCAGGATGTGTGATCAACAGAATCTCCTCCCGGTAGTAGCTTATAACCAGACTTATACTACGGCCTGCAGGTCCATATCCGGTGCCAGCAGTCCGAGCAGTGACAACGAAGAATTGAAGCAGATAGTAGCAGAGTTGCAGAAACAGATACTACAGCTGCAGCTCATGCTAGACCAACAGGTGGACAGGCAAGCGAGACAGCAACCCAGTCGGCCTATGGGAAGGTGCTGGACATGCGGCGATCCCCGCCATAGAGCGAACCGTTGTCCGCATCCTCCACCCGTGGTCCGATATACCAGAACCAGCAAGCCATGCCCCACAACAGCAGCCACCTTTAAACTAGACGCCCCAGCCAAAGCGGTTCGCTCGGCAGGGGAGATCAGGGAAAAGGGTGTGAAGAGACAGAGCCAGACCGATAAGCAAGTACTGGCCACTCGGGTCCAGGGGACGGTGAAGTGGTTTAATGTCCGCGATGGGTATGGCTTCATCAACAGGAATGACACAAAGGATGACGTGTTTGTACATCAGACTGCCATAAAGCGTAACAATCCTCGTAAGTGCCTCCGCAGCGTTGGTGATGGGGAGGTGGTACAGTTTGATGTTGTGAAGGGAGAGAGGGGTACAGAGGCCGCCGACGTCACCGGTCCTGGGGGTGTTCCCGTTAAAGGAAGCAGATTTGCCCCCAACCGGCGCCGCTACCGCCGGCGATCCTACTCTCCCCGGGTAGAAAACGTGACTGAGTTTATTGGAGATATTGTGAGCCCTGAACAAGGGAGCGAAGGTGAACGGGGGATGACGGTTTCCCCCAACAGAGGTCACTACTCCGCCGAAGATCAATCCCTGTGATATCAACGGCCATCACTGCCTTGGAGCCGATGGTTGTTGACAGGGACTGTCAACCTTTAAGTGGGGGGGTATGTAATGAGGTGTACAATTCAGATTGTATTATTGAAATTGAAACTGAAATGAACTGTGCACAGTCCGCACTTGTCCACCAGGGGGCATCAGTGGACTGTACAATCACAGAGCTGGGAAACTCCCAGCCATCTCTGTTGTTTAACCAGGAAGTGAAAGCAGAGAATCAGAGCAGTATAAATCCAGAGCTGAGAAGATCTACCTGCGGATGTCTGTTTAAAGTGGACTACTTTGCTACACCTTGCCGGAAAAAATCACCCCGCAGAAGCCCCTGTGACTGATCCTGGGCCACTGGACTTTGGTGCTGTGACTCTGGCCGCTCTGCAAAACCTTGCCCGCCGAGCACCCAGAGTGCATGTGCTGGGGCCGTGACCGACATAAGGGAGCCATTTGTGCTGCTGTGATCTCCCTTCTGCTGTTGCTCTGTGTGCCCTGAGACTGGGAGAGACAGACTGTTACCTGCAGAAGGAGACCAAAGAAGAAGAGTGAGGAGATCCCCAGGCCTGCTACGTGGGAGCGACATCTTCTTCTGTGATAGACTGGTACGTGATTTTAGGGAAAGTTAGGGAAAGATACCTTCATTGTTGTGTTTTTTTCTTGCTGCATACCCGGCAGAAGTGAAGATTCAGAGACTCTAATATATACAAGTGCGCATATAGTTCGGTTGACTGTGAGATAAATATGTTTTACAGTAAAGAAATGTTATTATCGGTTAAACCTGAGTATGGGGATTCTGTTGAGAAAGATCATACACACACACCCGCGGCCTTACCACCGGTCGCTACATAAGATATATTTGATATGCTATATACTGTACTATGGGTTGTCAAAATTCACTTCATACATTGTACATTGTACATTGTAATTATGATTATGATTAAATCACATATGAGTGGCTGTGTATTTTACACAGCACAACACTTCTCTTTTCTCTGTATCTCCGGTGGTGGAGGTAACTCCAAAGGATGTCCACAATGGGAGCAGTCAGCAAAGTCTGCCAGCGCTTCCTTGTCACAGAGTATGCATTTGCATCTTTTAGTAGTAGTCAAGGTCATGAGTACTTGAGTGTGCGGTGATTCAGTGGCTTTATCTTTATTCTTGCTCAGTTTATATTTACCTGAAAAACATCTGCAATTATCTCCTAGAATTTTCTTTATTAGCATCACAAACAATTTCACCTGTACTGCAATTACTAATATTATAAATGCCCCCTGGATTACAAAATGAATTATTTCAGTTATCCACTCGCCTACCCCTTTGAACAAGTTGAAAGGATTCAACCATCTATAAGAGCCATGAAGGGAAGGGCAGATCACCTAAAGAATGGACCTTCTTAAATTCCTGTTTTCATTTTTCTGCTTGATCAATATCATGGGTCACCTGCATGAGTCCCAAGGGGTTGATAAAGTGACAGCAGCTTGGCCCGATGACCGTACAAAATCCGCCATTCAAGGCGGTAAGATAATCTAAAACCATTGAATGTTGATTAGTTATTACATTGAGCTGCTTTGTGAAGGCTGACTCTACATATATGGCATCAAACAGAAGGTGATTTAATATCTCTTTTAGGCTAGGGTCACACTTGCGTTTTTTTCCTGATTTTTTGGAGACCTGCGTTTTTAAAAAAGCATGTAAAAACGCACCCAAAGGCCCCCATGTTAAAAAATGCATGCCCGAAAAGCAAAAACGCATGCCTTAATAGCAAAAACACATGCCTAAAGTGCCATATGTTTTTGGCATGAGTTTTTGCACTTATGTGAGTAGCTGACATCAAAAATGCATGCAAAAACGCATGGTACATTAGTACCATTTAGTACCATCCAAAAATGCATGCGTTTCCCATAGGGGCCCATGTTAAAATAACGCATGCGTTTTTAAAACAGCACCACAAAATGGTGCATGAACTTTTTTGGGTGCTGATTTAAAAACACATGCTAAAACGCAGGGTACCATAATACACCTCAAAAAACGCATGCAGAAATGAAAAAAGCATGCAGAAACGCATGCTTTTTTTTAAGGCACTAAAAAAACTCATGCCAAGTGTGACCCTAGCCTAAGATGGTAAATGAATGCAGACAAGAATTTGTTTTTGGCTGCACGCTGAGATTACAGATTAGAGCGGTTTAATCCCGGCAGCTGGAATGGTCAGACGCAAATGCTGACGTGAATACAGTGTTTTAGCGTATACTACTTGTAGCTACAAGCCACTCCTGCCGCACTAAGGCTAGGGTCACACTTGCATGCATTTTTTTAAGGTTGTTTTTTGACAGGCTAGGGTGAAACTTGCGTTGTGGATGACTTTTTCCCATGAGTTCTTCACACTTGTATTTTGTGAAAAACGCACGCAAAAACTATTCCATAGTCCCCAATACAAAAAATGCATGCCCCAATGCCAAAAAAGCATGGCTAAAGTGCCATGAGTTTTTTCCATGAGTTTTTGGCTCAGCACCAGAAAATGCATCATGATGAGTTTTTTGGTGCATTTTTGTAACATGGGGCCCTATGGGAATCGCATGCGAATCCGCATGGCACTAAATGGTACCATGAGTTTTTGCATGAGTTTTTTAAGACTGCTCCAGATCTAAGGCTGGGGTCACACTTGGCATGAGTTTTTTTAGTGCCTTAAAAAAAGCATGCGTTTCTGCATGCTTTTTTCCATTTCTGCATGCGTTTTTTAAGGTGTCTGATGGCACCCTGTGTTTTTGCATGCGTTTTTAAATCAGCACCAAAAATAGTGCAAGCACAGTTTTTTGGTGCTGTTTTAAAAACGCATGCGTTTTTTAGAAAACGCATGTGTCTTTTTAACATGGGTCCCTATGGAAAACACATGCGTTTTTGGATGGTACTAAATGGTACTAATGTACTACGCGGTTTTTTATGTCAGCTACTCACATAAGTGCAAAAACTCATGCCAAAAACGCAAGGCACTTTAGACATGCGTTTTTGCTATTAAGACGTGCGTTTTTGCTATTGGGGCATGCGTTTTTTAACATGGGGTCCTATGGGTGCGTTTTTACATGCTTTTTTGAAACGCAGGTCCCCAAAAAAGCATGAAAAAAACGCAAGTGTGACCCTAGCCTAACAGCAAAAACGCAGCCCAAAAACGCAGGCTGTCAAAAACAACCTTAAAAAACGCATGCAAGTGTGACCCTAGCCTTAAAAAACTCATGCGAAAACATGCGAAAACTGATGGTACCATTTAGTGCCATGCGGATTTGCATGTGATTCCCATAGGCCCCCATGTTAACTAACCAGATCATTTTTTTTTTACTGCACCCACTGCAGTCACACCATTGCAGTCACACTTGAGTGCAGCATCAGTTTTTGGCATCAGGTTTTGGACTTAGAAAAAAAAGTGCACAAAATGATGCAAAAACCTGATCCAAGGCTCAAGTGTGACCCTAACCTTAGGCTAGGGTCACACTTGGCATGAGATTTTTAAGTGCCATAAAAATAAGCATGCCTTTGTGCATGCTTATTTAATTTTTCCATGCGTTTTTGAATCAGCACCAAAAAAAAGTGCATGAACTTTTTTTTGGTGCTGATTTAAAAACGCATGCGTTTTTTTAAAAACACGAATGCGTTTTTTAACATGGGCCCCTATGGAAAACGCATTCGTTTTTGGATGGTA
This sequence comes from Allobates femoralis, assembly GCA_033576535.1. Lineage (NCBI taxonomy): Eukaryota > Metazoa > Chordata > Amphibia > Anura > Aromobatidae > Allobates > Allobates femoralis. Next base: position 322,338,051 of record JARQOC010000001.1, read on the forward strand.
CTAAATGGTACTAATGTACCATGAGTTTTTGCATGTATTTTTGAAGGCAGCTACTCACATAAGTGCAAAAATGCATGCCAAAAACGCAAGGCACTTTAGGCAAGCGTTATTGCTATTAAGGCATGCGTATTTGCTATTGGGGCATGCATTTTTTTGCATGGGGGCCTATGGGTGCATTTTTACATGTGTTTTTAAAAATGCAGGTCTCTAAAAAAGCATGAAAAATCTGCAAGTGTGACCCCTGCCTTAGGCTAAAGTCACACTTTCAGATTTTACATGCGTTTTTTAACACCTGCGTTTCTAAAAACGCATGTAAAAATGCACCCATAGGTCCCCATGCAAAAAACGCATGCCCCAATAGCAAAAACGCATGCCTAAAGTGCCATGCGTTGTTGGCATGCGTTTTTGCACGTAAGTGAGGAGCTGCCTTCAAAAACGTATGCAAAAATGCATGGTACCATTTAGTACATTTAGACACTTTCAAAAACGCATACGTTTCCCATAGGGGCCCATGTTAAAAAAAACACATGCGTTTTCTAAAAAAAAGCATGCGTTTTTGAAAAAGCACCAAAAAAGTCTGCTTGCGCCATTTTTTGGTGCTGATTTAAAAATGCATGCAAAAACACAGGGTGTTATCAAACACCATAAAAAACTGGCATATATTACTTGGAGCTACAAGCCACTCCTGCCGCACTAAGATGGTAAATGAATGCAGACAAGAGTTGGTTTTTAGCTGCACACTGAGATTACAGATAAGGCTAGGGTCACACTTGCAGATTTTACATGCTTTTTTGGAGACCTGCGCTTTTAAAAACGCATGTAAAAACGCACCCATAGGCCCCCATGCAAAAAACGCATGCCCTAATAGCAAAAACACATGCCTTAATAGCAAAAACACATGCCTAAAGTGCCATGCGTTTTTGGCATGCGTTTTTGCACTTATGTGAGAAGCTGCCTTCAAAAACGCATGCAAAAACGCATGTTACATTAGTACCATTTAGTACCATCCAAAAACTCATGCGTTTTCCATAGGGGCCCATGTTAAAAAAAATGCATACAATTTCAAAAAAATGCATGCGTTTTTAAAACAGCACCAAAAAAAATAGTTCATGAAGGCCCCTTTTACATCTAATGCAGGGCTGCGTTTTGCTTCATTTGTGTTTCCATGCGTTTTTACCGCAAAAACGCATCAAAACGCATGCATTTTTATTCCCATTGATTTGAATGGAAACGCATGCAAAAACACATGTGCATTTTCAAAAACGCAAAACGCATGCGTTTTTGCAAACGCAACCCAAAACGTTTTTGCAAATGCAGATGCGTTTTGACATGCGTTTTTGCATGCGTTTCCCTTAAAATCAATGGGAACAAAAACGCATGCGTTTTGATGCGTTTTTGCAGTAAAAACGCATGGAAACGCAAATAATGCAAAACGCAGGAAAGCATTAGATGTGAAAGGGGACAAACTTTTTGTGGGTGCTGATTCAAAAATGCAAGGAAAAACGCATGGGTGCCTAAAGGCACCTAAAAGAACGCATACAGAAATGAAATAAGCATGCAGAAACGCATGCTTATTTTTAAGGCACTAAAAAAACTCATGCCACTTGCATTTTTTTCATGCTTTTTTGGAGACCTGCGTTTTCAAAAACGCATGGAAAAACGCACCCATAAGCCCCCATGCAAAAAACGCATGCCCTAATAGCAAAAACGCATGCCCCAATAGCTAAAGCGCATACCTAAAGTGCCATGTGTTTTTGGCATGCGTTTTTGCACTTATGTGAGTAGCTGCCATCAAAAACACATGCAAAAACACATGGTACATTAGTACCATTTAGTACCATCCAAAACTGCATGCGTTTTCCATAGGGGCCCATGTTAAAAAAATGCATGCGTTTTCTATAAAACGCATGCGTTTTTAAAACAGCAGCAAAAAAAAGTTAATGAACTTTTTTTGGGTGCTGATTCAAAAACGCATGTAAAAACTCATGGGTGGCTTAAGTCACCTAAAGAAAACCATGCAGAAATGAAAAAAGCATGTAGAAACGCATGCTTATTTTTAAAACACCAAAAAAAAGCATGCCAAGTATGGGGTCACACTTGGCATGCTTTTTTTTTGGTGCCTTAAAAATAAGCATGCGTTTCTGCATGCTTTTTTCATTTCTGCATTGTTTTTTTTTAGGTGCCATGCGTTTTTACATACGTTTTCACATGCGTTTTTGAATCAGCACCCAAAAAAAGTTCATTAACTTTTCCATGCTGACGCGTATACAGTGTTGTGGCGTATACTACTCGGAGTTACAAGCCATTCCTGCCGCACTAAGGCTAGGGTCACACTTGACATGCATTTTTTTAGGCACCCATGAGTATTTGCATGCTTTTTTCCATTTCCAGTCAGTTTGGCACCACCACAAATACCCTGTCTTCCACACAGTCAAGTGTCAGTAGCTGTGAGACTGGATCGCACATTCCACACCCTGATCCTCCTTCCTCCCACCATGCCGAGTGCCCGGCCCCAGACATAACTGATCCCACACTTGGACACTCTGAAGAGCTGTTCACTTATCCATTCTTAGATTCTGGCCTCTCGCCAGCTCCAGTTGAAGTGGGTCATGAGGACATCGTATGTACCGATGCACAAATATTTGAGCAGCCACGGTCTCATGAAGGCAACGGTGGGAACGTGTCTCAACCAGAGGTGGACGATGATGAGACACAATTGCCAGAAAGTCAGGAGGAAGACCAGGGTGCGGAAGTGGAAGACGACGTGGTGGATGATCCAGTAACTGACCCAACCTGGCAGGAGGACATGCAGAGGGAGGACAGCAGTGCACAGGGGGAGTTAGGCATAGCATCACAACAGGCCAGAAGAAGAAGGGTGGTGGCCGAAGGCAGAAGGCAGGCAACAGTTCCCGGAACAACAACACGACAGAAGTTGCCAGTACAACGGTTAGGTCTTCCCGAGTCTGGCTGTTTTTTAAGGTGTCTGCAGATAATTCCAAAAAGGTCATTTGCAACACCTGCCATGCCAGCATCAGCAGGGGTAGCAAAACTATCAGCCTGACCACCACCAGCATGATCAGGCACATGTCAGCAAAGCACCCGACTTTGTGGGATGTAGACCAGAGTCCAGGAGCAGTGTCTGCGGGTGACACCGCTGCATCTTCACTGTTGTGCATGCAAGACAATCCCCTGTTCATACTGCATGCGAAGATGCCTCCTGTCCTTCACCTGTAGTTGCATAAGCAGAAATAGCACCATCTTCAACCACGTCCTTTTCCCAGCGCAGCGTTCAGTTATCCATACACCAATCTTTGGAACGCAGTCGTAAATACGCTGCCAACGCCCCACATGCCACAATTCTAAATGCACACATTTCGCGACTGCTTGCGCTGGAAATGTTGCCTTTTAGACTAGTAAAGACTGAAGCATTCCGCAACCTGATGGCGGCGGCTGTCCCACGTTACTTGGTCCCCAGCCGCCACTATTTCTCCTGGTGTGCCGTCCCTGCATTACATAAGCACATATCACAAAACATCAGATGTGCCCTTAACAACGCAGTTTTAGGCAAAGTCCACCTAACCACGGACATGTGGACAAGTGCTTGTGGGTAGGGCCGGTACATCTCACTGACGGCACACTGGGTTAATATTATGGAAGCCGAGACCCAGTCTGAACTTGGGACGAAACACGTCCTTCCGACACCAAGGATTGCAGGCCCTAACTCAGTCAGGGTTTCACCCACAGTGTACAGCTCTGGAACGTCATGCTCCTCAGCCTCCTCCTCCTCCACTTTACCCTCCACACCAGTCCCAAGCTGGATGCACTGCAGCACTGCCTCGGCTAAGCGGCAACAGGCTGTGCTGAAGCTAATATGCGTAGGTGACAAACCCCACAATGCTGAAGAGTTGTGGACAGCTCTGAAACAGCAGGCAGATCACTGGCTCACACCGCTGAACCTACAGCCAGGCATGGTCGTGTGTGACAATGGCTGGAACCTTGTGGCGGCTATGAGGCGAGGCGAGCTGACACATGTTCCATGCGTGGCCCATGTGCTCAACCTCGTGGTCCAGTGGTTTATTAAATCCTACCCGGAGCTTTCGGATCTTCTCGTCAAAGTACGCCGCCTGTGTGCCCATTTTAGAAAGTCACCTACTGCTTCTGCCGGCCTTGCCGGCTTTCACCGATATTTGCAGCTTCCGGCTCACAGACTGGTGTGTGATGTCCCCACATATTGGAATTCCACACTGCACATGTTGGTCAAGATTTGAGAGCAAAAAAGGGCAGTTGTTGAGTACCAGCATCAGCTAGGCCGTCGGTATACGGTTCAAACTCCACATATAAGACCTCAGGAGTGGACATGGATGTCCGACATACGTACCGTCCTCCAAGGACTCCACCAAGATGGTGAGCGGCGATGACGCCATCATTAGCGTCTCCATCCCGCTTCTCTGTCTTCTAAAACGCTCTCTGCTCAAAATCAAAGACGATGCATTGCAGGCGGGGCATGATGAGTTGGAGCAAGAAACCGTACTGGGTGATTACACACAGCCCTGCCTCATCTCATCCCAACGTGCATTGGAGGACTATGAGGAGGAGGAGGAGGAGGATGAAGAAATAAAGCTACTTTCATGCGGAATTGATGGTAATACATGCACAACCGTCATACCGTCGGTTCAGCGTGGCCAGAGGACAGGGGAGAGGAGGAGGAGGAGGATGATGAGGCCAGCATGGCCAGTCATGCTGTTGGTGAGGACCCTGAAGTCTTGCCTCTTAACAGTCTGGCGCACATGGCTGACTTTATGTTACGCTGCCTGTTTCGTGACCCTCGCGTTATCAACATCTTGGCGAACACTCATTACTGGTTAGTGACACTTTTAGACCCATGCTACAAGGAGAACTTTATTTCTCTTATTCCCAAGGCGGAGAGGTCTACAAAAATGCTGCAGTACCAGAAGGCCATAGTCGCGGAATTAGTAAAAAAAATTCCCTTTCAAAAACGCTAGCGGCAGAGGTCACGATTCGGTGGACAACCAAGGCGATCAGCTGAGAGAGGCACAAGTACAATCCAGCAGAGGTAGGGGAATACTCTCAAAGATCTGGGACAGTTTTCTCAGCACCTCCTGGAGCACAGGCCCTGAGGTGCGAGGTACTGTCACAAGGACTGCAAAGTTTGCGAAGATGCTGAGGGAGTACCTTGCCGATCGTACAAAAGTGCTCCTAGATTCCTCTGTGTCTCATAATTATTGGGTATCCAAGTTGGACACGTTGCAGGAATTGGCTCTCTACGTCTTGGAAGTCCTGGCCTGCCCTGCCGCTAGCGTTTTGTCAGAGAATGTTTTTAGTACCACAGGTGGAATCATTACTGATAAACGCACCTGCCTGTCAATTGAAAATGCTGACAGTCTGACTCTGATCAAGATGAACAAGGGTTGGATTGGGCCTGACTTCACCACACCATCACCAAATGATAGCGTAATTTAAATTTTGTGCCGGTAAATTGCCATGCACCTCCGCACACCCACACATGGGTACACACTTCATGACTTTGGCTGCTTGCTGTACTGCTCCTCCTTCTCCTCATCTGCCACCATCATATGATCAGTGCGACCGTGGTTCATGATGCCACGAAAACATAATTTATTTACATGATATTTATGATGATGATGACCCTAACCATTCAAAAGTTAGGCAGTAGTTTCATGTGTACCCCCCAGGGGTAAATGTTTTAGTCCATGCTTACAGAATGGGCATTACAAGTACAGGAGACCCACTCCTTTGTAATGGGAACAATATTTAGAGGCTCTCCTCCATGTTTCTTTCCAGGGGCATTTGGGTGCCTCCCAATTTTTGGCTGCCCTGCCAAAGGGCAATACTACAAAAGACCCACTTCCTTAAAATGGGCACACTATTTAAAGAGGCCCTCATGTACCTCTCTTTCCAGGGGCAATTTGGGGTGCCGCCCAATTTTTGGCTGCCGTGTTAAAGAGCAATACTACAAAAAACCTACTTCCTTAAAATGGGCACATTATTTAAAGAGGCCCTCATGCACGTCTCTATCCAGGGGCATTGGGGTGCCTCCCAATTTTTGGCTGCCTTGCCAAAGGGCAATACTACAAAAGACCCACTTCCTTAAAATGGGTTCAATATTTAAAGAGACCCTCATGTACCTCTCTTTCCAGGGGCATTGGGGTGCCGCCCAATTTTTGGCTGCCGTGTTAAAGGGCAATACTACAAAAGACCCACTTCCTTAAAATGGGCACATTATTTAAAGAGGCCCTCATGCACGTCTCTATCCAGGGGCATCAGAGTGCCACACAATTTTTGGCTGCCCTGCCAAAGGGTAATTCTACAAAAGACAAATTTCCTTAAAATGGGTACAATATTTAAAGAGGCCCTCATGCACATCTCTATCCAGGGGCATTGGGGTGCCTCCCAATTTTTGGCTGCCCTGCAACTAACATACACCAACTCTGTCTCACAAGTGGGTATGAGCCCTTAATATTTTCTCAAGGATAATCCATTTTGGTTTCATTTTGTAACGTTTTCTTGACAGTCTATAAAAGTAGCATAATACTCTGACAACATTCTTCACAGCAGTGACCTTGGAGTCTGAAATGCTTACAGGGGTCTTCCCCATGCTGTTTCCTTGTCATTTGAGCACTGTTCTGATACTTTTGTGACATTTGTAGGTTTTATCCATGCTGCCGGGGGCCATGCCAGAAAAATACTCGGGTCTCCCATAGGATAACTTTGGGCTTGGTGCTCGGGCCGAGTACACGAGTATCTTGGGATGCTCAGCCCGTGCATCAAGCACCCGAGCATTTTAGTACTCACTCATCTCTATTTGTGATCCTTCTCTGAGTATATTTCCACATACCTTCTCCTATGAGTAGCATCTTCACCTTGAATTTCCAGGACTGGTAGTTCTGATTAGTAAAGCTTTGCACTGTGAACTTGATAGGTTTGCTGCTAGTGAACATCTTCTCTGTTGCTTTGGGCTACTGTTGCTGTGTTATTCTGGGGTTCTATGTCACTCTGGGCCCATACCCTGTTGGCAGTCGGTTAGGCTAGGGTCACACTTGCGTTTTTTTCATGCTTTTTTGGAGACCTGAATTTTTCAATCAGCACCAAAAAATGGAGCATGAACTTTTTTTGGGAGCTGATTTAAAAACGCATGCAAAAACGCAGGGTGCCATCAGACACCTTAAAAAACGCATGCTGAAATGAAAAAAAACATGCAGAAACTCATGCTTTTTTTAAGGCACTAAAAAACTCATGCAAAGTGTGACCCTAGCCTTATTCAGGATACTGTTCAAGCGTGTGACAACAGAGTTTCTTTATTCAGAAACAAACAGGAACAAATAAGCTTAATAGATCAGGAATAAAACATATCTTATGTGTCTCAGTCTCTGTGCTGCTTCTGGCAGTTGCTTCTCTCTCGTGCATAGACACAGGAAACTAGATACAGTCACAAACTCTTCCTGTGTGAGTCCCTGGGAGTTTTTTTTTGTTCTAACTTTATCTACAACATACAAACCTAGCAACTAAACACTCATATAAAGGAATGGAGTTGATGCAGTAATAATATTACAACACATAATGAACATCACCCAGCACACTGATCCCAGCCGTAAAGTGAGCGCTTATGTCACTCACTTTACTGTTGGACTTTGTGTGATGCTGTTCATGGGGTCATCTGAGTTCATCGCTGACAGACTTCAGCGGTGACAGTGCTCAGCAGTAAACTCATCTGACCTTTCACACACACCCAGGTGTCTGTGCATGCCTGCTCGTCTCTGCGAGCAGACATGTGCGTCTTCTCGGAAAGATGTAGCAGAGGGGAAAATGTTTGTATTTGGATTATGAAAGGGGGAGGGTTTTCTCAGTAATTATAGATGTAGTCCATAAATGTGTTGTATTTTATATCTAATGAAAAAATCTTTTCTCTGTATTGTGTATTTTTTAATAGAAATTACTTGAATTTCATGGTGGCTGTGTCTAATATTGACCTGACACCATGAAATTCGGGCTTAGTGCCAGCTGACAATACAAAGCTGGCATTAACCAGCATGTCACCACCACCAGGGATGCGATTAGAGCACCTGGAAAGGGCGCTATGGTGAATGTGCCATTTTCAGGGGCAACTGCAGTTTTCAGCATGGGGGAGCAGAATGCTTGGAACTTACCACCATGAGAATCCCAGCTCTCACCTGCCTGGTTTTACTTTGGCTGGCAATCAAAAAAGGGCAAAGTCCACGCATTTTTCTTTAATTATTTATTTAAATAATTTAAAAATGTTTAATGGGGTTCCCTTTATTTTGATTGCCAGCCAAGGTAAAGCCAGGCAGCTGGGAACGGCAGCCCGTAGCTGTCGGCTTTATCTGCATTATCTGCGCTGAGAATCAAAAATACAGAGAAGTGCTATGCAAAATTTTTAATTATGTATTTATTTTTACAGAACTATATGTGTGAGGGGCCCAACAGCCAATCACAGATGCTGTCACAGAGACTGAGTATCTGTAATTACTTGCTGGAGTAACCTGAAATAAAAGGTTACTAGCATCGAGAATGTATAGGCTGAGTCCAGATTACTCCAACAGCCAATCACAGACGTCCATTCTCTGTGACATTGTCTGTTATTTGTCTGTTCCATACTCTACAGTGAATATCCAGATGTTAGTGAGTAGCCCCGAAAGTACAAGTAGCGGGACGGCCGGACATAGGATGGCAGGACTCAGTTAGTAAAATGATGATGTATGTATAATAACTATATGTTTTATTTTACCACCCCTCAGCCCCCATCCCAATACTTTAAAGTCTGAGTTCAGGGTTTGGACTTAAATTTGAGTCACGTTCGGCCCCAAACCCAGATCTTAAAAAAAGTCTTGGTGAGTCCACTGAACCAGAACAATGGTGGATTCGCCTATTACTATTAATATCCCAATATGACAGTATACACGAAGAAATGGACCTCATGGTGCTAACTGAAGACAAGCATCAATATTCCAATCAGGAGTGCAGATGTAACCACGAAAATAATGACACTCAACACTGCTCAGCTTCAGTTCATGTATTTGTATAAAAAGATCAGAAAATGGACAAATAGTGGCTTACGGCTGTTTCACATAGTATCGCGCTTCATCAGGGCCTCAGTGCTCTATAGGTACATGTTCTGAATTTTATGCATTAATAAATGAACTGAAGCTGAACAGTGGCGATTGCCCTGATTAACATCTTTACATTTGCATTATTGATTGGAATAAAACCTATGTTTTACTAATATTTTGACCTCTTATATTTGAATTAGAACATAATACTATTGTGCTCAAAAGTTTACATACCCAGGCAGATTTTTGGTTTCTTGGCCTTTTTTTAGAGAATTTGAATGATAACACAAAAACATTTTTTCACTCATCGTTAGTGGTTGGGTGAAACCATTTATTCTCAAACTACTGTGTTTGCTCTTTTTAGATTATAATGACAACCAAAAGCATCCGAATGACCCTGATCAAAATTTCACATTCCCCAGTTCTTAATATCGTGTATTGCCCCCTCTAACATCAATGACAGCTTGAAGTCTTTTGTGCTAGTTGTGGATGAGACTTTTTATTTTCTTAGATGTTAAAGCAGCCCATTCTTCTTGGCAAAAGACCTCCAGTTCCTGTAAATTCCTGGGCTTTCTTACATGATCTGTGCGCTTGAGTTCTTCCCAAAGTGGCTCAATAATATTGAGGTCAGGAGACTGAGATGGCCACTCCAGAATCTTTACTTTGTTCTGCTGTAGTCAATGACAGGTCGACTTGGTCTTGTGTTTTGGATTGTTGTCATGTTGGAACATCCAAGTAGATCCCATGTACAGCTTCTGGGCTGATGAGTGCAAAGTTGCCTTCAGTATTTGCTAATAATGTGCTGCATTCATCTTTCCTTCAACTTTGACCAAGTTTCCTGTGCCTTTGTAGCACTTCGAAATAACTTGTTCCAGAAGTTTGGAGGCTTGTCTCTGTGCTGTTTGGCATATTGTAACCAAGATACTTTGTGGCATTTGCGCAGTAATGGCTTTCTTCTGGTGACTCAACCATGCACCCATTTTACTTCAAGTGCCTCTTTATTGTGCATCTTGAAACAGCTACACCGCTAGTTTTCAGTGAGTCCTGTATCTCAGCTGATGTTACTTGTAGGATTATTTTTGCATCCCGAACAATTCTTCTGGCAATTGGGGACGAATTTCTTGTTGGTTTACCTGATTGTGGTTTAGTTTTTACAGAGCCCCTGATTTTAAATTTGTTAATCAGTTTGAACTCTGCTGTCTTTCATTATCAATTCCTTGGATATTTTTTGTATCCCTTTCATGTTTTATACAGTTCAACTATCTTTTCCTGTAGATCCATTGACAATTCTTTTGTTTTCCCCATAACTCACAATCCAGAAACGTCAGTGGCTGGATGAAAAATGTAAGAGTCTGTCTGGATCCCAGAAACTCACTAAGCTTTTATGCACACACACTGATTACAAGTAAACAGGTCACAGGTGAGGATGTTACATTTGCTACCCATCAAACCCATTTGTATCAACCTCTGTGCATGTTATTAGGCCAAAATCACCAGGGTATGTGAACCTTTGACCAGTGTCATATAGATGTTTTTGGTTGTCATTATGATTTAAAAAGAGAAAACACATTAGTTTGACAATAAATTCTTCAGCCAACCACTAACCATAAGTGGAAATAAGGTTTTTGTGTTATTATTTATATTCTCAGAAAAAATGGAGAAGAAAGCATAAAATCTTCCGGGGTATGTAAACCTTTGAACACAAATGTATAATACTTCAATAATTCCCATGATTTCAAAGGGGACATTATCTGTTTATTTATATCTAGTACAATACATAACAAATATATACATTTACTGACAGACAAACTAAAAACCACAGGTGAAGTTCAACATTGATAACAGTGGACAGCTATCTCTCTGGGTCAGAAATTATGTGGGTTCAGCAGACATTTTTCTATTGTGTGTGGGCCCCTTATTTTTATCTTCTATGTCTTGTAGATTTCACAGAAATGTTAAACCTTTGGCATCAAGACTATGCTTAAGCAGACCCAATGGAGTCAATTATATATATAAAAAAAATGAAAACTGCCTGAAAGTATTTTTTCTCATTATCTGACTGAATTGTCAGAGGCTGAGTGTACAAGTCCCTGCAGCACACACTCATGTGAGAGCACAAATAACAGGATTGTAAGGCATCTTTTATGAAGCACACCATGTGTGATGTAAATTGTCACTTGCAGAAACCCATCAAGAATTCCATGTTTAATATTTCTATTGCAATTTAAAAAATCAAAGCTGCACTCCAATTTGTGGCTTTGGGCAACATATTATGTGAGACAGGTATGGTGTACCAGGGGAATTTCTGTATAACAACAATGAACTTAAAAGTAATCGGAACAGAAATGTCATAAGACACGCTCCTTCCCGTTTCCAAGGACAATAATGTTAGCCATCCGGTCCAGTGTAAAAAAAATCTAAAATAAAAAGGCCTGCACACATTTACTATTAAAATAAATAAAGTATGCAGGTGCTTAAACACAATATGGACAATATACAGACATATATTGATGTGCACAAAATTATTTGCACCCTTAAGTTAAAGTAAGAAAAACCTACAATGCTCAATAAAATAACATGAATTTGTCAAAATTACTTTTCAATTTAAATTTACTGAATGTCAACTAACAAAAGGTTACCAACATACTCTGTGTCAGCCCACTGCAATTAATGAATACAAGAATTTTGATAATGCTAAACACATATAAAAGTGTGCATTGGTGGGGAGGTCCCCCTCTTGAGCTATGCACTCTCATCCACCTAACTTACCAGAATATGTTTCATTATGATCTAAATCTAGTTACCTATCCAGTCTCCATTTCATTTGAATCTTCTCTGGGCACACGAAGAGTTGAGTCATTTCAGCTATGGGCCATCATATTAAGTTGGACTTTGACAGAGCTGGATGGCTTTTATGTATTTTGATAAAATGTGATAACTATGTACCATTCATTTGTTATAAATATAGCAATCATGGAATCCAGGGTTAAGAGGCAACCACGCCTGAAGAGCTATGGTGCATAAAAGACACCAGGTTTAAAATCTTGAAGTGAGTTTTAATTAAAATTTATGGAAGATTTCAATGAATAAAGTTTCTTGAAGCACTATTCCACATAAGATTCCACGTAAGAATCAGTAGTTCTCAGTGAGGAGCACTTTCTAATGAGTAGTCTCAGAATGTGCTTCTATTAATTGGTAGAACATTTGGCGTCTTAAAGATGACTTCCCTTTCCAGAACCCTGCAATTCTCCACCATTTTCTCTCTTGTTCATCAGGATTTTTCCCTCTTTTAAGGTACCGTCACACGCGGCAATTTTGCAAGCAATTTCACTGGCAATTTGCTGGTTGCAGTGAAATCATGGATACATGGTTCCATTTGTACACAGCAACAAAACAGAACCATGTATCCATGATTTCACTGCAACCAGCAAATTTCCAGTGAAATTGCTTGCAAAATTGCCGTGTGTGACGGTACCTTTAGAGTGTTAGGCAAGTGGTTTCCACACCTAACACTCAGCATTGTATGGAGAAACTTATGCTCCAACCTGCTAGGCTTCATGATTAGCAACTTGCAAGTCGACGTCCCACTCTCTGAGACTGAGTACTTAACCCATGTAGGACATACTTCATGAGGCTGGGGTCACACATAGAAGTCCGTTTTTGGAAGTGATTTTCATCACCAATCCGTTTTTCATAGGGTGCTTTTTGAGCCTCCTGCACCCCTGAACGTTTTTGGACTTAGTCATTTTTTCATTAAAAACGCATGTGCGTTAACGCATGCGTTAACGCAAGTGCCTATATGTGCCATGCGTTAACGCATGCGTTTCCCATAGGGCCCCATGTTAAAAAAACGCATGTGTTTTTTAACTGATGCCAAAAACGTTGCTAGCAGCGTTTTTGGCTCAAAAACGGGCAGATCAATGTTTTGAGGTCCAGAAAAAAACGCACAGGGTGTTTATTACATCCAATCCGTTTTTCTGTCAGTTTTTGGACTTAGAAAAAAAAATGACAAAAATGAAGCCAAAAACGGACCAAGGGCTTATGTGTGACCCCAGCCTAATATTGCAACTCACAAACTTTGTCCAACTTTAATCTGAGCTGATATATGAATACTTAAAGTGAATCTGTCACTAGGTTTTTCCCCTACAAAATATGGCCACCACCTGTACACCTTTAGGGTACCTTTACACGCGGCAACTTTTCTAGGAATTTCACCGGCAACTTACTGGTTGCAGTGAAATCATGGACACATTGTTCTTTCTTGTTGCTGTGTACAAATGGAACAATGTCTCCATGATTTCACTGCAACCAGTAAGTTGCCAGTGAAATTCCTAGAAACTTTGCCGCGTGTAAAAGTACCTTTATATACAAAATTCTAGAATACTGTATATAAGCCCCAGGTCGATCAGTGTATATATATATAAAAAAGAGCTGTTATTAAACTCATCTGCGGGGCAGTCTGGTCTGGTATGAGTCACTGGTCTTGATCTGGGGACTCTTCTCTGCTTGTTATCACCATCCTACTTCCCAGCTTCATGTGGATGATGTATCATGGTTGATGAAGGAAGCAGGCATCGAGGGCCAAAGAATTATGAAGCTAGGACTACTAGCATAGTTCTTGCAGTGCACAATGTCCAGGCATAGCCATAGTGTCTCCAAAAAGTAGCCCAAAGGGCTGTACTATGATTGAGGAAGGCTGGAGGGTCTCATCACAAGTGCCTCCAATATGAAATCTTAATTAATGGAATATTGTTTTTAGCTTATTGACCATGAGGTACATGTTGCAGAAGCAGGAGTTTAATGGGAAGGGATGGACATAATCATCAGTTGCCTAAAATAACATTTTGGATGACTTTAGGTTGGGATGCTGTCATTAGGAGGGCATAAATAGTCTTGTGAAATCCAGTCCTTGTTAAATTTGATCAGAGTCAGCCTGTTTAAGCCTCTCCAGGTTGACTTCCTGTGCTGGCTACTCTCCGTTCTTGCCATGTGCCTTCATGCACAGTTTCCCAAGGAGGTGGCTGTGGGTCTTGTCGAGTGACGGGTGATACGTCCTCTGACCTTATGTCTGGGCATTATTTTCTAGAGTGTGTATGGTCATTGGCTACTGGGCCTACAGCTCAGCAGCCTCTGTTTTATTAGGTCAGACATTCAGTGCTGTTGCTAGGTCAGTGTCAGTCCCCTCTTGCAACCTAGTTCCTTCAGCAACAACCTTGGGAGGGATGGTTGCTGGCACAGGGTCCCTCTGACCAGGGTTCCGTGGCAAAGTACCCACTGGTCCCACTCCTCCCCTGAGACTAGCCTCCCATAGAACTCCATTGTGCTAGATGTGCTCAGCTTTACTTCTCCCTCCAACTAAACTGACTCCTGCTTTTACTCTCTGCTTTTCCTACCTTCTGTTCCCACCCCCTCTGCCTATTCCTTCCTCCTGCCAGGAGATGGGGCTCCTCGTATAAGGTCACTTTCACTCCCTTCTATCACCCAGCCAGGAGTTAGGATGGGTGCTGGATGCAGGTGTGTGTGTCTCAGGTTTGTGTCCCCTCCTTACCTGGAAGTGGGATATCACACCTATGGCTTAGGTGCAGTACCTGTGTGGCGACCAGGCCGCAGGGGCGCGACACATTCTCTGTGCCCCTCTGTGCATTCCTTGTGCCTACTGTGCACTCTATGGGTCCCCCGTGTGCTCTCTGTGCCCCTCTGTGTGGTCTCTGTGCCCCCGCATGCACTCTCTGTGCCCCCGCTGTGCACTCTCCATGTCTCCCTGTGTTTTCTCGGTGTCTCTTGTACACTCTCTGTGATCCCTTGTGTGGTCTGTGTGCCCCTTCAGTGTGCTCTCTCTGCCCCCTGTGTGCATTCTCTGCCCCCTCTGAGCACTCTCTGTGCCCCCTGTGCATCCTCTGTGCCCTCCTGTACACCCTCTGTGCCCCCTCTCTGCCTCCTTGTGTGCTGTCTTTGACCCCTGTGTGCTTTCTCTCTCCCCCTGTGTGCTGTCTCTACTCCCTTGTGTGCTGTCTCTGCCCGCTTGTGCTCTCTCCCTCCTGTGCCCCTGTGCTGTCTCTAAGTTTTACCCCTTTATGTCACATGACAATCTCCACAGGTCTTTTATCATGAATAATCCAATCAATGTTGGGGTCCATCCTCTCCTATACTACTCAAATGGCGGTGACATCATCAGTTGCCCATCACATGTTGTCTACTACTACATGCACATGGCTCCCAGGCAGTGCAGGAGCAGCAGTGGGAACAGCGGTGGAGTGGATGGAGGAAGTTGAGGAAGCAGCCAAGGCAGTGGAGGAGGACCTGGACCCTACAGATAGCAACAGCATGTGGCATCACTTGGGTGTGCCCAAACGGTGGCTGCTTTGTTGTATTTTTTTGTCTTTCAGGTGTATCTATCAGGTCCCGGGCACATGGATCAATCAGGTGGTGAATAAAGGGGACATATGGACACTTCTGGTCCATAAGGCAAGTAAGATGAATAGAAGAGCATAACCACTATTAGTAAACGTATACAGAAGCAGAACCACCAACAGCACGGAGAAATACAGCAACAGAATTACCAACTTTATAGAAATAAAGCACTATAATCATCATCAATACATGATTAGATACTTAGTTTTAACCCCCATTTGTAATGAAATACATAATGAAAACCACCATAAGTACATGTCTACATCACCAGAAAAACCATCAGTATATTAATACATCACTATGACCATCATCAGTATGGAAATACATCATGAGAGCCATCAAAAGTACAGGACACCATCACCAGAAACACCATCAGTACATGAACAATCCAAGACACTAGTCAAGGACAAGTGAGGTCAGCCCCATACAAAATTGTATGACATGAATCTACAGCTTCAGTATGTCATTAACAATGATAATGAGATAGTCTTTCTCTTCTCTGTTTTTTTGCAGCATATCCTGACACAATGCCCTTAAAAATAACAGTGCAATTAGAATACTCCTGAATAAAAATATTTGCAGTATGCTGTACTCCCTGCACAAAATATCACTCACACACTAACAAACCTCCCAACTGTCCTGAATATAGTGGGACAGTTCCGATTTTGAGACTCTGTCATGAGCTTACTTCTCCTCACTGCTGTGAGAAGCAAACGCCATGCCCCCTCTACCTTCTGGCTACTCCCCCTCTTGATGCTTACCATACCCCCTCTAGCTTCCGGCCACTTCCCCCT
Source organism: Allobates femoralis (assembly GCA_033576535.1). Taxonomy (NCBI): domain Eukaryota; kingdom Metazoa; phylum Chordata; class Amphibia; order Anura; family Aromobatidae; genus Allobates; species Allobates femoralis. Next base: position 322,354,363 of record JARQOC010000001.1, read on the forward strand.
TGATGCTAGCAGAGCCCACTCTAGGTGACGGTCACTGCCCTATTAATGCCTGCCACACACCCTGCTACACTTATCCCGACAGCCTCCTAGCAGCACATCTATTTTAGCACTGTGTGTCACCATGACTACAGGACTTTCTATCTCCTTTGATCATTTCCTGCTTTCCTCTTGTATGCATGCGCCACCTTGTGTTTACTTGTCGGTATCGAGATAATGATGTACACCCCTGTGATGTCAGCACCCTGCAGCGATTGGCTGCACGCCACATCCCCACTTTTAAGCCCCGGAATTTCTCTCGGCTGTCGGCTGCTCTCAGAAATGGACGCTGCTTCTATACTGCACTTCACTGCAGCATGGTAATGTGTTATTTGGTTACACAGCAATTGGGCTTAGTTCAGATTTTATTTTATAGTATGTGATTCAATGCTGTGCCCCATGTTGGATTACCGTATATACTCGTGTATAAGCCGAGTTTTTCAGCCCAAAAATTGGGCTGAAAAGTCTACCCCTCGGCTTATACACGGGTCATATACGGTATGTGATGTGGTGGGGGCTGTGGAGGCTGCAGGAGGCAGGGGGAGGCTGCTGTATGAGCGGCCCCGTCACGTGGGGCCGCTCATTACATATGCACTGCATCCCCCTGTCAATCAGCGGCAGGGGGAAGCAGTGCATATGGCCCCCAAACGCTGCCACTCGCCCCCCCTCTGTGTCAGGGCCCCCCCGCTGCTGTAAGGGAAGGGCCCCCCCGCTGCTTATCTTACCATCCGGTATTCTGATCAGCGCTGCTCCTCGCTGCTCCCATCCTCGCGGCTTCCGGGATCCCGGCCGTCGCAGGTATGACGTCATCGTGCGACGGCCGGGATCCCGGATGCCGCAAGGACGGGAGCAGCGAGGAGCAGCGCTGATCAGAATACCGGATGGTAAGTTAAGCAGCAGGGGGGGCGAGTGCCAGCATTTGGGGGCAGCAGTGTACCCCTGGGGCGGCTATATACCCCTGGGGGCGGCTATGTACCCCTGGGGGCGGCTATGTACCCCTGGGGGCGGCTGTGTACCCCTGGGGGCTGCTATATACCCCTGGGGGCAGCTGTATACCCCTGGGGACGGCTGTGTACCCCTGGGGGCTGCTATATACCCCTGGGGGCAGCTGTGTACCCCTGGGGGCAGCTGTATACCCCTGGGGACGGCTGTGTACCCCTGGGGGCTGCTATATACCCCTGGGGGCGGCTGTGTACCCCTGGGGATGGCTGTGTACCCCTGGGGGCTGCTATATACCCCTGGGGATGGCTGTGTACCCCTGGGGGCTGCTATATACCCCTGGGGGCTGCTATATACCCCTGGGGCGGCTATATACCCCTGGGGGCTGCTGTGTACCCCTGGGGGCGGCTGTGTACCCCTGGGGGCTGCTGTGTACCCCTGGGGGTGGCTGTGTACCCCTGGGGGTGGCTGTGTACCGCTGGGGCTGCTGTGTACTGCTGGGGCTGCTGTATGCCCCTGGAGGCTGCTGTACACCCCCGGGGCTGCTGTATATACTGCTGGGGCCTGTATACCACTGGGGCTGCTGTATATACTGGTAGGGTCTGCATATACCACTGGGAAGGCTGCTGTATACCACTGGGGCTGCTGTATATACTACTGGGGCCTGTATATGCCACTGGGGAGGCTGCTGTATACTACCACTGGGGGGGCCTGTATACCTGTGCTGGGGTCCACCCTCGGGTTATACACGAGTCAATAGATTTTCCCAGGTTTTGGGGGCAAAAGTAGGGGGGTCGGCTTATACACGGGTCGGCTTATACACGAGTATATACGGTAACTATAATGATCCAGGCACTTAGTTTCCATTTTTACCTTATTTTTCTTCTTATCACTTATATTCCTCCTAATACATGTTTTTTTTTCTCACTTTCAACACTATTTTCACAGTTACTTCAGGTTTTCCTGATAATTTTTCCTACTTTTCTTTTATCTCTATGCTACATCTCTGTTCCTACATTCCTCATAGGAATTTTTCCTATTACTAGTATTTTCCATTTTGTACTTACCTTTTAACAATTTTTCTTTGTGCTCATTTCTTAGAGGCCCTCCTTTTTTATAGTTCATTCTCTAGTTCTCTGCTTTCTCCCTGTTGTCTCCTTTTAGCTTCCTCTTTGCTCATCCCTATTTTTAAATATTTAATATCTTGTCCATATGAATTGATTTTATTGTGCTTGTTCTCAATTTAATTTTTTCTTGATGTGCATTTTTGTTTACAATTCTGTATATATTGTATATACAGTTGTGCTCAAAAGTTTACATACCCCGGCAGATTTTGTGCTTTTTTGGCCTTTTTTCAGAGAACATGAATGATAACACAAAAACTCTTAATTCAATGAACATTCGCCAAATTTTCCGAACACCATTGAAATCAATGGGAGGCAAAATCAAGGGACTAGAAAACACCTTAAAAGGGGCCCGAAAGCTGCCAAACTGCTCATATTACTGCCAGACCCCAGGAAAAGGGACAACAATTTAACTACAGTACAAATAGTGTCATGGCGTAGCATGGGTACATAAGACACAGTCTGTGCAAGCCTGCACACTCTTCAAAATCACTTTAAAATAGGAGATGGATCAAATTCACTTTAATTTCAGAGGTGGGTGAAACTCAGTTTGAATTGACAGATGGATGACACACAGGGGAAAAGTGGCAGCAGAGTTCTACATTAAATTAAAGGAGGAGTAGGAGTAAATGGAGAATGAGTAACAGGTGTAGGCATGTCACTCACAGAGCCCTGCTTCAGTCATGCATCAAACAGTAAAGGACACCCTAACAAGAGTCCCTACTTTTCATAAAATTTGTGTCACACCACAGCAAACTAGTATGCATCTTTTAAGGTACCTTTACACGCCGCCACTACGGTGTAGCAACTGCCAGGCAATCAGGATTTTTGTCACGGTTGCCTTGAAATTGCTACGAAGTTGCGGCGTGTAATTTGGGAAAGTGATTGGGATTTTTGCAGTTGCTCCGGGTTGCAGTTTCAGAGCATTGTTCTAAAATCAGAGGCAACCCAGATGGTGAATTGCCCTGGTATTGGTGCGTAAAAGGGCGATAGGGATGGAATATGCGTCACCTGTTGATTTTCAAGGGGCGTGCCACAGCGTGATGTTTTCCGCACCCCATCAGCGATGATTGGTGGGAGCTACTGTGTTACCATTAGCTGTCCCTGCAAAGGGCGCCATATTTAAAGAGCTGTCCATTCACACAACACAATTGCAATGGCGTCATGTATTAGCCAGCCTTCCTGCGCAGGCTGGCCAATCATGACGCTATTGCGTTGTCTAATCAGCGTGTTTGGGGCGCGGAATACACAACTCTGTCACGCCTATGTTCTCTAATGAGATCTTTACGGACCAGGGAACTCCTTTATGTCCAGAGTCATGAGGGAACTGTGTAAAGCACTGCAGATTGTCCAGTTGAAGATCTCAGTGTATAATCCACAGACCGATGGCCTTGTGGAGAGATTCAACAAGACCATAAAGTCAATGCTAAAAGAAGTGGTGGGGAAAGATAGTCGTGACTGGAACTGTCTGCTTCTGTATTTGCTGTTCTCTATCAGAAAGGTTCCCCCCAAGTGTGCCCGGCAGCATCCAAGCCATCCAGCAGCAGTGAGTCTCCAGACTGCCCGCAGCACCCCATCCGCAGCTACCCCCTGCACTGAAGACCTCAGAGAAGTGAGTGGGAGAAGAACCAGGCAACCAGAAGCGCATCCCGGGAGATCCCCACGCGTGCCACCACCGCCCACCATCTTAGGCCTGGTGCAGACCCACCGCGCTCCCCAGCAGGCTTCCCAGCACAGGCCAGACTACCAGCTGACCGCAAACCCAGCGACCGCCGTTACCGGGAGAGGAGGAGACGCTGTCTACAGCCCGCGGCTCCAGGAGCCAAGAGGTGAGGCCTGCAAGCCTGACACGGAGAGCCCAGAGAGTGGCGCGCATCCCCGCTCCCCCCCCCACCCTCCCCGCAGCTGCCGATGAACACAGCAGAAGCCTGCCTGTAACCGGCGCTTGATTGAGGTAAGCGCCCAGCCGGGGGAGAGGGAATAGACAGTGCGGAACCCGGGAGAGGCGGTGGGAGCCCAGAGGACTGTGAGGATCAGTGCTTACCCACGGACCAGCAGCCAGCTCAGAGACCGCGGGCTGAGAGCAGCAATACAGCAAAGAGCTACAGTGCAATAACAGCTCCAGGCTAAAGGTCTATATAAAAGCTGGGAGCTGCAGGGGCATCTGGGGCAGATTAAGGCACAATATTAACTTTTATTGTCCTAGTAACAGCTTAGGACCCAAAACTAGTGCCTTGTACATTTTGGAGGCTGTAGAGAGACAGTACATAGAGCCTACCCACGTTCCTCTCCATCTCAGTGGTGTACATCGCTCTCTATTCTCTGCATCTGATGTAATACACCTAACATCAGTAGGATCTACCAACTACAAATTCTAGTTTCCCTTCATACAACATTAACTGATAAACCATGACATTTTAAAACATCCCTGAGCCAGCAGGGGGAGCCAGAGTATTGAAATTGACAATAGTCTCATCAATAGACCTATCCAGATACAGCATGGGAAAGTCAAGTATCAAACCACCAAAAAGTACATCTAAGACTGTGAAGTCGGTTACCCAGGCAGATGTGGACCAATTTATGAAAGCACAAAACACTACCACAGAATTTACAAAACCAACCAAACATGCAAATATGACCTATGGAGACGATTCTGACACAGAGGGAGAGAGTGACTCAGAAGGAGAACCCCAGTCTAAAGGCGCAATGGTCACCCGCTCCTTCATAAAACGCATATTAGCTAAAGCCCTTGAGCCGATTGGCAGGGAACTGGCAGAAATAAAGCAAGACATAACCTCTCAGGGCCACAGACTTGAAACGCTCGAAACATCCCAAAATGCGGTGTCGCAACAATCCAATGTACTTCTTGAAAGCCTTAACACCCATGAGCAGCAATTACATCTAATCCACTCCACACTGGAGGACCATGAAAACCGCGAACGCCGTAACAATATTCGGATCAAGGGCCTACCCGAATCTGTGGCGTTTGAGGCCCTGGGCACTGCTGCCGTGGAGATCTTCAGGAGCTTACTAACTGACGATGATTCCCGAGACATTGAGCTAATTCGAGTCCATAGGGCCCTCCGCCCCAAACCAACACAAGGAGAGGCACCTCGTAATGTACTGTGTCGGTTCCTGGACTATCGGGTCAAGGATCTGATCCTTCGCAAGGCAAGGGAACAGAAAGAGATAGTCTATGATGGCGCACGGATCCAACTCTTCCAAGACCTATCAGCGATCACCCTGAAAAAACGGAGACTGCTGAAACCCTTTACAGAAGCCATATTACAAAAGGGTTACCGCTTCCGTTGGCTATTCCCTTTTGGAATACATATTACAGCGGGGGATAAGAGGCTCATCGCCAGGTCATCTGTGGACATTAGAACCACCTGCACAGCTCTCGACATAACCCTCGAGACTTACCCAGACCTAGAGTCATTTCACTCGGCATCGCTACTCCGGCCTCTTCCGGGTCAGACCCCATGGCAGCAGGTGACCCCGAAATCACAACGCACAAAGAGAAAGACAGCAAAATCACCGGCTCCTAAGGAACCCGAAGATACCACATGAACATCATTATACACTGTGCGACTTTAATCTATCTCTCGACCCCCCTTGAGAGACATCTGTCACTGAGCAGTGACCCTAAACTTGAATTGCAAGATGGGGTCTGAATGACCCGGTTCATGCCGTTTTCTTTTTCTTTTTTTATCTTTATGTGTCAAGACTATGTTAGACGAATTTTTTACATATACTCCCTCAAAGCTGGCTACCAATGCCACATATTAACAGTCATGTTCAGCATTGAATCTAGAATTGTTATGTTTAATTCTTTGTTTATAAAACCAATGCATTTTTCTCTCCCCCTCTTTCTGACCCCTGACCTTCCTAAATACCTCCTATCCTCTACCACTCTTTTCCTCCCCCCAAACATCCCAGGTACAAGCGGGTACTCTCCACTGAATCCACCAGAAGAAAATAATCTCCATGCCGGACATCAGTAAGGTAATTACCTTTGCATCCATTAACGCACACGGGCTCAATTCCCCGAGATCCAGACATCCTATACTACATAGACTCAAAAAACAAAAAGCAGAAGTATTATTTATCCAAGAGACACACTTTAAACCTAACAAACTTCCGAACTTTGAAAGATCAAGTTACGATAATTGGTACCATGCCACATCTACTCAGTCAGGCTCGAGGGGGGTTTCCATTGCTATTCAGAGAGGAGTCTCATTCCAGTTACGGGAATCTCTAATAGACCCACAGGGGCGATATATCTGTGTGAAGGGACTTTTAAATGGCTCGTTGATGACCCTTTGTAGCTTATATGCACCTAATAAAAAATTGATGAAATGGTTAATCTCGACCCTAAAAAAGATAGAGCAATTTAGGGAGGGTGTGCTCTTGATCGGAGGGGATCTAAATATAGCATTGGAACCGATGCTGGACACCTCAAAGCAAAAAAGTGCTTTCTCTCCTAGAGATCGATCAAGATTGTGCACTACTCTCAATTCAATGCAGTTAATCGACTCTTGGAGATATTTGAACCCATCCGTGAGAGACTACACCTTCTACTCCAACCCCCATAAGTCCTATCACCGTATAGATTACATTCTCGTGCCACGATCACTCCTTCCCAGACTGTCCGAAGCTAATATAACCCCTAACGTATATTCAGACCACGCTACCGTATTACTGTCCATAAACATATCCAAATCACACGGAGGAGCCAGATCTTGGCAGATTAATGAATCATTACTTGACCTACCAGAGGTGCGATCACGACTTAACAACAGACTGCAACAATACTTCCAACAAAATGAAACAGAGGAAATCTCACACCAAACGCTTTGGGAGGCACATAAAACAGTACTAAGAGGTGAACTTATCTCCATAGCTTCCTATTACAATAAAAAGAGGCATCAGAAAGTTCAGAGCTTATATGACGACATAGCTGAGCTAGAGATGAGACACAAAAAAAATACAGATCAGGCTACTCTGGAATCTCTGATTGCTAAGAGACAAGAATTGAAAGATATCATTAATGCCAACTCTGCAAAATGGTATGCGACATGGAAAAATAGGATGTTTGTACATGGAGATAAGGCCTCTAAATTCCTTATCACGCAGCTCCGTAAAAGGCAAGCTCGCACACAAATACATTCCATTAAGAATGCTCATGGTGTGACAGCACAGAATACCACACACATAGAGACAGCATTCCTAGAATATTATAAACAGTTATATAATCTACGCCCAAGTGACACCGAAGCCACTAAACTTCAGAGAAAATTAGACACTGTTACTTTTCTACAGAAATTGAACCTTCCTGCACTAACACAACTCCAACAACAAAAGCTAACTAAGCCCTTTACACAGAGTGAGCTCCAGTCTGCCCTGTCGAAGTGCCCCAAAGGTAAAGCCCCCGGACCAGATGGTTTTTCGGCACAATATTACAAAACCTTCGCTTCACTCCTCCTGCCTCGTCTCCTAAGGTTATGTAATGATACGTTAGAGGGACGTCCACTCCCACAACAAATGTTGGAAGCAAAAATCTCCTTAATACACAAAGAAGGCAAGGATCCGACCTCCTGTAGCAGTTACAGACCAATATCATTGCTAAATGTGGATCTGAAACTCCTAGCCAGTATGATTGCAAGAAGGATCGCCGAATTCTTGCCAGATTTGATATCACTAAACCAGACAGGTTTCGTGGGCGGGAGAGAGGGAAGAGATAATACCCATAAAATACTACATCTCCTTCAATATACTAAAGCGCACAAACTTCCATTAGTATTGCTGGGCACAGATGCTGAAAAGGCCTTCGACAGGGTGGACTGGGCTTACCTAGAGGAAACACTCTTACACTTCGGTTTCCCACCCATAATAGTTACGGCCATCATGGCAATGTACCAAAACCCAACCGCACGTATTAAAATCAATAATTCATTAACACAAAGGTTTATTATCCATAACGGAACCAGACAGGGCTGCCCGTTGTCCCCACTACTGTTCATCCTGGCGCTAGAACCCCTATTGATTTCTATACAGGAAAATAAAGAAATAGAGGGTATTAAAATAAATAAATCACAATTTAAAACGGCAGCCTTTGCTGATGACTTACTGGTCCTTTTGACTAATCCACTAAAGGGACTCCCAGCCTTGGTGGCCCTGATGGGGAGATATGGCAACCTCTCTGGTTTCAAGATAAACATGTCCAAATCCGAAGCTCTAGACCTAAATATAACTACACACTCATTGACAAAACTGAAAAAACTATATCCATTCACTTGGCCTAAGTCCCATATTACTTACCTCGGAGTGAAGATAGGCAGATCGGATACAGATTTGTTTAGATTGAATTTTCCGCATCTACTCGACTCTGTAATAGCTCTTGTCAAACAATGGAGAGACTCCTACTTGTCGTGGATGGGGAGGAAAAATATAATAAAAAGTCTGATCCTGCCTAAATTCACCTACTTATTTCAGATGCTACCCATAAAAATACCATTATCCTATCTTCAAAAAGTGAACTCTCTTATTTCCACGTACATTTGGAAAAATAAGAAACCACGCATATCCTATCGTCTACTGTCGCTCTCACGGAAGGATGGAGGAATGGGCGCCCCGGACATCAAACGATACTATAGAGCGGCCATTTTAACTAGAACAGTAGATATAATCCGTAGCTCCAAGGATAAACAATGGCTCGAGGTGGAGGAAGCGCTCTCCCCTCTCCCCCTTAGATATCTATTCTTAATACCGATGCGCCTAAATCAAGATGACCGTATACTAAATCCACACACAAAAATTACTCTCAAAATATGGCAAGATTCCATAAACATTCTGGCCCCGCCTCTATCCCCCTTACTTAAACTCTCAGACATTCTCGCCCACTCATTGACACGTCCAGGACAGTTGGAGGGAGAATTAAAATATTCCAACATCTATGTAGACCAATTAATGCAGGAGGGAACTCTTCTCCCATTATCGGAACTACAACAAATTCCAGGCCTGTCGTCTTTAAATTTCGTCCATTATGGCTCCATCAATGCAATTCTAAAACGTCATATTAAAAAAACTAACCTAACTAGAGCTTTAACATCCTTCGAAATGCTTTGTGCCAAGACCTCTAAGCCCAGAAAAATATACTCCACCATTTATCAAGCCTTAGTGACTTCTGACAAGGTCCTAAAAAGAGCATATGTCTCACATTGGGAGAGAGACTTGGGTTACAATTTCACAACGTCCCAGATTAACCACATATACAAGCAATCCCATGGCCCATCCCAGTGTGTCCGTGCACAAGAAAACACATTTAAAATAATTGCCAGATGGTACCACACACCAATACGGAGCTCTGGTTGGTGCGAGAATGCTAACACCCTGTGCTGGCGATGTGGAGCAGGCCCTGGTAACTACCTTCATATCTGGTGGCAATGCCCTACCATAATGGTATTCTGGCGGCAAGTTGAGAACCTAATTAGCACTGTAATACGAAAGAGTCTAATATTAAAACCAGAGACAGCCTTACTGAATTTTTGTATCTGGCCTGACCATCAAAAAGCATCTCTTTTAGCCCAACACATACTTAATGCAGCAAAACTACTAATACCGACACACTGGAAAACTACTGGTCTCCCGACACTGTTGCAACTAAAGGACAAGATACACTCATTGTACCACGTGGCCGAAACGGTGTCCGTGGTGAACCATTCCCGAGCCACCTTTTTGGATGTTTGGCAACCATGGATCAAATATAGAACCTCAAACTTGAATATATAAATAACCCTATGAAAACAGTAACACACGCCTGCTTGTACCTACCCCCCCCCCCCCCCTACTAGATTACCCCCCCCTCCCTCCCCACATACCTTACTCAAATACCCCTATTTCTACTATGTTTATTCTAACCCCTCTCTACCTTAGCTTATTTCTCCTTGTTAACGTTATTTACCGTTTGTACTTGTTACTGAAAACAACTACTTTAACCTAAGCTCATTAAACAAGCCTGAATTGTTGTACAGATGTTATGACCTATCTACCAGAAGAGCTCGCTTAACTATGCCTTATTTTGATTACGATAGTATGGCTTGTATTTCATATTCTATATGTGATAATATACTATGTATTGTTCATTTTCTCCTAATAAAAAGAATTTGAAAAGAAAAGAAAGGTTCCCCAGGCCTCTACAGGTTTCTCTCCTTTTGAACTGTAATATGGACGACATCCTCAAGGTCTTTGGGCAAAGCAAAAGAAACCTGGTAAGCAGACGTGACCCTCAACCGAAGCGTCATTGAACATGTCGCCGAGATGCAGGAGAGAATTGCAGAGGTGAAGCCCACCTTGAAATGAAGTCTACTTTGAGCCCAAGAAGCAGAGGCAAGAGTATATAATTGCTCTGCAAGGGTGAGGCACATCAGGCCTGGCGACCTTGTGCTGGTATTGATCCCTACTGTCAAAAGCAAATTTGTGGCCAAGTGGCGGGGGCCATATTAAGTAGTCGAGAAACTGGTCAAGGTGAACTCCATGTGTGGCGCCCATGCGGCTAGGCGCCACAGGGTAGTACTACACTTAATATGAAAATGTGTTTTTCCCTGTAAGGTCATCAGCTCAGGGTTCACTCTATGGAGTCTGTATTTACACCCACCTAGGACCACACCACTTAGAATAGGGGGAACCGGTAATTTAGTAGGTCCCATAGGGTGGGGGCGGAGCCTAGGATAGAGTAGTGTGAGGAAAAGTGACAGTTGACAGTTTACCTCAGACGGTGCTGGGAAGGCAGACAGAGAGGTCAGGCCTGACAGCCCAGCTGAGAGGAGGGAGCCCCATCTCTAAGTGGGGGCCCAGGACAGAAGGCAATGGACCAGGACTGGTTGGAGCCGGCTGGTCACGTTAGGGAGCATCGGCGTTGCGGATAGCCAAAGTAGTCAGGTGTTCATCTCTGGCTATAGACCGATGAGCTGCGGGCCCACACTAAACGGGTTGCCGTATGCACCACAAGGTGCCTCGCCCCTCAGGACCACAATAGATCCAGAACCGGTGGGGTAACGGCCCGAATACCGACGTGGTGGGAGAGGTTGTACTCCTCTTGAATCCGGGAAAGGATAACCGTGCCTCATTGAAGGAGATCAGGGGACTGGCGGGAGAGCTCTGCAAGGGTGGAGAGTAAGAAGGACAAGTTTATCCCAGAAAGCCATAGAAAGAAGGACATCCAGAGACTCCATAACAGGGAACCTGGAGCTGGTGACCGACCCCCAGTAAACCGGATTGTACCGTACACCATCATCATTTGCCGGTACCTATTAAAGTGGAGTAAAATTGCTTTGGACTCTGTCTTCCTTACTGTGGTACCCGGAGGGCCCAGCAACAGCAGCAGCTCAGCAGAGGGGTAAGAACTGCAGCACCATCTCCATTACTGCCCTCCCTCACCATCTTCCTTCATTGCTGCCCTGAGGTAAAGCTCCACCTGTGGGGAGATGTACCACACTTTGCTGACTCAACCATCACTTCAGCATCCGGCTGGCAGCGCCGGTACCATATTACCGGGAACTACAGGTGGTGTCACGATCCCTGTAAGTAACCCCTTATCCCCCATCATCAACATCTACCCCAGTTGATTACCAGGGCACGGCACTGGGATCCTGTCCATCCGTGACTTCCTATTCAGCAGACCCGGTGTCCGAGTTCCCCTTCTGCCCCTGGCCGTATCACATAATCCATCAACCAGGTAGAAGAAAGCCCTACCTGGTGTACCACGTCAACTTGATTAAGTCATGCTGAGACAGTGAAGCTGTGGAAACCCACATGTCTTGTAGCTAAGATGGAAGCTGACATCAAGCATGTAACAATGGTGGAGATGCTGTCACAGGCTCAGAAAAAACAATATCAGGAGTTGCTTCACCACAAAAGAGATCTCTTTTTGGAATTGCTAGGGTGTATGCAGATTTTAGAACACAAAGGTCTGACTGAACCACATGTGAGGGTTAACCTGAAGCCATACCGGATCCCTGTAGCTCAACGAGAAGTGATTTCGAAATAAGTGAAGAGAATGTTAACTCTCAGCGTGATTGAGAAATCCAAATGTGACTGGTGCAGACTCATTGTACTTCTACCAAAGTCAGATGGATAATGGCAGTTTTGTAGTGATTTTAACAAGGTAAATGAAGTCTCCAAATTTGACACCTATCCGATGCCATTAAAGGCTGGGACTAGCAAGGTATATCACCACTCTTGACCTGACAAAAGAATACCAATGTCTCAGAGTGGCACGGAATTGTTGTTTCAAGTACACTAGGGTGCTGTTTGGGCTGCAGGGAGCTCCAGCCACCTTCCAGAGGGCCATGGACTGAATCTTAGCCTGCCATAGGAAGTATGCCACAGGTTATCTGGATGATATTGTGATCTTCACTTCAGATTTGGTAAGTCACCTGCAGAAGGTCCAGGCAGTGATGGATGCACTGAGGAAGGCAGGGTTTACAATAAATCGGAAAAAGTGATCCATAGGGAAAGTTGAGGCCAGCTACTTGGGCTATATCATCGGGAGGGCAAGCCACAATTAATAAAGTGGAGGCAATTCAGAATTATCCATAACCCCTCATTAAAGGCACAAATTCATCAATGGCCAAGTAGACTTTGGAAACAGAGATGGCTTTCCAGGAGTTGACGTTAGCTCTGTGTAGGCAACCAGTGTTAATGGTGCCTGATTTCACTAAGGAGTTTGTGCTTCAGACTGACGCTTCAGAGGTTGGATTGGGAGCTGTGTTGTCACAGAAAATAAATGGCGAGGAGCATCCGATCCTGTACCTGAGTAGGAAACTTTCCTCCTGTGAGAGAAACTATGCCATAGTAGAGAAGGAATGCTTAATCATCAGATGGGCAGTTGACACTTTAAAATATTACCTGCTAGGCCGAAAGTTCAGATTATTGTAAGACAAGCGCCACTGAAGTGAATGAGAGACAGGAAAGTGAAGAATGCTATGGTGACCAGATGATTTCTAGCACTTCAAAATTTCAATTTCCATGTACAGCACAGTCCTGGGAAATTACATGGAAATGCAGATGCCCTGTCAAGGCTCCCCTGTATGCTGTCAGAAGGTCCCAAAGTGGGCAGAGGGGAAAATATGTAAGGTGATCATGGGTAAAGTACAAGAGGGGAGATATGTCTCCTCTAGGTTGCTAAACTTGGTGATGTGAACCTAGATGTAATGCTCCAGTATAATAGGTACTGAGAGAGTTAAATTGTCTGCATTAGGGTTGGGTTTGTAGTGAACAGCTCAAGAGATGGGTGAGATGGCTGTTCACCATATCTCCACCTAGTAGTGTGCTCCACAAGATAAAAGCAAAGCCTCTGGAGTCACTCAGATGTTCTGTGTTTGGAGGGAACAGACCTCAATATTGTTAGTCTCAGTGAGCTGAGAGGGGAACCCTGTACCTCTGTGGGTGAAATCTGCAGTTATATGGACTCTCTTTATAGTCTGTTGTTTTTTCTGTGTCATTGAGTGAGTTGATCTACCACAGAAGGTACATGAATAGAATGGAAAATGTGGCTGTAGGCTGCTGTATTGGTGTGGCCTGTACGGTTGACAAATTGGACAAGTACAACAGGTGCCAAAAAAAAATTCACATTTAAATATACACATTTTTTTCCTTGTCTTTTCCACAAAATTCAAACCATAAATTATATAAGAAAAAGTACAATGTTCTGTAGGTACATCACTAAAAAAGCCAGTCCCTGCAGCAGTGTGCTTAATTAAGGTGCCATGTGTAGATGTAAAAAGTAATTAATGAAATAGTGTAAAAATAAAATTGTTTCCAACAATCACACTTTGTGAAGTAGACCGTTACAATTACAGTTAGGGCCAGAAATATTTGGACAGTGACACAATTTTCGCAAGTTGGGCTCTGCATGCCACCACATTGGATTTGAAATTAAACCTCTACAACAGAATTCAAGTGCAGATTGTAACATTTAATTTGAAAAGTTGAACAAAAATATCTGATAGAAAATGTAGGAATTGTACACATTTCTTTACAAACACTCCACATTTTAGGAGGTCAAAAGTAATTGGACAAATACACATAACCCAAACAAAATATTTTTATTTTCAATATTTTGTTGCGAATCCTTTGGAGGCAATCACTGCCTTAAGTCTGGAACCCATGGACATCACCATGGACATCACTGGATTTGAGCAAGTGAAATGCATTGGGTTAAGATCTGGTGATTGACTTGGCCATTGCAGAATGTTCCACTTTTTTGCACTCATGAACTCCTGGGTAGCTTTGGCTGTATGCTTGGGGTCATTGTCCATCTGTACTATGAAGCGCCGTCCAATCAACTTTGCAGCATTTGGCTGAATCTGGGCTGAAAGTATATCCCGGTACACTTCAGAATTCATCCGGCTACTCTTGTCTGCTGTTATGTCATCAATAAACACAAGTGACCCAGTGCCATTGAAAGCCATGAGGCTATGCATTACAGAGCTATGATTCCTAAACCCTTTCTCCGATTTGGATGTGGAAACTCTCATATTGCAGCTATGAGTGTGCACTTTCAGCCCATATTATATATATAATTGTATTTCTGAACATGTTTTTGTAAACAGCTAAAATAACAAAACTTGTGTCACTGTCCAAATATTTCTGGCCCTAACTGTAAATCCCTCAATTTTGGGGAATTTCATTTTGCACTTTTAAAAAACTATTATATCCCACTTTCAAAAAACAATTGTACATGAAATGCAAAAACAAGTATCGTTGCTTACAACAAGCATGCACACCCTCTGACACTGATTTCAGATTTTTTTCTACATAAACTATTTTCCTATGTGCCTACTGCCATTTGTTGCCTCAAAAATGGGGAAAAAATGTGTAATTGTAATTCAAATGAAGCAGCAAAGATGCCAATTATACCACATCCCTAATCAATCATAAGCTGGGGTCACACATAGAAATCCATTTTTGGAAGTGATTTTCATCACCAATCCGTTTTTTATAGGGTGCTTTTTGAGCCTCCTGCACCCCTGAACGTTTTTGGACTTAGTCACTTTTTCATTAAAAACGCATATGCGTTAACGCATGCGTTAACGCAGGTGCCTATATGTGCCATGCGTTAACGCATGCGTTTCCCATAGGGCCCCATGTTAAAAAAACGCATGCGTTTTTTTAACTGATGCCAAAAACGTTGCTAGCAACGTTTTTGGCTCAAAAACGGACAGAGCAATGTTTTGAGGTCCAGAAAAAAACGGACAGGGTGTTTATTACATCCAATGCATTTTTCTGTCAGTTTTTGGACTTAGAAAAAAAATGACAAAAATGAAGCCAAAAACGGACCAGGGGCTTATGTGTGACCCTAGCCTGACCCTAGCCATACTGAGTCTTATTGCTGCTCTTAGCAATTCTCCTATCTCACTCTTCCCAATCAATTGCATTTTTGTATTATTCACAAAATAGTTATTTCATGTGATTCTCTGCTGTAAATATTCAACATATTACTGCATGGAAATAATTGTCCAATGCTTTAGAACTCTTATCTTCCTGTTTCTATAGCTGAGATTGATTGTTGTGAGCTCTGACATATCCTCTCTATCTTAAATCACCTTAAAATTTTTGCTGCATTCCCTTCCTCAGCTTTTATAGTGTCCAAAATGGTCCCTTCCAGTTAGTTGTGCTATATCATGGAATGTGATAAGTGCAAGCTAATATAGTGAAGCCTATAGTGTTGCTCTTTAGGCCATGTCAGCCCTCTTTGACCCCTGGAATATTCTGTAATGGGTAAAAAGACAACAGACTTTTTTTGGTGTTTTGTTTAAAGCAAATTGCAAAATCTTCAAAATCACCGTGACCTGATATTTTAATAAAATTGAAGTCCAACAGTGAAAGAAACAACACTGTAGTGGTGCTTTAACCTTCCTAGCGGTATTCCCAAGTATGACTCGGGGTTACCTTTCACTGTCAGAAGCAGTAATCCCAAGTCACACTCAGGTTTACCCGCGTGTAGTTCCGCAGCTCACCGTGAGGACCGGGGGGGGGGGATTGCTATCGGTAGTGCGGTCGCGGCTCCGGGGGGGTGCTGTCGGCAGTGCGTACGCGGCCATTACAGTCGCAGACCAAGGGGCGGGGGCAGTGGTGTTGTTCATGCCAGCAGCAGTTAAGTCAGGGTTAGAGTAGGGTTAGGGTTAGGACTAGGGTTAGGGTTAGGGCCAGGGCTATTGTTAGGAGTAGGGTTAGAGTTAGGGTTAGGGCTAGGGTTAGGGTTAGGGCTAGGGTTAGGGTTAGAGCCTGGGCTGCAGATGAAAGAAAGGGCGGGAACACCCAAGGGAAGCAGGAGTTACCCTCCTCTCCTCTGTCACAGGGACACGGGGACCTCCTACTGATGCTTGAGAGGCCCCTACCCAGTCGGGCAGAGGCTCATTGGAGGCGGAACTGGGCGGGAAATAAAAAAGTATAACATTTCGGCCCATAATAAAAAAGTATACAATTTCTGCCCATAAAAGAAATTTTTTACCAAAAAAATGGTACCACATTTAGTACAAAATTCCTGACATAATCATATCGCCAGGGAGGTTAAAATGTATTATTATAGTAGTTATACTGAACGGAATGTATACAAAATTAAATCATTGCATAATAATAATAATAATAATAATAATAATAATAATAATATACAGATAGCTACTTTTTGTGAAGGTACTCTTTAAATTTATATTTAAAAATTATTTTTAATTTTTTTCTATATTATAAAACTAAATATGCAGTAAATCAAAGAAAAATATTTGTGTGAGATACATTAATATAGCTTTTAGAACAAAAAAATGTTTCATCATGGCATCTTCTCATAAGCTTATGCTTCCTTGACTTGCTCCTGTCTGTCATGTTTACTTTAGGCTTCTTGACAGGGTTAAGAAATCCCTTGGTCAGTGCTGTCAAGAATTCATCTTGTTCCCTTCAAAGAAAACACAATATCATACAGTCTTGTACCTCTTTCAGGCAGTGTCAGAGAGGATGTTCACTTTGAAGAATATTAAAATACATCAAAAGTAGAGATTGATAGACAATTATATTTACAGTCCCACCATTGAATATTGGGTGCAAGCCTGTGGACACTGAGCTGAGGTCCACTACATAAAATAAAGAAGGAAAGCAGCCCTCTAAATAAAATGTACAAAACATTGAACATACTTTTATTGACCGGTAGAATGTAAACTATTATGGTCTGATGAGTCCTCCGTCTTTGATGGTACCTGGTCCTAATTTTTTGAAACGTAGAGTCTCCTTCTTGTTTTATTGCTGAATTTAGCAGGGCTCTGTGAGCACGGTGCCTATATGTGTCACTCATCCTCATGTTAGTAATGAATATTTAATCTTAAAATGCTAGGACATGACCTATTCCAGATCTTGTGCCATGCAAGGCATAATCTTGTGTAAATTGATGCCTCTTTGGTGGTATCTGGTCCTATTTTTTTTTTTACAGTGGAGACTGTTATTGGGATTTCTTTGTTATGTGTTTTATGAATTTATCAGGGCTCTTTCTGCACCATGACTACAACTGTCACTCATCTCCCTGTGTTTGATCAATGTTGAAGCTTGAAATACTGGACCAGGCTTTGTCCCATTCATCCATAATGCACATCATGAGATTTTTAACTCTGGGGAATAGATGTCACTTTTCCTGGTATCTTCACCTAATTTGAGCTGTTCTAATAGTTTTTGGGCCCCTTTGAAGGTATTTTCTAGGCCCTTGATCTTGCCTCTCATTGATTTCAATGGGTCTCGGAAGTTTGGCGAATTCTTCGCCAATCTATTTGGCGAACATATGCCTGTTCGATTAATTGAACCCAAACTTTAAGAGGTCTGCTTATCTCTAATCCCCACCCTCTGAAGATGTCCTGAATCAATGGCATTGTGAGAATCTGTGATTAGATGTGATCGATGCCACAGGACCCTACTTATGCCCCTGCCGGCTGTTGCTAACTCCTGTGATAGGAGTCATCATTTGAGGATGGTGGTAGAAGCAGGGTGAATGACACCAACACCACCCTACAACTTCTGTCATCCTGATGATGCTTCATTTTGCAAATCTTCTCAATCGAAAAGTGTAAGGCTTTAGCTATTAGCTCTTTAGGAAGAAATGTAGGACATTTTATTTAAAGTAATCTACATAAGTGCTTAGGATGTAAAAATGGATATTAACCAAATATATTTTAGGTACTGGATCCCCTTTGATGTCAGAAATTGCTGATATTTCGAATTATATATGTCTTTAAAATGCAGGGGCTTTATTTTAAACTTTTAAAATATGCTAATTATGTGGGTGATAATTTTTATCATGAGTTGTGAGTATGTTTCACTATTTTTACTCAGTTTAATGTTGTCATGTATGCTTCATAAAAACCTACACTAGGATGAAACGTAGCAACAATACACTAGGTGGAATACATATTTATTGATTCTTTTCTAACAACACATTTAGATGCTGACTATTTTTATATAAATTTAGATTTTTTAACAAGTTGAACTCCTTGAATTATTATTCTGCTGCTGGCTGCCATACATTTGTTTGCACCTTTGGACTGACTTTGTATTTCCATGCTTGAAACCCTTTTTTGAAAACTCCCATAGTGGAAATGCACACTAAAACCTCATTCAGCTGTCCGTGTTTAAACGCGTGTGTGAAAAAATGGTAATGGTGTCAGCAGTGTTTTGGATCAGTGTGATATCTGTGTATCCATTTTTACCATCAGTGTAACATTAGTGTTTTTCATGGATGGATAAATAAATAAATTACAAAGCTTCTTCTATTCTTTGCTTTGTTAAAGTGAAACTGTCTCCAATTTGGGCATTCTAAACTGTGCCCACCAGCTGTAACATGATGTAATTGGAGTTCCTGTAACCCCTCTATGTGCCCAGACGTCCCCTTGCATTCCTCAGAAATGAACTTTTATTCTCTCCCGTGCTGTATGTAAATGACTCCTGAAAAGGTCTGGGGGGGGTCTGCTCTCTGTGGTCCTCGCCACCCTGCTGCCTGCAAAACTTGCCCCGCTCTAATGAAACCGCCGCCCCTCCTGTATATGCATGTTGCGTGACAGGCACTACTCTCGCGTCTGCGCAGTGGCATGAGTTACCATTGAAGACGCAGTGCCCGAAGTCTCACAAGATTCTACTGCACAGGAGCGAGACTTCACAAATCTCGTGAAACTTCAGGCACTGTTCAGCTTCAATGGACCATGGTGACCCGCTCCACTGTGCAGGCGTGAGAGTAGTGCCTGTCACTAGTGATGGGCGAGTCCTAAATTACTCGGAATCGTTTGACTCTAGCGAGTCCGAGCCCGGGACTCGCTACTCGTTGCGAGTCTAGCGAGTCCAATGTTAATGAATGGGGAAGCGAGTAATAGCGAGTAGTGTGCGATTTACAAATCACAGATGTGTCTCGGAAGCTTCAGCCTGAAGCAATCCTAGTTTTGTCAGAGACTCTGACAAAACTAGGATTGGCATTGACTTGCATTGGACTCGTTTACTGTGCAAGTAATCGCTGGGAAACTCGCACAGTAAGGAGTCAGGCTGTCTGCTCTGTACAGGCTGCCGCAGCTCCAGGGTCCTAGAGCCCGCCTGCTCTTCCTGTGTGTAGCAGAGCTGAGATTGTTCTCAGTCTGCTCATTCCCTGTGCATAGACATCTATATCTATGCACAGGGATGTAGCAAGAGAGGACATCGCATTTTTGACTACGTCGGACGGAAGAGGATTTTTTTAATTAAAGATGGAGTCCCTAATGACTTTTTTTTTTTATTTCTAATAAAAAATTTTCTCTGTGTTGTGTTTTTTTTAAAACAATTTAATAGAAATTTATGGCGGTCATGTCTAATATTGGCGTGACCGCCATAAATTTAGGGCTTAGGGCCAGCTGATAATACAAAGCTGGCCCTAACCTCTTTATTACCCAGCGTGCCACTGCCACCAGGGCCGCTGGAAGAGCGTGGTTCAGCGCCAGAGGATAGCGCTTCAATGAACGCGCCATCTTCTGGGGCGGCTGCGGGCTGAAATTTGCAGCCGGGGGTGCCCAGAAAGCTTGGGCCTCCCTGCGCTGCGGATTCCAGCCCCAGCTGCTTAGCTGTACCTGGCTAGACATAGAAATTGCGTGGAGCCCCACGCATTTTTTTTTTATTATTTCATGAAATTCATGAAATAATAAAAAAAAAGGGCTCCCCTGTATTCTTGTGTCTGGCCAGGTACAAATAGGCACCTGGGGGTTGGGGGCAGCCCGTCGCTGCCTGCTGGATCTGGCTGGTTCCAGAAATACGGCGAAGCCCATGTAATTTTTTTTTTTATAAATCAATAAAACAATCCTAAAAAAGGGACTGCATCTTTATTAACCCCTCGCCCATGGTCCAGGAATTATTAAAGATGCAGTCCCTTTTATTTATATTGTTTTATGCCCCCAACCCCCAGGTGCCTATTTGTACCTGGCCGGACACAAGAATATAGGGAGCCCTTTTTTTTAATTATTTAATTAAAATTAAATTTAATGAAAAAATTAAAAAAAAATGCGTGGGGATCCGCGCAATTGCTATGTCTAGCCAGGTACAGCTAAGCAGCTGGGGGCTGGAATCCGCAGAGTAGGGAGGCCCAAGCTTTCTGGGCACCCCCCGCTGCAAATTGCAGCCCGCAGCCGCCCCAGAAGATGGCGCGTTCATTGAAGCGCCATCCTCTGGCGCTGAACCCCGCTCTTCCAGCGGCCCTGGTGGCGGTGGCACGCTGGGTAATAAAGGGGTTAATATGTATTAAGCCCGAGATTCTTAATGTCAGGCCACGTTTGACCCGGCCACTAAGAATCTCCAATAAAGGGTTAAAAAAACACAACACAGAGAAAATTTTTTATTAGAAATAAAAAAAAAAGCCATTAGGAACTCCATCTTTAATTAAAAAAATCCTCTTCCGTCCGACGCAGTCCAAAACGCGATGTTCTCTCTGCTACATCCCTTTGCATAGATATAGATGTCTATGCACAGGGAATGAGCAGACTGAGAACAATCTCAGCTCTGCTACATCCGGCAGCAGGCGGGCTCTAGGACCCTGGAGCTGCGGCAGCCAGCACAGAGGAGACAGCCTGACTCCTTACTGTGCGAGTTTCCCAGCGATTACTTGCACAGTAAACGAGTCCAATGCAAATCAATGGCAATCCTAGTTTTGTCAGAGTCTCTGACAAAACTAGGATTGCTTCAGGCTGAAGCTTCCGAGACACATCTGCGATTTGTAAATCGCACACTACTCGCTATTATTCGCTTCCCCATTCATTAACATTGGACTCACTAGACTCGCAACGAGTAGCGAGTCCCGGGCTCGGACTCGCTAGAGTCAAGCGATTCCGAGTAATTTAGGACTCGCCCATCACTAAACACAATCAAAATTTGGACTCCATCTTTATTTTTACCCGACGTAGTCCAAAACGAAGGTCCCATGACGCTCGATCGCCTCTGCTACTTCCAGAGATTGCAGCAAGGGATCAAGTGTCCTCTTGTTGCAGTCTCTGGTGTCATAGTAATGGTGCACTGTATGGCAGATCATTGACATACAGTGCACCATCAGTGACACCAGAGACTACAACAAGGGATCAAGCGTCCTCTTGTTGTAGTCTCTGGGGTTACGGTGATGATGCACTATATGACAGATCATTGAATTACAGTGCACCATCACAGTTATCCCAGAGACTACAACAAGAGGAAACTTGATCCCCTGTTGTAGTCTCTGGGGTCCCGGTGATAGTGCACTCTATGGCAGATTATTGGCATACAGTGCACCATGACTGACAGCAGACTACAACAAGAGGACACTTGATCCCTTGTTGTAGTCTTTGGTGTCAGTGATGGTGCACTGTATGGCAATGATCTGCCATACAGAGCACTATTACTGGGACCCCAGAGACTACAACAAGGGATCAAGTGTCCTCTTGTTGTAGTCTCTGGTTTCACTGATGGTGCACTGTATGGCAATGATCTGCCATACAGTGCAACATCACCGTTACCTGGGAGACTACAACAAGAGGATACTGTGACTGGGACTGTGCACTCCCTCTTCCTGGATGCTAAGTGCTGTGACAGAGCGCTGGAAGCATGATAGCTGTGCAGGGCACCGCTGCCTGCTTCTGCCTGCTGCTTCTCTGCAGCCCGATGTCCCTGCATGCATATCTGGCTGCAGAGAAGGATCTGACAGTGGGACAGAGCGGCTCGCTGTCCCCGCTGTCAGATCCTTCTCTGCAGCCCAATCTCCTTGCAGGGACACCGGGCTGCAGAGAAGCAGCAGATGGAAGCAGGCGGCGGGCGGGTACAATGCCCTGCACTGCCGCCATTATGTTTCAGCTGAAGGGAAGTGATTATCAGGTCACTCTCCATCAGCGTGGAGAAGGCGATTCCCGCCACTCCAGCGGTCCAACCTATGGAAGGGGCTGTGAAAACCCCTTCCATAGCTGGAGACAGAATCATGGTGATTGACTGTTCAAACAGCCAATTGCCGGGATCCTGGGGGCGTGGCGGGGAATCCACCCCCCCTGACCTCAAGGAATCACAGAGCACCAGGGCCCGATGGTGGTTACAGCGGCAACGGTGCCACGGTAACCGCCATGACGTTGTACAACGTCAAAAGTCGGGAAGGTATTAAATGTGTTTTTCACTAAAATATTACATTTTAAAGTTAATTTTAATGAACAGATTTTAGAATAATAATTCATTTCACAAATGGATGTGTTGAAAAAAAATGTGCCTGTGCTGAGATAATTAATATATGTGTCCCTGCTATGTACTGTTTAATAGATGGGTCTGATCATGCAGGGCCATGGTCTGATCATACCACATCTCCTGGGCGGGGGAGGAAGCCAACTAGCATACAGACAATAAGGCTGGAATCACACTGTTCGTGTGATATGTGACTAATTTGGACGTGTCACAGAGGATTAACTTGGAAAAACCTTCCCCTCTCTAGACCGGACTGTCAGCTGCTTGTGTTTCTAAGCAGCTCCAGACTCCTAAAGGTCAGTCCAAGTTATTCATCCATTACACCAGAGGTCCCCAACTTCAGGCCTCAAGGCCCACCAACAGTGCAGGTTTTCAGGATCTCCTTAGTACTGCACAGGGCTTGGAATCATTACCTGTGCAGATGATCACATTAGAACCTGTGCAATACTAAGGAAATCCTGAAAACCTGCACTGTTGGCGGGCCTTGAGGCCTGGAGTTGGGGACCTCTGCATTACACGTCCGACTTAGTCGCATATCACACGGACAGCCTAAGGATTGAAGTCATAGCTGATTCTTTTTGTGAGATAAAACATTTCCTTGCCTGCTTTTGAAAAAAAAATTTCCTCAAAGAAATAATTATTTGCAATCCCAAATCTACATACCTTTTACTTCCTCCCCTGTCCAGGGGATGTGGTATAATCAGACCATGTCCCTGTACTGTCAGAAACAGCCATTTACACAGTGCAGGGCAGAGACACATATGTAAGATTATCTCAGCACAGGAGCGTTTTTTTAAACGCACCCAATTGTGGAACTTATTATTATTTCAAGATCTAATGATTAAAAAGAACTTTAAAATTATCTTTGAAAAAACCCTTTAAATAGGCCAGATCAGAGATAGCACACACATAAAATCAGTGCTCTCTACGTTTTTTGATATTGGTTCTTTTCAGCCATAATAACGAAAAAAAAAAATGGACGTGTGAATTACACCTTATATTACAATGGGAGTGTTGAATCCGTGAAAAATAGGAATACAACACATAAGTACAATGTAGACATGTGAATGAGGCCTAAAATTGCTTATTTTAGCAACCCATATACAGTTATGGCTGAAAGCACCCCTGAAATTGTTCCTGAAAACTAGATATTTCTCATAGAAAGTTATTGCAATTACACGTTTATTTCATTTGTGTTTATTGGAACAAAACACAAAAAAGCAGAGAAGAAAATGGCAAATTGGACATAATTTCACACAAACCATCAAAAATAGGCCAGACAAAAATGTCACCTTGCTAAAGTTCCAACTCACCTGTGGCAAGTAACAGATGTGAGCAATATAAAAATCACACCTAAAACCAAATAAATAGGGGAGAAGTTGACTCAAATATATAATACAATATCAATAGTCTCAAGATTGCAAATCCATCTTCAGAAATCTTGATATTGTTTTGTTCACGGTACACAACATAATCAAAACGTTTACAACCTGTTGTACTGTACTATAGCTAATCTCCCTGGAAGTGAACAGAAGAGAAATATTAATGAAAGTTTGGAATATATCATAGTCCAGATGGTGGATAAGCAGCCAGAATCATGTTCCAAAAAAATTCAAGAGGTCCTGCAGGCTCAGGGGGTGTCAGTGTCAGTGTCAGCGTAAATTATATCAGTCAACATTTGAATAAAGCAAAACACAATGTCAGGAGTCCCAAGAATGGCCCCATGCTGATACAGAAATATAAAAAAGCCAGAATGCAGTTTGCCAAAATGTGCATGAGTAAGCCAAAATCTTCATGCAAAGCATCTTGTAGACAGACGAGACTAATGCTGCTTTCACATCACGGATTTTGCAGATCTGATGCTGTCCAAAAATCGGACAGCATCGGATCCAAATTTGGCCCCATGCAGCCCTATGGGCATCGGACCGAATTTGATGTGCACTAAATGCCATCCGATTTGGTCCGATCAGATGCTGTCCGATTTTATTATCGGTGCAAAAATCGGAGCTTGCTTTGATTTTTGCACCGAAAATAAAATCTGACAGATTCGGATCGGACCAAATCGGATGGCATTTAGTGCACATCCGATCTGACCCGATCCCTATAACATGGGGCCCTATGGAGAAGGGTCCGAGGAAACATCTGATGTCTCCTCGGACCCTATTTTACTGTACTGAGCATGCTCAGTACAGTAAAAATGCTCAACTGGGAGCGCAGGGGTTAAAAAAAAAAAAAAAAAGTTTATTTTCACCTCCCCCCGAGCCCCCGCCGTCTCCTGCCATCTTCTTTGAGGCTCCCGGTGGCTCATGCAGGTTCCCGGTGGCTGCAGAGGTCTTCCTCTGCTGTTCAGGACCTGGGGTGATGTCACAGTCATGTGACTGCGGGTTACCATGGTGAACCCGCGGTCACGTGACTGTGACATCACCGCAGGTCCTGAACAGCAGAGGAAGACCTCTGCAGCCACTGGGAACCTGCATGAGCTACCGGGAGCCTCCAAGAAGACGGCTGGAGACGGCGGGGCTCGGGGGGAGGTGAGAATAAACTTTTTTTTTTTTTCTTTTTTTTTTCAGCCCGGAGGCGCCGATTTTATGCCGGAATCGGGTGCCTATTTGGCACCCGATTCCAGGCATCAGAAGGGAGCCGATGCTGTCCGATTTATATCGGACAGCATCGGCTCCCTCAAAATCGTAATGTGAAAGTAGCCTTAGACAGAGCTTTTTGGTTAAAGCACATCATTTTACAGTTTACTGAAAAGGGAATGTGGCCTACAAAGAAAAGAACACGGTACCTACAGTCTAATATGGGGAAGGCTCAAAGTGGTATTGGGGTTGATTTGCTGCCTCTAAAAACTGATTGCTATCAGTGGGAGAAACAAAATAATAATGTTGTAGCTGTGCTATCTTTTAATGGCTAACAAAAATAAAATAATTGATGTTACAAGGCAGCAAGCTTTTGAGACTTCACACATCTCTTTATCAAGCATGGAAGAGACGTGAGCAGTCTCGAAAACTTGCTGCTTTGTAACATCACTTATTTTATTTTTGTTAGCCGTTAAAAGGTATTACAAGTAGTAGATTATTATTATGTTTCTCCCACTGGGAGCAATCAGTCTTTTTCAACTGGATAACACGGTTCCAAAACCTTTTCTCTTTGCTGCCTCTGGCACTGGGTGCCTTGAATGAGTATGCAAACCATCATGATATCTGAAGATCATTAGAGGATTTTGCTTCATAGGTAGCGTCTAGTATCAGAAAGCTGGGTTTGAGACCTGGAGCAGTTTGCAAAGGTAGAGTGGTCTAAAATTCCAGTTGATAGGTGTACGAAGCTAGTGGATGGTTATAGGAAGAGATTAACAGCAGTTATTTATTCCAAAGGGTGTGCAATCAACAATTTTGTCCATCCCATTTTCAAACATTTATGTAGTGATGGGCGAATCCTAAATTACTCGGAATCGCTTGACTCTAGCGAGTCCGAGCCCAGGACTCGCTACTCGTTGCGAGTCTAGCGAGTCCAATGTTAATGAATGGGGAAGCGAGTAATAGCGAGTAGTGTGAGATTTACAAATCGCAGATGTGTCTGGGAAGCTTCAGCCTGAAGCAATCCTAGTTTTGTCATTTATTTGCATTGCTCTTTACTTTGTAAGTAATCGCTGACTCGCACAGATAAGATCCTGTCTTCTCTGTGTTCTGGCTGCCCCAGCTCCAGGGTCCTAGAGCCCGCCTGCTGCCTGATGTAGCAGTGCTGAGATTGTTCTCAGTCTGCTCATTCCCTGTGTACAGACATGAATGTCTGTGCACAGAGATGATGTAGCAGAGCTGAGATTGTTCTCAGTCTGCTCATTCCCTGTGCATAGAGATCTATATATATGCACAGGGGATGTAGCAGAGAGGACATCGCGTTTTGGATTGCGTCGGACGGAAGAGGATTTTTTTAATTAAAGATGGAGTCCCTAATGGCTTTTTTTTTTATTTCTAATAAAAAATTTTCTTTGTGTTGTGTTTTTTTAAAACAATTTAATAGAAATTCATGGCGGTCATGTCTAATATTGGCGTGACTGCCATAAATTTCGGGCTTAGGGCCAGCTGATAATACAAAGCTGGCCCTAACCCCTTTATTACCCAGCGTGCCACCGCTACCAGGGCCGCTGGAAGAGCGGGGTTCAGCGCCAGAGGATGGCGCTTCAATGAACGCGCCATCGTCTGGGGTGGCTGCGGGCTGCAATTTGCAGCGGGGGGTGCCCAGAAAGCTTGGGCATCCCTGCGCTGCTGATTCCAGCCCCCAGCTGCTTAGCTGTACCTGGCTAGACATAGAAATTGCGCGGAGCCCCACACATTTTTTTTAAATTATTTCATGAAATTCTGAGATTCTGACTCTGAAATTCATGAAATAATTTTAAAAAAATGCGTGGGGCTCCGCGCAATTTCTATGTCTAGCCAGGTACAGCTAAGCAGCTGGGGGCTGGAATCCGCAGCGCAGGGATGCCCAAGCTTTCTGGGCACACCCCACGGCAAATTGCAGCCCGCAGCCGCCCCAGAAGATGGCGCATTTATTGAAGCGCCATCCTCTGGCGCTGAACCCCGCTCTTCCAGCGGCCCTGGTGGCGGTAGCACGCTGGGTAATAAAGGGGTTAATACCAGCTTTGTTATACAAGCTGGTATTAAGCCCGAGATTCTTAATGTCAGGCCACATTTGACCCAGCCACTAAGAATCTCCAATAAAGGGTTAAAAAAACACAGAGAAAAATTTTTATTTGAAATAAAAAAAAAGCCATTAGGGACTCCATCTTTAATTAAAAAAATCCTCTTCCGTCCGACGCAGTCCAAAACGCGATGTCCTCTCTGCTCATCCCTGTGAATAGATAGATGTCTATCCACAGGGAATGAGCAGACTGAGAACAATCTCAGCGCTGCTACATCATGTCTGTGAGCAGGTGGGCTCTAGGACCCTGGAGCTGCACAGAGAAGACAGCTGGACTCGGCTCCGCAAAGAAACAGCAGTTACTTTGTGAGTTTCCCTGCTATCACTGGCACAGTAGCCAGTGATTACTCGCACGAGTCTAATGCAAACAATGGCAATCCTAGTTTTGTCAGCGTTTCTGACAAAACTAGGATTGATATTGATTTGCATTGGACTCGTGTGAGTAATCACTGGGAAACTCGCAGAGTACCGAGTCCTGCGAGTCCCTTACTACTCGCCGAGTAACGAGTCCTAGCGAGTAGATTCGCCAATCCCTACATTTATGTAAAATTAATTATGTCCAATTAGACTTTTTTCTCAGGTTTTTTTTGTGTTGTTCCAAAACACGCAACAGAAATATATGTGTGCGACAAAACTGTGTAATTGCAATCATTTTCTGGGATAAATGCTTCATTTTCCAGAACAATTTCAAGGGTGCTAACACTTTCAGTCATGACTGTAGATAAAGCTCTCATGGATTATTCAACTGCTGTGTAATTACCAGAGAGATAATGCAGG
This sequence comes from Allobates femoralis, assembly GCA_033576535.1. Classification (NCBI taxonomy): domain Eukaryota; kingdom Metazoa; phylum Chordata; class Amphibia; order Anura; family Aromobatidae; genus Allobates; species Allobates femoralis. The sequence goes on from JARQOC010000001.1 coordinate 322,382,670, forward strand.
AAGGTATAATAAAGTCCTTAAGGGTAATCTATTTTTTTCACCCAGTCACAACAATGATGGTTAATGAAGATACAAATACACTAGATAAGACCAAATCATCTGGGACTGAGGTTATTAGTACTACATCTTTGTGTTACATGTTGATTGCATAAGTTTTAATTGAGATGGAGCAACTAATAGAAATGTATCTCTGTAGCTTCAAAGTTGATTGTTCCTGCAACCGTCCCATAGATATTGTAGGAAACACAATGACAGTTACAAACAATTGTAATACATATTCTGCACTTGTCTTTGCCAATCATGCTATTCCTGCACCAGTGATATTTAGAGAATGGTAGATTATTAGATATGGCTCCAGCATAAAGATGTCCACATTTTTATTCCTGATGAAACACAAAACATCTTGCAAATGCATAAGCAAGATTGAAAAAAACCTAAGGCAAATGTCACTCTGGTAGCTTTGTTTTAGTATATCTGGTGACAGATGTCTGCATAAGATTTCCCTGCCTGAGATCTCCCAGTTACAAATTTGTTAGAATAAAATACTCTGTCTGACTGCGATAAATATGAAAAGTATTGAGATACGTGCAAATATGTATAATACAAGAAGAAAAGAATTTGATTTCTAGAAATATACTACATTTGTTTTAGCAGTATTCCAGAAATATATCATTCTGCTATAATGCTGTTGCCTTCTTCAGATTTTTTACCATTTAAAGGGTATCTGTCTGTAGGTTTTTGCTTCCTCATCTTAGGCTGGGGTCACACTTGCGTTTTTTTAATGAGTTTTTGGATACCAAAAAACATGTAAAAACGCACCCATTGGCCATCATGTTAAAAAACGCATGCCCTAATAGCAAAAACGCATGTGTAAACAGCAAAAACGCATGTGTGACAGTGCCATGCGTTTTTGTGTGCGTTTTTGATATTATGTGATTAGCTGACATCAAAAACGCATGCAAAAACGCATGGTACATTAGTACCATTTAGTACCATCCAAAAACGCATGCATTTTTTTTTAACATGGGCCCCTATGGAAAACGCATGCGTTTTTGGATGGTACTAAATGGTACTATGTACCATGCATTTTCTATAGGGGCCCATGTTAAAAAAACGCATGCGTTTTCTAAAAAATGCATGCGTTTTTAAAACAGCACCAAAAAATAGTGCATGCATCCCTTTGGCAGCACACAATAGTATACAGTTGTGGCCAAAATTATTGACACCCCTGCAATTCTGTCAGATAATACTCAGTTGCTTCCTGAAAATGATTGCAATCACAAATTCTTTGGTATTATTATCTTATTTAATTTGTCTTCAATGAAAAAATACAAAAGAGAATGAAGCAAAAAGCAAAACATTGATCATTTCACACAAAACTCCAAAAATGGGCCAGACAAAAGTATTGGCACCCTCAGCCTAATACTTGGTTGCGCAACCTTTAGCCAAAATAACTGCGATCAACCGCTTCCGGTAACCATCAATGAGTTTCTTACAATGCTCTGCTGGAATTTTAGATCATTCTTCTTTGGCAAACTGCTCCAGGTCCCTGATATTTGAAGGGTGCCTTCTCCAAACTGCCATTTTTAGATCTCTCCACAGGTGTTTTATGGGATTCAGGTCTGGGCTCATTGCTGGCCACCTTAGAAGTCTCCAGTGCTTTCTCTCAAACCATTTTCTAGTGCTTTTTGAAGTGTGTTTTGGGTCATTGTCCTGCTGGAAGACCCAAGACCTCTGAGGGAGACCCAGCTTTCTCACACTGGGCCCTACATTATGCTGCAAAATTTGTTGCTAGTCTTCAGACTTCATAATGCCATGTACACGGTCAAGCAGTCCAGTGCCAGAAGCAGCAAAGCAACCCCAAAACATCAGGGAACCACCGTAATGTTTGACTGTAGGGACCGTGTTCTTTTCTTTGAATGCCTCTTTTTTTCTCCTTAATTACTGGCTGCAGCTTGTCTGTTATAATCAAAGCATTTAGTTTTAGGCCGGGTTCACACCACGGCATGATCCGATCCGGGGCTGTCCAGTGTGAACCGGACAGCCCCGGATCAGATTTCAGCCCCATAGTATGTTATGGAGCCAGATGGAGCTAGATGGCATCTAGATGCAACATTTTTGTGTCTGGGGGAAAAAATCTGAGACACTTGGATCCTCCCGAATCCTCCCAATCTGGTGCGATCCGGCGTCCCCTAAAATGGGGGTCTATGGCGCCGAATCGCACCAGAGCCACACCCAGGAGTCGAACACCGGGTGCTGAAGCTCAGCGCCGACCGACGCTGAACTTCAGCAGAATGGAGCTGTCCCCTGCTGACAGTTCGTGACCGACTGAAATCTTGAATTGTCAGCAGCTGCGGCTGCTATTAGGGTACCTTTACAGGCCGCAACTTTTGGTGGCGATTGGAAGCAATCTAATGTGCGCGTGCACATTCTCATGGTTGCCTCCGAACGCCAAAGGCACTTTTACACGCCGCAATTTTGCCCTCAACCTAAGGCGATGTGTCGCCCTGGACAACAACACACACAAAATAACAGAAAACAGAAGTGTTAACATCACACAAAGAAATGCAACATGATGACAAATAAGGTAAAATAATAAACATTTCAAAGGGTGCACCAAAAAAACCCCCCACTAACTAACTAACTAAAGATTGTGCACACACAAAAACCCAAACAAAATCCTCATGGTGCAGCCACCCTGGTGACTACACCATCTTCATCATGTTCATGCCTCACAGCACCAGCCACCCTACACCTGCTGGTGCTTCCAGGCCACTGCCCCAGGGCAATTAAAATAAGAACAGTATGCGTCTCTACTGTTTCTGGCATCCTGCTGAGTCCGACCCTGGCTCAGCGGCTGGAGTGGCACCACACCATGGTCGGTAGCACGCCAATCCACTGGATGGACCTACCCTGTTGTGGGGTCCACTGAATCCACATAACTTGCCGGCGTGTTTGATGACCGATCCCTATGCTGCAGGACGTTATGCAGCACACAGCAGGCCAGCACTACCACATCAATAGATTGGAAAACCAATGCAAAAACCGTATATGAATCACACAAAAGGCGCTCTGCTGTAAAAATAAAAATAAATATAAATAGCAAGTGCTGTGACAAAAACAGGGCCTTTTGGTTTATACGTTTCTGCAAGAAAACGTACAATAAGCTGTCTCACCCACTCCACGGTAGGCCCTGATAGAGACAGTCCTAACTCTGTCCCTAGTGCTACGGTAAACACCTGCCAGTGTGTACATACCTCAGCTGGACAGGGTGCGGGAGAGCACAGGACTATCTCACCTTGTAAGGCTGTGTGGGTGGCAGCTCTGTGTGCAGACTTCATATGGGAGGGGCAGGTGCCTCCAATATCTGCTGCCCCTCCCATATGAAGTCTGCACACAGAGCTGCCACCCACACAGCCTTACAAGGTGAGATAGTCCTGTGCTCTCCCGCACCCTGTCCAGCTGAGGTATGTACACACTGGCAGGTTTTTACCGTAGCATCTAGGGACAGAGTTAGGACTGTCTCTATCAGGGCCTACCGTGGAGTGGGTGAGACAGCTTATTGTACGTTTTCTTGCAGAAACGTATAAACCAAAAGGCCCTGTTTTTGTCACAGCACTTGCTATTTATATTTATTTTTATTTTTACAGCAGAGCGCCTTTTGTGTGATTCATATACGGTTTTTGCATTGGTTTTCCATGTTTTTGGTGGGGATTGGTTGCAGTTCACACTGCTGCTTCCAATGTGTGCAGACTCATATATTTTTTGCCTTTGTGTTCACCACTGCTGGTAACAGCAGATATTGGAGGCACCTGCCCCTCCCATATGAAGTCTGCACACAGAGCTGCCACCCACACAGCCTTACAAGGTGAGATAGTCCTGTGCTCTCCCGCACCCTGTCCAGCTGAGGTATGTACACACTGGCAGGTTTTTACCGTAGCACTAAGGACAGAGTTAGGACTGTCTCTATCAGGGCCTACCGTGGAGTGGGTGAGACAGCTTTTTGTACGTTTTCTTGCAGAAACGTATAAACCAAAAGGCCCTGTTTTTGTCACAGCACTTGCTATTTATATTTATTTTTATTTTTACAGCAGAGCGCCTTTTGTGTGATTCATATACGGTTTTTGCATTGGTTTTCCATGTTTTTGGTGGGGATTGGTTGCAGTTCACACTGCTGCTTCCAATGTGTGCAGACTCATATATTTTTTGCCTTTGTGTTCACCACTGCTGGTAACAGCAGATATTGGAGGCACCTGCCCCTCCCATATGAAGTCTGCACACAGAGCTGCCACCCACACAGCCTTACAAGGTGAGATAGTCCTGTGCTCTCCCGCACCCTGTCCAGCTGAGGTATGTACACACTGGCAGGTTTTTACCGTAGCACTAGGGACAGAGTTAGGACTGTCTCTATCAGGGCCTACCGTGGAGTGGGTGAGACAGCTTATTGTACATTTTCTTGCAGAAACGTATAAACCAAAAGGCCCTGTTTTTGTCACAGCACTTGCTATTTATATTTATTTTTATTTTTACAGCAGAGCGCCTTTTGTGTGATTCATATACGGTTTTTGCATTGGTTTTCCATGTTTTTGGTGGGGATTGGTTGCAGTTCACACTGCTGCTTCCAATGTGTGCAGACTCATATATTTTTTGCCTTTGCCCCCACATCAATAGATTCCAGTTTCATATGCAGACGTGTATGAAAAACCCGGACTGTATTGGCCATGATCCCGAACTCATTTTCAACCACACGGCGGGCCTGGGATAGCCGGGAATTGAAAAAGCGCTGCTCACAAGTAAGGGTCCTCTGGGGATATGGCCATAGTAGGTGTGCCTGCAGTGGGAAGGCTTCATCCCCCACAAATGCAAAGTTGAGATGATGGGTTGTCTCTTCATTTGAGTGCAAGTTCAGCCCACCTGTCCTTAGGTCTTGGGCCAAAGAGCAGTGTGCGAACACATCCCCATCTGAGATACGCCCGTTCATTCCAACGTCCACGTAGAGGAACTCATAGTTCGCATCCACCAGGGTCATGAGGACAATACTAAAATATCCTTTGTAATTGTAATACAAAGACCCCGAGTTTGGGGGTTTAGTGATCCTCACGTGGTTACCATCCAATGCACCGCCGCAGTTTGGAGATTGCTAGCGGTCCTCAAACCCTCTGGCTACATCCATCCATTCAGCGGGTGTTGTGGGAAACTGCATATAGGATGGCAGCAGACTACTCCAGATGGCCTCACACGTCTCGGGGATCAGGCGGCTCAGCAGGGACAGTGATAGACGTGAAGTTACGCTCCTCATGTGGCACAGCTCGACGCATCTCAGTGTCCTGACCGGCTATCAATGGCCGTATGCGTTCCAAAAGGAATGTGAAAGAGTCCTCGGACATACGGAGGTAGTTCCTGAAATCATGCAGACTCTGATCCTCCAGCTCACGCACCAGCTGCATGTAGCTCCGGGTGTCCCGGCGGCGAAGCCAATCCCGAGACCACACACGCTGTGGTCTGCGAGCCCGCAACCTCTCATATATATCCTCCAGTCACAAGTCCTCAGCCACCAAGCCAAGAGCCACGATAGCATCTCCATCAGGGTCGAACATCATCTCACGAACCAACCCCTGCAAAAGGTGAGAAAAATAAACATCAGTACAATAACGCTTCATCACACATCATCTACACACACCACCTCTTCCCTATACATCTCCTGCCCACTTTACCACAGCATACCCAACTGTGAACACCAGCCCACACACATACATATCTATCCCCATTCCAGGCCCAAACCCAGCATTGCACTGGTTGATAACCAAACCTGGTCACTCTACACCCCTGGCCCTCCTGTACAATACATCTCCCTTGTCAAATACAACACATCATGAGGCTAAGCCCATATACATGGCCATAATGATCATGTGTGACCACAAGGCTGGCCCTACAGGTAGTTCACATTAATTACATAATTGTTGCTAACGCATCTATACAGTTTCATTATACACGTACCCCAGCCTTGTACCCCAGTGTCTCATGCTCAAAATATCACGCTACAAAGCAGACTATTGAATACTCATCATGTCCAAGAGACTTCCCTGATGTGTTGTGAATGCAGGATCTTCTGATGCAGACAATCTCAGTTGCCACACGCCCCACTCCACATCTTTGTTTTGACTTAAACGTCCCATTGTGTGTGGTCTACAACAGTACTATGTGTCCTCAATTCAGATGCTCCCCTTAACTACCGTAAAGACACACGCATCCTTCAAACATGATCCTGTATGGCAAAGGCAAAATGTCTTTTCAAAGAGGATAGGGTTTGGTTTGGGAAAACGCTCATGCATCCCTTTGGCAGCACACAATAGTATACAGTTGTGGCCAAAATTATTGACACCCCTGCAATTCTGTCAGATAATACTCAGTTGCTTCCTGAAAATGATTGCAATCACAAATTCTTTGGTATTATTATCTTATTTAATTTGTCTTCAATGAAAAAATACAAAAGAGAATGAAGCAAAAAGCAAAACATTGATCATTTCACACAAAACTCCAAAAATGGGCCAGACAAAAGTATTGGCACCCTCAGCCTAATACTTGGTTGCGCAACCTTTAGCCAAAATAACTGCGATCAACCGCTTCTGGTAACCATCAATGAGTTTCTTACAATGTTCTGCTGGAATTTTAGACCATTCTTCTTTGGCAAACTGCTCCAGGTCCCTGATATTTGAAGGGTGCCTTCTCCAAACTGCCATTTTTAGATCTCTCCACAGGTGTTTTATGGGATTCAGGTCTGGACTCATTGCTGGCCACCTTAGAAGTCTCCAGTGCTTTCTCTCAAACCATTTTCTAGTGCTTTTTGAAGTGTGTTTTGGGTCATTGTCCTGCTGGAAGACCCAAGACCTCTGAGGGAGACCCAGCTTTCTCACACTGGGCCCTACATTATGCTGCAAAATTTGTTGCTAGTCTTCAGACTTCATAATGCCATGTACACGGTCAAGCAGTCCAGTGCCAGAAGCAGCAAAGCAACCCCAAAACATCAGGGAACCACCGTAATGTTTGACTGTAGGGACCGTGTTCTTTTCTTTGAATGCCTCTTTTTTTCTCCTGTAAACTCTATGTTGATGCCTTTGCCCAAAAAGCTCTACTTTTGTCTCATCTGACCAGAGAACATTCTTCCAAAACGTTTTAAGCTTTCTCAGGTAACTTTTGGCAAACTCCAGCCTGGCTTTTTTGTGTCTTGGGGAAAGAAGTGGGGTGTTCTTGGGTGGGGTGTTCTTGGGTATCCTACCATACAGTCCCTTTTCATTAAGACGCCGACAGATAGTACGGGTTGACACTGTTGCACCCTCGGACTGCAGGGCAGCTTGAACTTGTTTGGATCTTAGTCGAGGTTCGTAATCCACCATCAGCACAATCTTGCGTTGAATTCTCTCGTCAATTTTTCTTTTCCGTCCACATCTAGGGAGGTTAGCTACAGTGCCGTGGGCTTTAAACTTCTTGATGACACTGCACACAGTAAACACAGGAACATTCAGGTCTTTGGAGATGGACTTGTAGCGTTGAGATTGCTCATGCTTCCTCACAATTTGGTTTCTCAAGTCCTCAGACAATTTTTTGGTCTTCTTTCTTTTCTCCATGCTCAATGTGGTACACACAAGGACACAGGACAGAGGTTGAGTCAACTTTAATCCATGTCAACTGGCTGCAAGTGTGATTTAGTTATTGCCAACACCTGTTAGGTGCCACAGGTAAGTTACAGGTGCTGTTAATTACACAAATTAGAGAAGCATCACATGATTTTTCTAACAGTGCCAATACTTTTGTCCACCCCCTTTTTTATGTTTGGTGTGGAATTATATCCAATTTGGCTTTAGGACAATTCTTTTTGTGTTTTTCCATTTAAGACAAATTAAATGAAGATAACAATACCAAAGAATTTGTGATTGCAATCATTTTCAGGAAGAAACTGAGTATTATCTGAAAGAATTGCAAATGTCAATACTTTTGGCCTCAACTGTATATAGCCACAACAAACATGAGTAAATACATATCCCACCACTTGGGCGTCAGCCACAGTACACAATAGTGACCCCTAATGGTAAGTGGCTGTAAACTAAACGCACTCACATCACAGATCATGTTTGCACATCAGTACTTACTTAATGACTTTGGGCAGCAAGCTTGTCCAACTTCGGTCTGGGGCACATTTTATATGTGAAGCAACCAATCAGAACGCAGTGGCGTCTTGTAATCGACGTAGCCTCCTTGTGCTTTTGTGATTGGTCAGGTTGTGTTTAAAGAAGCACATGATGGGGCGTAACCAGCTGTAGCCGCAGCCCAAGCCCCGTCGCAGGAGGTGGATAACTGTGTTTTTGTGTTGGATATACCCAGCATGTTGTTTGCACTGATGTGGGGTTTGCTGCACATGTCGTAGTCACCATTGTGCTTTTCAGCCATCAATCCTGTTCACTGTTCTTTTCTATCGGTTTTGTGGTCTCTGTTAGTACAGATTGCGTAGTGTTATTTGTGGCACTTTACATATCAATGTGGACCCTCAGGTGAGTACACTGCACTTGTGTACATGTTAGCCTTTTTCTTCTCTAAACTCTGCTCCTGTGGCTTTTGGTGTTAGCCTTGGTGAGCTTGGCTCTATGTTGTCTGGGGTGTTTGGTTGTGGTATTATCATCAATTAAATTGCAACATGTGGCTGATGGTGTTTTTTTTGTTTGTTTCTCAGGCCCCTCTGGCACCTGGCTCCAGTGATGAGGAGCCAGCAGCTGGCGAGGCTCTCCCATCAACATCTGCGGGAGAGCCAGTGCCCGGGACCAGTGGTGGGGGGCCGGGCCGAGGTCCCAGCTCTGAGATCAGATGTCGGAGACCACCAACCCCACCCAATACGGAGCTGGGTACCTGGGCGGAACGGGTCCTCCTTGATCGGCAGAGGACCCCCGGCTCTGGGTTCGGGCACACCGCCAGCGAGATGCAGGCCCGCATGGAGCCAGAGCAGCGGAACATCACAGAACAGGCCATGTTTCATGTCCTGGAGGTGGGCGTGGATGGGTCCCAGCGATGGGGAAGACCACCCCAGGGCCCACTGCGCCCGCCAGACGCATGGTGAGGAGGCCACAAATTCGTGATACTCCACCTCCCCCATGGAGACAGCCCAGTAGAGCAGCAAGATCTCAAGTCCACTGGGTGTATGAGGAGGTGGAGGCTAATCCAGCAGAGGATGAGGAAGAACAAGAGAACTACTAGCCAATGCACAAGCTTGGCCCCATGTGACTGTGTTATTGTTATTTGCAAGGTGTGCCCCTTTTCATTTGTTCACCATTTTTTTGAAAAAAATTAACAAAAAATAAATTATTAATTTGACCACCACTATGTCAATATCTGTGTCACGTACACCAGTATGTGTGTATGTGTGTGTGTTGGGTCAAGTGGGTGTCATATAGGAGACATTGATGTCATATTGGGGGGCATGGCGGTTATAAGGGTCCAGTATGGTTACATGTTTACTACGTCACACCATATAGCTGTAGCTAACCCGTGGCTCAGTGTGATTGGTGAAAAATAACCTCACAAACTTTAACCTGTGTGTGTTGCAACAAGGGATGACACAGGATGTAGCTGCAATAAAAAGGGAAATGGAGCGCACATAGAGTAATTTCCTTTTGTACAATTATCCTCAGTGCCCCCCTTTAGTGGAAGGACTCACCTGATTTGGTTGTGCAAGTCACAACCAACTAACTCCGCTCTCTGTTATGGTCGCAGCAGGTGCCCAGCAAAAGTAAGGATCCAAAGGGTTAACAGAAAGTGCTGGGTTTCATAGATCCACCGCGCTGACCTCCAGTGAAGACAAACAGAGTGATGTATAAAACTCTGTTTAATGGGTAATTTGCCTACTGGTTTCGTGATTTCAGTTATCACTTCATCAGGGCATCAAGAGCAGCAGTATTAACAAGATTTATATACACACAACAACATTATATGACTCCACCCTTCAATTGTGATGGTGTTTCCTGTGGGAACGCCTCCTTCACACATGCAGGGTGGATAACATCTATTAAAAGACATATCAATAACAATAATTCATTAAAAACACCACATCTATTACAAAAACACTCTTCAATTCACAAATTAGATAAAAATGCACCAAGATCCACATGGGATTCAATCCGGCACCTCCAAAACTAAAAGCTTATAGAGTCAGCATTAGATCACTAAGCCATTCATACAGATAGAAAAACTCAGTAAGTGTATGTAGAGAGAACATACCTACTGGGGAGTTAGAAAAGATATATCCGTTATATGACCCCACCCATTCAGGTATGAAGGTAGCTCCACTAGGAACGCCACCCTCAAACCCTCTGAGTGGAAAACATCCATTAAAAGGCATATCAATACAAAATAATATAATCTATGTAACATTAAAACACCACACATGAAGAAAGCATAAAAACCTCTCTAAATCATAAAATTACAAAATAGTATAAAAAATGCACAATGATCCACAGGGGATTCAATCCGACGTTTCCAAAACTATAAATTCACAGGGCAAGCATTAGACCACTTGGCCATTTAAGTTGATTGAAAACTCATCTCAGTCATAATATGTGAAGAGAACCTACCTATTAGGAGTTTGAATATTTCTTATTAAAGGGGACCTGTTTTCTATTATGATTCCCCATTATCTGATGGGCTTATAACTTAAAAAAATATAAATAAATAAATAAATAAATAAATAAAAAATGTTAATTTTTTATTTATTTAGAATACATGCATTAATATCAATAGAAAAAAAAAAAAAAAAAAAAAAAACCTGAAGTTCAAACCCTGGACTCCAAAACTTGTGTTACCATTAAAAAATCAATTATCCACTAAGCTATAGGGGTGCTCACACTTAAGACAATTTAAAGCTAGTCATGAATGTTATCTTCACCATTAACTGTATACACTAATAGTTGGTACCAACCACAGGGGAGGGATAAAAATAGTATCACCATTCTATCATACCTCTATATATATATATATACACATACACTAGTAACGTGCACATAATGAGACAATTTTTATTAGACTGATTAGAATAGGTCACTCACCTCATTCAAACCACCCGGCTGGAGGGTCTTTAGTTTAAATATCCAGTAAGTCTCCCTCTTTGCCAGCCGGTCTAATCTATTTGTGTTATTAAATGGTATATGATCTATGGGTGTGATTGTAAACTTCATCTCACCCCCATGTATTTCCGTACAATGTCTAGACAATCCATGGTGAAGCAATCCTTTTTTAATATTATACCTATGTGAATTTAACCGTTTGTGTAACTCCTGAGAAGTTCTACCCACATACTGTTTGTTGCATATACATTGGATAAGGTATATGACATAATCAGTCTGACAAGTTAGTCTGAATGCAATCTTGTATTCTTTTTGATCATCGTTTTGAGCATGAAAGGTGGTGACTTTATGGCCTATTATTTGGCAGCATTTACAACCCCTTTTATGACATTTATAGGAGCCTTTCTTTCCAGATATAGTCTCCACAATATTATTTTTTGGGTGGAGAGATCTCAAGACACTAGGGGCCAATACATTTTTTATAGTTGGAGCTCTCCTATAGGTGACTATAGGTTTAGGGGGCACCACTTTATTTAATATGGGATCATTTAGAACAATCTTCCAATGTTTTTGTAGGATGTCTCGTATATGATGGTGTTGTACTGAAAACATGGTTATAAAGCTGACTTCATTCTTACTGTCCATGTCCCTCTTGTTATTGTATTCAATAAGGTCATTCTGGGTCATTCCTTTGGCAGATTGATAGGCACGTTTTACTAAAGTTGAAGGATATTTTTTCTCATTAAATCTTCCCTGCAAAATTTTGCTTTGTTCTCTATAATCACGAGTAGAGGTACAGTTTCTCCTGATGCGTAAATATTGATTCTTGGGAATGTTACGTAGCCATGGCTTATAATGCCCACTGTGATAGTACACATAGCCATTGACATCTATTTTCTTAAAGAAATTTTTTGTGTTAATTTTTCCAGTCTCATCAATATAGATGTTTAGATCAAGGAAGTTCAATGATCTTTCTTCTATAGTAGGCAGTAACTCAATACCCCAAGAGTTATTCAGTATAGGGTCCAAAAACTCATCAACTGTCCAGTCCCTATTATCATAAATAATAGTTATGTCATCTATAAAGCGACGATACATAATTAAATTCTCTCTATGTTTATTATTCAAAAAGTGCCAAGTTTCAAAGACTGCTATAAATAAGTTTGCATACGTTGGGGCCACCCTCGACCCCATAGCAGTTCCCCTTATCTGCTGGTATATGATATTATCAAATTTGAAGAAATTGTTCTCCAAAATGAATCTCATACTTTGTATCAAAAAGTTTTTTTGGGGGGGAGGGAGGTCAAAAACCCTGTCTACATATAGCTGAAAGCATTGTATACCAATGTCGTGCTGGATATTGGAATAAAGGCCAGTAACATCTAAACTGATAAAAATATAATTAGTCTTCCACTCAATCTTGTGTAACAATTGGATAAGATGTACAGAATCCCTAAGAAATGATCCCAAATTCTTAACGACTGGATTCATAAAAGTATCCACATAGGCTGCTAAATTGGCAGTGAGCGAGTTAATTCCCGCTATGATGGGGTGTCCAGGTGGATCAAAAATCTGTTTATGGATCTTCGGTAAATGATAAAATGTTGCCAGTTGGGGGTCTTTAATTCTTAAATAACATTTCTCATTTTTATTTAGAATCCCCAATTTCTCTGCAGTGTCCAATAATGTCCCATATTTAACGATGGAGTCTCTATATTCATTTAAATTCGAAATTCTGTATGTGGCTCTATCCGAAAGGATTCTATCTGCTTCTTTAAGATAGATCTCTCGATCTTGCAGAACAATCCCCCCACCCTTATCTGCTGCTCTAATTATTAGGTCACTGTCATTTCTCAGTGACAGCAACCCTTTTTGTTCTTCCTTTGTCAGATTTTTAACCCTATTCTTATTTAGGGTCAGGGATTCGAAATCTTTTAGAACTAGGTCAGTAAAGGTCTTCAGATGGTGGCCTTTATTCTGTATCGGATAAAAGTTTGATACACCTCTCAAACTTGTATGAATGATACCATTCTCATTTCCTATGGGATTCAAATTCTTATTACCATTTATTACAAAATGGCGTTTTTAATGTTAGTTTTCTAATGAACCTTTGTAGATCCATAAATAATTCCACGTCTTTGGAGACATTCTCAGGGCAGAATGAGAGTCCCCTATTCAATAATGCTACCTCATTCTCTGTTATTTTATGTTTGGAAAGATTGAATATGTTTCCCCTCCTCTCTAAAGTATTTCCCTTCCCATCTGTGGTGATAATGCTGGGGGATACACTTATTGGTGACTGGGTTATTGTCTTGCACTTTTTAGTCTTTTTCTTTCCACGTGTTCCTCTTCTCTGTCTTTTCTTTTTCGTGGTACTTTTGTAAAATACTTTGTGATGGTGTTGGAGTTTTTCACTCGTCTGGGAAAAAAACAGTCCGTAGCAGATTCAGAATTTGACCCATCATGAACCGGATTTACACTCAGGTTTACATTTTTTCTATTTCCACACATATTAGGTTTCGTGGGTAACTTTATCGTTGGCCCAGGAACTTCTATATCAATGAGATTAGGTTCTTTGTTAGTTATTGGTAATAAGGGGATAGTAATGGTTCCCTCTCCCTCTTCATTATCAACTACTGGAAGATCTATAATATTATTGGTCATCAACGCTGAATCTCTCTCAGCCATTGATACCAATAAATCCAAGGGACTAGTTTGACAAGGAGTATTTAAGTCCAAAAGACAATCCTTTCTAATGTTCTCCATCTTTAATTTTACCTGTTCTAAAAAACTCACAGGTGCACTTTGAGCTGGTGTATTTCTATTTGGGAGTGAGGGAAGCTCACCGCTTCCAGAAGTCTCCCCTTCCCCTGACTTACTCTCAGCTCTCTCTTCCTCCATGACTGCATTTTTAGACTTCTTCCTTCCTTTCTTTTTAGTTGTTTTTTTCTTTATATTTGGCTCACTGACGGGTGGGGTGACCACAACCTGATCTGGATCCGGGGTGGGGACCTCCATCGGATCAGGAGCTGGTATAGTGGCCACCTCCTCAGTGAGCACTGGAGTGGGATGCGCCTCTTTGGCAGGGAGATTTTTCGGCACAGTCATTTCCTCCTTTGTTTTTTTGGAGGTTTTCATGTCCTCCCTATCCCTCTGCAGTTTCTTAGATTTTTTTGCTATAATCTCCTGCTCTAACCTCAGGATGTAGCTGGGCAGATTTTTATTACACAGCATGTAGAGAAAACATTGCCATCACAATCCAAAAGCCTTGGTGAGATTAGGAATAGCCAACACAGACTACCCACTTTCCCAATGTGGGACACTATAAGAAAAGAGGCCAACATGGACTTAAAAAAAAGGTGCCAACATGGCAACAGGGGTAAAAACACATGGTCCAACATGGACAACAATGGTTAAGGGAGTACGGTCCCATTATTGGGTGTGTGGTGTGTGGTGATGGATTAGGACCCATGCCGGACTGGACTGTCTGGAGGCCGTGTATCATGGCACCCAAGCGGCCAAGGTGTTGCTGCCCTTCTTGGTGTGCCCTCTCCATGTGCTGCTGTGCTTCCTGGTGAGCCAGCAGCAGCTCTTGAATGGTTGGTACACCTGTATGGGAAAGAAGGACATTAGTGAGTTACCTGTGTATGTGTGGGTGGGTGTTTGATCGACTTGTTAGTGATTCTACTTAAGCAGCACAGCACCATCCCGGGTCACATCTGTAGGAGATGGGGACGGGCTGACAACCCAGCCGGCATCACGGGCTCCTTCTCTTCCATCCAAAAAAGCCCAAAAAATCAGGACTCACATACGTGTGTGTGGAGAACACAACAATAACTACATGAGCAAGCTGGTAGGCCTTAGCAGACACTTAACACCAGACACTGCAGCATCAGGCTGAAGAGGAGCATATGTTGCCACCAACACACCAGGGCGCTGGAGATGCTGGGGTGGTGTGGTGCTCCTAGGGCTCCAGGGCTGGGTGCAGCCATGTGTTCAGTCCCTGAGGGAGCGTCTGGGCCCTGCGGGGCTGGGGCTGGGGGAGTCCCTGCTGGTGAGGGAGTGGCAGTGCACTCCGAGGCTGGTGGAGTCCCAGGTGGGGAGGGACTGGCTGGGCCCTCCGGGGCAGGTGGTGGGGGTGTCACAGGTGCGGGTGCCGGTGGGGACTGTGGAGCGTCTCCAGACACAGAGTCCTCGTCATTTGTAATATCAAAGATGATAACAGACAAATTTTAGAAAAGGCACACAACATAGGGAATACACCTTGTTTGTGTGTATGAATTTCATGAGGGCGTGAAGGATACGGTGAAAGGTTATGGTGGGCGCATACCCTCTGGTGAGGGCCCACTCTGGTTTGCCGCATGAGTCCAACACCAGGGCCCGCATAATTTGAATGTTACATAACCCTTGCCTTAGCATGGTAGGTATTTGAATCTGGTACACAAGAGCAGCCAGCAAGCATCATGTGTTTGCAGCATGGGGGCCAACACATAGCGTTAATATTGTATTCAGTGTTCTGTATTGTGATGATTGTGTTGAACAATTGTATGTGTCACAGGTCACACATATGTGCTGCAAGGTGTCATGTGGGTGTTGAACATCACATTAATATGTTGTTGTCACCTTTGCAGTCAGGACACAACTATTTTTGCAACAACACACATCAAGGACCACTATAGCCGTCACCATTTGCATGATAAATGAGTGTTTCATACACCTTCATGTTGCAGTGTCACCAACATGCAGATGCACATTGGTGACAGCTCCACATGGTGGCTTAAGCCACATTATGTGGTATGGCACAATACCACATTATGTTTGTGTAGTGTTTGGAGTATTTAGCTTGCGATGTGTGTGTTTGGCATTGCCACATACTCACCACACAGCCTCGCAATCCTGGCACGAAGATCCACAATGCGGCCTGGGGACTTGTGTTTCAGGTCCGCAATTTTCTTCTGGATCTGTTTGCAGGTCCTCTCAACCCCCAGTTTGTTGATCAGGGCTGGATCCTTCTGAGAATGTGTAAGGTTTTCAGTCTTTTTTGCTATATCTGTTGTTATGTTTGCATTTAGTGTATTTTGTTGACCATCTTGTTTCCTGTCATGTGCATTGACTTTTGCCCTCAACCGATATGGAGTTCTCAGCTTGTCGTCGGCCATCTTGTTTCCTGTCCTGTGCATTGACTTTTGCCCTCAAACAAGATGGAGTCCTCAGCTTTGATGTCCCTGCCCTGTTCCTTGCCAATTGCCCTTTTAATCAGTTTCAGATGATTTACCTGTGCTCCTGAATCAGGTCTGAAACCAGTTTGTGTCTTGCTCTCTGAAGCCTGGATTCACTCTGCCTGGAATCATTTATGGACACAGAAGCTTTCTATTTGCCAGCAACATCTGACAGGAAAGTAATAGACTGAATGACTTGTACTATGCTTTAATGCTCTGATGTCCTGGGTTGTTTGCCTTCTGCAACTTGCATTTACTTTATCCTGCTGATGCACTAACTTGTATGAAGCAATACAAGAGCTGCTTAAGAAGCGTATGTCTCATGTGTCTCATTATACCCGTGCATTAGACTCTATATAGACTGTATCATATATTACAGATTCAGGAGCCATAATAGAGTCTGCTGGGTCTGGGACAGTGCTGCATCTACTGCCACCTGCATAGAGATTTCTGGATCTTTGTCATTGGGGAGCCGCTGCAGACCGTGGATCCGAGATATCGATATATGTGATGATAGTGGTTGTGGCTTCTCACAACCTTTCCAGGTGAGCACATTCCCTTCTTTTAAGTCAGGAGTGTTACCACAGGTAAACACTATTGTGCTCCTTTTCTTCCTTTTCAGCCTCTCTGCCGTACAGCTTCTGGGAATATGGAGGACCCCGTTAAACATCTGTGCGAAGTGACGGATTCAATCCTTGCTGACCTACAGGCATTGAAGGCCAGCTTTGCAAGCCTGCGGGATCGCGGTGATCATAATCTGCAGGTGTTCGGACAAACCTCACAGGACTTACGAACCCGGATTGAGGTTCTGGAGGGACGGGTCCACACCCCAACTTCAACCCCGGGTATTGGAATCCCCAAGCTACCACCATTCCGCTTTGGCGGTGAACGGGAAAAATTCAGGGATTCATTAATCAATGCAAACTGTTCTTTGCGGCTCATGCGCCACAGTTCCTTACTGAGCGATCTAAAGTACTGACAATAATTATGCTGCTCTCCAACAAAGCTCTCACATGGGCAAACCCCCTAATTGAGACTGACGATGACTGTCTAAATAATCTTGATGCTTTCATTTCAGCTATGGGGCAGGTATTCGATGATCCAAACCGCGGTGCTACAGCGGAATCAGCCATGTTAACTTTAAGCCAAGGTAAGCGCTCGGTAGCGGAGTATGCTTTGGAGTTCCGGAGATGGGCCCTCGACACCACTTGGGATAGCTCCGCTAAAAAGTCGGTTTTCCGGAAAGGATTATCCTCTGTGATTAAGGACGAACTCGCTCGTGCCGACCCACCTACAGCATTAGGAGATTTTATCAACTACTGTATTCGGATAGATGCTCAGCTTACTGAACGCAGACAGGAGAGATGGTCGGAGATAAAGCAAACTAATCATTTATTTCCTCCCTCTCCAGCTAAGGAGTCCTTGAGCAGGATTATACGAGAACCTGAACCTGAGCCTATGCAGGTGGACTCTTTACAGAGACGGGTCAGTGATGCACGTAAGGAACATCGAGTAAAGGAAAATCTGTGTTTCTATTGCGGTAAGTCAGGACATTTCATTATAAACTGCCCCAGTCGTTCTCGTAAGACAACTGCAGCCATCATACACTGCGAGTGCTGTGAGAGGGGTTCTGTCAGGTCCGAACCACAGACCCCAGAGAGAGTAGAGGATACAGACATTGATTACTCAGACTTGAACTCTGTTATCTCTGAGCCCGATGCACGCATCACTGCAGCAGTCTTTCAGGTTTTTTCAGCGGTTTCCCAGCTGAGTTGTAAGCACAACAATTCTCATTGCTTTATTCCCCTCAAGCTCAGGGTTCACTCTGTCTGGGTATCTACCTCCGCTATGATTGATTCAGGGGCAAGCGGCAATTTTATGGACATCTCCTTTGCCGAGAAACTTGGTGTACGTTCAGTAAAGAAGGCTACTCCTGTACAGATGGAGACCGTGGGTGGCTCACTGTTAAACTCTGGACCAGTGGATCAGGAGACGGAGCCCTTAAAGGTTCTCATGGGTAATGAGCATCAAGAGAGTCTGTCATTTATGCTCATCTCTTCTCCTCATTTCCCTATTATTCTAGGACTGCCGTGGCTGCAGGCTCAGAATCCTACGATTAACTGGGAAACTAAAGAACTGCACTTTCCGGAGAAACAGATAAGTCCAGAAGCTTCAGTCTGCTCCATTCCTAAAGGACCAACATCAGTCTCTGAGCTACCAGCAATATACCGTGAGTATGCTGACGTATGTGACAAAAAAACGCAGACCTGCTACCCCCTCACCGTCCATATGACTGTCCGATAGACCTGTTACCAGGTGCAGGAATACCTTTTGGCAAGATTTACTCTATGGCAGGGCCTGAGCTAAAGGCTCTAAAGGACTATATAGACGAACATCTAGCCAAGGGCTTCATACGCCCCTCTTCATCTCCTGCTGGTGCACCAATCTTCTTTGTGAAGAAGAAAGATGGATCTCTTAGGCCCTGTATAGACTATCGGGAGCTCAATAAAATCACGATCAGAAACCGTTACCCACTGCCGTTGATCCCTGAATTATTGGAGAGAGTACGGCATGCAAAACTCTTTACAAAGTTGGATCTCCGTGGGGCCTATAACTTGGTCCGCATTAGACCTGGGGATGAATGGAAGACAGCTTTCAGGTCACGCTACGGACACTTTGAATACCTAGTAATGCCGTTCGGTTTATGTAATGCTCCAGCAACTTTCCAACATTTGGTGAATGACGTTTTTAGGGACCTCCTGGATACATTCATTGTCATTTATTTGGATGATATTTTGATTTTTTTTCTAATTCCACAGAGGAGCATCACAGACATGTGAAGATGGTCTTAGAACGCCTACGACAAAACCATCTGTATATCAAACTGGAAAAGTGCGAATTCCATCGGATGGAGATCCAATTTCTGGGGTATGTAATGTCATCACGAGGAATTAGTATGGATGAGAGTAAGATCCAAGCCATTAAAGACTGGCCAGTCCCCAAGAATGTGAAGGAGGTCCAGCGCTTTATAGGGTTTGCTAATTTCTACAGGCGTTTTATCAGGAACTTTTCTGAGGTAGTGTGTCCCATTACGCGGCTTACCCGCAAGAATTCTGCTTTTACCTGGACCTCCCAGGCTCAAGAAGCATTTTCCCGTTTGAAAGAGAAATTCACCACGGCACCTATTCTGGTGCATCCTAACCCTGAACTTGCCTTCATAATAGAGGTGGATGCCTCAGATAGTGCCATCGGAGCTATCCTCTCCCAGAGGACAGGTGAGAAAGAAGTCTTACATCCCTGTGCTTTCTTTTCCCGGCGGTTGTCTCCTGCAGAACGGAACTATGACGTGGGTAATAGAAAATTGTTGGCCATCATCGCAGCCTTCAAGGAATGGAGACACCACCTTCAGGGAGCTGCACAGCAGATAATCGTGTTGACTGACTACCGCAATCTTGAGTTTATCAGATCGGCTAAGTGCTTGACTCCTCGCCAGGCTCGTTGGAGACTTTTCTTAAACCAATTCAGTTTTGTTATCTCATATAGGCCAGGAACGCGTAATGGAAAGGCCGATGCGTTGTCTAGACTCCACTCAACTGAGACCATTCCACGCACGTCTCGTAAGACTGTTATCTCTGATTCCAGGTTCCTGGGAGTGATTCATAATCAAGACTTGCTTAACGACATCAAGGAAGCATACCATACGGATCCCTGGCTGGCACAACCGTCTTGTGAAGTAAGTCTTGTATATAAGAACGGTGTGTGGATTCAGGGGCAACGCCTGTATATTCCTGAAGCAGTCAGGGTGAGAGTACTGCAACTCGTCCACGATTCTAAGATAGCGGGGCATAGAGGAGTTCTGAAGACTCAAGAATTCCTGTCTCACTTCTTTTGGTGGCCCACATACAGAAGAGACGTTCTAGGTTACGTCACTTCTTGCGAAGTCTGTGCCAGATGCAAGACTCCACGATCTTCGCCTACGGGTCTATTACAACCCCTACCCGTTCCATCCCGTCCATGGGGATCCATATCTTTGGACTTCATTGTGGAGTTGCCAACCTCTCAAGGGAAGAACACAGTTCTGGTGGTGGTGGATCGGTTAACAAAGACAGCCCATTTTATTCCGTGTGTGAGTCTACCCACTGCGAAACACACATCGGACTTAATCATTCAAAACGTGTTTCGCCTGCATGGCGTACCGGATGAGGTTGTATCTGATCGAGGGGTGCAATTCACTTCAAAGTTTTGGCAGCATTTCTGTGCTGCGTTGGACATCAAAGTTAACCTGTCTTCTGCCTTTCATCCACAGACGAATGGACAAACCGAGCGGACTAATTAGACCCTAGAACAGTATCTCCGTTGTTTTATCTGCCACCTACAAGATGACTGGGTGGATTTGCTCCCACTGGCTGAATTCTCTTATAACAACTCACAGAGCGCTTCCACCAAGCAGTCACCCTTTTATGCCAATTTGGGTTATCATCCTAACATCCTTCCTCGACTCCCCGTAGATACACCTCTCCCAGCTGTGGCCGACAGAATCACCTCTCTACAACAGAATCTTGATCTGCTTAAAGAGAATCTGGAATCCGCTCAGGACAGGTATAAAAAAGCGGCAGATAGGTTTCGTAAACCTGCACCAACCTTCAAGGTAGGAGATTTGGTCTGGCTGTCTACTAAGAACCTCAAATTGAGAGTACCATCGTCCAAATTGGGTCATAAGTACGTTGGGCCCTATAAGATTAATAAGCTCGTCAGTAACGTTGCCTGTCGCCTTCAACTTCCAAGATCTATGAGGATTCACCCCATGTTTCACGTTTCTCTACTAAAGGCTGTGACTCCCAATTCATTCCCTGGTCATTCTTCTTCCCCTCCTGCTCCGGTACTCATCGATGGCCAGGAGGAGTTTGTCGTGGAAAGGATCCTGGACTCCAGGTTGTGTAGAAACGGGGTTCAATACCTGGTAAAGTGGCAGGGCTATTCTCCAGAGGACAACTCGTGGGAGCCGGCCTCCAATCTCCATGCTCCTCGGTTACTCCGCCAGTTCCATCGGAGGTACCCGGGAAAGCCTGGACTGGGGCCATCCAGAGGCTGTCCCTAAGGGGGGAGTAATGTAAGGTTTTCAGTCTTTTTTGCTATATCTGTTGTTATGTTTGCATCTAGTGTATTTTGTCGGCCATCTTGTTTCCTGTCATGTGCATTGACTTTTGCCCTCAACCGATATGGAGTTCTCAGCTTGTCGTCAGCCATCTTGTTTCCTGTCCTGTGCATTGACTTTTGCCCTCAAACAAGATGGAGTCCTCAGCTTTGATGTCCCTGCCCTGTTCCTTACCAATTGCCCTTTTAATCAGTTTCAGATGATTTACCTGTGCTCCTGAATCAGGTCTGAAACCAGTTTGTGTCTTGCTCTCTGAAGCCTGGATTCACTCTGCCTGGAATCATTTATGGACACAGAAGCTTTCTATTTGCCAGCAACATCTGACAGGAAAGTAATAGACTGAATGACTTGTACTATGCTTTAATGCTCTGATGTCCTGGGTTGTTTGCCTTCTGCAACTTGCATTTACTTTATCCTGCTGATGCACTAACTTGTATGAAGCAATACAAGAGCTGCTTAAGAAGCGTATGTCTCATGTGTCTCATTATACCCGTGCATTAGACTCTATATAGACTGTATCATATATGACAGAATGCTGCGCTTGCGCAGCCGTGGGTGTCGGTGACGCTGCTGACACCAGGAGTCATGGCGGTCACATATGTCTTTGAGAAGCATTAACTCCGCCAGACCACATGTGGCAGCACGCTGTGCGGCCATGGCCATGACTGTGCTCCTATGTGCAGGGAAGGGGCAGGCACCTGGCAGGCAGGGAGTAACAAAAAACAAATGTCATGACGTCACCACGTACACTGGCGCCGCCAAACTACGTTGCTGACGATAACAAGGTAGCTGTCCGCGGAGTGGGAGTAGCGTAATATAGCCATCGGGGTCACCAAATTAGCTAACCATTGCAGTGCGTTGACCATGGCATCCCTGTGCGATGTGTAGGCCAACATATGAACTGTCATGTGTGGCAGTATAGTGTGCACAGTGAATCTTCCAATATACGCGCCAACACTAGCTTGCGCTATTGAATGTGCGCGTAGTTGGACTGATGTAATGGATGTTTGTGTAGGTGAAGATGCGTGTGGTGCTGAAGTGACAGCTCTTCAAATATGGTGCCCTGTGAAGGGACAGCCAATGGAAATACAGGAGCCACCACCAATCATCGCTGACGGGGCGCAGTGTCCAGCACGATGTGGAACGCCTCCGGGAAATCAAGAGGCGACGCAGATTCCATCCCTATTGCTCCTTCACACGCCAAAAGCAGGGAATTTCGCCTTCATGATTGCCTCTGATTTTGGAGCAGTGCTGTGAAATCGGAACCAGGCGAAACCTTTTTTATCACCGCCAAATTTCCCAATTACATGCCGCAATTGTGAGGCAATTTCATGGCAATGGTGACGGGGCAACAGATTGCCGGTCATATTCCTCGCCGCGGTTGCGGCTTGTAAAGGTACCCTAAGATGAATCCAGCTGGACACCGGACCGGAGGGCATATTTGGCCCTCTGGTTCTGTGTCCAGATCAGTGTCCAGATCAGGTCCGGGGCTGTTGATTCACATCGGACAGCCCCGGACCTGATGCTGCCGTGATGTGAACCCGGCCTTAGGCATGTAGCAGAGCTGGGTGAGCTGCCTCTACCCTCACCAGGCTCTCAATAGAGATTGTACGTTGACAGTGAGATGTAAATCAGAGGAGGAGGTGTGTCGGACTGCAGTGCTCGTGACAAAGTAGTCCTGTAATGTTAATCACCAGGTGATAAAGTCTTTAGATTGTGTAACAAATAGCTCAGATTCTGAGGATAGAGGCAGGGGTGACTTATTTTTTAACCCCTGCATCATGCTGTTCTCTGCTTGCATTGGAAAAACCTGCTGAAAGATTCCCTTTAAATTAGTAGCATATGTGATTGTATACAATTTTTTAATATATCAAAAACCAATAACATTTTTCTTACTTATAACAAGCCAGCGAATTACCTTTCCCTGTATATCATCTGTCTGCAAAAGGCCCTGTTCCCACTGGTTGTTTTTGATCCATTTTTGGGGCAGCAAATATTTTTTCAAACTGCACCTAAAGCGGATCAGTCACTGTGTCTGCCAGCAAAGTGAATGGGATTTTCAATTTGCTGTGAAGACATCAGGGTTTATGACTGCTGCATTAGTGGTGCAAAAAGCACATCCAGAAAATAATGAGTGTCAATTAGTGTTGCGTTTTTCTGCTGTGCTTTCTAAAGAAAAAGCATCACAAATGGATTGGTATTCACACAGTCCATTTGTGATGCTTTTTTATTGCACTTTCCACACCACACATGCACCAATTACTTCCTTCCGGGCACCAGCAGGACCTGTGAGAAATGAAAGGACCTGGCCATGTGACTCAGCTTGAGAGTCATGTCCGCTTTACACGTCCCGATATCGTTGTCCAACAACGATAAAAAGTCACGTGGTTCGGCCGTTGCCGCCGATATCGTTCGTGCGTTGTATGGTGTAAATGTCCAATTTGATGCAAGAACGATGCCAAAACGATATCGTTGGGGAATTGTGCAGGCTCTCCAACTTCCCGATATTGGATGGACGATGTGGCAGGATCGTGCTTTGTGACAGCCCAACAATGATTTGGAGCACAACTTCCCCTATTCACTCCCATGTTAAATGGTCGTTCCCTGGATCGCTCGTACAAGGGGGCGTATACATCGCAGTTGTCTTGCCTGCCGATATCTCCCTGCGTGACAGCTCCTATGCGATCTTGGATTACTGCCAAAAATGTGCGCGCTCCCGTGCCGTTGTATCCAATATCGGGACATGTAAAGCGGCCATCACATGGACAGGTCCAGTAAGAGCAATAACCAGAAGTATCTCATCGGTAGACACCACAGACCTTGGAGAAGGTAATAAAGTGTGTCTGTCTGTGTTTCTGTCTGTCTGTGTCCCACTGCTCCTTTTATAATAGTACTGTGTTTTTGCTTTGAAAAAGCAAAAGTTCAGCTCTAAGAAAATGGAGCAAAAAAGCAACACAATGAGATGATGCATTTATGATACTTTTTTTGCAAAAAAAAGGATCCATTTTTGCTGCAGAAACCGCACCAAAAACAGGTCAACAAAAACAAAGCACAAACGGCCCGTATGAATGAGGCGTAACTGTTCTGAATCGTCCACAGGCCTTCAAAATTCAATTGAGTAAAAAACAATAAACAGAAGAGAAGAGGGAGGGATATGCAGCTGCAGCTTATGTATTATTGTGGTCACATATTTTATGTTTCTCATGTTGCACATCCCTTGTGCAGATACTACTTATAATGCCATGTGCACACGCTGAGTATTTGAGTTTTTTACCTCAGGATTTGTAGCCAAAACCAGGAGTGGATGATTAAATACAGAAGTGGTGACATGTTTCTATTAGACTTTTCCTCGGATTACTCCACTCCTGGTTTTGTCCACAATTCCTGAGGTAAAAAACTCATCAAATACTGAATGTGTGCACGGGGCCTAAAGGGTTTAGCTATACAAGTCTAGAACTAGTGATGAGTAAGTGTAATTATTGCAATTCATTACTCACACGGATAGTTCAGTATTTGCGATACTCGTTACTAGGCAAGTATGGCTGGTGCTTGTGAGTGATGTGTCGATTGTTATCGATCTGACACAAATTGCCGTCTCCCTTCAATAAACAATGGGAGCTGGCACTTAATGAGAGCAGATTGAATGGTAGGCTCTCTGGGGGGCACAGCAAGGTGTTTTATGCAGTGAAATGCAAAAAAGAAGTCTCGGAAATGCTCGTTTTATAGCCGATTGTGTGTGGGTGGAGCCTATCACTAATTGACTAACATTGGACACGCTATTAAGGCGAGTACACGAGTAGTACAAAGTGCTCGTTACGAGTGTAGTGATTATGAATATTTCGCTTCTCGCTCATCACTATCTAGAACTATTTAGTGTGCCAAGGTTTTGTGCCTCATAGGGTAAAGACAGTTTTTTTTCAGTAATTGTTAAAGTAAACATGCAACACGCTTTAAGACAAAAAAAATGATGCTAATAGAATTGTCTCTAGTTTGTTTTACCGCTTATTTCACAGTAGGGTTGACAAACCAGATGCTTCGGGAATTGTGTTTCACCTGATTCGTATTGAGAATACCTTTTATATTAATGTCATACACTTTGGTATGAAAATAATTTGTCTAATTACGTGTAAAACGTCAGGCTTAGATGGAATTGAATAAGAAGAAATATTGTCATCCAATTCCACATATTTGATCAGAAGGCTTTAACAAAAAACGAATGGCATAACATCTCATGTGAACTTCACTCTGCATACTTATCGGTAACCAAACAGATACAATGATCCCAAGACATTCCATCTCCTACAGCATTCACTAAATGAATTACGTGTGCGTAGAAATTGGGCCGCTTGGTAGAATCATGAATCTTGCAGGCAATTTATCTTGTTATTTTAATAAGCCTGTCCAAAAAGACTGTTTTACAGGGAAGAAGGAAGAATGCAGGGACCCTGAAAAAGACAAAGAGAATAAATCCTGTTACCACAGTGATAACTGGCAAGAGCATACAGCGCCTGAACTCTAGTGACTATTAATTCTGCTGTGATAGAAGGAGCAACTTAAGGAAGTAAATTATATAGAAACATACCAAGGACAGATGTAGAAAAAGATTCCGAGAAATATTTTATTTGACTAGAGTCCATACTGAGAATTTCACTTTTGATATTTTACACTTATTATTAAACTCTGAAGCATCGGAACATCCTTGTCCTTAATATCAGCAACTTAAAAAAGCTGACGCCACTACTGTGACAGGAGAAAATGTGATCAAAACCTGATCAAAGAGTACAGCTACCTACATGTAGAAGTGTCTACAGCTAGTCAAATTTATAAAACATTGCACAAACCTCTGGATTCTATAAATCTATGTACATCATGAAGAAGATAGATTCATATTATTAAATGAAGGCTTTCCGAACTAGCCTGTGAATATGAAAACGGTCAAAAGCAGAACGCAAAGGTGCCTCCTGATTATTATATCATCAATCAGACATCACAGAGGAGTTCTTTTTGCAATAAAAAAAACCCACTCAATTTGTGATGTATTTTCATAAAAAAAAGACATATAGGCTAGGGTCACATTTCCGTTTTTTTTGTAAAATCCTGATCCGGTTTTGAGCTTTCAAAAAGCTCAAAACCGGACCAGGAAACGCTCCTCATAGGAGCCAATGCAAAACACCGGATGGCTTCACAAGCCATCCGGTGGCCGGATCCGGCACTGCTGCCTGCGTTTAAAATCATGCAGGCAGCAGTTTTCGCAGCGTTTCCAGGGACCGCACTGCGGTCACCGGATGGCTCAGGATGTGTAATCCTGAGCCATCCGGTAACTGCAGAGTTTGCGTTTCCCGGCTCAGCAAACCTAGTAAAGAGTTAAATAGCTGACCTAAATGACTGTTAGAGGTCTGTAGGGGGCTTAGACCCCCCTACAGACCGGCCGCCCACTTCTATAGTGTTCTTCAACAATTTCTTACTGTGCACGGGCGAGGAGCCCGTGCATGTCAGCCAAAGTTGCCCCTACCCCCCCGTATCACTATAGAGGGGTGCATACACCCCTCTATTACAATTATGCTTTAATTATGTGATGTACACCAATAAGTGTCACAATCGTCATGTAAGAATATATTTACATGTTCCGGAGGCAGAGTGAAGGGAATTCCATGGGCGGGGCTGTGTGCAGTAGCCTCCGCCCGCTCCTTCTTGATGGCCGCCCCCTCTGGCCGTAATCCAGTCTTGTGAGGGCGGGCACGTCGTTAAAGGGGCGTGGCTAACCGCGGCACTTAGTTAGCCACGCCCCTTTAACGACGTGCCCGCCCTCACAAGACTGGATTACGGCCAGAGGGGGCGGCCATCAAGAAGGAGCGGGCGGAGGCTACTGCACACAGCCCCGCCCATGGAATTCCCTTCACTCTGCCTCCGGAACATGTAAATATATTCTTACATGACGATTGTGACACTTATTGGTGTACATCACATAATTAAAGCATAATTGTAATAGAGGGGTGTATGCACCCCTCTATAGTGATATGGGGGGGTAGGGGCAACTTTGGCTGACATGCACGGGCTCCTCGCCCGTGCACAGTAAGAAATTGTTGAAGAACACTATAGAAGTGGGCGGCCGGTCTGTAGGGGGGTCTAAGCCCCCCTACAGACCTCTAACAGTCATTTAGGTCAGCTATTTAACTCTTTACTAGGTTTGCTGAGCCGGGAAACGCAAACTCTGCAGTTACCGGATGGCTCAGGATTACACATCCTGAGCCATCCGGTGACCGCAGTCCGGTATTCAGCACACATTTTTGTAAAAAAATGTGTGTGCTCGGCATTGCGTTCACCGCATCCGGATCCGGATGCGGTGAATGCAATTTATGTTTTCAATGTGACCCTACCCATACAAAAAATGATTTGTTATAAAATGTTCATAGAGTGTGTTTGTATACAAATACACAGCAAGTGGTAACATGTATGCACTGGAAACAATATATGCTTCTAGGAGGTGGACATTTATCCAGGGATGGGGCACAACAATGCTAGAACAGATGCTTGAATATTCATCAGCTAGAGTTTACACCCTTCTGACACTGCTCTGAAATAAGTGAGGAACTTGACACAGCTATCATAAGAATGTATACTATACCTGTGTATTAAATAACACTATAGCACAGCAAAATGACCATTTAATACCAAAATACAACATATAGGAAAAAAAAGCCTTAATTAAGTCCAATAAGTGAAAATATAATAAATCAAAGGTGACTTTTTCTCTGAATATAGTCATTAACTTTGTTTTACTACCAGCTCCAGACAGGCATGAAAATCTCTTCTAGCTAGGATCCTCCCTTAGGCTAGGGTCACACTTCAGGTTTTTATTTTAAAACCTGCTCCGGTTTTGAGCTTTTAAAAAGCTCAAAACCGGATCAGGAAACGCTCCTCATAGAAGCCTATTGCCCATAGATCTTACTGTATCAGCCTTCAGGACCTCAGACAGCGCACATACGTAGGTATAGTATGGGCACTGCACTCAGGGAAGCCGGCGGATTCATTCATAAAAACGTACAGCAGCCGGCAGAAGTCGGCTACTGTACATAAGATATAACATCATTATATGCCCACCTGAGTGGGTGGTAGGTCTCTAGGGGGGGTGGGCACCTCCTAGAGACAGCATTGACACATTTATTAATAAAATTACAAGTTTTAAAACACAGAGAACAGTTTGCTCATCCCTGCGGCAGCAGAGATGTGCAAACTATCCAGTAACCGGATTGCTCCAGATTACACAACCAGAGCAATCCGGTTACCGGATTGCAGCTTCAGCAATCTGGTTAATGGATTGCGGCTTGTCTGAAGCCAATTGCGTTCATCGCATCCGACTCTGGATGCGGTGAACGCAATTCTATTTTTAAGTGTGACCCTAGCCTTAAAACTTTATGCTCAGGCTTTCCACTTGCACACCCCATAGCTTTCATGAAATAAACAGACATGTTATCTCCCACCGCTACAGCTGTAATGGTGCATGGGGTGGCAGTCATGGGCGAGGCACAGTTCTCATTTGCCCTAGTAAACTACGGAGTTTGTTGTGGTCCTGACTGGGTGCATGGACTTGTGTGGTGCAGGTCATATTTTTTTTTAGTCCACTCATCACAATTGCGTCTGATGAGCCACTTTGCAGTGAAGACAGAAACAGAGGCCAACCGTTTTTAAACTACAATGTTTTACTGTACTACTTCCATAGTTCTTCCAACACAATTTTACATGTAGGGTAGCAGGCACAAATCTTAGACACACTTTCCATTTCACAATATCAATTACACAGATGCTTGGACTCTGATGGTCACATTCTGCTATTCCTTCTCTTTCATAGAAGTAACTTGAGGGGATTGGAACACTATGCCTAGGGTCACACATGAGCCCTGGATCCGTTAAAAGTATCAGTTTTTAAACTTAGAATTCTTGAAAAACTGATGCTTTTAATGGATCCATAGGCTCCCATGCATAAAAAACTCAGTGTCAAAATGCACTTTTGTTCTGCACGTAAAAACGTTGCTAGCAGCATTTTTAGGTGCAGTAAAAGAGCGCATAGCGTTTTTTTTTAACATGGGGCCCTATGGGAAACGCATCTGTTTATGCATGGTACATATAGGTACCATCCCTTAATGCATGTGTTAATTCATAGCGTTTTTAAGATGCAAAAATGGCAATTTCCAAAAACGGAATCAGGTTTTCAAAAGCCAGAAAAACTGACTCCCAAGTGTGACCGCAGCCTATGGCAGGAATAGAGCAGTATGCTCTCAGAAAAATGCAGACAACTGTCTCTTTTCCCCATAAGGGATGAGAGCAGGGAGAATGGCAAAGCACTAGCGAAGAGCTGCAAACTTGCATTAGCCAAAAGAGGTCCCACACAGGAGAGTGGAAATCCGTCAAATGCCAGTGATGATAACCTTGCACCTTTAGGATTATAAGCCTGGGCATCCATCTGTACTCTAGCTCATATTCTTGCAAGGAGTCATTCATTCAAGGGTAGTCTCCAGCCATCACATGTTCCATTTGATGTTACAGTACTCTTTAAGGTTCACGCTAACCTACTCCAATCTTAACCTTTAAGATGAAAAGCCCGGACGTCCATTTGTACTCTATCACTTTTTCTTGCAAGGATTTGCTCATTCAAATTTATTCTCCAGCCCTCAGATGTTCCGTCTGATGCTATAGTACTCTTTAAGGTTCTTACTATAACACTCCGAACTTAATATTGTGTAAGGGCCGCTTTACACACACCAACTTCTGTGTCGAACTTCTGAACAGATCTCTGGTTGCAGTGAAATCATGGACACATTGTTCCATTTTGTGGCTGTGTACAAATGGAACAATGTGTCCATGATTTCACTGCAACCAGAGATCTGTTCAGAAGTTGGACACAGAAGTTGGTGTGTGTAAAGCGGCCCTAAGCCTCGAGTCACCTCTGAAATGCAGCCCTGATGACTTAGCTGTCATGCACTCTTGAATGCAGCACTTGTCATTCTCTTCTCCCTTCTAAACTGAAATCTGTCTCTTAGTCCATGAGCTAACCCCTCCCAAACTTATCTGCTGTCACCATGTTGCTGAGCAAATCTTACTACCTTATCACACATTCTGCATAACAGTTATATATATTACTAGCTGGCAGCCCGATTATAAAGAATCGGGTGGTCTAGAATCCATATACAGATTATTTAGTAAAAATTAACAATAGTGCAATTAAGACATGATATGTATTTTAAACACATGAGGGGCGGGAGACGACCGGCGTTAGCCGGTCGTCTTCCGGCCACGGGCCGCCGGCCGGAGCCAGCGCAAGCCACCCGGGAGACAATCGCCGTTAGCCGGTCGTCTCCCGGCCGCCACACACCACGGTTCCGGGCCACGCTTACGGTCGCCCGTACAGTGACAAAAACACACACACACAGTCGGGAGACGACTGGGGTCAGCCGGTCGGCTCCCGCCTGCCACACATCACGGGTGGGAGACGAAGTCGGTCGTCTCCCACCCATGGGCCGCCAGCCGGAGCCAGCGCGAGCCAGCCAGGAGATGACCGCCTTTAGCCGGTCGTCTCCCGACTCGCTCGCGGCTGCCCGGAGCTCAGCCGCGGCTACCTATGGCACGGAGGTCCGCGGTGAGTCTGCCGGGAGATGACCGGCTTTAGCTGGTCATTTCCCGGCTGGCGAGCCGCTGAGCTCCGTGCCGTACATAGCAGTCGCTGAGCTACGCCCAGCCGCGAGCCAGCCGCCATTTTCCACTGTACCGTGACGCTTCTCTGATTGGTCGCCGCGTTCAGCCGCGAGTGACCAATCAGAATAGCAGCGCGAAACACGGCGTCATATTTAAAATCCATGGAGGACTTGAGATTTAAAATATGGCGCCGTGCCCTGCCCCAAACAGAATAGCGGCGCGCTCTATGGCGCCATACTTCAAATACACTGAGTACAGTGTATTTCAAATATGGCGGCATAGCACCCGGCCACCAAACATCACGGGCGGGAAACGACCGGCTTTAGCCGGTCGTCTCCCGCCCACGGGCCACTGGCCGGAGCCAGCGTGAGCCAGCCAGGAGACGACTGCCGTTAGCCGGTCCTCTCCCGCCCGCCAAACACCACGGTCCCACGGCCGGAGCGAGTGCGAGCCTGCCGGGAGACTCCTGACTGGCTCGTGGCTGCCCGGAGCTCAGCCCCGGCTACCTATGGCACGGAGGTCCGCGGCGAGCCAGCCGGGAGATGACCGCTGAGCACCGTGCCGTACATACTTCAAATACACTGAGTACAATGAGAATAGCGGCGCACGCTATGCCGCCATATTTGAAATACACTGAGTACAGTGTATTTGAAGTATGGCGCCATAAAGCGCGGCATACTACAGTGTATTTCAAATATGGCGGCATAGCGCGCGGCGTTACTTTGATTGGTCGTTCAACGCTGCGACCAATCAGAATAGCGGTGCACTCTATGGCGCTATACTTCAAATACACTGACTACAGTGTATTTCAAATATGGCGCCATAGAGCGCGCCGCTATTCTGATTGGTCGCCGCGCTGAACGCGGTGACCAATCAGATTAGTGGCGCAGTACGCGGCGACCAATCAGAAAAGCATCGCGGTACGGCGGAAAATGGCGGCTGGCTCGCGGCTGGGCGTAGCTCAGCGACTGCTATGTACGGCACAGAGCTCAGTGGCTCGCCAGCTGGGAAATGACCAGCTAAAGCCGGTCATCTCCCGGCAGACTCACCCCGAACCTCCGTGCCATAGGTGCCGCGGCTGAGCTCCGGGCAGCCACGAGCGAGTCGGGAGATGAGTGGCTAATGGCGGTCATCTCCTGGCTGGCTCGCGCTAGCTCCGGCTGGCGGCCCGTGGGCGGGAGACGACTGGCTTTGTCTCGCACCCGTGATGTGTGGCAGGCTGGAGACGACTGGCTGACCCCGGTCGTCTCCCAACCGTGTGTGTGTGTTTTTGTCACTGTACGGGCGGCCGTAAGCGTGGCGGGGCTGCCTGAGTCCCACTCCGCTTAGGGCCGCCATGTTGGTCCACCCTGGACGGGTGTAGCGCTGTGCTGACGCCACTTTGCCAATGACAGAGTGACGGAAGTGCTGGCCAAAGGGACGGAAGTGAGCCTTCGGCTTTTATATATTAGATTGCAATGCATTTCACAATATTTCACATTTTGCCAACAACAGTTCCTTAACGCAATCTACACCCTATATAGCAATCCTATACCATATCACTATGGAAAACTAAAATCTGATCCTCCCCCTCTATTTGCAAGGAGTACCATCAACTGATAAATGATGCCTACGATAGAGGCATCATTGATAAAAAAGAAAAACAATTACTTATGAACAAAGAATATTCACAGGCCTTTTATTACCATCTGCCTAAAGTCCACAAGGATGAAAAAATACCCCGTGGTTGCCCGATTATATCAGGGATAAACTCTCTGACAAGCTTTCTCTCTCACTTTATTGATCTCCATCTACAAAACCTGGTTAAAGAGCTACCATCGTATTTACGAGACTCCACTCAATTAATCAACGAATTACAAAATATAACTTGGGATGAAAACTGCTGGTTTATAACATTAGATGTCACATCCCTTTATTCAAACATTAATCACCATCTTGGAATTGCAGCAGTGCACTTCTATTTGCTAAATTATACTAAGATGTCACCCAATCTAATACAATTTCTTCTCACTGGCCTGGAGTTCATATTAAAAAGAAATGTGTTTGAATTCCAAGGCCAGGTGTATATCCAGCGACTCGGTACCGCGATGGGGACTCGAGTCGCCCCCAAGTTTCGCTAATCTATTCATGGGGCGATTCGAGTCCCTATCTGCAATTAAAGATCCCCGGTATACTGACAAGATCGCTATGTACCGCAGATATATAGACGATCTGATACTTATTTGGAGAGGGAGTAAAGGGTCATTCCATGTCAAGTGATCCAAAAATGAATATTTTTTTTCCCTGACGTCCTCAGATTTTTAAAAAAATTTTTCTATCTGAAGAACAACTTTATCTAATTACAAAAAAAAAGTTTTGATTTTTTTTCTTTATCTGTTAATTTTTTACAGATTTTTAAAGTTTTAAAAAAGTGCGAATTTTGGCCTGGTATGGCTTTACATTTTCTATCATATCTCGGGCTAGAAATAAGATAGAGAAACAAAATAAACACCAATCTACTCAGAACTGTCCAGGCTTTCATCAGATATGTCACAAGAGGATATTTGTTAATATTTTACCCATGTGATCGCAAGCGCAAAACTTTAAAACGCATTTCCGAAAAATCGGCG
The DNA here is from genome assembly GCA_033576535.1 of Allobates femoralis. Classification (NCBI taxonomy): domain Eukaryota; kingdom Metazoa; phylum Chordata; class Amphibia; order Anura; family Aromobatidae; genus Allobates; species Allobates femoralis. The sequence goes on from JARQOC010000001.1 coordinate 322,416,448, forward strand.
CGCTTTAAATATTTCAAAAACTGCCCATGTGTCTGCTGTGCTCTTAGCCACATCTGTACCAAATTTCAAGTTGGGATCGCAATGGGATCATATTTTAACATATTTTACTAGTAAGAGCGTCAATGGGTCATTCCATATCAAGTGATCTAAATATGAATATTTTTTTTTACCTGACGTCTTTAGATTTTTTTTTTTTTTTTTTTTCCTTTATGAAGTACTACTTTAGTTAATTACAAATTAAAAGTTTGGAATTTTTTTCTTCATCAGTTAATTTTTTACAGATTTTTAAAGTTTAAAAAAAGGGTGAATTTTGGCCTGGTACGACTTTAAATTTTTTTATCTCAGGCTAGAAATAAGATAATGAAGTGGGAGAGGCATCATTTTACTCAGAACGGTAACAGCTTTCATTTGAGATGTTACAAGACTATGTTTCTTTATATCAAATTTAAACTATTGACGGGCAATTGTGAAAAAATGACTGATTGTGTTCTTGGTGACTTTTGAATTGACACTATAATAGTTAAATATTTTGCACTTAGGTCCAATGAATGCGTCCATGGGGTCAAGCTGGGACAGAGTCATCACAAATTAGCCTTATTTGCAGATGACCTGCTACTTTACATCTCCCAGCCCCTGGTCTCCATCCCTTCGGTCTTAATGGAGTTTGAACGGTTCGGACAATTGAGCAACTTTAAAGTGAATTGCTCCAAAACCGAGGCACTCAATATTTCTTTGCCTGGAGAATTGGTTTCTCATCTATCTAAACAGTTCCCATTTAAATGGAAAGTAGAAGCCATTAAGTACTTGGGAGTCCTTCTACCAAAAGATCTTAAACAAATATTCAATTTAAATTATCAACCCCTTTTGACTAACGCGGAATCGGCATGTACCTCCTATAGACAATTAAAGCTATCCTGGTTCGGGAGAATAAACGTAGTCAAGATGGATGTCTTGCCCCGACTCTTATATACTTTTCAGACAGTTCCTGTTCTATTGGATAGAGGTTTCCTCTCCAAAATGCAATCTATGATCCTTAGATTTGTCTGGGGGGGCAAGAGGTCCAGATTGCGAATGAATATCCTATCCTTGCCCGAGACCAGAGGAGGGGTTGGACTACCCAACATACGAGCGTACTTTGAGGCTTCCTCTCTTGTTAGAGCTCTAGATTGGCATTATCATGCGTCCTCCAAGAAATGGGTAGGGGTGGAGCAAGAGGGTTTGGGGATTCCGCTGAAACACCTGCTTTGGATTTCCCCTAAAGACTCCACAGACCTAGTACCTTTGACAGACATGACCAGAAACACCTTGAAGGTATGGCACCTAGTGACGAAAACCCTCCGCTTAAACGACAGACTTAGCCCTTTGACTCCCCTTTTTTCCAACCCATCTTTCCCACCCAGATTTGACAGGCAGAGATTTTTATGTTGGCGGATTGTGGATGACACCCGAGTAGGACAGACTCTGTCCAGTGGTGGTTTGCCCCCGATGGCAGAGCTACAACTCAAAGAACCTACGAGACCTCTTAAGTGATTCGAATTTCTCCAATACAGAGCATAATTATATTCAGCTGACCACTCTTGCAGGGTAAGATTGACGCCCAACGTATTGGAGAGGTTATTCCAACTGGAGGCTCCACCGAGGCGCAAAATATCATTTCTATACCAGGCCTTAGGGTCCATGAGAGAGTAGGGCACCCTTTACTTCCAACGTGCTTGGGAGAGGGTATTGGGGTGTAGCATTTCAGAAGCTAATTGGCAGAAATGCTTTATATTTACTCACTCACTAGCTAGCGCTTGTTCTGCACAAGAAAGAAGCTATAAGCTGCTCACTAGATGGTACTTGTGCCCGACGACACTCCGGAACATGTTCCCTGGAACCCCTGATACCTGCTGGCGCTGTGGGGAAGAGAAGGGTACAATGATACACATTTGGTGGAGTTGTGGGGAAATCCGGCGGTTCTGGTCTGAGGTTTTCAATGCATACGCCCGGATAACAGGTAAAGAAGCCGAATGCTGCCCAGAATCGGCAATGTTATCCATTTTTCCAGGTCCTATTGGGCTACAGAAGAGGGATATTCTCCGCTTTTGCATCTCGGCTGCTCGTGCTGTGATCCCGAGGTTCTGGAAATCAAGCCGGGCTCCATCTCTACTTGATTGGTTCAAAGAATTGATGGACACATATCGAATGGATTTGGGTTGAATGGATTCTTTTTCACCACTCTGCAGAATTTAGGAGTATCTTTTCCAGCACAGATAATATGGCTCGACCTCTGGCTGATGGGGAGCCAGTGGGATGAGTACCCTTTCTCCTTCCCATACCTCACCCGTCCCCCCCCCTCCTTTTTTTCTTTTTTTCTTACGTGGCTTTTCTTTCCCAGTATAACTTTTTCTAATGGTTTTTGTTTCTCTCTCTCTCTCTCTCTTCTTTTCTATCTCTCTTTTCTTCCCATCTGATACATTCAGTCTAGGTATTTCCTTTCTACGCCTATACCTTCAGAATTCTAGTGAACATTAGACAGGTATCGAAAACTCTGAGCTGTGAGTAGATCATTAATATTTCGGCCTTCCTTTCCGGTACACCAGTCGATAGACTATTCCAACTAGGCCTCAACGGGTAATGACCCACTTACGTGGTCAACCTGTTAGAAGGGGCCAAGTAATAAAAATCATTCTGCTGGGGCTGCTTGTCCCCTTGACATCAGAACATCTCAAAACCCTGAGAAAGGTTGTATACTTGAGTGTTTGGAATTATATTTAGATTGTAGTATATATTGCACCAGAGATAAGCGCAAAAGTAAATTTGCAGCTTATCTTAAAGTTACTAATAACTTTGTGAATTCTCTTTTTGTATATTTTATATGTCTCAAGATTTTGTTAAAAGATTGAATGTATGTCTTTCATATGTTTTTTCAAAATTTAATAAAAATGAGATTAACCATAGTTAAATATTTTAAAATATGATCCCATCACGATCCCAACTTGAAATTTGGTACAGATGTGGCTAAGAGCATAAAAGACACATGGGCAGTTTTGGAAAATTTTTATTAAAATATTTTTTTCGGAAATGCGTTTCAAAATGTTGCGTTTGCATTCGCATAGGTAAAAAATTAAAATTAACAAATATACTCTTGTGACATATCTGGTGAAAGCCTGGACAGTTCTGAGTAGAATGGTGTTTATTTTGTTTCTCTATCTTATTTCTAGCCCGAGATAAAAAAATTTAAAGTCGTACCAGGCCAAAATTCACCCTTTTTTTAAACTTTAAAAATCTGTAAAAAATTAACTGATGAAGAAAAAAATTCCAAACTTTTAATTTGTAATTAACTAAAGTAGTACTTCATAAAGGAAAAAAAAAAAAAATCTAAAGACGTCAGGTAAAAAAAAATATTCATATTTAGATCACTTGATATGGAATGATCCATTGACGCTATTAATAGTAAAATATGTTAAAATATGATCCCATTGCGATCCCAACTTGAAATTTGGTACAGATGTGGCTAAGAGCAAAGCAGACACATGGGCAGTTTTTGAAATATTTAAAGCGCGCCGATTTTTCGGAAATACGTTTTAAAGTTTTGCGCTTGCGATCACATGGGTAAAATATTAACAAAGATCCTCTTGTGACATATCTGGTGAAAGCCTGTATAGCTCTGAGTAGAATGGTGTTTATTTTGTCTCTCTATCTTATTCCTAGCCTTAGTTATGAGGAGAAACGTAAAGGCAGGCAACAGCGAAATTCACACTTTTTCCGAACTTTGAAAATCATTTAAAAAAAAAATAAATTTTTTAAAAAATTTTTCTCTTCACATTTTGCATTGTCTGACATGCTATTATCAAATAACAAAATCTCAAAAGAATTAAAAATATAGAGGTAATAATCATTGGTTCACTTGACATGGAATGACCCTAAAATAGAAGCGGAGGAATTGGTTCTTGCATTAAATCAAAATAATTGGGGAATAAAATTTACATCTAATATAAATAAAAATAGAATTGTGTTTTTGGACTTAGAAATAAGTACAAGCTCAAATAAAATAAAGACAAAAACTCATTTCAAAACAGTGGACTGTAATGGGTGTTTAAACTACAGTAGTGCCCATTATCATAAATGGAAGCAGAATATTCCATACAGCCAATTTTTACAGATCCGAAAAAACAATACTACAATAGAAGATTATAACGAACAATCCAAAATCCTTATTGACCGGTTTAAAAATAAAAAGTACCCAAAGAAATTAATCACCTCAGCCTATGAATTAAATAAAAGAAGAACACAAATGGACTGCTTGATAGCAAAGAAACAATGTATAAATGAGAAAAAAGAGGAGCACTCCGAAAATATAAACAATTCTAAACCAACTTTAAATACAAACTCAGAATGTTGCCCTACTAGTCATACAAAAAAAAACACTAAAGATTGGCATTTGAACTTTATAACATCCTTTAATAAAGAGAACACAAATATCAGAAAAATATTGGGTAAATATTGGTATATTTTACAGCAGGATCCTTTGTTGAGAAAATCCCTTCCAGAAAAACCGGGGATCACGTTCAGAAGAGGGAGAACTATTCGCAATATGATTGCTCCCAGCCATCTAAAAATGTTACAACCAGATGTGAATTGTAAAAGACCTTTCCAAAATTTGGGTGTATATAGGTGTGGGAAAAAACAGTGTCAGTGCTGCACCTGTATTGCACACGGATCTACTGAAATCATCTCACACAGCACAGAGGAAAAGTTCCCCATACAACAAAACCTCACTTGTCAGACTGAGTTTGTAATTTACGTGATAAATTGCAATTGCGGAATGCAATATGTCGGACGTACGACACAAAGACTACACCAGAGATTGAGTGGTCACCGATATAACGCCAAAATCAAATTGCAAACACACAGTCTGTCACGGCACCTTTCTATACACCACGGAGGGAAATTTGAGATCAATATTACCCCTGTGGAATGTATATCTGATTGCAATACAAATAGAATACAAACGTTAAATAGAAAGGAATCCTTCTGGATGTATCGCCTTCGCAGCCTACATCCAGATGGACTCAATGATAAGATTGAGTATATATGATCCTTAGAATAGAAAAATCAACCACACTGGAGCTTTCTGAGTTCGCTCCCTCCTATATCATATCATATTATATTGTTTTTTTTATGTAAATATTCTCTTTTAAAATTTGCTTGAAGTTTTCTAACCCTTCATGTTGATAGTGAAGTTTTATGTAAAATTCTTTTATAGAAAAATGATTTTATAGTTTTATATGAAAACTATTTATTTTCTTTTTATTTGTGAATAATGCAGTATAGTGGCTCATTCACATATCCGTGCCTGTGGCGCCTGATGTCCATACGTCCTGCATGCAGATGTTCACAGCAGAGCATCTATATGCACGGATGATGGACACAACTTGTAAGCTTTAAATGTTTGCCTTGCTTTGAATTTGTTCCTCTCGCTTCCGATGCCGCTCATCAGGCTCATGAATGATCACTCCACTGAGCCCAGGAGAGGTACAACTTCACACTAATTGTGGACTAATCACCACAATTGTTGATTGGGGCAGTGATCAACCTCCCAATATCTCAAGCTGACAGTGAAATTTTATGTAAAATTCTTTTATAGAAAAATGTTTTTATATGAAAAATATTTCTTTTCTGTTTACTTTTTGTGAATAATGCAGTTTAGTGGTTCACTCACACATCCGTGCCTCCGGCGCGTGATGTCCATACGCCCTGCTTGTGGATGTTCACAGCTGAGCATCCGTGTGCATGGATGACGGACACAACTTTTAAGCTTTAAAATAAGGAATTTCATGTTCGCCTTGCTTTGGTTTTGTTCCTCCCGTTTTTGATGCCGCTCATTGGGCTCATGAATAACCACTTCACTGAGCCCAGGGGAGGAACAACTTCACACTAATTGTGGACTAATTACCACAATTACAGATTGGGGCGGTGACCAACCTCCCAACATCTCAAGCTCAGTTGTAATGAGAATCCTATAAGAGAGCACACATCTATTTCTTATGATATTATCACATGTACCTGAGGAAGACTTATATGTAAGTCGAAACGCGTTGTACTGTACTGCAATATATGGAATTATTGACTTTTAAATGAATTAAAAAACTCTTGGAAGAAATTATTGTGCCTCTTAAGGAAGCGCTATTCCTCAAAGTCCGGTGCCATTTAAACCATATACTGACGAACCAGGCTCCCTTGAGAAGACCTGATCCCTCCGGAGAGGAAGGCTGCAAGCCTAAGAGAAAACCTTACACTATATGAACAAAAGACACCAAAAAGGTGAGCATTTTTTGATCATTACCACCTAGACCAAGATCAAATAATCTCTACACTTAGATCTGCGCCGGCTCTTTTTCTCTATTATCCCCCTTTAGAGATTACCGTATATACTCGCGTATAAGCCGAGTTTTTCAGCCCAAAAATTGGGCTGAAAAGTGCCCCCCTCGGCTTATACGCGAGTCATATACGGCCCCCTAAAAAGTTTTGCGCCCCCACCTCCCTTTCTGGGCCCCCCCGCATGCAGCGCTGCGCATATACATTACCTGTCTAGCAGCTGTCACCCTCCGATGGCTGATCGCGGCTCCCGGCTCCGGGCTCCATCTTCCTCTCTGTCTTCCTGATTGTCAGGTGACCGGCTGGCGTCGCGATGACGTCATCGCGCTGCGCCCCGGTCACACAGCAGGAAGACAGCGAGGAAGATGGAGCCCGGAGCCGGGAGCCGCGATCAGCCATCGGAGGGTGACAGCTGCTAGACAGGTAATGTATATGCGCAGCGCTGCATGCGGGGGGCCCAGAAAGGGAGGTGGGGGCGCCAAATTATGAGGGGGGCCCTGCTGGGGCCCTGTATACTACCACTGGGGCTATATACTACCACTGGGGCTGTATACTACCACTGGGGCTGTATACTACCACTGGGGCTGTGTGTATACTACCACTGGGGCTATATACTACCACTGGGGCAGAATATACCACTGGGGCTGCTGTATACTACCACTGGGGCTGTGTGTATACTACCACTGGGGCTATATACTACCACTGGGGCTGTATACTACCACTGGGGCAGAATATACCACTGGGGCTGCTGTATACTACCACTGGGGCAGAATATACCACTGGGGCTGCTGTATACTACCACTGGGGCTGTATACTACCACTGGGGCTGTATACTACCACTGGGGCTGTATGTATACTACCACTGGGGCTATATACTACCACTGGGGCTGTATACTACCACTGGGGCTGAATATACCACTGGGGCTGCTGTATACTACCACTGGGGCTGTATACTACTACTGGGGCTGTATACTACTGGGCTGTATGTATACTACCACTGGGGCTGTATACTACCACTGGGGCTGTATACTACTACTGGGGCTGCTGTATACTACCACTGGGGCTGTATACTACCACTGGGGCTGTATATACTACTGGGGCTGCGTGTATACTACCACTGGGGCTGTATATACCACTGGGGCTGCTGTATACTACCACTGGGGCTGAATATACCACTGGGGCTGCTGTATACTACCACTGGGGCTGTATACTACTACTGGGGCTGCTGTATACTACCACTGGGGCTGTATACTACCACTGGGGCTGTATATACCACTGGGGCTGCTGTATACTACCACTGGGGCTGAATATACCACTGGGGCTGCTGTATACTACCACTGGGGCTGTATACTACTACTGGGGCTGCTGTATACTACCACTGGGGCTGTATACTACCACTGGGGCTGTATATACCACTGGGGCTGCTGTATACTACCACTGGGGCTGAATATACCACTGGGGCTGCTGTATACTACCACTGGGACTGTATACTACCACTGGGGCTGTATACTACCACTGGGGCTGTATACTACCACTGGGGCTGTATATACTACTGGGGCTGCGTGTATACTACCACTGGGGCTGTATATACTACTGGGGCTGCGTGTATACTACCACTGGGGCTGCTGCTGTATATACCACTGGGGCTGCTGCTGTAACACTGCTGGGGCCTGTATATACCACTGGGGAGGCTGCTGTATACCACACTGATGGGGGCTGTATACCTGTGCTGGGGTCCACCCTCGGCTTATACACGAGTCAATAAATTTTCCCAGGTTTTGGGGGCAAAAGTAGGGGGGTCGGCTTATACACGGGTCGGCTTATACACGAGTATATACGGTAACTGGATATCACTATGTATGACATAACTGAGTTTGTTGTCTTCAGGGGCTGGAATGCACGACCACCTAGGCCACCCTCCTACACAGCCACATTGTTTTTCTAATACATAAGAGTTGTGTACAGTGGAACGTAAACATTTGGGCACCCGTTGTTAAAATTACTGTTATGGCGAAGGAGTCGGTCGACATGGTAGGGGGTACTCGGATACCGGGACAGATGGTCACTTTGATGGGGGATCACATCTGGTCAGTTACCGGTTCCGAGCCCTGGACCCTCAATGGCGGGGATGGTGGGGAATGATGGATGGGGGAATGGTAACGTGACGCCACCTGTTTTACCTGGTACTGTGGATACCAGCGCTGCAACCAGCCGCTGAGGGGATGAAGGTGCAGCTCAGAGTAGTACAGCTCCCCATAGGTGGAGCTCTACCTCAGGGCAGTGAGGTAGAAGAGGGGATTAGTAGTCCTCACCGATTTGATGCTGTGGGAGCCCTCCGGGTGCCAGAGAAAAGGAGTACAGACACCAGATCAGCTCAAGAAGTTCTTTACTGGTATCGGGAAGATTTTGAAGTACACAGTACAGTCTGATTTAACTTGGTCGTAGCCACAGATTTTGAGGTAACTTTGCAGAGTCTGTTGGTGATCCCTTTTGTAATAGCTTTCTGTGTCTGGGTTCCTCTTTTACTCTCTTTAACCACACTGAAGAGCCCTTTCTCCAGTCCCCTGGTCTGTTACTGTTAAGTACAGTCGGTTCCTTACCGGTACGGATGGGAGCGACAGAAGAGTAATCCTCCCACCACCGTAATTCGGTCCTTTCCCCAATTGGACCCAATTTGGGACAGAGATAGGGGTTCAGTCCGTGGCGCTATGGCTTCCTTATGTCGGTCCCACAGCTTGTCGGTTTGCAGTCAGGGATAGACCAACTCACTGCTTCGGCTCCGGTATGCCGGTGACAACCTGAACTCCCCAGCCAGCTACAACCGGTCCTGGTTTGTCCTCTCTGGTTTCTGGGCCACCCCTCTCCAAAGAGGTGCCCTCCTGTCACGGACGCAGTCTCCTGACGTCCGCCCTAGGTGCTTCCTCAGCACCATCCTTCTTCTGACTGACTAACTGTCACTCTAAGTCTCCTGCTCTACTCTAGGCTCCACCCCCTGGGACCTACTGAATATACGGTCCCCTGTCCTAAGGTGTCCTATTGTATGTGCGCTTATGACAGACTCTGTGAGAAACCCCATATCCCTGACTACAGAGGCACTACACCTTCTGTTTGGGGTGCAATACCTCCCTGTGGCGCCTTCCCATTATGGGCGCCAAAGAAACACTTAAGCAAGTTGAAGATTTATTTATTATCATTTATTATTATAACGTCATTCATGTGATGGCACTTTGCATGTGAAAAGGGTCATACATAGACAGGTACAATAATTATGAGTAATACAAGGCACACACAGGTAAAGGAGAAGAAAGTACTCTGCCCACAAGGGCTCACAGTCTACAAGGGGATACACCAGGAGAAGGTAGAGCTGGTCATGTGGCAGTTTAGTGGACTCAGCGCACTGCAAGTTGTAGGCTTGTCGGAAGAGGTGGGTCTTCAGGTTTCTTTGGAAGGTTTCCACAGTAGGTGAGAGTCTGGGCAGAGAGTTCCAAAATATGGGGTATACATGGCAGAAATTTTGTATGCAGTTGTAGGAAGAAGACATAAGAAGGGAGTAGAGAAGGAGATCTTGAGAGGATTGCAGGTTGCATAGGTAAGTACTGGCAGAGATGCATTGAGGACTGAGGTTGTGGATGGCTTTGTGTGTCATAGTTAGGGTTTTGAACTAGACCCTCTGGACAGTGGGAAGCCAGTCAATGACTTGGAAGAGAGGGAAGGCTGGGAAATAGTGGGGAGAAAGGTGGATTAGTAAGGCAGCAAAGTTTAGGATAGATTGGAGGGTGCAAGAGTGCTAGAGGGAAGACCAGAGAGTAGGAGGTTGCAGAAGTCGAGGCAACAGATAATGAGGGTATGCCCAAGTATTTTTGTAGCTTCTTGGTCAAGGAATGTACGAATATTTTTAAGTTGGAGTCGGCAGGAGGTGGGAAGGACTTAGATATGTGGCATGAAGGGGAGGGCAGAGAAGAGGATTACCCCGAGGCACCAAGCATACAATTATGTAAAGATCTAAAGATGTAAAGGCAAATTTTAAAGATTACACATTTTCTTTATATTTTAGGCAAGTAAAAAATATTTTCATCTTTAACATTTGAAAAATTACAACAAGAAAAATATTTAGTCAGCTTTGGAAGGTTGTGGGCCCAGATGACTTTAAGGTTTCAGATCTTAATTAGCTTTTTAGTGTTATGACTTGTTCACTATCATCATTTGGAAAGGCCGGGTGAGGCTAATTTCACAGCTTTATAAAAACCTGTCCTTTTCCAAGCAAGAATGGATGAAAATGCCTCAAACAGGAATTGAAAGAATTTTGGCTGTGTACAAAAAGCATTTACAAACTGTCATACTTCGAAAATGGGGAGATACTAGGTACTAGCCATGCAGAGTGCCCAAACATTTGCATCGACCAATTGCCTAATTGTAATCTTTTTAAATGTAATAGATAAAAAAATCAAATAATAATAAAAAAAATATATATATACATCTACTTATATAATTGGCAGTTCGGAATTCGGGCACTGTAGCCGAATCCCAAGATGCTTTGCGGTACTGCGTCATCGCGAGCCGCAGCCGCACTACTGTAAAAAAAAAAAAAATTTCCTCACCTCTCCCCGAGCCCCCGCCGTCTCCCGCCATCTTCCTCCAGCCTCCCGGTGGCTCCCGCAGGCTCCCGGTGCCTGCAGAGCTCTTCTACACCAGTACAGGACCTGCGGTGATGTCAGAGTGACGTGACACCAGCTTACTCCATGGTAACCACAGGTCACGTGACTCTGAAGAGCTCTGCAGGCACCGGGAGCCACCGGGAGCTCGGGGTGAGGTGAGCATAAACTTTATTTACATTTTTTTAACCCCTGCCTTACTCTGCCTGTCTCATGTCTCTGCACACTCTGCCTGTCTCATGTCTCTGCACACTCTGCCTGTCTCATGTCTCTGCACACTCTGCCTGTCTCATGTCTCTGCACACTCTGCCTGTCTCATGTCTCTGCACACTCTGCCAGTCTCATGTCTCTGCACACTCTGTCTGTGTCATGTCTCTGCACACTCTGTCTGTCTCATGTCTCTGCACTCTGTGTTATGTCTCTGCACACTCTGTCTGTGTCATGTCTCTGCACACTCTGTCTGTCTCATGTCTCTGCACACTCTGGCTGTCTCATGTCTCTGCACACTCTGCCTGTCTCATGTCTCTGCACACTCTGTCTGTGTCATGTCTCTGCACACTCTGTCTGTCTCATGTCTCTGCACACTCTGCCTGTCTCATGTCTCTGCACACTCTGCCTGTCTCATGTCTCTGCACACTCTGCCTGTGTCATGTCTCTGCACACTCTGTCTGTCTCATGTCTCTGCACTCTGTGTCATGTCTCTGCACACTCTGTCTGTGTCATGTCTCTGCACACTCTGTCTCATGTCTCTGCACACTCTGCCTGTCTCATGTCTCTGCACACTCTGTCTGTCTCATGTCTCTGCACTCTGTGTCATGTCTCTGCACTCTGTGTCATGTCTCTGCACACTCTGTCTGTGTCATGTCTCTGCACACTCTGTCTGTCTCATGTCTCTGCACTCTGTGTCATGTCTCTGCACACTCTGTCTGTGTCATGTCTCTGCACACTCTGTCTCGTGTCTCTGCACACTCTGCCTGTCTCATGTCTCTGCATACTCTGCCTGTCTCATGTCTCTGCACACTCTGCCTGTCTCATGTCTCTGCACACTCTGCCTGTCTCATGTCTCTGCACACTCTGCCTGTTTCATGTCTCTGCACTCTGCCTGTCTCATGTCTCTGCACACTCTGCCTGTCTCATGTCTCTGCACACTCTGCCTGTCTCATGTCTCTGCACACTCTGTCTGTCTCATGTCTCTGCACACTCTGTCTGTGTCATGTCTCTGCACACTCTGTCTGTCTCATGTCTCTGCACTCTGTGTCTGTCTCTGCACACTCTGTCTGTGTCATGTCTCTGCACACTCTGTCTGTGTCATGTCTCTGCACACTTTGTCTGTCTCATGTCTCTGCACACTCTGTCTGTGTCATGTCTCTGCACACTCTGTCTGTGTCATGTCTCTGCACACTCTGTGTCATGTCTCTGCACGCTCTGTCTGTGTCATGTCTCTGCACGCTCTGTCTGTGTCATGTCTCTGCACGCTCTGTCTGTGTCATGTCTCTGCACGCTCTGTCTGTGTCATGTCTCTGCACGCTCTGTCTGTGTCATGTCTCTGCACGCTTTGTCTGTGTCATGTCTCTGCACACTCTGTCTGTGTCATGTCTCTGCACGCTTTGTCTGTGTCATGTCTCTGCACACTCTGTGTCATGTCTCTGCACACTCTGTCTGTGTCATGTCTCTGCACACTCTGTCTGTGTCATGTCTCTGCACACTCTGTCTGTGTCATGTCTCTGCACACTCTGTGTCATGTCTCTACACTCTGTGTCATGTCTCTACACTCTCTGTAATGTCTCTATACTGTGTGTCATCTCTGTATACTGTCTGTAATGTCTCTATACTCTGTTCTAATGTCTCTATACTGTGTGTAATCTCTGTATACTGTCTGTAATGTGTCTATACTGTGTGTAATGTGTGTATACTGTCTGTAATGTGTGTATACTGTGTGTATAATCTCTGTAATCTCTGCATACTGTCTGTCTATACAATGTCTCATGTATGTATATACTGTGTGCTTCTCTCCTCACCCCTCCACCACTGAGCCGCATCTCTCCTCAACCCTACACCACTGAGCCGCTTCTCTCCTCACCCCTCCACCACTGACCCGCTTCTCCCCTCACCCCTCCACCACTGAGCCGCATCTCTCCTCAACCCTACACTACTGAGCCACTTCTCTCCTTACCCCTCCACCACTGAGCCACTTCTCTCCTCACCCCTCCACCACTGAGCCGCATCTCTCCTCACCCCTCCACCACTGAGCCGCATCTCTCCTCACCCCCCTCCACCACTGAGCCGCATCTCTCCTCACCCCTCCACCACTGAGCCGCATCTCTCCTCACCCCTCCACCACTGAGCCGCATCTCTCCTCACCCCTCCACCACAGAGCTGCATCTCTCCTCACCCCTCCACCACTGAGCCGCATCTCTCCTCACCCCTCCACCACAGAGCCGCTTCTCTCCTCACCCCTCCACCACAGAGCCGCTTCTCTCCTCACCCCTCCACCACACAGCCGCATCTCTCCTCACCCCTCCACCACACAGCCGCATCTCTCCTCACCCCTCCACCACACAGCCGCTTCTCTCCTCACCCCTCCACCACACAGCCGCATCTCTCCTCACCCCTCCACCACACAGCCGCTTCTCTCCTCACCCCTCCACCACAGACACCCATCTCTCCTCACCCCTCCACCACAGAGCCGCATCTCTCCTCACCCCTCCACCACAGAGCCGCATCTCTCCTCACCCCTCCACCACAGAGCCGCATCTCTCCTCACCCCTCCACCACACAGCCGCATCTCTCCTCACCCCTCCACCACAGAGCCGCCTCTATACTCTACTACCCACAGAGCCGCCTCTATTCTCTGCTACCCACAGAGCCGCCTCGATAATTCTGCTAGCCACAGAGCCGCCTCCATACTCTGCTACCCACAGAGCCGCCTCGATGCTCTACTACCCACTGACCCGCCTCTATACTCTGATACCCACTGACCCACCTGTATACACACAATTCATTTCACCGTGCTCCCGATGCAATTGCATCGGGTCTTTTTACTAGTATATATAAAATAAACCTTTTCAGCAGCGACGCCTTCAGGGTGCAGGGCAGTTTGGCTTCCTTCACATTTTTGAAGTTGTACATATATATATATATATATATATATTATATACACTACAATACAAACGTTTGGGGTCACCCAGACAACTTTGTGTCTTGCATGGAAACTCATACTTGTATTTATCAGATGAGTTGCAAAATGAATACAAAATGTTGTCCATGCTCTGACAAGGTTAGAAATAATGATTTTTATTTGAAATAATAATTGTTTCCTTCAAACTTTACTTTCATCAAAGAATGCTCCCTTTACAGCATTGCAAACCTTTGGCTTTCTAGCTGTTCATTTGCTGAGGTAATCTTGAGAAATTTCACCCCATGCTTCCTGAAGCCCATCACACAAGTTGGATTGACTTGATGGGCACTTTTTGCGTACCATATGGTCAAGCTGCTCCCACAACAGTTCAATGGGGTTGAGATCTGGGGACTGCGCTGGTCACTCCATTACAGATAGAATACGAGCTGCCTGCTTCTCCCTAAATAGTTCATGCATAATTTGTAGTTGTGCTTTGTGTCATTGTCCTGTTGAAGGATGAAATTGGCTCCAATCAAGTGCTGTCCACAGGGTATGATATGGCATTGCAAAATAGAATGATAGCCTTCCTTATTCAAAATCCCTTTTACCTTGTGCAAATCTCCCACTTTACCAAAAGCTTTACTTTACTTTACTTTACTAAAGCAACCCCAGACCATCACATTACCTCCAGCATGCTTGACAAATGGTGCCAGGCACTCTTCCAGCATGTTTTCAGTTGTTCTGCGTCTCAAAAATGTTCTTCTGTGAGATCCAAACACCTCAAACTTTGATTCGTCTGTCCATAAATCTTTTTTCAAATCTTCCTCTGTCCAAAATCTGTGTTCTTTTGCCCATATTAATATGTTCCTTCTATAAGACAGTCTCAGATATGGCTTTCTCTTTGCCACTCTGCCCTGAAGGCCAGCATTCCAGAGTCACCTCTTTACTGTAGATGTTGACACAAGCTTTTTACGGGTACTATTTAATGAAGATGCAAGTTGAGGAGCTGTGAGGTGAATGTGGCACCCCTGGGTCAAAGTGTCACAGTATTATAACTGCCCCCGAGTAGTTTTGTCACCAGAGAGCATCAAAGGGTATTCTCATCAGGTAACACACACAACACCAACACCTCCAGGCCAGAAGGGGAGACCAAGCCTGGGTTCAGGGTGAGCTCTTCTATATATTCTGGTCTGGGGAGGAGGAAGTTAGTTCTGCTCCAGAGAGGGCTGTGAAGAGTTCAGATCCTAGGAGGAGTGTGAAGATGACCTGAGTGTAAAGGAGCAGTGCTAAGCTCATCTCATGGTCCACTGATGAGTTCCAGGCCTAAGGCTAGGGTCTGAGGAAAGGAGGAGGAAAACACCTGGGAGGCTGAGCAACTCCGAGCTCTCCCCAGAGGAAAAGTGCATAGAACGGACGCTGGAGTCCGAGACTGTGCAGGGTCACACATCCCGGCAGTCAACACCGAATGGTGGGGGTTCCAGATTCCCAGCCACACTAACCAGAGACACAGCAACATATAGATTCCAGCAACACTGACATCCGGGAACAGGGTATACGTAAAGGACTCAAGTTGCCTGTCGTACCGGTACCTCACAGGACGAGACAGGGCGGGCAGCCAAGCTTAAGCAACAGCAGGAGCCGAATTGCAAGTGCAGTAAGGGAGCTGAAGACCCAGTTGGGTTAGAATTACCCTACGTTGCTCTCAAGACATCGTGGACAGCTTTTACCATCTGCTCCAGGACTGAGAAAACTACAAACCGTGAGTATTCCTATTCCTTGTGCCTGTTGCCCTGCATCTCACACATAGACTATTTACACCTGCCCTGGGGACACGCAGCCCTACTCGAGCAGGGCTTACCATCCATGCTGCCCTAGGTCACTGTCCCCATCAGGAATATGGCAGCAGTGGTCCCCAATGACCACATACTCTGCGTGGCGTCCCCTGTAAATAACCCCTTCCTTTTTGGACTGAGCCCAGGCTACGGGACCGGGTCGCAACTACTGTGATTCCCAGAGAGACAGCACCGGCCCAGCCCCGAGACCCCACGGCCTGAGGGAGCCTAATGTCGATATCTCAAACTAGAGACTAATGTACTTGTCTTGTTGCTCAGTTGTGCAGCGGGGCCTCTCACTTCTCTTTCTACTCTGGTTAGAGCCTGTTTGTGCTCTCCTCTGAAGGGAGTAGTACACACCATTGTAGGAAATCTTCAGTTTCTTGGCAACTACTCGCATGTAATAGCCTTCATTTCTTAAAACAAGAATAGACTGTCGAGTGTCACATGAAAGTTCTCTTTTTTCGGCCATTTTGAGAGGTTTATAGAACAAACAAATGTAATGCTCCAGATTCTGAACTAGCTCAAACAAGGTCAATTTTATAGCTTCTCTAATCAGCCAAACCATTGTCAGCTGTGCTAACATACTTGTACAAGGGTTTTCTAGGGTTTTCTAAACATCCATTAGCCTTTTTACACAGTTAGCAAATACAATGTACCATTAAAACACTGGAATGGTGGTTGTTGGAAATGGGTCTCTATACAGCTATGTAGATATTGCATTAAAAATCAGACGTTTACGGCTAGAATAGTCATTTACCACATTAACAATGTATAGAGTGTATTTCAGATTCATTTAATGTTAGCTTCATTGAAAAAAAAATGTGCTCTTCTTTCAAAAATAAGGCAATTTCTAAATGACCCCAAACTTTTGAACGGCAATATATATATATATATATATATATATATATATATATATATATATATATACATATATATTGTGAGACAACGCGGGAGATCATATGCGAGGGGCGCACTGTCACATATTGAGCCCGGTATAGGGTGTAGGAAAGAGGGACGGTCCACTCCCTCTGCGCCAGGTCTTGCAGGTATCCCTGGAAGGAGACACAAGGTTAAAAGCATGGTTAGGAGACAGGGCGGGGTTCCCTGTGGACAGTTTTGGCCTGAAGCTAAAGGAGCAGCATCTAACAACCGGACAGGTCAAAAGCTCCAGGGGCCGTGTGAGGTAATAACATGGCCTAGCCTGGGAGGGCTGGGAGCTCGGTGCGACCTCAGCCGGAGAGCTCATAACCGGAAGGGACCGGGTTACTATCTGTTAACTGTATCCATTGTACCCGGCTGCGACCTGGATTCCGGCATTTGTGCCACCACTGTGTTTTCAGCAATAAATCCGGGTACTGTAGGAACTACTACCGGGCTCCACGTTTTTCCTGTCTTGCAATCCCGGCGCTTCCCCACATATGGTGGAGAATGCGGGCAACCTAAACTACGAACTGCATGTCCATACTTATGCCGGCCAAGCTACAGTTCAGGTCCGCCGCCAGTATGGAAGAAATCCTAAGGCAGCTGGTGCTTACCCAGCAGCGGCAACAAGAACAGCAATAGCAACACGAGGAGCAGCAGCTCTGACAGTAGGAGCAGCAGCAGTTGCGGCAACAGGAGCAGTTTCAACAACAGCAGAAAACGAATGAACTGCTCCTGCAGCAAATTATAGCCCTACGAGACCCGCCAGCAGCACCTCCCCCGGAATGGTGTGAGGCCCGGGAACAGGTCCGATCGGCACTGAGGAAGCAAAATCCGGAGGACGACGTAGAAGCCTTCCTCACCGTCTACGAGTGCACCGCAGAGCGAGAAGGCCTCCCTACCGCTGAGTGGGCTGAAGTGGTGGTGCCATTCCTGATGGGCGACGCACAGAAGGCCTACACGGACCTCAGTTGGGAGGATGCACTGGACTACGGGAGACTTAAAAGTGAGATCCTTGCTAGACTGGGGGTCAATACTTATGTACGAGCCCAGCGGGTGTTTTCCTGGTCCTATATGGAGTCCAAGCCTGCTCGCTCCCAGGCGTATGACTTATTGCAGTTGGTAAAACGGCGGCTCCAGCCTGACAGCTTGACTCTGGGACAGATAGTGGAAAGGGTGGTGGTCGACCGGCTGGTACGGACTCTGCCGGTCGCGATACAGCGTTGGGTGGGGCAAGGGGACCTTGGACCAGGTGGTTAGCTTGATAGAGCGATATACAGCCACCCAGGAGTTCATACGGGACTCTGCCCCACTGCGGCTGTCACGCCGGCCTCCAGAGTCGGGCAAAGGTGTACGTCCATCCACTGGAGACCCACCTAAACACGTACCCGCTGAGGGGGTACCCTGGAATGAGGCTGGCAGGAGACCAGGCTCCCCTAGAAGGAGCTTCCGGACCGGCGGTGCCAATGCTACATGGTGTTGGCATTGCAAAGGACCGGGACATGTGGCTACCTATTGCCCACTAACTATGGAACCCATGGGTTCACACGACAGGTCTCGATGTATGCCAGCCTCGTGCTTACTGCAGATGCGGTGGTTCCCCCAATGGAACCACATCTGTGCCCGGTGCTCATTAATGGTCACAGAGCAGAAGCTCTCTTGGAGTCCGGCAGTTTGGTGATGCTGGTGCATGAGTCCTTAATCCCCAGGTTGCAACCCACTGGGGGATTGATAGGGGTCTGGTGTATACACGGGAACCTTCGCGAGTATCCGACCACAGAGGTAACTCTGTCCACTCCGTGTGGAGAGGTGGCCCATGTGGTCAGAGTGGTAAAGTCTCTACCCTTCGGGACTGTGCTGGGAAGAGACTTACCATTGTTTTGATCCTTATGGGGGAGGAGGAGTAACCCTCCCCTAATACCAGGGAATCAGGGTGCTGAACCGGAGGACCCTGAGACCGGGACACCTGCCATAGGAGTCGCCAACATAGGGCTAGAGTGTCACCCCGATAGGTTCTTCCTAGAGGTATTGGCAGGAGAGGTCGAGGAGACCCCACCGATTCCAGAGCTGGAAGTATCCCGGGGAGCGTTTGGGACAGCCCAGCTATAGATCCCACTCTGACCCGGACCTGAGAAAGGGTAACAGAAGTAAACGGGGTAGCTCAGCAACCGCGGGCAGAGAATGTGTTTCCACGCATTGTGGTCAACCGGGAGTTGCTCTATAGGGTGGACAAAATCCGGGATGAGGTCATGGACCAACTGGTAGTACTGCAGACACACCGCCAGGCCGTCCTAGAGATGGCCCACTCCCACCTGCTAGGGGGCCACCTTGGGGCTAAAAAAATGCAAGAGCGCATCTTGCGAAGGTTCTTCTGGCCGGGCGTGTATGCGGATATCCAGAAGTACTGTGACTCCTGCCCGGAATGTCAGCTGACCACACCCATTGCCACCTTCCGTAGTTCATTGGTACCTCTACCGGTTATAGAGGAACCTTTTGAACGGATCGCAATGGATCTGGTGGGGCCTATAGTTAAGTCAGCACGGGGCCACCAGCACATACTCGTGGTCGTCGACTACGCCACCCAGTACCCGGAGGCTATTCCGTTACGCCACACCTCGGCGAAACTGATTGCCCGGGAACTGTTTACCATGTTCTGTCACCTAGAACTACCTAAGGAGATCCTCATGGATCAGGGGACTCCTTTTATCTCCAAAGTGACCAGGGAACGTTGTAAGCTGCTCAACATAAAACAGCTGCGCACCTCGGTGTATCATCCCCAGACCGACGGGTTAGTTGAGCGGTTTAACAAAACCCTGAAGTCCATGCTCAAAAAGGTGGGAGCCAAAGATGGAAAGGATTGGGACATGTTACTACCATATTTAATGTTTGCCATCCGGGAGGTACCACAGTTGTCTACGGGATTTTCTCCCTTTGAACTGTTGTACGGCCGGCATCCTAGAGGGTTGTTGGATGTCGCCAAAGAGATGTGGGAACAAGAACCCACTCCCTATAGGAGTGTAATTGATCATGTGGCTAAGATGCAGGACCGGATTACGGCAGTCCGGCCTATTGTAAAAGAGCACCTAAAGAGATGCCCCAGGAGCTCAAAGCCGCAGGTATAATAATAGGGCCACCTTTAGGACCTTTGAGGTGGGGGACCGAGTATTGGCCAAATATCAAGGGCCATATGAAATTCGGGAAAAAGTAGGAGAAGTGAATTACTGGGTATACCAGCCCGGGAAGAGGAAACCTGTGCAGCTATACCATGTCAATTTACTCAAAGCGTGGAAAGACCGGGAGTGCCTGATCACGGAGGTTCCCCTGGCTGGGTTGACCGGAGACCCTCCATCTTTGGCCAGGAGAGAGACCGAAGGCGTAACGATAAGTGACACCCTCACTAAGGCCTAGCGACGGGAGGCTCGGAAGCTGGTGCAGCAGAATCCAGATGTATTCTCTGACCTGCCCGGCCGTACTTCCGTCATACAACATGACATTGTCACCGGGTCCCGGGTGAAGGTGCAAGTGAAACCCTACCGGGTACCCAAGGCCCGACGGCAATCCATCGCGGCCGAAGTGAAACACATGCTCAAGTTAGGAGTCATAGAGGAATCCCGGAGCGAATGGGCTAGTCCCATTGTGCTGATTCCGAAGCCAGATGGATCGCTGCGGTTCTGCAATGACTTCGGGAAGTTGAATGAAGTTTCGAAGTTTGATCTTTATCCAATGCCCTGGGCGGACGAGCTAATTGAAAGACTGCGGCAGGCCCAGTACTTCACGACGCTCAATCTGACCAAATGACAATGGCAGGTACCTCTAACAGAGTCGGCCAAGGAGAAGACCGCCTTTGTTACCGCGTGGGCCTCTACCACTATGTTGTGTTGCCTTTTGGGTTGCATGGGGCCCCGGCTACATTCCAGCGGCTCATGGACATAGTGTTGGAGCCTCATTGAAAGTATGCATCCGCGTACTTAGATGACATCATCATCCTTAGTAAGGATTGGCAAACCCACTTATCCCAGTACAGGCAGTGGTGGATTCCCTCAGGGCAGCCGACCTGACAGCGAATCCAAAAAAATGTGCCATGGGGCTTGAGGAGGCCCGGTACCTGGGGTATGTGATTGGGTGAGGGATTATCAAACCCCAAATAAACAAAATCGAGGCCATTCAAAATTGGCCCCGACCGTTGTCTACCAAACAGGTGAGGGCATAGTTGGGTACTATCGATGCTTCATACCCAACTTTGCTGGGCGAACGGCGGCCTTGTCCGACCAGTTAAAAGGGAAGAAATCTGCTTTGGTGCGTTGGAATCAGGGCCGGACTGGGACCAAAAAGCAGCGCTGGAAAACAGGCCACACCAGCCCACACACTATATAACCCATCAGCCCCGATCCATAAATGTTGCTTTTACGTTGTCATGAACCTCACCACTTTCTTAAAAGAGTTATTTGAAGAGCCACATGTGAATGGTGCAGCAAAAGGAATAATCAACCACAGCTCCATTTACATGGTGCTCTTCAAAGCTCCATTTCTCAGGATTGTGGGGTTGCAGTGGTCAGCCACATACACACACAGCCAGCCACACACACAGCCTCAGACAGCCACACAGCCTCAGCCAACCACACAAAGATATACAGCCAGCCACACACAGCCAGTCACATGGACAGCCACACACACACAGCCACATACACACAGCCAGCCACCCACATACAGCCACACACATACAGCCAACCACATGGACAGCCACCAGCCACACAGCCAGCCAAATAGACAGCCACAGCCAGCCACACACAGACGCAGCCAGCCACATAGACAGCCACACACAGCCAAAGCCAGCCACACAACCAGCCACAGACGCAGCCACACACACACAGCCACAGCCAGCCACACACACACACAGCTACAGCCAGCCACACACAGACACACAGCCAGCCACATAGACAGCCACACACAGCCAGCCACATAGACAGCCACACACAGCCAGCCACACACATACAGCCATATAGACAGCCACCAGCCACATAGCCACAGCCATCCACACACACAGCCAGTCACACATACAGCCACAGCCAGCCACAAACAGCCAGCCACATAGACAGCCACACACATACAGCCAGCCACAAACAGCCACACACTGATACAGCCAGCCACAAACAGCTAGCCACAGACAGCCACACAGACACAGCCAGCTGCACAAACAGCCAGCCACATAGACAGCCACAGCCAGCCACACACAAAAAGCCTGCCACATAGCCACACAGCCACAGCCAGCCACACACAGCCAGCCACAAACAGCTAGCCACATAGACAGCCACCGCCAGCCACACACAGAGCAACAGCCAGCCACACACAAACAGCCAGCTACACAGACACACAGCCACACACACGCAGCCTGCCACACACATACAGCCACAGCCAGCCACACACACAGCCAAAGACAGCCACACACAGCCACAGAGCCAGCAACATAGACAGCCATAGCCAGCCACACAAAGACACACAGCCAACCATAAATCCAGCCAGCCACACACAGCCACAGCCAGCCACACAGACACACAGCCACACACATACAGCCACAGCCATAAACAGCCACACACACAGCAAAAACCAGCCACAGACAGCCACACACAACCACAGAGAAAGCAACATAGACAGCCATAGCCAGCCACACACA
This sequence comes from Allobates femoralis, assembly GCA_033576535.1. NCBI lineage: Eukaryota > Metazoa > Chordata > Amphibia > Anura > Aromobatidae > Allobates > Allobates femoralis. The sequence continues at coordinate 322,439,005 of JARQOC010000001.1, forward strand.
AACACACTGCAAACCACACAGCCAGCCACACACACACAGCCACAGCCAGCCAGCCACAGCCAGCCAGCCACACAGACACAGCCAACCAACCACACACACAGAGCCACAGCCAGCCACACAAACAGCAACAACCAGCCACATAAACAGCCACCAAGCCCCAGCCACGCAGCCTCAGCCACACACAGACATATAGTCAGCCACACACAGCCACGCAGCCCCAGCCACACACAGACACACAGCCACACACACGCAGCCTGCCACACACATACAGCCACAGCCAGCCACACACACAGCCAAAGACAGCCACACACAGCCACAGAGCCAGCAACATAGACAGCCATAGCCAGCCACACAAAGACACACAGCCAACCATACATCCAGCCAGCCACACACAGCCACAGCCAGCCACACAGACACACAGCCACACACATACAGCCACAGACACAGACAGCCACACACAAACAGCCATCCACATAGACAGCCACACACAACCACAGAGAAAGCAACATAGACAGCCATAGCCAGCCACACACAAACACACTGCAAACCACACAGCCAGCCACACACACACAGCCACAGCCAGCCAGCCACAGCCAGCCAGCCACACAGACACAGCCAACCAACCACACACACAGAGCCACAGCCAGCCACACAAACAGCAACAACCAGCCACATAAACAGCCACCAAGCCCCAGCCACGCAGCCTCAGCCACACACAGACATATAGTCAGCCACACACAGCCACGCAGCCCCAGCCACACACAGACATACAGTCAGCCAGCCACAGCCATGCAGCCCCAGCCACACACAGACACACAGTCAGCCACACACAGCCAGCCAGCACCCCCAGCCACACAGCCCCAGTCACACACAAACAAGTGTCTCAGATGATAGTGAATGTGCCTTAGATGATAGAGAAAGCGCCTCAGATGATAGTGAAAGTGCCTCATATGATAGTGAAGGTGCCTCAGAATCTACGGCACTTCCACTAATATCATCTGAGGCTCAGATGACAGTGAAAGTGCCTCAGATGATAGAGAAAGTGCCTCTGACTGACAGTGAAAGTGCCTCAGAATCTGATGCACATTCACTCTCACTATCGTCTGAGGCACATTCACTATCATCTGAGGCACATTCACTATCATCTGAAGCATTTGCACTATCATCTGAGGCTTAGATGATAGTGAATGTGCCTCAGATGATAGTGAATGTGCCTCAAATGATAGAGAAAGTGCCTCATATGATAGTGAATGTGCCTCAGATGATGGAGAAAGTGCCTCAGATGATAAAGTGCCTCAGATGATAGAGAAAGTGCCTCAGATGATAGTGAATGTGCCTGAGATGATAGAGAAAGTGCCTCAGATGATAGAGAAAGTGCCCCAGATGACAGTGAATGTGCCTCAGATGATAGTGAATGTGTCTCAGATGATGGAGAAAGTGCCTCATATGATAGTAAATGTGCCTCAGATGATAAAGTGCCTCATATGATAGTGAATGTGCCTCAGATGATGGAGAAAGTGCCTCAGATGATAAAGAAAGTGCCTCAGATGATGGAGAAAGTGCCTCAGATGATGGAGAAAGTGCCTCAGATGATAGAGAAAGTGCCTCAGATGACAGTGAATGTGCCTCAGATGATAGTGAATGTGCCTCAGATGATGGAGAAAGTGCCTCAGATGATGGAGAAAGTGCCTCAGATGATGGAGAAAGTACCTCAGATGATATAGAAAGTGCCTCAGATGACAGTGAATGTGCCTCAGATGATAGTGAATGTGCCTCAGATGATAGAGAAAGTGCCTCAGATGATAGAGAAAGTGCCTCAGATGATGGAGAAAGTGCCTCAGATGATAGTGAATGTGTCTCAGATGATGGAGAAAGTGCCTCAGATGATAGAGAAAGTGCCTCAGATGATAGAGAATGTGCCTCAGATGATAGAGAATGTGCCTCAGATGACAGTGAATGTGCCTCAGATGATAGTGAATGTGCCTCAGATGATAGTGAATGTGCCTCAGATGATGGAGAAAGTGCCTCAGATGATAGAGAATGTGCCTCAGATGATGGAGAAAGTGCCTCAGATGATAGTGAATGTGTCTCAGATGATGGAGAAAGTGCCTCAGATGATAGTGAATGTGTCTCAGATGATGGAGAAAGTGCCTCAGATGATAGTGAATGTGTCTCAGATGATGGAGAAAGTGCCTCAGATGATAGTGAATGTGCCTCAGATGATAGAGAAAGTGCCTCAGATGATAGTGAATGTGCCTCAGATGATAGAGAAAGTGCCTCAGATGATAGTGAATGTGCCTCAGATGATGGAGAAAGTGCCTCAGAATCTGAGGCACATTCACTATCACCTGAAGCATTTGCACTATCATCTGAGGCTCACACATACACACACATATACATACACACACATACACATACACACACACTCACACACACTCACACAAACACACACACTCACACATACACACACACATACACTCACACACACATATACACACACATACATACACAATCATACACACATATACACATACACACAATCAGACATACACACACCTTCACACATACACACACACTCACACACACACATATACACACACACACATACATACACATACACTCACACATACACACACATATACATACACACACATACACACGCACACACACATATACACATACACACTCACACACACACACACACTCACACATACTCACACATACACACACTGACACACACATACACATACACACACTAACACATATACACACATATACACATACCCACACTCACACACACACACTCACACATACACACACATATACACATACACACACTCACACACACATACATACATACATACCCACACATACACATATTCACACATACACATACACACACATACTCACACATACACACAAACACGCACACACACCACATATACACATACACACACTCACACACATACACACTCACAAATACACACACACACACTCACACATACTCACAACATACACACACTGACACACATATATACACATACACACACTAACACATATACACACATATACACATACCCACACTCACACACACACACACTCACACATACACACACACATATACACATACACACACTCACACACACATACATACATACATACCCACACATACACATATTCACACATACACATACACACACATACTCACACATACACACAAACACGCACACACACACATATACACATACACACACTCACACACATACACACTCACAAATGGGTCATTCCATGTCAAGTGAACCAATGATTATTACCTCTATATTTTTAATTCTTTTGAGATTTTGTTATTTGATAATAGCATGTCAGACAATGCAAAATGTGAAGAGAAAAATTTTTAAAAAAATTTATTTTTTTTTTTAAATGATTTTCAAAGTTCGGAAAAAGTGCGAATTTCGCTGTTGCCTGCCTTTACGTTTCTCCTCATAACTCAGGCTAGGAATAAGATAGAGAGACAAAATAAACACCATTCTACTCAGAACTATACAGGCTTTCATCAGATATGTCACAAGAGGATCTTTGTTAATATTTTACCCATGTGATCGCAAGCGCAAAACTTTAAAACGTATTTCCGAAAAATCGGCGCGCTTTAAATATTTAAAAAACTTCCCATGTGTTTGCTTTGCTTTTAGCCACATCTGTACCAAATTTCAAGTTGGGATCGCAATGGGATCATATTTTAACATATTTTACTATTAATAGCGTCAATGGGTCATTCCATATCAAGTGATCTAAATATGAATATTTTTTTTTACCTGACGTCTTTAGATTTTTTTTTTTTTTTACCTTTATGAAGTACTACTTTAGTTAATTACAAATTAAAAGCTTGGAATTTTTTTCTTCATCAGTTAATTTTTTACAGATTTTTAAAGTTTAAAAAAAGGGTGAATTTTGGCCTGGTATGACTTTAAATTTTTTTATCTCGGGCTAGAAATAAGATAGAGAAACAAAATAAACACCATTCTACTCAGAACTGTCCAGGCTTTCACCAGATATGTCACAAGAGTATATTTGTTAATTTTAATTTTTTACCCATGCGAATGCAAACGCAACATTTTGAAACGCATTTCCGAAAAAAAACGTTTTAATAAAAATTTTCCAAAACTGCCCATGTGTCTTTTGTGCTCTTAGCCACATCTGTACCAAATTTCAAGTTGGGATCGTGATGGGATCATATTTTAAAATATTTAACTATGGTTAATCTCATTTTTATTAAATTTTGAAAAAAACATATGAAAGACATACATTCAATCTTTTAACAAAATCTTGAGACATATAAAATATACAAAAAGAGAATTCACAAAGTTATTAGTAACTTTAAGATAAGCTGCAAATTTACTTTTGCGCTTATCTCTGGTGCAATATATACTACAATCTAAATATAATTCCAAACACTCACGTATACAACCTTTCTCAGGGTTTTGAGATGTTCTGATGTCAAGGGGACAAGCAGCCCCAGCAGAATGATTTTTATTACTTGGCCCCTTCTAACAGGTTGACCACGTAAGTGGGTCATTACCCGTTGAGGCCTAGTTGGAATAGTCTATCGACTGGTGTACCGGAAAGGAAGGCCGAAATATTAATGATCTACTCACAGCTCAGAGTTTCCGATACCTGTCTAATGTTCCCTAGAATTCTGAAGGTATAGGTGTAGAAAGGAAATACCTAGACTGAATGTATCAGATGGGAAGAAAAGAGAGATAGAAAAGAAGAGAGAGAGAAGAGAAACAAAAACCATTAGAAAAAGTTATACTGGGAAAGAAAAGCCACGTAAGAAAAAAAAGAAAAAAAGGAGGGGGGGGGGACGGGTGAGGTATGGGAAGGAGAAAGGGTACTCATCCCACTGGCTCCCCATCAGCCAGAGGTCGAGCCATATTATCTGTGCTGGAAAAGATACTCCTAAATTCTGCAGAGTCATGAAAAAGAATCCATTCAACCCAAATCCCTAAGAATTTGTTCCGAGATCCCGACGCATCAGCTGCGAGCTCCTCCATTTGATATATGTCCATCAATTCTTTGAACCAATCAAGTAGAGATGGAGCCCGGCTTGATTTCCAGAATCTCGGGATCACAGCACGAGCAGCTGAGATGCAAAAGCGGAGAATATCCCTCTTCTGTAGCCCAATAGGACCTGGAAAAATGGATAACATTGCCGATTCTGGGCAGCATTCGGCTTGTTTACCTGTTATCCGGGCGTATGCATTGAAAACCTCAGACCAGAACCGCCGGATTTCCCCACAACTCCACCAAATGTGTATCATTGTACCCTTCTCTTCCCCACAGCGCCAGCAGGTGTCAGGGGTTCCAGGGAACATGTTCCGGAGTGTCGTCGGGCACAAGTACCATCTAGTTGTCCAAATATCTTTATTGAAATTTCAAGGGAGGGGGGAGGGGAGGGAATTAGATACATAAATAAAGAGGGAGGGGGAGGGGGGAGGGGAAGGGTAATAAACGTAACAAGTAAACAAACCAACAAATAACATGAACGGTACAAGTCGTAAGTACATATGCAAATTCAAATACAGCGCTCGTACAAAAAGAGAGAAAATTGGAAAGGTACAAATGAATATCCGAATACTGAATAGTCCAAACACACTCTGTGCATTTTGTCGCAAATCGTAATACAAGCTTGAAAGCATTGTGGGGAAGAAACAGTCAAATCATCAATTTTTACGTCAGCGGCCTATTGCAGGAGGGATGGGGAAAAAATTGTCAACCATGTCTCCCAACGCCCTATGAATTTTGGGAACCTGTTTGCGCGTATAGCGAAGTTGTACTCGAAAGTACAGTGAGTCGACACTCTTTCAATCAGGTCATCCACTGTGGGGGGTTCTGGTTTGTTCCACCTCGAGGCTATCAGGACTCTAGCAGTCAAAATAATGTGGGATGTTAAGAAGCGTATGTGGTGAGGGAGGTCCTCTGTGCCAATCAGTAGTAATATTAATTCTGGGGTGAAGTTTATTTGAATCCCAGTGACGTTTGTAATTAGAGATTTGACATCTCTCCAATAATTGGTCAGGACAGGACAGTGCCAGAAAATATGTGAGAGGGTTCCCAGGTTTCCACAGCCTCTCCAGCAAGATGGGTCGTGATTGGGGTTCATATGATATAGTTTGATAGGGGTATAGTACCATCGTGAGAGGACCTTATAGTAAGACTCGTGGAGGGTGGCACAAGATGAGCTGGAATACACTGTCTTAATAGTTTTAGCCATTTTCCCCAGGTCCACGTGGATACCCAACTCCTCCTCCCAAGCTCCAAAGAATGAGAGGTTTATTAATTCGACTTCTTCGTTGAAGATTCTATAGAGAGAGCTCGTTTCCCAAAGGGAGGCTTTCCGCGGGGAGTTTATAAGTTCGTCAATTACTTGCGGAGCTGTGAGTTTGAGATTGTGAGTGCTGAGGTAATTGGCTATGACTCTCCAGTTAGTTCGGTCATCCCTAGTGAGGGGGAATTTGTCTTGGAGGATGTGGAAGGGGTTTATAGAGTTTCCTGAAAGCAGATCATTAACATAAAGAATCTCCTTATCCCTCCAGAGAGAGAGGTCCAGGTTCGGCATCAGAATTTCAAGAGTTTCTAGAGGGATTTTGTTGAGAATGGAAGAAGTATAGTATTTGGCTGCCTTTTTGACAAGATCTCTCCAGGCTAGAATAGTTGCTCTAGTAATTGGGTGAGTAGGAGGAGGTTTGGAGGGATTTACTAAATAAGCCATGATTAGAGCTTTTTGATTATTGTTATTGATCGTTCCTTCTAAAGAGATCCAGGGCGAATCGTTCGGGCCTATAAGCCATTTTTGTGAGAGTTTGGCGATGGATGCCAAGTAGTAGTTGTGCAAGTTGGGAACTCCTAGGCCTGCTACTCTCTTGTGCCTCTCGAGGGATAGTCTGGCCACTCTTGGGCGCTTATTGAGCCAAATGAACGCACGGAGTTGTGATTGGAGTTTAATGAACCATCTCTTCGGGATGAACAAAGGGATGGATCTAATTATGTACAAGAATTTCGGGAGCAGTGTCATTTTGAAAGCTTCAATCCTGCTCAGCCAGGACAATTCAACTTTTGAAAGACGTAAGTAGGCCTGATGGAACGAGTTAAATAGGTTTGTTAGGTTCGTCTGTACCGTGGCTGAACAGGGTTTGGTCAAAGTAATCCCTAAATAAGAAATCTCCTTTTCCGTCCATGTATAGTTAAACTCTTCTTTGAGGTACTTGAGTAGTGTTTCCTCTATATTAAAGTCCAGGATCTGGGATTTTGTTTCGTTTATTTTGTAGAAGGAGAGCTGGGAGAATCTCTCAATGACCCTTGACAGGTGCCTGAGAGATTTGAGGGGATTGGTAATTGAAAGGAGGATGTCATCTGCAAACAGAGATATTTTGTGTTGGCGTTGATTTAACGGGATTCCTCTAATATTGTCATTGTCTCTGATGCTAGATGCAAGTGGCTCAATGAATAGGGCAAAGAGGATAGGGGAGAGTGGGCACCCCTGCCTCGTGCCATTTGTCAAGGGGAATTTTTGAGACAGGAAATTGTTAGAGTATACTCTTGCTGTGGGATTGGCATACATTGATGATATGAAACGAAGGATATTGCCTTGGAACCCAAACCTTCGCAGGGTGCGAAATAAGAAGTTCCACTGGACCCTATCAAAGGCCTTCTCGGCATCTAAGGCCAAGAAGGCTGAGGGTTGTTTTGAATTCTCTATAGAGGTGATTAGATCCAGGGCTCTCCTAGTGGCGTCAGCCGTATTACGGCCTGGGATGAAGCCTGCCTGATCAGGGTGGATTAATTTGGTGATGTAATTTTTGATTCTATTAGCTGCTATTTTAGCTAAGAATTTCGTGTCCGAATTCAGGAGGGAGATCGGCCTATAGTTCTTGGTATCTGCCGGGTCTCCCTTTCCTTTGGGTATCACCGTAATAACAGCTTCGAGCATTTCAGGTGGTAGGTGTCCGTGGGTAGCAGAGTAATTGGCCAATCTGGTAACATACGGGGACAATAAATCTGTGAAGATTTTGTAGAGCTCATTTTGGAATCCGTCAGGACCGGGTGATTTGCCCACTTTCGATTGTCCTATGACTTCTGAAATCTCAGATGTCGTGAACGGTAAGTTGAGGTCCAATAAGTCACGATCTGTAAGTGAGGGCAGGTCAAGGTTGGTTAGGTAGTCAGTGATATCTTGATCCGAGGGTTCCAAAGTGGAGGGGTTATTTTTCAAATTGTAGAGGGAGGTGTAGAAGTGAGCAAAGGTATCGGCTATATCCTTCGGGTGTTTAAGAGTTTGGCCAAGTGGGTTCCTAATCTCTTTAATTCTGGATTTCAGCTTCTGGTGTTTAATTTTTGCTGCTAGGAGTTTGGAGGGTCTATCATCAGAAAAGTAATGGTTGGTTTTGAGAATTTGGGAGATCCTGTCATATTCGGAGGATAAGAGGGATTTTAATTCTGACCTGAGTTTCAAAATGTCCAAGGAGAGATCGGGACTAGGACTAGATGTTTGCTTTTGTTCCAGATTGTGTATCTGGTTCACCAAGGTTTGTGTTTTTTCTCTGTTTTTCCTGTTATGCTGTGCGTTCAGTTGTATCATTTTGCCTCTAAGAACAGCTTTGAAAGCGGACCAGAGTATAGGGGTTGAAACATCCTCCGTATCATTTACCTTGAAGTAGTCTACTATGGTTTTTTCGATTTCCTTTTTATATGCTGGGTGAGTGTATAGTAGACTGTTGTTTCTCCAAAGTCTTTGAGAGGTTACTATCGGGCCAATCTTGAGTTCGAAAGTAACAGGTGAATGGTCGGACCAAGTTCTAGTACCAATTGAGACCTTGAGAAACTTGGAAAGGGTGAAAATGTTGGTGAGGATAAGGTCAATTCTAGAGTAAGATTGGTGGCGTTTGGAAAAATATGTGAATTCTAAAGACGTGGAATTGAGACATCGAAAGGTGTCGTATAGATCGTTCTTAATCAGCCATGGATCCAGTGACTCCAAATGCTGTCTGGATTTGGTAGAGGAGTCAAGTGATCCATTGGGAACTATGTTGAAGTCCCCGAAGATCACCAGCTCTCCCTTTTGGTTAGTGTTGACAATCCTCATAAGCTTGTTTAGGAATGTTACTTGCCCTTTGTTTGGGGCGTAGACATTGACTAGGGTAAAAATATGGTCATTTAGTTTGCATATTAGAATCAAATATCTGCCGTTCGGGTCCTCATATGTGGAGATTTCCTCGAAGGAGATAGTGTTCTTGATCATTAGAGCTACTCCCCATTTCTTTTTCGAGTTGTTTACACAACGAATGTTTTGGAAGTTTTTGTTGCTGAATTTCGGTGGCTTAAGGGAAGAGAACTTAGTCTCCTGCAGACCTACTACATCTGCCCCGGTCTCTCTAAGAAGTTTCCACAGAAAATATCTCCTCTGGGGAGAATTAAGGCCGTTAACGTTCTGTGACAAGAATTTAAGTGACATACCCTACAATTGTCGTGACGAAGAAAGGGCTCAGAGTGTGAGAGCGACTAGATAAGGGGATCCTTTCCATTGTTAGCGCAAACAATACATTGGTGGTAGAACTGAAAACTTTCTCTAAATCTATTTTAGTGCCAGGTGAAAAGTGTAAACTTGTGACCACAACTTGACCCATAACGGAGGGAATCTAATTAAGATTACGCTGAACTACCTCCTTGGGTGGCTAAAGTTATGGCTATTCTCTTCAGCCTTTCTGTTATGGATATGATCCAATTAAGATATGATGATTCCTAGATCCCTAAGAACCCTCATTCCCTCTTCTACTTCAAGTATAGTTGTGGATTTCCCCTGATGGTGGAGAATAACTTTGGTGGGATTGAATCCCCATCTGTATTGGACACGGTTGTTTTGGAGCAGGTTAGTGATTGGGGTAAGTCTCCTCCTCTGGAGCATGGTTTCTCTGGAGAGGTCCGCAAAGACCTTGATATTGTCGTAGGGTCCAGGGAGAGTTTTTTTTAATCGAAGATAGTCCAGAAGTTGTTCTTTGACATGGAAGAAATGAAATTTCATTATGACGTCCCTGGGGGTCTCAGGTTTCAGGGATTTAGGCTTGGGTAGGCGGTGGATCCTGACCACCGTTGTGTCGAGATCCGTCAGGGTAGGGATCGTGCGTTTTAGGAGATCCTTAATGTACGGTCCCAGTTGGTCGCTTTTTACAGACTCTGGGATTCCCCTAAACTTAAGGTTCTGTCTCCTGTCCCTATCCTCCAGGTCCGTCATTTTATTTTTCACCGTTCTAAGTTCTTCTTTGAGGAGATGGTGCTCTTTTTCCAGTTTGTCATGTTTATTCTTCAAGTCAAAGATGTCTGACTCGTTTTTGTCAGTCCTGTGGGAGACCGAATCTAGAGAAATCTGGAGTTGATCGAATCTGGAGTCTAACTTCTGACTGAATGCGGAGAAAATACCTTTGAAGAAATTCTGGTCGATGGGTTGGGTCCAGTCGAATGTGTCCAACGGATTGGATCCCGATATGGGTGGGCCTTCCTTCCTCATACGCTGCTTAGCAGGACTTGCGCTGGGAGAAGCCTCAGCCTCCTCATCTGAGCCGTCCAGAACTGCCAGTTTCTGCAAGGAGGTCTTCTTTGTGGCCATTTCCTTCCTTTTTTGTTTCAGAGTTTGCAGGTCGTCGGATTTACAATCGTCCATTTGTTCCTGTACCTGGGGCCAAGGGTCCTTTTGTTGTGGCCTGGGGGACCTTGATCGGTGTTTCTGCGTCGAGCGCATTACCTTGGATTCTGAGAGAATGGGTTTGGATTTTCCAGTGTTTGTTTTAGGAGTGGTCGTATTAAAGTAGGTAAGCTTAAGAGGAGGAGCGGGCACCCACGTGTACTAGATTGCTTACTGACTGGTATAAGGTCAGTCAGGGGTTTGAGAGTTCGAAATGGAGGTGTTATAATGGTTAAAGGGGGTGGTTCAGTTCTGGGTAAGAATGTTTAAGCTAGATACAAGTGAGAACAGGTAATTGGACTGCTAGAATCCCGAGCCTAGGGGTGTAGGGTTGTATGTGTATCCTTAATCCCCTGTTGTCCAAAGTGGTGTCCCTGTGCTCAGAGTGAAGTCAGAGTACTTCGAGTGAGAGGGAGTATCAGGGGTTACCTAGTCAGCCGAAAGGCTGAGTCAAAGGGTCTGATAATCTTGTAGGTTCACTGACAATGGAGGTTATATGATGGTGTTGTAGAGGTTGGGGTTAAGGCAGGTTGACCAGTGGACACTAGCTGGCTATAATCTCAACTATTAATCCAAATTCCCCAGGTGATTGAACAGGTGGAATATCGCCTTTCCCAAATGCAATAGGGAGCCCACAATCTATCCCCACGTATTACGGAGCGATTAATTATACACCACTATAGCTGTGCACACGGCAGAAAATCAGGTTGAGAAATTCTGTAATGCTAGTATTTCAATAAATTGTTAAGACAATAGTTTCATCAGGGGGAAAGGGCTGTCATATATTATGCTTACAAATTGTAGATTGGTTCAAGTAACAGCGAGCCAGAGGTAGGTAGTGGTATCTTAGTACAGAGTATGTTTCAGACTTATAAAGGCTGTTTCTCACTAGTTAACAGAGGTATAATTAATGATTTGAATGGTTAAGGTGTGACAGTGGGCACTCCATATACTAAGTGTGAGAGGGCAGAATGTTCCTAAGGAAACAGAGGCACACTGTCCTTTGTAGGGGAAGGACCCTCGTTGGAGTATGACGTGTTTCTATGTGAGAAGTGACCAAGAAGTAGGCAAATAAGATATAACTTATCTATTACAATACCAGTGCAGACAAAGATGTACCTCAGCCGTTTCAGTAGTGGAGAAAAGTAGTATATAACAAAGAGGTTAGCCAATAGTCGTGCAGTTAGAAGCAATTAAAGGGTAGATTAAAGTAGAAGTAGTGAAACAATCCAGTCTGCTGAAGTATGAAGTGAGCCAGTAAAAGTAAAGGAGGGGGGGGTAGTAGTGTGGAGAAGCAAGATAAGATAAGAAGAGAGAAAGCAATAGTCTTGGGGTTGGGGATATGGGGTTTAAAGATGTGTTAGGAGTGAGTTAAACAAGTACCATCTAGTGAGCAGCTTATAGCTTCTTTCTTGTGCAGAACAAGCGCTAGCTAGTGAGTGAGAAAATATAAAGCATTTCTGCCAATTAGCTTCTGAAATGCTACACCCCAATTCCCTCTCCCAAGAACGTTGGAAGTAAAGGGTGCCCTGCTCTCTCATGGACCCTAAGGCCTGGTATAGAACTGATATTTTGCGCCTCGGTGGAGCCTCCAGTTGGAATAACCTCTCCAATACATTGGGCGTCAATCTTACCCTGCAAGAGTGGTCAGCTGAATATAAGTATGCTCTGTATTGGAGAAATTCGAATCACTTAAGAGGTCTCGTAGGTTCTTTGAGTTGTAGCTCTGCCATCGGGGGCAAACCACCACTGGACAGAGTCTGTCCTACTCGGGTGTCATCCACAATCCGCCAACATAAAAATCTCTGCCTGTCAAATCTGGGTGGGAAAGATGGGTTGGAAAAAACGGGAGTCAAAGGGCTAAGACTGTCGTTTAAGCGGAGGGTTTTCGTCACTAGGTGCCATACCTTCAAGGTGTTTCTGGTCATGTCTGTCAAAGGTACTAGGTCTGTGGAGTCTTTAGGGGAAATCCAAAGCAGGTGTTTCAGCGGAATCCCCAAACCCTCTTGCTCCACCCCTACCCATTTCTTGGAGGACGCATGATAATGCCAATCTAGAGCTCTAACAAGAGAGGAAGCCACAAAGTACGCTCGTATGTTGGGTAGTCCAACCCCTCCTCTGGTCTTGGGCAAGGATAGGATATTCATTCGCAATCTGGACCTCTTGCCCCCCCAGACAAATCTAAGGATCATAGATTGCATTTTGGAGAGGAAGCCTCTATCCAATAGAACAGGAACTGTCTGAAAAGTATATAAGAGTCGGGGCAAGACATCCATCTTGACTATGTTTATTCTCCCGAACCAGGATAGCTTTAATTGTCTATAGGAGGTAAATGCCGATTCCGCGTTAGTCAAAAGGGGTTGATAATTTAAATTGAATATTTGTTTAAGATCTTTTGGTATAAGGACTCCCAAGTACTTAATGGCTTCTACTTTCCATTTAAATGGGAGCTGTTTAGATAGATGAGAAACCAATTCTCCAGGCAAAGAAATATTGAGTGCCTCGGTTTTGGAGCAATTCACTTTAAAGTTGCTCAATTGTCCGAACCGGTCAAACTCCATTAAGACCGAAGGGATGGAGACCAGGGGCTGGGAGATGTAAAGTAGCAGGTCATCTGCAAATAAGGCTAATTTGTGATGACTCTGTCCCAGCTTGACCCCATGGACGCATTCATTGGACCTAAGTGCAAAATATTTAACTATTATAGTGTCAATTCAAAAATCACCAAGAACACAATCAGTCATTTTTTCACAATTGCCCGTCAATAGTTTGAATTTGATATAAAGAAACATAGTCTTGTAACATCTCAAATGAAAGCTGTTACCGTTCTGAGTAAAATGATGCCTCTCCCACTTCACTATCTTATTTCTAGCCTGAGATAAAAAAATGTAAAGTCATACCAGGCCAAAATTCACCCTTTTTTTAAACTTTAAAAATCTGTAAAAAATTAACTGATGAAGAAAAAAATTCTAAACTTTTAATTTGTAATTAACTAAAGTAGTACTTCATAAAGGAAAAAAAAAAAAAAAATCTAAAGACGTCAGGTAAAAAAAAATATTCATATTTAGATCACTTGATATGGAATGACCCATTGACGCTGTTACTAGTAAAATATGTTAAAATATGATTCCATCGCGATCCCAACTTGAAATTTGGTACAGATGTGGCTAAGAGCAAATCAGACACATGGGCAGTTTTTTAAATATTTAAAGCGCGCCGATTTTTCGGAAATGCGTTTTAAAGTTGTGCGCTTGCGATCACATGGGTAAAATATTAACAAAGATCCTCTTGTGACATATCTGGTGAAAGCCTGTATAGTTCTGAGTAGATTGGTGTTTATTTTGTTTCTCTATCTTATTTCTAGCCTGAGATATGATAGAAAATGTAAAGCCATACCAGGCCAAAATTCGCACTTTTTTAAAACTTTAAAAATCTGTAAAAAATTAACTGATAAAGAAAAAAATTCAAAACTTTTTTTTTGTAATTAGATAAAGTTGTTCTTCATATAGAAAAAAAATTTAAAAAATCTGAGAACGTCAGGGAAAAAAAATATTCATTTTTGGATCACTTGACATGGAATGACCCAAATACACATACACACACTCACACACATACACACTCACAAATACACACACACACACTCACACATACTCACACATACACACACTGACACACACATATACACATACACACACATACACACACTAACACATATACACACATATACACATACCCACACTCACACACACACACTCACACATACACACACACATATACACATACACACACACATATACACATACACACACTCACACACACATACACACATACCCACACATACACATATTCACACATACACATACACACACATACTCACACATACACACAAACACGCACACACACACATATACACATACACACACTCACACACATACACACTCACAAATACACACACACACACACACATACACACACATTCACACATTAGTGAAAGTGCCTCAGACAGTGAAAAATGCCTTGCCTTGTGCCTCCCTCGGCTTGCTGTCCCGCACTGGCAGCTGACAGGTCACAGGAGCGAGGAGGAGACTGTCCGCTGCCGGCCCGGCCGCCACTGCCTTGTTCAGGTCAGCTCCCACCACCTTCTAATGGCCAGCGTTGTTATGGCGTTTCTCCACCCTCAAAGAACGTGCTGTCGCTGTGTGATTTCGTCGCACAGCACAGCACTGAAGGATATTGTGTGGTCCGCCCTCAGCCGCTGATTGGTGTGCGTCTCAGTGCGACTTCACTGTGCGACACTGCAACTGGCTCACTCTCATTATGATGCATAATACCGGCGGGCGGCGCGGCGGCATTGCCGGCAACTTGGCGGCCGGCCCCGCTCCCCGCTATAACCGGCAGGCGGTGCGGCGGCATTGCCGGCAAATTGGCGGCCGGTCCCGCTCCCCACTATGCCGGCGGCCGGCGCCGGCCGCAAAATCATTTATACAGCCAGACCGGCTGCGGCGGTAGGAGCGGGCGGCCCCCGCACCCCGCCACCGGCCGGCCCATAGGGAGAAGTCCCGGTCCTCCCGCCTGTCAGTCCGGGCCTGGTTGGAATCCCCAAGCAGAGGCAGCCTTTCAGTCCATGAAGTTGGCCTTGTGTGGACAGCCCGTCCTCATCAGTCCTAACTTCAAACACACCTTCGTTGTGCAAACAGACGCCTCGGAGGTGGGGCTGGTGGCTGTACTATCGCAAGAAGTGGATGGAGAAGAACATCCGGTCACTTACTTAAGCCGGAAATTGTCCTCGGCGGAAAAGAATTATAGCGTAGTGGAGAAGGAGTGCTTGGCTGTTAAATGGGCCTTGGAGTTGGTTACGGATCACGCTCCCTTGGTCTGGATGCAAAACGCCAAGGAACGGAACGCTCGGGTCACCCGGTGGTTCCTGTCCCTCCAAAACTTCAGTTTTTCAGTGGAGCACCGGGCTGGCAAGTTGCAGAGCAATGCGGATGCCCTCTCCCGGGCACCCTGTTTGGTGGCTGGGGTTCAACCCCACAAGTTTGAACCGAGGGGGGGTGTGTGAGACAGTGCGGGGGATCATACGCGAGGGGCGCTATATCTCCCCCAGAATGCGCACTGTCACATATTGATCCCGGTATAGAGTGTAGGAAAGAGGGACGGTCCACTCCCTCTGCTCCAGGTCTTGCAGGTTTCCCTGGAAGGAGACACAGGGTAAAAAGCATGGTTAGGAGACAGGTCGGGGTTCCCTGTGGACAGTTTTGGCCTGAATCTGAAGCAGCTGCATCTAATGACCGGACAGGTCAAGAGCTCAAGGGTGAGGTAATAACACGGCCTTGCCTGGGAGGGCTGGGAGCTTGGTGCGACCTCTGCCGGAGAGCTCATAACCGGAAGGGACCGGGTTACTATTGTGAACTGTGAACTGTATCCATTGTACCCGGCTGAGACCTGGATTCCGGCATCTTGTGCCACCACTGTGTTTTCAGCAATAAATCTGGGTACTGTAGGAACTACTACTGGGCTCCACGTTTTTCCTGTCTTGCAATCCCGGCGCTGCCCCACAATATAAAATATATATATATATATATATATATATATATATATATACTTTTATATATATATATACAAAAGTATAAGGTAAATATGTCATATTTAGCAATATGCCTTTCAGAGATAATTTAATTTTCAACTTGCATAACTGCCGGTACGATGTTTGCCGCTTCTGGCGCGATCCAGCGGCCATAGACTCCCATGCTATAAGCACCGAATCCGGTTTAGTCCTTTTTTTGCATCAGACCCAAAAAAAGATGCATACTCCGTTTTTGTGTCTGGAGCAACAATCGGACAAAACCGGATCCTCCCGGAAGATTAGCACTGGACATCTCCGGACCGAAAAACTGGGGTGTGCAGCCGGCCTAATCTTTGTGTGGCTTAAGTTCTACAGGACAATACTCTAGTACTCAAGTTCCTAAAAAATATATGAATAAAAAAAACATAAGTACAATATACTTTATTGGCAATGACTAAATAAATAAAAATAATCCATTTTTAACTTGCACAGTAGATACCATAAAAAATAAGAAACTCCTATGCCGAATTAGTAATTTTTGTTACCTCTTGTACATGGAAAAGGAAGAGAAAAATAAAGACAAAGTGTTATATAGAGAAATTACTTTTTAAACTCATCATGCAAAGAATAAACCCCTACAAAGCTGTTGATGGAGGCAAGTTATTGCCTCTTACTTTCTAGCCCTGATTTTCCAATCCTTACAACAGCGACATACAACTGGACCTCTCTCAGATGACATGAAGCATTTTTAACCAAGAAAATATCTATTGAATGCAAATAAAATCCAATAAATAACATGGGACTTCTCAAAGAACTTTTTTCCATATTCCTGTCTCCTTTTGCAGCAGCCATCCTAAGTAGTGATTGTGTTCTAGTGCTGGAAGTGAGAAGCAAAAAGCAGTAAAAAAAAAAAAAGCAGTGAACTGTAGTTCGCTCGATGCTGCTGCTAAATTGCGGCTCTATAGAAGTAAATGGGTCTCTTAGCGACACTAATATTACCACAGGAAGTAAATTGCAAAATCTATTTTTTTGCTGCAAATTACTTGTTGCAATATCATAGGTGTTGCAAAGTGACCTGATTTATATCTATATCACTCCTATGTATCAGTGACATTGAGTGCACTTTGGTAGCGTAATGCCGTGTAGTCCTTGCCTACATGTGAAGCTTACATTTATTTCAATAATACAGATATTTTATGATTGAAAACCATTGCAATTAGTTTACATTTCTCAGTGCCTCTATTGTCTTTCACATTCTTGTTTTCCTGGCAATACAAATATTTGATGAAGGTCAGACTTGGACTAAAACCTTACAGTTTAATTTATGGATTGCTCTAAAAAACACTATCATTCAGAATTGCAAATGTGTTAAGTTTAACATTTAACCCCTTCCCGACCTATGACGTTGTACAACGTCATGGGCTGGTAAGGGGTGCTTGATGTGAGCTCTAGCGAGGCGCTAACATCAAACAGCCGAGATGTAGGGGTAACAGCACCGAACGGATCCGGGATCCGATTGGCGCTGTTACCCCTTTGGATCCCGCTATCAATCACTGACAGTGGGATCCAAGGCGGCCGAGGCGGGAAACGCGCTGTTCCCCGCCTGATCCGGAGATCCCGCGATAGTGTCGCGGGATCTCCGGCGCTCACGTGACAGCCCGGGGTCCTGGCCAGACCCCGGATGCTGTCACAGAGCGGTTTCATGTTGTGGTTGGCAGGCGCTGCCAACCACAACAGGTCCACGATTCTGGGAGATACAGATGAGCTGCAGCTCATCTGTATCTCCCAGAAGCGATCAGACTGTGCAGCAAGGTGCCTCTTAAAGAGGCAGTGTAAAAATAAGAATAGATGAAAAAATAAAGTTTTTAAAAACCTGTAAAAAAAAAAATATATAAAATTTCAAATCACGCCCCTTTTCCCTCAATCACAATAAAAGTATTAAAAAAATTAAAAAAATACACATGTTTGGTATCTCCGCATTTAGAATCACCCGATCTATCATCGTATTAAATCTGTTAATGAGAGCCTTAACTCCGTAACGGAAAAAATGGTCCAAATGCCAAAATTCCGTTTTTTTGGTCGCCGCAACATTGCTATAAAATACAATAACGGGCGATCAAAACTGTGGATCCCCCCAAAAATTGTATCATTAGAAACGTTAGCTCAAGACGCAAAAAATAAGCTGTCACCCAGCCCCAGATCCTGAAAAATGAGGGCGCTACGGGTCGCAGAACATGGTGCAAAAAGTAAATTTTTTTTTCAAACTTCTGAATTTTTTTTCACCACCTAGATACCAGTAAAGGTATACATGTTGGAAGTCTACGAACTAAAACCGACCCGAGGCATCACCCCGTCATGTCGCTTTTACCATATAGTGAACGTTGCGACTAAAATACCCAAAAAACAAACGTGTTATTGCACTTTTTTTTGCAATTTCACTGCATTTAGATTTTTTTTTGCAATTTCCCTGTAGACTACATGGTAAAATAAATTATTGCATATGAAAGTACAACTCGCCCTGCAAAAAACAAGCCATTATATGTCTATATTGAAAAATAAAAAAGTTATGGCTCTTGGAAGCAGGGGAACAAGAAACGAAAATGAAAAATGAAATATTCCTGGGTCATGAAGGGGTAGGGGTGAATAATATCAAAGATTTTAAGCCAGCATAAAACAATTTTAAAAGTTGTAAAAATATCTGTGTAATGAAATGTTGTGCAAAAAATCTTGGAACTTTTGTTCTTTTCACATCAACATGGGCAGAGCTGGTGCAGGACAGGCCTTCTAAGGTTAGGGTCACACTCAGTGCTGCCCCTGCGGCAGCCGCATTGCGGTATAGCAGAGCTCAGCCTGCTGTAACCGCAGGTATCGTCGGGAACTTCGGGTGAACACAGCCCTTAGTTACTTGATGTGTACCATAGTTACTAGCCACACATAGACCTAGCCAGACTGCGGTAATCCTGAGTGCAGAGAAAAATGTTGCCTGAACATTTTTCTCTGCGCTCAGGAATACCGCAGTCTGGCCAGGTCTGTGTGTGGCCAGTAACTATGGTACACATCGGGTAACTAAGGGCTGTGTTCACCCGAAGTTCCCGACGATACCTGCGGTTACAGCAGGCTGAGCTCTGCTATACCGCAATGCGGCTGCCGCAGGGCAGCACTGAGTGTAACCCTAACCTTAGAAGGCCTGTCCTGCACCAGCTCTGCACTGAGTATGACCCCAGCCTAATTTATCTACCTTATGCCAGAAATCTTATTCCAGTTCCTTACTAGAGTAAGATTTCTGATAAGGTGCATGGAGAAGCATACCACTTGTAACATGTGTCTGAGTCATTGCACCTCTTAATGAATTAGGCTCCGCTGACTCCACCAGACACCTACCTTAAGACTTAAAGCATAACCGTTGTTTACATTTTTATGTAATAGTCATGTAGAGCAAGTGAATATAATCAACTTTCAGATATACTTTAATAATGAAATCAGGAAGGAAACACCTTTAAAAAAAACTTCTACAAGATGTCCTCAGTAGGCTGATTCTGAACCACACATATATTGATTATCAGGCAGCTCCATCTACAGTGTACGTGCTACATCCTACACTGCGTTCACAATACAGCTGATAAGACTTTCAAGTTACCTCATGTCGGCACCTCCATTCACATGGCTCTGCTCAGTATTATCACAGAGCACAGAGGAGAGGCCATGTGAATGAGGAGCCAGATAAGATCTCATAGCAACTGTTTGGGCTCAGCCCGATGCAGGCATGAGGTAACTTGAGAGTTTTATTAGCTGTATTGTGAATGCAGTTTAGGTCATGCCCCCTAAAGACAGAGCTGCCTACAAATGAGAATGTGTGGTTCAGAATCAGCCTACTGAAGACATCTTGTGGAAGTTTTTTTTTCTATAGGTGTTTCCTTTCTGATTTCATTAAAAAAGTGTATTTGAAAGTTAATTATAATGACTTGCTATACATTACTATTAAATAAAAATGTAAACGATGGTTACACTTTAAGTGTACAATTCCAGTTTTAGCAATGTCAAATAAAATAGTATTCTATCTAGCTTCAACCTTTGTAGGAATGCTGTGTCTATTATTCAAAATAACAAGTTAATTATCTGGTTCTTATAGGAAAACTGTCAGTCAAAAATCCACATGTAACTGATATCATTTTCTAATTCCTCCCGCTAAACTCTCTCTATTGATGTATTTCTTTTATGTATATTCCCCTCCTATCTTCTGTAAACTTCAAATAAAGAGATTCATTCCATCTGTCACTCACAGTGAATGATCCACTTAGTTCTCTGCTGTCCACTCCTCATGCATGAATATGCATGTCACATCACAGCACAGGAGATCAGTGAGGTGGGCTGTAGTCTCTTTTCTGCTCTCTGTGTGCAGCATCACAAGAGATCAAATACAACACAGAACCTGTCACAGCACAGCAGGATATCTGCTTTACAGAAACATATGAAGTCTAGATCAGGCAGACCTGCAGTAGTTCTCTCCCACCATGGTGATATCAACTGAACAGATCTGTAAGTGAAGCCTGACTCTGCACTGTAAGCAAAGGGAGGAGGGAGGTGAGAGCTGCTGAGAGGGAGGAGAGAGCTGCAGAGAGGGAGTGAATAATTATATGAACGTTTACACAGCACAGGACTAACTGTCTCTGCTTATAATGGGACAGGACTAATGCAGCAGTTCTCTGCAGAGTATGACAATGGTGATAACATGGAAACTACAAATAGTACAATAATGATTTTACATGTTTTTAAAAGGTCTGCCCAGGCACTCACTATTCAAGGGTAATATTAGTATCATACTGAAAAATGACCTGACAGTGTCCCTTTATAGCTAGTAACCTGTGCCACATTTGCAGGGTCTACAGCATTGTATACTGAATGTAGAAATATTGTAACTGACGCGCCCTAGGGTTATGTGGACTCGGTGATCTGGGCCCTCAGCTGCAGTTGGGATGTCACTGGTGGTCGGCCCAGACCCGTGGCCCTGGTGGTCAGCTTTAAAAGGGGGGAAATTGAAATATGAATCGTTTGCTGTGACGCCACCTGCAGATTCTTGTGATGGGACACCAGCGCCGCTTCAGACCTCCGGAGGGCGATGGTACTGCAGCTTTACTGGAACAGCTCACTGCAGGTGGAGCTGGGCCTCCGTGGCAGGAGTGCACCGATGATGTACATGCAGTCTGTAAAGGTAGATTTTCAGCAATGCAGAAATAGAACAAGCACATGGAGACTCTATCACTCTACCCAGGTGCTTTACTGGAAGAGTTCTGATGACAATGCAGTTCACAGTGAAAAACAGTCTTTTGCATGAGGTAGCTGGCCTGGTAGTCACAGCGGGCTGCAAGGCCTTCAGAGTCTCCCGTGCCTTCTCTTGACTATCCCAGGTCCTGCTGCTGATTCCTGTCCTTGCACTACCCCCTTACTACCAGGCCTGTTGGGGATGCTGATGAGTTCCCGGCTTCCCAGCTCTTGAGAATTGGGGACCTCGAACTTTAGGTGGGCAATCCTGGTGTGGCGGTGCTGTATGGACAGAGTGTCAGGGCTGGTGGACTGACCCGCAACAGCCGGTATTGGCGGCTCAGGAGCTAGACTCCCTGCACCGCGTCCTCAGAGCCGGCTTCCTGTGGTGGACTAGATTCCCCCCGGAGTATGGGCACTCCGATATGGGGGTTCCCTCTCTCTTTTCCTGGGCTGCCTTTTCTTCTCTCAGGCTCCCTCTCTTGGAGACCCCTTTCCTCTCTCAGGGCTCCCTTTTCTTCTTCTCCTAGGGGCAAACTAGAACTCCCTGTTTTTCTACCTCCTTCCTCCCCTTACTCTCTCCCCAGGGACTGGGCTCCAAGCATTTGCCTAGGCTCGAGTGTGGGAGTGCTGGGATGGGAGCCTACTACATCCCTTGTATTCCCACTGTGACAGGGATAACTGCACACTCTTCTATGGGTGCAGTACCCCAACTTTGACACCTGACCAGTGGGGCACCACATAACCTAAGGCCATAACTTGAGTGACTGTGTACATTTGAATCCAGGGGAGAGATGTTATATTGATGTGGTTCTGAGAATAAGCAGGGCATGCTAAATTCCACTTGTAGCTATGTAATACTGTCAATATACTACTGTAATCAACTACAATTTTTAATATTCAGTATCTGCTTGTTACAATTTTAGCTATATTAATTGTATTTTTAGAAAAGATTTATAATTTTTTTGCAATCTATATAATTCATTTGAAAATAGAAGTAATCTGATTAATGAAGCTTTTTATGAGGATAATATTTCAATCTGCTTAAAGAAAATAATACTTTAGTGCACTTAGGAAGAGTTAAACTATAAGTACTCTGAACATATCTCAGCTGTTAGAAAGATAAGAGCTGTACCAGGGCATTCTAGAATTAATTAAAGTCCATGATTGCATGTTTTAAGGAAATCAATAACCAAAGAATTACACCAATCAATTTCTGAATATCAAAAACATTAATCATAGCTGCTTTGGGATTCTGATTAGAAGACGGGCCCATATTTTAGATACATTACAAAAATGAAAAGCAATATCTTACACATTTGTATAATGTGCTGAGTTAGCAAAATGGCTCAGTAACGAAGATGTTATAGAATTATTCAGAATTTGCTAAGTGCATTTCGATGGGATGAAAGAATATCTTTTGTAATCTAAGAAATTTAACTTTCAAAATGTATTTGTAGTGATAGATTTTTTTAGTCCATCTTCCGATGACAGGGTCAGGGGTATAGTAGGCATGCAACTGCATGGGTCCTTCATCTTATGTAAGAATGAAATTGAAGCTTATGCAAATTTCTTATGCTCTCCTTAGTGATTATGTGGCGCCCCTGCGGTTTGGTCACCACAGTGGTACTGCACCTCTCCCACAGGTGTAGTACCATGCCCGCAGGTAAGAAGGTTGAACCTTAATGAGACTCGCCACCACACACTCAACACCCATCCAAACTCCAGGCCAGGGAGATGTAGGGCAGAAGAGGCTCACCAAGAGAGCAGACTTCATCTGCTGGCTGGAGGCAAAAGTAGGTTTAAGGGGTGATAAAAGGAAGATAGACAGAGAGTGAAGGAGAAGCAAGATGGAGTTCTAGGAGGAAGTCAGGGGAGAACGAGACCGAGCTTTGGTCAGCTGCTAATCCCCAACCTTAAGGACCCCAGAATATACAGCCGGCCATCCAGGTCACGTAAAGGAACAATCTGCACAGGGGTGCCGGACCCAATTTGGTTTGGATCTGCTAGACCAAGTCAAGAAACCGGAGGCCACTCGACTGCACATGCAGTGGCCACCACCGTGGACACTCTCAAGTACAGTGACTATAGAGGGTCAAAAGGACGTGCCAGGCCATTGCTTAGAAGGACCCAAAGTCGCCTGCTTAGGAATTAGTAGCACAAGGGCACAGGGGAGAAAAAAGGACTAAAGTGTCAGGACAGGCAGCACGGAAAGGCATATAACTGGTGTTTCAGTGAGTTGAACCTGGACTATCTGCGAGCTGGCCAAGCTGCAATCTTGGAGACACAGCACCCTGGCTGGGTTGTAATCAGTAATCAAAAGGAGAAATCATGTGGAGCTATAATGCTTCAAGGTTTATAGTAAAAATTATATCTTTATTAAGAGACAGTTTTAGACACAGATAGTGCAAAGTTACTGGTGCAATCTATACAAGTACATAGCACATAATTCATACACAATAAAAGGATGCACGTAACATTTCATTATATTGCACAAAACAGGATATATTACAAAAGGCTATATTGTCTGACATGGTTAGTCAGGCAGGCATTTGAGAGACAGCCATAGTGATCCATGTATAGACTGGCAGCTCCTAGATAAGGTATGGCAACATCCCATAAGGTGCATGAAGTAAATACATTCTAAGTGCAATCACATATAAAGAATAAGGTGCTAGTGCAAGATGAAGAGGATCAATCCCTCCATATCAGACTCCTTACGTACGTTTCGCTTGCTTAAATACGCATATGCTTCATCATGAGGAGACTCCTCATGTGTGTTTTTGTTTTTTTTTTTTAATGATTTTTTCAAAAAGAAATAAATTTGACGTGGGTTTCACCATATTTTTGTAAGCCAGCTAGGTACAGCAGGCGGGAACAGGCTGCGCCCAACCCACAGCTGCTTATTTAGACCTGGCTGGACACAACAATATAGGAAAGCCCTTTTTTTTATTATTTCATGAAATAAAAAAAAAAATATGTGGGGCTTCGCACTATTTTTGTGTCCAGCCTGGATAAAGAAGGGCTATCACCACATACAATCACGAGAGGGAGCAAATCAGATCCATTTTGAAATGTCACTGGCCTATTCTCCAAACAGATCCTCACCTGCGTGAGTCATTATCGGATTATCCGATGATGACGGCGTGCAGATCTCGTAATCTGCGTGACATATTGGTTCGAAGTCACTATGTTCCCCATATACCAGCTTTGTTCGGGTCTACGCGACCCTTGAGGCTGTTTTCCTTGCGGACACTGTGCGGCCTGCAGCAGTGTCCTTCACTGTTCCTCCTTTATGTCAGCAAATGAAATGAAAACATATGAAATTAAGGAATACATAAATTGTGGAACCTCCAGTGTGGTATATTATGCCACCTGTGGGTGTCCACTAATTTATGTAGGTCTCACATCAAGAGAGTTGCGAAAAACGTATTGGGGAACATGTGAGGGACATTGCTGCGGCCCGCACAGTGGAGGACATCTCCACTTTAAAGACGTTGCCTCGTCACTTTAAGGCCCACCAGGACTGTGACCCCTTCTCTTTGAAGTTCAGGAGAATTGAGATCATTCATGGTGGGATCCGTGGTGGCAACACATGGAGGGTCCTTGCCCAGCATGAAACCAGATGGATTGTGGACTTGGGGACTATGTCTTCTAAGGGCCTAAATGAGTCCCTTAGTTTTGCCCCTTTTTTGTGACTGTTCCCCACTTTGCCTTCTGTGAATTGAACCTTGCATTATATTTTGTTTTTAATATTTATTTTCAGTTTGTTGAGCACTACCTCTATCCTTTCTTCCGTATCATGGACTGGGTCTGCTGCGAAAAGCCATCGTTTTTATCTTGGTGGACCTAGACATAGAGCACATGGAACATCTCATTTTGAAGAATATTTGATCATTGGACCCTTTAACATGAGCCTGTGGACTTATTACATTACTATCTACTCTATAATTGCTGTAGGCAAAATCGTGTCGGACCCCGAAATCGCCGTGGCTTTGTCACTATGTGACGTCACCACGAGCGAAGCATTGGCCGCGTAGCGGCCAATGCGAGTCGTTAGCCTGCGCGAGCAATGGCCGCGAGGCCATTGCGAGTCGCTGGCTTTGCGAGTTTGCACAGAATAGCCTCCAGCTACTCGCAAAGCCTCACTCAATGGCTTTGCGAGTTTGCACAGAATAGCCTCCAGCTACTCGCAAAGCCTCACTCAATGGCTTTGCGAGTCTGCTTCACTTGCAATGTCCGGGACACTCTCTCTCTCCCAGCCCCCCCACCCGGGTCCTCCTGTGTCCTGCCCGCGCTCCCCCCGGTCCTCCTGTGTCCTGCCCGTGCTCCCCCGGTCCTCCTGTGTCCTGCCCGCGCTCCCCCCGGTCCTCCTGTGTCCTGCCCGCGCTCCCCCCGGGTCCTCCTGTGTCATGCCCGCGCCCCCCTGGGTCCTCCCGTCTCCTGCCCGCGCTCCCCCGGTCCTCCTGCCCTCTCTGCTTCTCGCGGGGCCCCCCTTGCTCCCGCTGCCCAGGGCCGCACCATCCATCCGTCCATGCCAGGGGGAGCAGCTGTGCAGAAGGAGCCGCCGCTTCCTGCCTGCCGCGCTGCGCCGGGAGCGGCAAGTTTAAGAGCTGTGTGCATGATGTATGTGTGTCCTGTGTGCATGATGTATGTGTGTCCTGTGTGCATGATGTATGTGTGTCCTGTGTGCATGATGTATGTGTGTCCTGTGTGCATGATGTATGTGTGTCCTGTGTGCATGATGCATGTGTGTCCTGTGTGCATGGTGTATGTGTGTCCTGTGTGCATGGTGTATGTGTCTGCTGTGTGCATGATGCATGTGTGTGCTGTGTGCATGATGCATGTGTGTGCTGTGTGCATGATGCATGTGTGTGATGTGTCCATGATACATGTGTGTGCTGTTTCCATGATGCATGTGTGTGATGTGTCCATGATGCATGTGTGTGCTGTGTCCATGATGCATGTGTGTGCTGTGTCCATGATGCATGTGTGTGCTGTGTCCATGATGCATGTGTGTGATGTGTGCATGATACATGTGTGTGCTGTGTGCATGATGCATGTGTGTCCTGTGTGCATGATGTATGTGTGTCCTGTGTGCATGATGTATGTGTGTCCTGTGTGCATGATGTATGTGTGTCCTGTGTGCATGATGTATGTGTGTTCTGTGTGCATGATGCATGTGTGTCCTGTGTGCATGATGCATGTGTGTCCTGTGTGCATGATGCATGTGTGTCCTGTGTGCATGATGTATGTGTGTCCTGTGTGCATGATGTATGTGTGTCCTGTGTGCATGGTGTATGTGTCTGCTGTGTGCATGATGCATGTGTGTGCTGTGTGCATGATGCATGTGTGTGTATGTGTCCATGATACATGTGTGTGCTGTGTCCATGATGCATGTGTGTGATGTGTCCATGATACATGTGTGTGCTGTGTGCATGATGCATGTGTGTGCTGTGTGCATGATGTATGTGTGTCCTGTGTGCATGATGTATGTGTGTCCTGTGTGCATGATGTATGTGTGTCCTGTGTGAATGATGTATGTGTGTCCTGTGTGCATGATGTATGTGTGTCCTGTGTGCATGATGTATGTGTGTCCTGTGTGCATGATGTATGTGTGTCCTGTGTGCATGATGTATGTGTGTCCTGTGTGCATGATGTATGTGTGTCCTGTGTGCATGATGTATGTGTGTCCTGTGTGCATGGTGTATGTGTCTGCTGTGTGCATGATGCATGTGTCTGCTGTGTGCATGATGCATGTGTCTGCTGTGTGCATGATGCATGTGTGTGCTGTGTGCATGATGCATGTCTGTGCTGTGTGCATGATGCATGTCTGTGCTGTGTGCATGATGTATGTGTGTCCTGTGTGCATGATGTATGTGTGTCCTGTGTGCATGATGTATGTGTGTCCTGTGTGCATGATGTATGTGTGTCCTGTGTGCATGATGTATGTGTGTCCTGTGTGCATGATGTATGTGTGTCCTGTGTGCATGATGTATGTGTGTCCTGTGTGCATGATGTATGTGTGTCCTGTGTGCATGATACATGTGCTTGAAGGTATGCTGTGTGCATGATGCATGTGCGTCCAGGTGTGCTATGTACATGATGCATGTGTGTGCAAGTGTGCTCGCTCCATCCTGCCCCCCCATCCTGCTCCTCCGGCTCCATCCTTCCTCGCTCGCTCCATCCTGCCCTGCTCACTCCATCCTGCCCCCCCGCCACCATCCTGCTCCTCCGGCTCTATCCTGCCCCGCTCACTCCATCCTGCCCCGCTCCCCACTATCCAACCCTACCCCCCCTGCCACCATCCTTCTCTGCCTCCATCCTGCCCGCTCCCTCCATCCTGCCCCCCCTCCGCCTCCATCCTGCCCCACCCCCCGGCTACATCCTGCACCCCTGCCATCCTGCCCCCCGACACAATCCCGCCACTCCCCCCCCCCCCCCGGCACCATCGTCACATAGTGACAAAGCCACGGCGATTTCGGGGTCCGACACGATTATGCCTACGGGAATTATAGAGTAGATATATATATATATATATATACTAGCTGTGAGCCCGATGCAAATGCATCGGGATTCTAGAACGTGCATTAATTTGATTATAGTAGTTATAGCTACTTTTTGAGGGAGTCCAATACTTTTTTGGGGGGGTCCAATACTTTTTGGGGGGGGGGGGGTGCAATACTTATTGGGGCGCGTTCAATGCTTTTTGGGGTGCGTTCAATACTTATTGGGGCGCGTTCAATGCTTTTTGGGGCGCGTTCAATGCTTTTTGGGGCGTGTTCAATGCTTTTTGGGGCGCGTTCAATACTTTTTGGGGGCGCGTTCAATACTTATTGGGGTGCGTTCAATACTTTTTTGGGCGCGTTCAATACTTATTGGGGTGTGTTCAATACTTATTGGGACGCGTTCAATACTTTTTGTGGCGCGTTCAATACTTTTTGGGGCGCGTTCAATACTTATTGGGGTGCGTTCAATACTTTTTGGGGCGCGTTCAATACTTATTGGGGTGTGTTCAATACTTATTGGGACGCGTTCAATACTTTTTGTGGCGCGTTCAATACTTTTTGGGGCGCGTTCAATACTTATTGGGGTGCGTTCAATACTTTTTGGGGCGCGTTCAATACTTATTGGGGTGTGTTCAATACTTATTGGGGTGTGTTCAATACTTTTTGGGGCGCGTTCAATACTTTTTGGGGCGCGTTCAATACTTATTGGGGTGCGTTCAATACTTTTTGGGGCGCGTTCAATACTTATTGGGGTGTGTTCAATACTTTTTGGGGTGTGTTCAATACTTATTGGGACGTGTTCAATACTTATTGTGACGCGTTCAATACTTATTGTGACGCGTTCAATACTTATTGGGGTGTGTTCAATACTTTTTGGGGCGCGTTCAATACTTTTTGGGGCACGTTCAATACTTATTGGGGTGCGTTCAATACTTTTTGGGGCGCGTTCAATACTTATTGGGGTGTGTTCTATACTTTTTGGAGTGCTTTGCTGGGCTAAACCTGAATGGTGCACAGGGGGTTAATCACATGTCAGGTCTGTGTGTGAGTGAAGATGTGTTGATTGACTCACTGGGTTGCAGCTGGGAGTAGGCTGGAACCTGCCAGGTGTCTGAGTGAGGAGAGGATGATTCAGAAGTTCAGAGCACTGCCATGTGAAGAGGTGCTGGAAGTGATCCGTCCTCAGTGGGTAAGTGATGGGAGCCAGTGTCCAAGGGCCAGGTGGTCACAGCTGACGTTGGGACATTGAGGGGGGGGGTCTGTGCGGCCATTGAGGGGGGAGGGGGGGTCTGTGCGGCCATTGAGGGGGGGGGGTCTGTGCGGCCATTGGGGGGTGTCTGTGCGGCCATTGAGGGGGGGGGGGGTCTGTGCGGCCATTGAGGGGGGGGGGGGGGTTCTGTGCAGGTAGTAGTAGTAGTAGTAGTAGTAGGATGACGACGACGACGACGACGACATCATCCCCTTAGAAGGTATAGGGAGATATACTGTGGTAGCGACTCGCGAGGCTCGGCCACAAAGCTAGCGAGTTCCCGCTGAGGCTAGCGAGTTGCTACCGGACCGGGAAATCGCTAGCTTTGTGGCCGAGCCTCTGGTTCTATTTTCGGCCAGCGACTCGCAATGGCCGCTTCGCGGCCATTGCTCGCACTAAAGCTAGCGACTCGCAATGGCCTCGCGGCCATTGCTCGCGCAGCTGACGCCTCGCATTGGCCGCTACGCGGCCAATGCTTCGCCGTGGTGACGTCACAGTGTGACATATCCACGGCACGTTTTTTTAGTCCGACACAAAAACGTCTTAGACAATTATAGAGTAGATAGGACAGGGGTTATGGCACTCTGCAGTATATCTACTCTATAATTGCCGTAGGCATTTTCGTGTCGGACCCCGAAAACGCCGTGGCTTTGTCACTAAGTGACGTCACCACGCGCGAGCAATGGCCGCGAAGCGGCCATTGCGAGTCGCTGGCCGAAAATAGAACCAGGGGCTCGGCCACAAACTTAGCGATTTACCACTGAGGTAGCGCGAGCAATGGCCGCGAGGCCATTGCGAGTCGCTACCTCAGCCGCCGCACCTGCTGCAAGTCCCCCTATACTTTCTATATGCTCTTAATACTGTTATTAATGCTCATAATACTGCTAATAATGCTATTAATACTGCTATTACTGCTAATAATAATGCTATTGCTAATATTATTGCTATTCATGATGCGATTATTTATTTAAAAATCTTTAAAAAAACAATAAACATATTCTAGACACCCGATGCATTTGCATCGGGCTCACAGCTAGTTGTTGCATAATCATATACAGTGTTGGCCAAAAGTATTGACACCCCTGCAATTCTGTCAGATAATACTCAGTTTTTTCCTGAAAATAATTGCAATCACAAATTCTTTGGTATTATTATCTTCATTTAATTTGTCTTCAATGAAAAAAACACAAAAGAGAATGAAGCAAAAAGCAAAACATTGATCATTTCACACAAAACTCCAAAAATGGGCCAGACAAAAGTATTGCCACCCTCAGCCTAATACTTGGTTGCACAACCTTTAAACAAAATAACTGCGATCAACCGCTTCCGGTAATCATCAATGAGTTTCTTACAATGCTCTGCTGGAATTTTAGACCATTCTTCTTTGGCAAACTGCTCCAGGTCCCTGATATTTGTAGGGTGCCTTCTCCAAACTGCCATTTTTAGATCTCTCCTCAGGTGTTTTATGGGATTCAGGTCTGGACTCATTGCTGGCCTCCTTAGAAGTCTCCAGTGCTTTCTCTCAAACCATTTTCTAGTGCTTTTTGAAGTGTGTTTTGGGTCATTGTCCTGCTGGAAGACCCATGACCTTTGAGGGAGACCCAGCTTTCTCACACTGAGCCCTACATTATGCTGCAAAATTTGTTGGTAGTCTTCAGACTTCATAATGCCATGCACACGGTCAAGAAGTCCAGTGCCAGAGGCAGCAAGGCAACGTCAAAACATCAGGGAACCTCCGCCATGTTTGACTGTAGGGACCGTGTTCTTTTCTTTGAATGCCTCTTTTTTTCTCCTGTAAACTCTATGTTGATGCCTTTGCCCAAAAAGAGAGAACATTCTTCCAAAACGTTTTAGGCTTTCTCAGGTAAGTTTTGGCAAACTCCAGCCTGGCTTTTTTATGTCTCGGGGTAAGAAGTGGGGTCTTCCTGGGACTCCTACCATACAGTCCCTTTTCATTCAGACGCCGACAGGTAGTACAGGTTGACATTGTTGTACCCTTGGACTGCAGGGCAGCTTGAACTTGTTTGGATGTTAGTCGAGGTTCTTTATCCACCATCCGCACAATCTTGCGTTGAAATCTCTTGTCAATTTTTCTTTTCCGTCCACATCTAGGGAGATTAGCCACAGTGCCATGGGCTTTAATCTTCTTGATGCCACTGCGCACGGTATACACAGGAACATTCAGGTCTTTGGAGATGGACTTGTAGCCTTGAGATTGCACATGCTTCCTCACAATTTGGTTTCTCAAGTCCTCAGACAGTTATTTGGTCTTCTTTCTTTTCGCCATGCTCAATGTGGTACACACAAGGACACAGCACAGAGGTTGAGTCAACTTTAATCCATGTGAAATGGCTGCAAGTGTGATTTAGTTATTGCCAACACCTGTTAGATGCCACAGGTAAGTTACAGGTGCTGTTAATTACACAAATTAGAGAAGCATCACATGATTTTTCTAACAGTGCCAATACTTTTGTCCACCCCCTTTTTATGTTTGGTGTGGCACTATATCCAATTTGGCTTTAGGACAATTCTTTTTGTGTTTTTTTCATTGAAGACTTATTAAATGAAGATAATAATACCAAAGAATTTGTGATTGCAATCATTTTCAGGAAGAAACTGAGTATTGTGGCTTTTTTTGAAGCCTTTATGCTTCTTGCCGCTTTTTATTGGCAGGTATACTATAATATGTAATACACTCAGTAGTACTGCATTCTGGTTATTATTGTGTGAAAACTAGGTCCCTTTCTTGCTCTATGTCACTTTATGGTAGCTCTAAGTAGTCTTTACCTTTCTGATTTTCTTTCAATGTGCGTGAGCGCTGCATCTACTTCCACACTCCTCCCTCCGGGGGGCGTGGTGTCTATATTGCAGCTGCGCAAGGAGCCATGGTGACGCGTCCCCACTCCTGGACATCTGCACCTGCCGCACTGACGCCGCGTCACTTCCGGTTGCGGTGGACAGGGTGGAAATGACGTAGCGCTATGTACACAAGCGCACATGATCCGGTGTCTATAATCACCGGACGGTATATAAGGACACAATGGGTGCCTGGTTGTTACTCAACACTCCCCCCTGATGAAGCTTATTACATAGAGGAAACGTACGTTGGGGACAGTAAGCGGGGGATTATCCACTGTGGGGTATATACTCTGACCTTCTTGCACTATGTTTATTGCAATGTGATATGGGTGTACATGGTATTTCTATTTCTCTATTATGTATTTGGAGGAGAGTGTCTGTGATCTGAACTGTGCCTTGCCTAAGGGATATTCATATTAGCATCTGTTGTTAATTTGTGATTAATGCACTTGCACTTTATATTGAATTGTACAACTTTTGACCACAGATGTTAGGGAGACTGTTTCCCTACTAGCATTGCATGTATATACACTTTGTTCCCTGTACATTTTGTATATTGTACATTGGTCACTGTGTTGCTCCAAGTGAACCACCTACTTGTTCTTTATGGCACTGTGAAGAAAAAAAAGTAAAAACCTTGTTGCAAAACACACGCGTTCTCTCCATTTTTATCTTTGTTTATTTTGTAATTTGGAGTCTGTAGGATGGAGTGACTACGTATCACTCACATCCTTTTACAGATAGTATGGAACTATTATATTTAACAATATAGGAAAGCCCTCTTTTTTATTATTTCATGAAATAAAAAAAAAAATGTGGGGCTTCGCGCTATTTTTGCGTCCAGCCAGGTACAACTAGGCAGCTAGGGGCTGGAATCCACAGCGCAGTGTGAACCAAGCTTTCTGGGCCCCTTGTTGTGAATTGCAGTCCACAGCCACCCCTGAAAATGGCGCCTTCATAGAAGTGCCATTTTTTGGCGCTGTACCTGACTCATCCTGGGCCCTGGTGCGGTGGCTCACTGGGTAATAAAGGGGTTAGGACCAGCTTTCTATTATCAAATGGCCCTAAGACCGAAATTTATGGGGTCATGCCAATATTAGACATGACCGCCATGAATTTCTAGTAAAGTATTAAAAAAAACACAACACAGAGAAAAAATATTTTATTAGAAATAAAACAAAAAACACTTAGAGACTCCATATTTATTAAAGAATCCCCCCCCCCTCTGACATAGTCCAGGGTCGAGGGTCCCGTGACATCCAATCTGGATCCAATATCATCTGATCGGTTTGTTGGCTGGCAAACCGATCAGATGATCAATGTGAGGTTCAAGGACCTGAATCAGCTGTCAGGACAGCTGTTAGTTTAAATTTCCCACACTGACACCAACAGCTGATTTCAGCGCGGGAGATTTAAACACAGCTGATCTGACAGCTGTTTAAATTTCCCACGCTGACATCACCTATTGATGTCAATGCGGGAAATTTAAACAGCTGTTAGATCAGCTGTGTTTAAAGCTCCCACGCCGACACCGCTGGGAGATGAGCGGCGCTAGCCGCCGCTGATCTTCCAACGGTGTCGGCACTGGAGCTTTAAACACAGCTGATCTGACAGCTGTTTACATTTCCCACGCCGACAACAAACAGCTGATATAGGCGTGGGAAATTTAAACAGATGTCAGATCAGCAGTGTTTAAAACTCCTGCACCGACACCGCCGGAAAAATGCTTGGGTTACCCATAGAATAACATTGGGCTTGGTGCTCGGGTCGAGCACCCGAGCATCTCGATATGCTCGACCTGAGCCTCGAGCACCCGAGCACTTTAGTGCTTGCTCACCACTAATTACCATGTTAATTTCATGATTATTCCTTCTGGGTTCTTTATCCGTATTGTCATACCTATTGTTGAATCTTCCTTTACATAATTGAATGATTGTAATTTCATTTTATATCCTAGATTTATATTTATTCTTGAACTATCTTTTTGATTTCATAGACACATTACCATTGTAAAAGACTAATACTGTCGAAACATCAAAGACTGCCACAACATGGACTGTTTTCCTGTTTATTAACGTGAATGCCTGAATAAATACAACGAAATAGAACATTACGTTCAATATGCCTTATTTTATTCTGTGTGCCAAAGTATCTCAAACTTTTGTGATTTTTATTTTACTTCTGAGCACCATACTGTCAGTGCAGCCAGGCTTCTCTATAAACATCCCAGTGGTCACCTGACATTGCTGTAGCAAAAGCCAATCTCC
Source organism: Allobates femoralis (assembly GCA_033576535.1). Classification (NCBI taxonomy): domain Eukaryota; kingdom Metazoa; phylum Chordata; class Amphibia; order Anura; family Aromobatidae; genus Allobates; species Allobates femoralis. Next base: position 322,473,446 of record JARQOC010000001.1, read on the forward strand.
ACCTTCAGTGCACAAAGACAATGGAGGAGGGGATTTGAGGGAACTAGGGGGAAATTTCCACCACCTGACTTACCCAGGAGGAAAGGAGTCCCATATCCAATGGTAATAGCTAACACTAAGGAATCCAGCATCCTGGGGCTGCTGTACAGCATAATTGCTGGGAGCAGCAGCATCCCACCTCCCAGGGATATCAGGAGTGAATCACCTGGAACATTATACTTGGTCAGATCGAGCCTCCACACAAGTTCCAACCCCAGAGGTGACATCCTACCACTCATGGTCAGTAAAGGTTGATGGGTTACCTCATAGACAGCCAGAGAATGCCCGGGAGCATGAGGGGCTCGCTCTGGTACAGAATCGCAAGACCTGACACACAGCTCATCACTCCAATACACTATCCCCATAGTGAAACATGGTGGTGGCAGCATCATGCTGTGGGCAGCAGGGACAGGGAAAATGGTCAAGAGGAAGATGGATGGTGTGAAATGTAAGAGACATTCCTGAGCAAAACCTGTTTCAGTCTATCAATGTTTTGAGAATGCGATGGAGGTTCACCTTCCAGAAAGACAATGATCCATAGCATTGCATAGCTGTTAAAGCCATAATCAAGTGGTTTAAGGTGAATCATACTTGGTAGGAATGTAGTCCCATTCCTCTTAACAGAACTGGTGTAACCGAGCAATGTTTGTAGGTCACCGTGGTCGTAACCTGCCTCTTCAGCTTTGCCCATAAATTTTCAATAGGTCAGATGTAATGAGGTGTACAATTCAGATTGTATTATCGAAATTGACAGTGAAATGAACTGTGCACAGTCCGCACTTGTCCACCAGGGGGCATCAGTGGACTGTACAATCACAGAGCTGGGAAACTCCCAGCCATCTCTTTTGTTTACCCAGGAAGTGAAAGAGCTTAGTACAGACACAGAGTTGAACAAGAGAACATCTGCCTGTGGATGTGTATTGAAAGAGGGCTACTTTGCAACACCTTGCCGGAAAAATCACCCCGCAGAAGCCCCCGTGCCTGATCCTGGGCCACTGGACTTTGGTGCTGTGACTCTGGCCGCTCTGCAAAACCTTGCCCGCCGAGCACCCGGAGTGCATGTGCAGGGGCCGTGACTGACATAAGGGAGACTTCTGTGCTGCTGTGATCTCCCTTCTGCTGTTGCTCTGTGTGCCCTGAGACTGGGAGAGACAGACTGTTACCTGCAGAAGGAGACCAAAGAAGAAGAGTGAGGAGATCCCCAGGCCTGCTACGTGGGAGCGACATCTTCTTCTGTGATAGACTGGTACGTGATTTTAGGGAAAGTTAGGGAAATATACCTTCATTGTTGTGTTTTCTTTTCTTGCTGCGTACCCGGAAGAAGTGAAGATCCAGAGACTCTAATATATACAAGTGCACATAGAGTTCGGTTGACTGTGATATAAATGTTTTACAGTAAAGAAACGTTATTACCGGTTAAATCTGAGTATGGGGATTCTGTTGAGAAAGATCATACACACACACCCGCGGCCTTACCACCGGTCGCTACATCTGGCGTAGTCGGCAGGATGTGTGATCAACAGAATCTCCTCCCGGTAGTAGCTTATAACCAGACTTATACTACGGCCTGCAGGTCCATATCCGGTGCCAGCAGTCCGAGCAGTGACACGGAAGAATTGAAGCAGATAGTAGCAGAGTTGCAGAAACAGATACTACAGCTACAGCTCATGCTAGACCAACAGGCGGACAGGCAAGCGAGACAGCAACCCAGTCGGCCTATGGGAAGGTGCTGGACATGCGGCGACCCCCGCCATAGGGCAAACCGTTGTCCGCATCCTCCACCCGTGGTCCGATATACCAGAACCAGCAAGTCATGTCCCACAACAGCAGCCACCTTTAAACTAGACGCCCCAGCCAAAGCGGTTCGCTCGGCAGGGGAGATCAGGGAAAAGGGTGTGAAGAGACAGAGCCAGACCGATAAGCAAGTGCTGGCCACTCGGGTCCAGGGGACGGTGAAGTGGTTTAATGTCCGCGATGGGTATGGCTTCATCAACAGGAATGACACAAAGGATGACGTGTTTGTACATCAGACTGCCATAAAGTGTAACAATCCTCGTAAGTGCCTCCGCAGCGTTGGTGATGGGGAGGTGGTACAGTTTGATGTTGTGAAGGGAGAGAAGGGTACAGAGGCCGCCGACGTCACCGGTCCCGGGGGTGTTCCCGTTAAAGGAAGCAGATTTGCCCCCAACCGGCGCCGCTACCGCCGGCGATCCTACTCTCCCCGGGTAGAAAATGTGACTGAGTTTATTGGAGATATTGTGAGCCCTGAACAAGGGAGCGAAGGTGAACGGGGGGATGACGGTTTCCCCCGACAGAGGTCCCTACTCCGCCGGAGAGCAATCCCTATGATATCAACGGCCATCACTGCCTTGGAGCCGATGGTTGTTGACAGGGACTGTCAACCTTTAAGTGGGGGGGTATGTAATGAGGTGTACAATTCAGATTGTATTATCGAAATTGACAGTGAAATGAACTGTGCACAGTCCGCACTTGTCCACCAGGGGGCATCAGTGGACTGTACAATCACAGAGCTGGGAAACTCCCAGCCATCTCTTTTGTTTACCCAGGAAGTGAAAGAGCTTAGTACAGACACAGAGTTGAACAAGAGAACATCTGCCTGTGGATGTGTGTTGAAAGAGGGCTACTTTGCAACACCTTGCCGGAAAAATCACCCCGCAGAAGCCCCCGTGCCTGATCCTGGGCCACTGGACTTTGGTGCTGTGACTCTGGCCGCTCTGCAAAACCTTGCCCGCCGAGCACCCGGAGTGCATGTGCAGGGGCCGTGACTGACATAAGGGAGACTTCTGTGCTGCTGTGATCTCCCTTCTGCTGTTGCTCTGTGTGCCCTGAGACTGGGAGAGACAGACTGTTACCTGCAGAAGGAGACCAAAGAAGAAGAGTGAGGAGATCCCCAGGCCTGCTACGTGGGAGCGACATCTTCTTCTGTGATAGACTGGTACGTGATTTTAGGGAAAGTTAGGGAAATATACCTTCATTGTTGTGTTTTCTTTTCTTGCTGCGTACCCGGAAGAAGTGAAGATCCAGAGACTCTAATATATACAAGTGCGCATAGAGTTCGGTTGACTGTGATATAAATATGTTTTACAGTAAAGAAACGTTATTACCGGTTAAATCTGAGTATGGGGATTCTGTTGAGAAAGATCATACACACACACCCGCGGCCTTACCACCGGTCGCTACACAGAGATCAGGGCCTTGTGATGACAACTCAAAAACACTGACTTTGTTATCCTTAAGCCACTTTGTAACCAGCTTGGCAGCATGCTTCAGGTCATTGTCTATTTATAAGACCCATTACTGCACAATTTTTAACTTCCTGGCTGATATCTTGAGATGTTGCTTCAGTATTGCCACATAATCTTCTTACCTCATAATGCCATCTATTTTGTGCAGTGCACCAGACCCTCCTGCAGCAAAACAACCCCACAACATGATGTTGCCAACCCTGTGTTTCACACTTGGAGTTCGTAGGCTTCCAAGCTTCACCCCATTTCCTCCAAACATATTGGTCATTATGGTCAAACAGTTCAATTTTTATTTTGTCAAACAACAGGACATGTCTTCAAAAATGTAGGCCTTTGTTCCTGTGTGCATTTGCAAAAATTAATCTGGATTTTTAATGTTCCTTTTAGAGTAATGGCTACTTCCTAGCAGAGTGGCCTTTCAGCCCATGTTGATACAGGACTAATTTCACTGTTGATAGTGACACAATCTTACCAGCTTTCACTATCATCTTCATAAGGTCTTTTACTTTTGTTCTTGGGTTGATATGCACATGTCGGACAAAAGCTAGTTCATCTCTGGGACACAGAACCCTTCTTCTCAGCAGTATGATGGTTGGACTTTCCCATCTTGTTTGTAGTTACGTATACGGTAATTGTTTGTACAGATGAATGAGGCACCTTAAGGTACCCAGAAATTGCACCCAAGGATAAACCAGACTTGTGCAAGTCCACAATTCTCTTTCTGATTTCTTGGCTGATTTCTTCAGACATTCCCACGATGCTACACAAAGACGCAGTGTGTTTCAGGCTTGCATGCATTAAAATACATCCACAGGAGTGTCTCTCATTAAGTCAGATTTTGCCAATTAACCTTAATCAGAAGCTTCCAAACACATAACATAAGGGCTGTACCAAATTATTTAAAGGCATAGTGATCTTACTCTAAAATTGTGATTTTGCAGAAAGTAATAAAAGTGCCTTAAAGCATTCACTTTCATTATTCTGGCATTTTACAAATATTAATAACTAGATGGTTGCCCGATCCTAACGCATTCCAGAATATGTGGGTGTGCGGCGGTGCGGGTGTATGGCAGTGCGGGTGTACAGCAGTGCTGTTGTGCAAGTGTGCAGCAGTGGCTCACGCAGTTTTCACCCGCTCCAGGCTTCTGTACAGCCACCTCTCACCCTAGCATGTCTTCTTCTTCTTCCTCCAGCATAGACGTCAACAATTCCAAGGCCTCAGGAGGCGGAGTTAACAGAGGGCATCATAGTAGGCGTGTCCAAGCACATAGCCCTGATGTGGTGGGCGTGCCCTTGTTCACGGCCTTTACGACACCCCTTTGGTAGCTCCACCCCCACCCCCTGCGGCCTTTGAATTTCTGGAGTCTATGCCACAAAAAGAAGAAGAAGAATGGCGGGGTGAGCAGCGAGCATATGGAACATGGAGCGGCAGCCGGGAGGGAGCATGGAGCGGTTGAGCAGCGGGCAGAAGGGGGTCCGGGAGACCAGGCGGACTGTGCCTGTTTTGCTGTAACAGAAATCCCGCGTCGCTGATTGTTTGTGGCTGGCTGGGCGCGACCAATCAGTGACGCGGGTTTTGCGTTAGAGACAGTGTGACGTGAGTGCAAGATGAGTGCAGGGCTGAGTGTGACATGAGTGCAGGGCAGAGTGTGACGTGAGTGCAGGGCAGAGTGTGACATGAATGCAGGGCAGAGTGTGACGTAAGTGCAGGGCAGAGTGTGATGTGAGTGCAGGCAGAGTGTAACATGAGTGGAGGGCAGAGTGTGACGTGAGTGCAGGGCAGAGTGTGACGTGAGTGCAGGGCAGAGTGTGACGTGAGGGCAGGGTGAGTGTGAGTGGTGGGTGAGTGTGAGTGCAAGGTGAGTGTAGGGTGGGTGTAAGTGGTCTGCAGTACCTGGCTCCTGGTGCTGTGTGCGTTTAGCTTAAGGACCTCTGGTGATGTCACAGCCATGTGATCTTGCTCCGGCCATGATTATGACATCATCAGAGGTCCTGTAAGTATAGAACCCCCGTCACACATAACGACACACAAGCGATACCAATAACGATACGACCTGTCCGGAATCGCTGGTGCGTCGTTTTCACATCGCTGTTCATTTCAAAAAGCTGTACGTGAAAGCCGACAGTGAAGTCGGCTTTCCCACCCGCTATGTGAGTGTAATGCTGTCGTCTCTGTCACGGCAATCCTGCGTCGGTGATGCGTCGTCAGTGCCTTTTTTGTAAAAAGCATTTGCCGGTACGCATTTCAGGTTAATTTCCCTATGCACAGGGGTGCAGAAAGGCTCTCTGCCGCCTGAGCTTAGGTGAGGACCAGGGGGTGGGGGAAGGGTCGCTGTCAGCGGCCGCAGGTGAAGAGCAGGGGGGGATTGCTGTCGGCGGGTGAGAAGCGGGGAGGGGGGGTGCTGTTGGTAGCCGCCGCTGGTGATTTTACCTTATGCAGCCGGCGTATGTCACATAGGGAGTCGAGAGCAGGCGCCGCCCCCTTCTGCTCTGCGGCTCCCCCTGCCTCCTTCCCACCTGAGTCTAAAGGCTCATATTGATCATTGGACAGTGCGGCCTTGTCTATGCATGGCACACATCCCCTGTGCGTGGCACACGTCCCCTGTGCGTGGCACACATCCCCTGTGCATGGCACATGTCCCCCTGTGTTAGATATTGCCCCATGCTGCTCTATTCTTCCCTCCTCCATTGCTGATCTCCCGGTCTCCCTCCGTGCTGCTGTGATCGGACAGAGATGATGCAAAATGCTCAAAACCGGATCAGGATCACCATCTCATAGGCACCCATTATAAATCTGGGTTGCATAAATGGCAATGCGGATACCGCATCCGGATTTGCAGCCTGCGGGAAAAATCCTGCATGCTGCAGTTCTCGGAGCGGTTTCCTAACTGCAGCAGGAGACCTCTAATGGGCTCCTAAGGGAGCCCATCAGGCTACTGCAAGACACATGTGAATGCCTGCGGTAGCCGTATGCTTTGTGCATCACTGCTGCCACAGGGATGAACAAAGGGATTAATGTTAATAATAGATGTGGGCAACATGTCTGTAGGGAGTGCCCACCCTCACTACAGACATGTTCTAAGCATAGATCGGCATGTGAAGGGTTAATTTCTAAAATTACAGCATTGCAGGCTTTTGTCAGCTTTTACTATTTGTAATGACAGGCGGCGGCTCATGGCTATAATGGAGTTTACAGTACGCAAAATGCGTAAGCATATTACAGGGCAGCATCCTCAATGAGGAGCTGTCTGTGGTGCTTACGCAAATTGCGTACTGTACATGCCGCTATCCATGGTGCTGAAAGTTTAACATTACTTCTATGGCCAGCACACCACCATAGAAGTAATGTTAAAACTTTCAGCACCATGGATAGCGGCATGTACAGTACGCAATTTGCGTAAGCACCACAGACAGCTCCTCATTGAGGATGCTGCCCTGTAATATGCATACACATTTTGCGTACTGTAAACTCCAGTACAGCCATGAGCCGCCGCCTGTCAATACAAATAGTTAAAGCTGACAAAAGCCTGCAATACTGTAATTTTAGAAATTAACCCTTAACATGCCGATCTATGTGGAGAATATGTCTGTAGGGAGGGTGGGCACTCCCTACAGACATGTTGGCCACATCTATTATTAGCATTAACCCTTTGTTCATCCCTGCGGCAGCAGGGATGAACAAAGCTTCCGGCAACCGGATTGCACATTACATATATTATATTAGCAATCCTGTTACTGAATGTGGGTTTAGGGACACATTTTGTGTCCAAAATGTGTCTGAAAGCACATTACATTACCACATCCGGATCTGGTAATCGTAATGTGCATTCTAAATGTGACCCTAGCCTAACATAGATTTGCATAAAACCTGACCCCAAAAAGGCAGTAAAAACGCACAGTGTGGATTGGAGTCACAGTATTGCAGGCTTTACCCTGAGCTCCCTTTTATTTCAAAGCAGATTCAAGAGCACAGCTCATCTATGCAGTCACACCAGGATAACAAAACAGTTCTGTAATACCTCAGATTACTTTGCTATTTCTGCTATATTAATGCACAGTCCCAATTATGTGCTTGGTACAAAATGTTTTAAGCAAGCCTCATGCTGAGCTTTGTTTAGCATACAAGCAAATATAAGATATTCTAATGGTGAGGGAAAAAAGGTGGCGCAGCTTGTCTTTGCTTATTACTTTACACACACATAAAAGTTTACCATATACTCATGCACTGTTAAAAGAACTACGGTCTACTATTATGTCTGGAATAAAAACAGCTGCTTTTGAAAAAATGTTCACAACTGTGAAAGATACAGTAAGTGAAATAAGTACTGGACACATCACCAATTTTCTGAGTAAATATATTTCTAAGGCTAGGGTCACACTTAAAGGCACAATCCGGTAACCGCATCTATTACTGGATGTGGTTTTACCGTGTGCCTTCATACTATTATTTGATAATAAAATTGCAACCCTCATTCCGGATCTGGATGCATTAATGCATCCAGTTTTGGAATGTGGGTTTTTGCAATTGTAAAAACCGCATCCGGATCCGGTAGCGCAAGGTACATTTATGTACCTTGCGCTACCGGATCAGGTTCAGTGAGGAAGTGAAAAACTCTAATGCCACTTAATAAAGGTAGCAATCCTTACTTGTGGTATTTTTATACTTACCTCAATTGTGACTATATAAAACTTCTAAAGGTACTGTCACACGCCGCAATCTCGCCTGGCGATATGCGGCGATCTAACGTGCGCGCTACTGATTTTCTTGGTCACCTCAGATCGCCAATGGTGGCATCACACACCGCAATGTCGCCCTGAAGCTAAGGCGATGTGTCGCTCTGGAAATCGCCTCACCTAAAGCGGAACCAATCTTGCCTAATTCCATCGCCGCTTCACACGCTGCAAGCTCAAAGGCAATGTGGGCGTACATATTCAGCGCGGCGAGGACATAGGCGTGCCACAGTGGTTTACACCGCCCCCCATACACGCTCATTGGACAACGCAACAGCGTTACCATTGGTCAGCCTGCTCTGGAAGGCTGGCTAATACATGACGCCATTGTCTATCAGAGTTGGTACCAAGTATACGCTCGTGACGTCAATTGTGGCTCCTGCAACACACTTTCGAAGGGCAAAAGCGTCACACAGGAGCGGTCTTGTGCAGTACAGTGGCTTACACTAAAGAATTTCTATGTGTGCGTCTGTAGGTGCTGATGGTAAGATACAAACCACACTATGCACATATGTGCCTGCATTGGTCCATGCCATGGCAGAGTTGCCATGGCTGAACTGAAGTATTTGTGTGCACACATGATTGCGTGTGTGCACGGAAGTGTACCTACATCCCGCACAAACACCATTGCATTCTCCATGTGTGTGGACACGTTCCCATGTGATCAAACACATCACAATGGACATGTACACACTGTCACGACATACAGTGTGGGCCAAAGACTGGACCTGTGTACTGAACATTAGCACACAATGCTGCACGGATCCATCAATACCATTTTACGGATCACATACCTCTCTGCACAGCATAAAGCTATGTGCAACTGCCCTGTATTCAAACGTAATGACAGACACAGGTTTTTGGTTTGCTTTATTTTTCAGTTCGACTTTTTGTGCACAAAAAAAAAGGTATTTGCAAAACACACAAAACATAAAAAACACAAGTGTCAACAGCACACAAATAAAGACAAAATTATGAAAAATAATGGCCATTCCCAAACATGTGACAGTACAGAACCAAAAAAAAAAAAAACTAACTAATGTGTAAAAACCCAAAATAAAAAAATTACACCCCGAAGCCTCCTGGTGCAGCCACCCTGGTGACTACACCATCCTCCTCAGGTTTCGGCCTCACAACACCAGCCAACCTACACCTGCTGGTGCTGCCAGGCCACTGCCCCAGGGCCATTATAGTAGGAGCAGTATGCGTCTCTGCTGCTCCTGGCATCCTGCCGTGGCTCAGCGGCTGGAGTGGCACCACACCACGGTCGGCAGCACGCCAATCCCCGGGATGGAACTCCCCTGTTGTGGGGTCCACTGAATCCACATAACTTGCCTGCGTGTATGATGACAATCCCTATGATGCAGGAAGTTTTGCAGCACACAGCAGGCCAGCATTTCCACATCAATAGATTCTAGTTTCATATACAAAGGCGTATGAAACACGCGGAATCTATTGGCCATGATCCCGAACGCATTTGAGGGCATTTGAGGGCAAGTTCAGAGCACCTCTCCTTAGGTGTTTGGCCAAGGAGCTGTGTGCAAACACAACCCCATTTGAGACACGGCTGTTCATGCCAACGTCCACATACAGGAACTCATAGTGAGCATCCACCAGGGCCATGAGGACCACGCTAAAATATCCTTTGTAATTATAATACAAGGACCCCGTGTTGGGGGGTTGCGTGATCCTCCAATGCACGACCGCAGTTTGGAAATTGCCATCAATCCTCAAAACCTCTGGCAACATCCATCTAGCGGGGGTTGTTGGGAACTGCATGTAGGATGGCAGCAGATACCTCACAATGGCCTCACACGTCTCGGGGATCAGGCGGCTCAGCAGTGGCTATGAGACTACTGCAGTGTATTGCAGTAGTCCTTGAACGACCTGTTGCCAGGAACCTCAAAGTTACAGCCAAATGCCCCTCAGGTGGCAAAGCTTGACTCATCAAAGTGTCCTGTCGGGCTATTAATGGCGTTATGTGTTCCAAGAGGAATGTGAAAGAGTCCTCTGACATGCGGAGATAGTTCCTGAAATCATGAGGACTAGTATCCTCCAGCTGATGCAGCAGGTGCATGTGACTCAGGTCGGCCCATTGCCAAAGCCAATCCCAAACACACACACGCCATGGTCTTTGAGCCCGCAACCTCTCAACTCTCTCCTCCAGCCACAAGTCCTCTTCCACCAAGGCGAGAGCCACGATAAGATCGCCATCAGGGTCCATGATGATCTCACCTATCAATCCCTGCAAAATGAAAAAAAAAAACAATCACTAAAATAACACGTTAACAGCCATCAAAAGTAAACACTACCTCCTTCCCTACACATCTCCTAGCCAGTTACCAACATCCTAGCAAACTCTGCTCATATGGCCACCCACATATATTGCACCATTGAACGGTCAAAAACAACATTACCCTGCATCACAACCACACCTGTTATCACTACACCCATGGGCCTCATCAACAACAACATCTCCATCGTCCAAATTGAGACATCATTACCTTACCCCGATATAGCTGCCCAGAATGTTTATGTACTACCACAAGGCCTAGGAAAAGACAAAGCTCAAAAATACAGACATATGGTTAGCATCAATTAAATACAAGAACATGATAAACGTACCAGAGCCATGTGCTAATGACAAATTTTCATCCCACGCAGCTGACACACCAGGGCCGGACTGGGACCAAAAAGCAGCCCTGGAAAACAAGCCCCACCAGCCCACATACTATATCACCCATCAGCCCCGATCAGTGAATTTACCTTTTACGTTGTCGTTGCCTCATCACTTTCTCAAATGAGTTATCTGAAGAGCCATATGTGAATGACGCAGCAAAGGAAATACTCACCCACAGCTGCATTTACATGTTACTCTTTAAAGCCACGTTTCTCAGGATTGTGGGGTCCCAGCGGTCAGATCCAGAGCGAAGGGAAAGTCATCAGCTATACAGAAGAGAAGTGATGACTCCATATTGGGGATAATTAATTTAAACAACAGATATATGCTGAAAATCAAAGTCCAATACTGCCTCTGACGACAGGACAGGAGTAGGGGTACTGTGCAGTGTATATATACAGAATAATACAGATACTGAGGATTACACCCAGTATACAGGACAGGGGAAGTGGTACTGTGCAGTGTATATATACAGAATAATACAGATACTGAGGATTAAACCCAGTATACAGGACATGAGAAGTGGTACTGTGCAGTGTATATATACAGAATAATACAGATACTGAGGATTACACCCAGTACACAGGACAGGAGAAGTGGTACTGTGCAGTGTATATGTACAGAATAATACAGATACTGAGGATTACACCCAGTATACAGGACAGGAGAAGTGGTACTGTGCAGTGTATGTATACAGAATAATACAGATGAGGATTACACCGAGTATACCTGACAGGGAAGTGGTACTGTGCAGTGTATATATACAGAATAATACAGATACTGAGGATTACACCGAGTATACCTGACAGGGAAGTGGTACTGTGCAGTGTATATATACAGAATAATACAGATACTGAGGATTACACCCAGTATACAGGACAGGAGAAGTGGTACTGTGCAGTGTATATATACAGAATAATACAGATACTGAGGATTACACCGAGTATACCTGACAGGGAAGTCGTACTGTGCAGTGTATATATACAGAATAATACATATGAAAAAATCGGAACAGCACCAGATATTACCAGACTTGTGCAGCGCTTTCTCAACACCGGTCAAGTGTCCATGTAAACAATCCAAAAAAGGAAAAAGCAGCAAAAAATAGATATCAAGTGAACCTTTATTGCCAATGGCGTGGCGACGTTTCGGACCGGAGGTCCTTTCCCAAGCAGGCTTCTCAGGCTTGAGAAAGGACCTCCCATCCGAAATGACGCCACGCCATTGGCAATAAAGGTTCACTTGATATCTATTTGGGGCTGCTTTTTCCTTTTTTGGATTGATTACAGAATAATACAGATACTGAGGATTACACCCAGTATACAGGACAGGAGATGTGTACTGTGCAGTGTATATATACAGAATAATACAGATACTGAGGAGTACACCCAGTATACAGGACAGGAGAAGTGGTGCTGTGCAGTGTATACATATATAGAGAATAATATGATACTGAGGATTACACCCAGTATACAGGACAGGAGAAATGATACTGTGCAGTGTATATATACAGAATAATACAGATACTGAGGATTACACCCAGTATACAGGACAAGGGAAGTGGTACTGTGCAGTGTATATATACAGAATGGTACAGATACTGAGGATTACTCCCAGTATACAGGACAGGAGAAGTGGTACTGTGCAGTGTATATATACAGAATGATACAGATACTAAGGATTACACCCAGTATACAGGACAGGAGAAGTGGTACTGTGCAGTGTATATATACAGAATAATATAGATACTGAGGATTACACCCAGTATACAGGACAGGAGAATTATACCCAGGAGGCTGTGCTATATAGATAGGAGGCTGTGGTATATAGATAGCCAAGACTCAGCCAGATCCCAAAGACGGGGAAAGATTAAATATGGAGGCAGAAAGTCCAGTGCTGGGCGTTGAGAGGAACAGAATCTATGGAGGCACCGGGAAGAACTGAGAGCGAACTCTGCCCGCAGAAAAACTTTCCGCTGCTGCACATTACAAACTGCGGGCCAAATACAGAACACAGACAACCCACTGTATACTCATTAGAGACTGCGGGCTGTATACACATTACAGACTGAGGGCAGTATACACATCACAGACTGAGGGCAGTATACACATCACCGACTGAGGGCAGTATACACATCACAGACTGAGGGCAGTATACACATTACAGACTGAGGGCAGTATACACATTACAGACTGTGGGCCGTAAACACATTACAAACTGCCCACTATATGCACATTGCAGACTGCAGGTAGACTGCCTGCTGTGTGCACATTGCAGGCTGCCCGCTGTGTGCGCACTGGACACTGGCCGCTGTGTACACACGGCACACTGGCCGCTGTATGCACAGTGCAGACTGGCCGCTGTGTGCACAGTGCAGACTGACCGCTGCGTGCACAGTGCAGACTGACCGCTGCGTGCACAGTGCAGACTGACCGCTGCGTGCACAGTGCAGACTGGCTGCTGCATGCACAGTGCAGACTGGCCACTGCATGCACACTGCAGACTGGCCGCTGCGTGCACACTGTAGACTGGCCGCTGCGTGCACACTGCAGACTGGCCGCTGCGTGCACCATGCAGACTGGCCGCTGCGTGCACCATGCAGACTGTCTGCTGCGTGCACAATGCAGACTGTCTGCTGCGTGCACACTGCAAACTGGCTGCTGCATGCACACTGCAGACTGGCCGCTGCGTGCACATTGCAGACTGGCCGCTGTGTGCACAGTACAGACTGCGGACTCTATGCACATCTGAGAGTGCTGGTGTAAATCTTGTATACATAGCACTATACTATATACTGATCCACACTACATACAGTATATAGGCACACTAATACAGCATGTAGTGTGGACCTGAATATAAAGTTTAGTGTTCTTTAGAGACAGACACGCAGACAGACACAGAAAGAAAGAAAGAAAGAAAGAAAGAAAGAAAGAAAGAAAGAAAGAAAGAAAGAAAGACATGGAGTAACTCACATATAACAGGACCTGTGATGATGTCACATAGAGGGGAGGCATCAGAGGTCACATGATCGGCTCAGGGAGGGATCTGGAATGTGATGGACATAGTGACCTGTCAATCCTGATTGGTCAAAGTGTGGCCCTGCTTTGGGAAAAATGGCCCCGCCACTTCACGTCCGTGGCCCTGCCCCTTTAATGCTGCGGCCGCTCGGTGGCAGATGCCTAAAGTAACAGACCTGCGGCTGGAGGAGCGGGCGGCCCACGCAGCCCACCAGTGGGCGGCCCCTCTGGAAAAGTCCCTCCCCTCCCGCCTATTAGTCCGGGCCTGTGACACACGCATACTCATCATGTCCAACAGACATCCCTGTGGTGTGGATAAGTCCGGATCTTCTCAGGCAGACATTCCCAAGCAACATGGGCCACTCCACATCTCTGTATCGCCAGAATACTTTCATTCTGTCTGCTAAAGGCCAGTACTATGTGCCCACAATTCAAATGTGCCACTAAACTAAACTAAACACAGAGGCCTCCTTGGTACATGATTCTGTATGGCGAAGGCAAAATTAATTGTCAATTAGGAGGGTGTTTTGTGACAAGGAAAGCCATTCATCCATTTTCCGGGACACAATAGCTCCATCAAACACATCATTACAAACTACATACACCAGGACTTGGGCGTCTGCTACAGTACACAAGAACGATTCGTAATGCATAGGTGTATCCAAAACTAAACACTGCCATATCCAAAAACAAGTCTCAACATCAGTAATTACTTAATGACTCTGGGCAGCAAGCGTGCCGTTGCTCTGTCGTTAGCGTTTTTTATGTGGTAACCATCCGATCACAGAGCATCTGCGTCATTTAATTGACGTTGCCGCCTGGGCGTTGCCACCTGCGCCTACTGATCATGCACCTGGTGTGCTTTGGGATTGGTCATGTTGTGTATAAAATTGTGGCCAGCTGCTCCGCCAGCCATGCTCCTACTTCAATGTGCACTGTTCAAGTAGTGTCTCATCCCCTGAACTCTGTTGGACAGACGGTATGGATATGCTATTGTGCTTCTCATGTATGGTATATTATTTTCGGCTTCAGAGACATATTTTCCTAGATGTATGGGGGGTAATGTACAGCTTCATGTAGCATCATGTAGATATGTGGTTTGCGACGGGTACGTATCGTTAACCCACTCCGTGCCTTGTTTCACATATAATGATCCTTGCCACCAATGACATGAGAATGTGTCTGATACCACTACATTGTTACATAAATATGTGTTGAGGTCATTCCTGTGTGTACAGTACATTTTGTGTGGTACGCCATGTGTGCCATTTCTACATTATACAGCTTTATAACTAGCCCTGGCCAGACCCACAACACATGTGCCGTGTCATGTGCAGCATGTCCGATCTGTGTACACATGTAAAGCCCATTAATGCTTCTGCATACCCAAGCTAACTACCAGACCACCTGTCATTCCTAGTGGTGGACATGGATTGGCCACACCAAGTAGGGTGTGACCTGATATGTATATTTATGTGTTTGGGTAACACACTATGTTTTAATTTGGCAGATGGCTGAGGGTCCTAAATTTGTGCGTGACCTCCTAGCCTTGTACCAGGACCAGGAATGCCTGTGGCGGGTGGCCTTGTCTGAGTACAAGGACAAGGCGGTGAGGGCGGTGGCCTACGGGCACCTTGTCGAGTTGGCAAACCGGGTCGACCAAACTAAGACCTGGATGGTGGGGATAGTTGTGGAAAAAATCAAGCGCCTGCGCACCGTGTTCACCAAGGAACATAAAAAGTGGTTTGAGGTACGGTCCGGGGTTGGAGCTGAGGAGGTCCCTAAGCCATGTCTATGGTATTATGACCTCCTCACCTTCACCATGGGCCAGGAGGGTCCTTGGCCAACACGGTCCAGTAAGCGCCTTGCCCAACCATCTTCGGCCACAAGTAAAGAGCCTGCCCCATCACAGGAGGTGCGTACTTGTTGTTTGTCTACCTCTGTCCACACCTTGTTGGTTGCACTGATGTGTGGGTTCGTGGACATGTCGAAGGCACAACCTTCTTGTTCTTTCACCATTCTTCTGTGTCTTCTTCTGTGTGTTTGTTGGTGGCTGTTGGCACAGTTTGTGCTGTGTTATTTTGGGTCATTTGACATATCATTTTGGAGCCTCAGGTGAGTCCACAGCACTGGTCTTCTTCTTTATTCTTCTCTCTTTCCAAACCTGCTACTGTTGATTTGGTTGTTTGGCATGTTCTGATATGCGCCATCTGGTGCTGGGTGGTTGGTTTTGATCATTTATGTCAGGACATTGCTTCTTTTGTTAATTTTTTTTTTCCTCAGTTTGATTTTCAGGCCCCTCGGGATTCTGGCTCCAGTGTCGAGCACCCATCCACTGGCCAGGCTACACCATCAACATCTTTGGGAGAGCAGGTGCCTGATCCCAGTGGTGGGGGCCATGCCCAGGGCCCAGCTCAGGCATATAGCGGCGACGCACACCTGCTCAACCCAACACTGAGCTGGATACCTGGGCCAAAAGGGTCATATTGAACAGGGAGAGGACCCCCACCACTGCAATCGGGCACATGGCCAGTGACATGGTGGGTCGCATGGATCCAGAACAACGTGCCATCTCCAAGAGGGCCATCATTCGGGTCCTGGAAGCGGGCATGGATGGGGCACTGAGATGAAGTGGCTACATTCCCATCCCCAAGAAAACACCCCCAGTGCCCCCTGCACCCAGGGCCGAATCAATGATGAGGCAATGTGAGTGGCCTGATTCAGGCGGCGCCACCTGCTGGTGAAGGAAGGGGCGGCATCTGCAGGGGGTGTTCATGTTCTCCTGCACGGCGTGGGAAGAAGTGAGAGCCGACAAAGATCAGAGAGCAGCCTCCTGTGCTGAGATACTGATGATAAGAAGCTCCAGGTCACAAGGTGACAGGGAGTGAGGGGGCTGGGACCTGGGGCTGGGGCCCAGGGGCTGTGAGCATCTGAAGCTGCACATGTACAAACAGCACAGAGGACTGTGTGAGGTATCTGTATAATCTGTGAGTGAGATTTGTGTGAGCTGTGTGTGTGTTGTGTGAGCTGTGTGTGTGTGTGTTGTGTGAGCTGTGTGTGTATGTGTGTGTTGTGTGAGCTGTGTGTGTGTGTGTTGTGTGAGCTGTGTGTGAGCTGTGTGTGAGCTGTGTGTGAGCTGTGTGTGTTGTGTGAGCTGTGTGTGAACTGTGTGAGCTGTGTGTGAGCTGTGTGTGCTGTGTGTGAGCTGTGTGTGTTGTGTGTGAGCTGTGTGTGTCGTGTGAGCTGTGTGTGTGTTGTGTGAGCTGTGTGTGTTGTGTGAGCTGTGTGTGTTGTGTGAGCTGTGTGTGTGTGTTGTGTGAGCTGTGTGTGTTGTGTGAGCTGTGTGTGTTGTGTGAGCTGTGTGCGTTGTGTGAGCTGTGTGTATGTGTGTTGTGTTGAACTGTGTGTGTGTTGTGTGAGCTGTGTGTGTGTTGTGTGAGCTGTGTGTGTTGTGTGAGCTGTGTGTGTTGTGTGAGCTATGTGTGTGTTGTGTGAGCTGTGTGTGTGTGTTGTGTGAGCTGTGTGTGTTGTGTGAACTGTGTGTTGTGTGAGCTGTGTGTGTTGTGTGAGCTGTGTGTGTGTGTTGTGTGAGCTGTGTGTGTTGTGTGAGCTGTGTGTGTTTTGTGAGCTGTGTGTGTTGTGTGAGCTGTGTGTGTGTATTGTGTGAGCTGTGTGTGTTGTGTGAGCTGTGTGTGAGCTGTGTGTGTTGTGTGAGCTGTGTGTGTTGTGTGAGCTGTGTGTGTGTTGTGTGAGCTGTGTGTGTGTGTTGTTTTTGAGCTGTGTGTGTGTGTTGTGTGAGCTGTGTGTGTTGTGTGAGCTGTGTGTGTTGTGTGAGCTGTTGTGTGTTGTGTGAGCTGGTGTGTGTGTGTTGTTGTGAGCTGTTGTGTGTTGTGTAAGCTGTGTGTGTGTTGTGTGGAGCTGTGTGTGAGCTGTGTGTTGTGTGAGCTTGTGTTGTGTGTGTGAGCTGTGTGTGTGTTGTATGAGCTGTGTGTGGCTGTGTGTTGTGTGAGCTGTGTGTGTGTGAGCTGTGTGTTGTGTGAGCTGTGTGTGTTGTGTGAGCTGTGTTGTTGTTTGTGTGAGCTGTGTGTGAGCTGTGTGTGTTGTGTGAGCTGTGTGTGTTGTGTGAGCTGTGTGTGTGTTGTGTGAGCTGTGTGTGTGTGTTGTGTGAGCTGTGTGTGTGTTGTGTGAGCTGTGTGTGTTGTTGTGTGAGTGTGGTGTGTGTTGTTGTGTGAGCTGTGTGTGTGTGTGTTGTGTGAGCTGTGTGTGTGTTGTGTGAGCTGTGTGTGTTGTGTGTGTGTTGTGTGAGCTGTGTGTGTGTTGTGTGAGCTGTGTGTGTGTTGTGTGAGCTGTGTGTGTGTGTTGTGAGCGCTGTGCGTGTGTTGTGTGAGCTGTGTGTGTTGTGTGAGCTGTGTGTGTTGTGTGAGCTGTGTGTGTTGTGTGTGTTGTGTGTGTTTGTGTGAGCTGTGTGTGTTGTGTGAGCTGTGTGTGTTGTGTGAGCTGTGTGTGTTGTTTGAGCTGTGTGTGTTGTGTGAGCTGTGTGTGTGTTGTGTGAGCTGTGTGTGTGTGTGTGTGTGTGGACTGTGTGTGTATTGTGGTGTGTGTGTTGTGTGAGCTGTGTGTGTTGTGTGTGTTGTGTGAGCTGTGTGTGTTGTGTGAGCTGTGTGTGTTGTGTGAGCTGTGTGTGTGTGTGAGCTGTGTGTGTGTGTTGTGTGAGCTGTGTGTTTGTGTGAGCTGTGTGTTGTGTTGTGTTGGTTGTGTGTGTTGTGTGAGCTGTGTGTTGTGTGTGTTGTGTGAGCTGTGTGTTTGTGTGAGCTGTGTGTGTGTGTGTTGTGTGAGCTGGTGTGTTGTGTGAGCTGTGTGTGTTGTGTGAGCTGTGTTGGTGTGAGCTGTGTTGTGTGTAGCTGTGTGTGGTTTGTGAGCTGTGTGTGTGTGTTGTGTGAGCTGTGTGTGTGTGAGCTTGTGTGAGTTGTGTGTGTTGTGTGAGCTGTGTGTGTTGTTGAGTTGTGTGTGTTGTGTGCTGTGTGTGTGTGTGTGTGTAGTTGCATGTGTGTGTGTGAGTTGCATGTGTTGTGTGAGTTGATGTTTGTGTGTCTGAGTGTGAGCTGTCTGAGTGTGAGCTGTGTCTGAGTGTGAGCTGTGTCTGAGTGTGAGCTGTGTGTGAGTTGCGTGTCTGTGTGAGTTGCGTGTCTGTGTGTGAGCTGTGTGTGAGTTGTGTGTGTGAGCTGTGTGTGAGTTGTGTGTGAACTGTGTGTGTTGTGTCTGTGAGTTGCGTGTCTGTGTGTGAGCTGTGTGTGAGTTGTGTGTGTTGTGTCTGTGTGTGAGTTGTGTGTCTGTGTGTGGGAGTTGTGTGTGTGAGCTGCGTGTCTGTGTGTGAGTTTTGTGTGGGAGCTGTGTATGAGTTGCTTTGTGTGTGCGTGTGTTTAGATATCTTTTGAGTGAAGTGCGTGTATATACACTTCTGCAGCATCCATATGCTGTGTATATGATGTGTACCTGCTGAGCATCTGTTATATAACTAAGACATGTATGATGTGTGTGTCTGTGTGAGTATATGATGTGTATGTAATGAGCGTGTGTTGTCCAGTATATCTGTTATGTATACATGTATATATAGTGTAATTTAACCCCTTCACTACCTTTTGAAGTACATACAGTGCCTACAAGTAGTATTCAACCCCCTGCAGATTTAGGTGGTTTGATAAGATGCCAATAAGTTAGAGCCTTCAAACTGCAAACGAGAGTAGGATTTATTAACAGAAGCATAAATCTTACAAACCAAAAAGTTATGTTGCTCAGTTGAATTTTAATAAATTTTAAACATAAAAGTGTGGGTCAATTATTATTCAACCCCTATGTTTAATATTTTGTGGAATAACCCTTGTTTGCAATTACAGCTAATAATTGTCTTTTATAAGACCTGATCAGGCCAGCACATGTCTCTGGAGTTATCTTGGCCCACTCCTCCATGCAGATCTTCTTCAAGTTATCTAGGTTCTTTGGGTGTCTCATGTGGACTTTAATCTTGAGCTCCTTCCACAAGTTTTCAATTGGGTTAAGGTCAGGAGACTGACTAGGCCACTCCAACACCTTGATTTTTTCCCTCTTGAACCAGGCCTTGGTTTTCTTGGCTGTGTACTTTGGGTCGTTGTCTTGTTGGAAGATGAAATTACGACCCTTCTTAAGATCCTTGATGGAGGAGCGGAGGTTCTTGGCCAAAATCTCCAGGTAGGCCGTGCTATCCATCTTCCCATGGATGCGGACCAGATGGCCAGGCCCCTTGGCTGAGAAACAGCCCCACAGCATGATGCTGCCACCACCATGCTTGACTGTAGGGATGGTATTCTTGGGGTCGTATGCAGTGCCATCCAGTCTCCAAACGTCACGTGTGTGGTTGGCACCAAAGATCTCGATCTTGGTCTCATCAGACCATAGAACCTTGAACCAGTCTGTCTCAGAGTCCTCCAAGTGATCATGAGCAAACTGTAGACGAGCCTTGACATGACGCTTTGAAAGTAAAGGTATCTTACGGGCTCGTCTGGAACGGAGACCATTGCGGTGGAGTACGTTACTTATGGTATTGACTGAAACCAATGTCCCCACTGCCATGAGATCTTCCTGGAGCTCCTTCCTTGTTGTCCTTGGGTTAGCCTTGACTCTTCGGACAAGCCTGGCCTTGGCACGGGAGGAAACTTTCAAAGGCTGTCCAGGCCGTGGAAGGCTAACAGTAGTTTCATAAGCCTTCCACTTCCGGATGATGCTCCCAACAGTGGAGACAGGTAGGCCCAACTTCTTGGAAAGGGTTTTTGTACCCCTTGCCAGCCTTGTGACCCTCCACGATCTTGTCTCTGATGGCCTTGGAATGCTCCTTTGTCTTTCCCATGTTGACCATGTATGAGTGCTGTTCACAAGTTTGGGGAGGGTCCTAAATAGTCAGAAAAGGCTGGCAAAAGAGATAATTAATCCACACATGTGAAGCTCATTGGTCCCCCTAAAGTATTAAGAAGTAGTTCAGGCACAAAGAACAAACAGAATGCTGGTCGTTTGAGGGGTTGAATAATAAATGACCCTCTGAATTAACTTTTAACGCTTTAAAAAAAAAAAAAAAAAAACATTTAAAAATCTTTTTGGCTGCAGTGCATTTCCCACTTCCAGGCTGATCTACAGTCCAAATGTCACAATGCCAAGTTAATTCTGCATGTGTCAACCAGCTAAATCTGCAGGGGGTTGAATACTACTTGTAGGCACTGTATATGTCAAAGCTTGTATTCTCACCTTTGATACCAGCTCACATGCTCAGCACGCTTCAGGTTGCAGGACTGTGTCTGCCTACAGGACCATCGCTCTGCCAGCCATTGTGTGTCTGTATGGTTGAGCCAATCCTGCCATTACCATTAATGACCCTTGTTCTGGATTCGTCCGTGTGGTCCTTGTATGTGTGTGATGGCGCTGACATACATGTGTTTGAACAACGTTTTTTCTATTTCTCTAAATTAAAATATCCACTATTGTCCTCATTTTCATTTTACAGGTTAGATATAAATCTGTGCAAACTAGATTTATTTCTACCAATTGAAAAAAGACTTTCTGGGGGGGGGGGTGCCATTTTGCAGTTCGCCTCAGGCAGCACAGGGGCTAGGTTCACCCCTGCCTGCGCCCCAACAACACATAGCTAGAGTTCGCCAAAATCAGGATCCTCCACATCCCCCATGAAGAGTCAAGCCCCGAAGGACCCTCAATGAGTGGGAGTACGGGGTTGAGGGGGACGAGCCATTGTCTGATCCAGCAGAGGATGAAGAAGTAAGACGCTACTAGGCAATGCACAACATTGCGGCCAGAACTTTTGATTTTTGTGTTTCTACAACAACCAAGTGTGGGTTTTTTTGTTATTTTTTTGGTAATAAACCAGATTTTGATTTCACATAACTAAGTCCACTTATGTGTCAGGTTCTGCAGTATGTTTGTCTGTGTGTGTTTGTTAATGTGGGTGTGATATAGTAGACATTGATGTAATATAGGGATGCATCTCTGTAGAAATGGTACAGTATGGTCATATCTTTCTCAGGTCACACTGCATACCTACGCAAATTCCTGAGCCATGTGCTGTTGTAAACGATGTTACCTCCCAAACGTGTCCCTGTGTGTGTATAGACAAGGAATCACACAGTATTTTTGTTTGCAAGCACATTTATTTATTTATTTATTTTATTTTTTTCTTTTTTAAAGAATTTTTTTAGATTAGTAGTAGGCAAACGAGACTACCCACTTTCCCAATGTGGGATACTATAAGAAAAGAGGCCAACGTGGCCTAACAAACAAGGGTGCCAACATGGCGAAAATGAAACAACAAAAAGTCCAACATGGACAACAATATATAAAGGCTATTGCCAACATTATTGGGGGGATATGGTGGGGTAGGGGCAATGATGGACTGGGCTGTCTGGAGGGACATTAACATTGCCCGCAACTGGTCCAGGTGGTGCTGGACCTCTGTGTGGGCATGCAGCATGTCAGCCAGAGTTGGTACACCTGTATAGGAAAAAAAGGCCATTAGTCAGTGACATATGTAGGTGTGGATGCGTGGGTGATGTGATTGGTGAGGTTTTCATTTACGCTGCAGAGCCCCATCCCGGGTTCCATCATCCGGAGATGGGGATGTGCTGACATCCCATCTGGCAGCGCAAGCTCTTGCACCTTGACAAAGAAAGGAAAAATAAACAAACCTCATTACTCACATACTGAAGTTAAGGACACACACCAACATGTACATTACAAAGCTTGGAGTCCATTGACAACACTTACCACCAATACCAAGGCCAGCATGCACCATTTCAGGGTGTGGCCCACGGGAGCTGGAGATGCTGGGGGAGGGGGTTGATCCGGGGATGGGTTCAGGACCCACACTACAGAGCCTCCGCCTCCCTCCATGAAGAGTGATGGTATGGTCTCGGAGGGTACAGGACTTGCTGGGCCCTCTAGAAAAGGGGATGGTGGTCTCCCGGGGGGGCTGGACTGGCTGCAACCTCCATGTCTGGGGATGGTGGTGTCCCGGGGGAAGGGGGGGGCCGGACTGGCAGTGCCCTCCATGTCTGGTTATGGGAGGGGTCCCAGGGGGGGCCGGACTGACTGCACCCTCCATGTCTGGTGTTGGGGGTGCCCGGGGGGCCGGAATGGCTGCGCCCTCCATGGCTGGTGATGGGAGTTCCCGGGTGGTGTAGGGGGCCGTCGTGCCTCCTCTGACGGGGAGTCTTCCTCATCTGTAATTTAACAATTGACAAGACATGGAATTTACAATAGGAACACAACGTAGGGCAAACACGTACTGTGTGTGTATCAATGTCATTAGGGCGTGAAGGCTCGCCTGAAAGGTCTTGAGAGACACTATGGTTAGGTGCCAGTCTGTTTTGTAACAAGACCAAAACACCAGTGATCACATATTTGGGTTGTACAACAACCTTGGATTACCAGAGGATGTATTTGTCAACAAAGCACAAGAGCAGACAGTAAGCATCTGGTGGTGCTACCATGGGGGCAAACACATAGCAGTCAGCTTGTAGTCACTTTTCCAGATTGAGATCAATGTGTTGTGAAATGCTTTTTGTCAGAGTGCGCACATATGTGCTGCCAGGTGTGATGTGGCCCTTCAAATTAGCATTAATATGTTGTGGGCAACTTTGCTGTCATTACAAACCTATGTTCGGCCACACACAGGTCAAGGACCACTATAGGCATCAGCATTACCAACACATATTCTGCACCTTCATGTTGCAGTGTGACCAACATGCAAATGCACTTTGGTGAAAGATCCACAAGGTGCTTTATGTCACACTATGTGGTATGGCACAATACCACATGATGTTTGTGTAGTGTTTTGAGTAGGATGATTGGCATGTGTGTGTTTGGCATTGCCACATACTCACCATGCAGCCTGGCAATCCGGGCACGAATATCCACAATCCTCCCTGGGGACTTGTGTTTTAGATCCGCCAGTTTCTTTTGGATCTGTTTGCGGGTCCTCTGCACACCCACTTTCTGGAGTAGGGCCTGCTGGATCCTCCTGAGGATGCTCTGCTCCCAGTAGTCATAGCAGTCACACAGGTCAATGAGGATTATCAACTCTGCCAGACCCCATGTGGCAGCACGCTGTGCAGCCGCCATGACTCTTCTCCTATGTGCAGGGGGGGGCTGGCACCTGGCAGGCAGGGAGGTCGGAACAGACATGTAATGATGTCACCATGCACACAAAGTTGAGGGTGCCAACAAGGTAGACATCCGCAGAGTGGGAGCAGTATAATGTACCCAGCAGCATCACCAAATTCACACACATAGGGCGATCGCAGTGCGTAGCCCATGGCACCCATCTACGATGTGTAAGCCAACATCTGAGCTGTCAGGGATCGTCGAACAGTGTGCTGCCTACCTGGCGCCCGAGTCCGGCACATTGCTGATCGGGTTGACAGATTACTAGGAGGGGCTGGTGAGGACCCAGCGGTCATGGTGCACATTGGCACAAATGACAAAGTTAGAGGTAGGTGGAAGGTCCTTAAAGATGATTTCAGGGAATTAGGCTGCAAGCTTAAGGCAAAGACCTCCAAGGTAGTATTCTCTGAAATACTGCCTCTACCACGTGCCACACCAGAGAGGCAAAGGGAGATTAGGGAGATAAATACGTGGCTCAGGAATTGGTGTAGGAAGGAGGGGTTTGGGTTCCTGGAGAACTGGGCCGACTTCTCTGTTGGCTACAGGTTCTATGCTAGGGACCGGCTGCACCTCAATGGGGAGGGTGCTGCTGTGCTGGGGGAGAAAATGGCTAGAAGGTTGGAGGAGTGTTTAAACTAAGGATTGGGGGGAGGGTATTCATTGTATAGGAGGGGAAAATAGTGTAAATAGTAGCCTGGGCACAAGTAATAAAATTGGGGGTGGCATGGGGGGTGGGGTTAGAACAGTCAATATAGTAGGAAGGAATAGAGGTAAAGAGAGATGCATAAAGTGCATCTACACTAATGCGAGAAGTCTCACCAACAAAATGGAGGAATTAGAATTGATTTTGTTGGAAAATAATTATGACATGGTGGGGATTTCAGAGACTTGGCTGGACGAGAGCCATGAGTGGGCTGTTAATTTACAGGGCTATTGTCTGTTCTGAAATGACCGTACAAATAAGCGAGGAGGAGGTGTATGTTTATATGTAAAATCATCCTTTAAACCCATCCTGCGTGATAATATAGGTGAATCTAATGGAAATGTAGAGTCTCTGTGGGTGGAGATAAGGGGAGGGGGAAAAAATAATAAATGACTGATAGGGGTTTGTTATAAGTCCCCAACAATAATGGAAGTGGAGGAAAATATCATCATAAAGCAAATAGATGAAGAATCGACTCAGGGAGAAGTCATTATTATGGGGGACTTCAACTACCCTGAAATAAATTGGGGAACAGAAACCTGCAGTTCCAGCAAAGGTAATAAGTTTTTGAAAACTATGAGAGACAATTACCTTTCACAACTGGTTCAGGACCCAACAAGAAGGGGGGCACTGCTGGACCTAATATTAACCAACGGGCCGGACCGCATATCAAATATACGGGTTGGAGGTCACTTGGGTAATAGTGATCGTAACATAATAAGCTTTCAAGTATCCTTTACTAAGATGTGTAGTAGAGGGGCTACAAGGACACTAAACTTCAGGAAGGCAAATTTCCAACGGTTGAGAGATGATCTTAGGGCAATAAACTGGGACGATGTCCTGAGACATAAAAGTACACAAAGCAAATGGGAGATGTTTATTAACATCCTGAATAGGACCTGAGCACAATATATACCCTATGGGAATAAGCATGCTAGAAATAGGAGGAAACCACTATGGCTAAATAAAGCGGTAAGAGGTGCAATAAGTGACAAAAAGAAAGCATTTAAGGAATTAAAGCAAGTTTGTAGTGATGAAGAATTAAATAAATACAGAAAATTAAATAACATCTGTAAAAAGCAAATTAAGGCAGCAAAGATTGAGACAGAGAGACTCATTGCCAGAGAAAGTAAAAATAATCCCAAAATATTTTTTAACTACATAAATAGTAAGAAACTAAAAAATGATGGTGTTGGCCCCTTTAAAAATAGTCTGGGTGAAATGGTGGATGAGGATGAGGAAAAAGCCAATATGCTCAATGACTTTTTTTCAACAGTATTTACACAAGAAAATCCCATGACAGACAATATGATCAGTGATAACAAAAATTCTCAATTAAATGTCACCTGCTTAACCCAAGAGAAAGTACGGCATCGTCTAAAAATCACTAAAATTGACAAATCCCCGGGCCCGGATGGGATACACCCCAGAGTGCTGCAGGAATTAAGTACTGTCATAGATAGACCATTATTTTTAATATATAAAGATTCCATAATAACAGGGTCTGTACCACAGGACTGACGTATAGCAAATGTGGTGCCAATATTCAAAAAGGGGACAAAAACTGAACTTGGAAATTATAGGCCAGTAAGCTTAACCTCTACTGTGGGTAAAATCCTAGAGGGTTTTCTAAGAGATGCTATACTGGAGTATCTGAATAAAAATAACCTCATGACCCATTATCAACATGGTTTTATGAGGGACCGTTCCTGTCAAACTAATCTGATAAGCTTCTATGAAGAAGTAAGTTCTGGACTGGACCAAAGCAATGCAGTGGATTTGGTGTATATGGACTTTTCAAAAGCTTTTGATACGGTGCCACACAAAAGGTTGATACATAAAATGAGGGCAATGGGGATAGAGGAAAATATGTGTAAGTGGGTTAAGAACTGGCTTAGTGATAGGAAACAAAGGGTGGTTATTAATGGAACACTCTCAGAATGGGTCACAGTTAACAGTGGGGTACCACAGGGGTCAGTGTTGGGCCCGCTTCTATTTAATATATTTATTAATGACCTTGTAGGGGCATGCAGAGTAGAATCTCAATATTTGCAGATGACACTAAACTCTGCAGGGTAATCAATACAGAGGAGGACAATTTTATATTACAGGAGGATTTATGTAAACTAGAAGCTTGGGCTGCTAAATGGCAAATGAGCTTTAATGGGGATAAATGTAAAGTCATGCACTTGGGCAGAGGAAACAAAAGGTATAATTATGTGCTTAATTGTAAAACACTGGGCAAAACTGTCACTGAAAAAGACCTGGGTGTATGGGTAGATGACAAACTCACATTTAGTGGCCAGTTTCAGGCAGCTGCTGCAAAGGCAAATAAAATAATGGGATGCATTAAAAGAGGCATAGATGCTCATGAGGAGAACATAAT
Organism: Allobates femoralis; assembly: GCA_033576535.1. NCBI lineage: Eukaryota > Metazoa > Chordata > Amphibia > Anura > Aromobatidae > Allobates > Allobates femoralis. The sequence continues at coordinate 322,500,465 of JARQOC010000001.1, forward strand.
TTTACCTCTATACAAGTCACTAGTGCGACCACACTTAGAATACTGTGTACAATTCTGGTCTCCGGTGTATAAGAAAGACATAGCTGAACTAGAGCGGGTCCAGAAAAGAGCGACAAAAGTCATTAGAGGATTAAGGGGTCTGCAATATCAAGACAGGTTATTAAACTTGGGGTTATTTAGCTTGGAAAAACGAAGGCTTAGGGGTGATCTTATAATAATGTATAAATATATGAGGGGACAGTACAGAGAACTTTTTAATGATCTCTTTACTCTTAGGCCTGAGACTGGGACAAGGGGGCATCCTCTACGTCTGGAGGAAAGAAGGTTTAATCATAATCACAGACGCGGATTCTTTACTGTAAGAGCAGTGAGACTATGGAACTCTCTGCCACATGATGTTGTAATGAGTGACTCACTACTAACATTTAAGAAGGGCCTGGATGCCTTTCTTGAAAACTATAATATTACCGGTTATATATACTAGATTCTTTGATAGGGCGTTGATCCAGGGAACTAGTCTGATTGCCATATCTGGAGTCAGGAAGGAATTTTTTTCCCCAATGTGGAGCTTAGTGTTGCCACATGGTTTTTTTTTGCCTTCCTCTGGATCAACATGTTAGGCTATGGGTTGAACTAGATGGACGTAAAGTCTTCCTTCAACCTTAAAAACTATGTTACTATGTTACTATGTTATGTGGCACTAGACTCGACAAAACGCAAATTAATACACGCGGACAACATAGCTTGCGCTATTCAATGGTGCGCGTAATTGCACTGAGTTTGCATACGGTTGTGTAGCTGAAGATGTGTGTGGTGCTGAATGGACAACTCTTCAAATATGGCGCGGTGTCAACTGACAGCCAATGGGAACTCAGTAGCCCACACCAATCAGTTCAGATGGGGCGCGGACTCCAGCACGTTGAGGCACGCCTATGGGAAATCATAGACAACGCTCTTTCCATCACTATCGCTCTATCACACGCCACAACACGGAATTATTGCCTTAACGACTGCGGCTGATTACTGAGCACTGTTCAGGAATCAGGCGACGGGTGAGAGGTTATTTATCGCCGTGAATTTCCCCAATCACACGCCGCAACCAGGAGGCAATTTCACGGCGATTACTTTGGGGCGACATATCGCCTTTATGATCTCCAGGCGATATTGAGGCGTGTGATGGTACCTTAAGTCATACTCAGTTTTGTCTGTTTGAGCTTTGTGGCAGACTCTGAACTATTCCATTATCTGTGTGCTTTTCTTTTTTTATATTTTATCTTATGAGGTTCATTCATTTTTTTTCATTTTAGTATTATTAAAGTTATATTTTAGGCTATATGTCTTCTAGTCACCCATGCTATTTCTGATTAAAGTGCTTATAGTGTGATGCCCAGTTGCTACATTGAGCACACATTACCCCTTCATGACCAAGGATGTATATGTATGTCCTTAGCTGTGTTCCCTCCCTTTGATGCGAGCTCATGCTGCTGAGCTGCTGAGCTCACATCATCCCCCTGACATGTCAGCTGATCAGCGATCCAATAGGCACTGTTAAACCTTTGGACTGCACTGTCTTTCACTGAGAATGCGATCCAAAGCACTGCAGCGGGGATCGCACTGTTTCCCACTGGTATTGCAGCCCGTGATGCGATCACGGGGGCACGGTGCATTGTCATGGCAGAGTTGGGTCAGCTGATGACCCCAGATGATGCCATGACTCAATTCCTACTAGCAAAGCCTAAGTGACATCACTGGCAGAAAGTGATCCTTTGTGTTGTGCAGAAACATTCTGAAGCATCTCTCTGCACAACACAAATGATTGCTCTGTGCATTGTTGAGGCTCCTTAAGGGGCAGTGTAAAATAGAGAAAAAATTTTAAAAAGTTTTAAAAATGTGAAAAAAAATAAAAGTTCAAATCACCCAGCCTTTGCCCCATTAATTTTTAAAATATAAAAATAATACACATATTTGGAATGGCTGCATTATGAAGTGCCCAATACATCAAAATATCAATACAGTTAGACAGATCTGTAAAATGCGTAACGAATATAGGTCCAAATACCAAAATTATGTTATTTTGGTCACCGTAACATTGCAATAAAATGCAATAACGGGCGATCTACGCAAAAATGGTATGATTAAAAATGTCAGCTCAGGGTCCAAAAAATAAGCCATCACACAGTCCCAGATCCCAAAAAAGTGAGAACGCTATGTGTCGTGGAAAATGGCGCCAAAAGAGCAATTCTGTTTCATTAAAAACTTCAGATTTTCATTCACCGCTTACCGTATATACTCGCGTATAAGCCGAGTTTTTCAGCCCAAAAATTGGGCTGAAAAGTACCCCCCTCGGCTTATACGCGAGTCAGTGCTGTATACCGATGTATACATCGGTACATACCGATGTATACATCGGTATACAGCAACCCCCGTAATGCAGGGCCCCCCCAGCCTTACTCCGGTCACCTGTAAAGGAAACTATACTTATCACAGTGCCGCTGTCCGTGCCCGCTCGCACCCGCTCGCAGCTGCCGTACGCGATCCTCCATCTTCATGCGTCTTCTTCCTGTTTCTGTGCTCGTCGCAGGCAATGACGTCATTCCCTGCGACGAGCACAGGAAACAGGAAGAAGAGGCATGAAGATGGAGGATCGCGTACGGCAGCTGCGAGCGGGTGCGAGCGGGCGCGGACAGCGGCACTGTGTATGATAAGTATAGTTTCCTTTACAGGTGACTGGAGTCAGGCTGGGGGGGCCCTGGATTACGGGGGCTGCTGTATACTACCGCTGGGGCTGCAATATACTACCACTGGGGCTGTATACACCACTGGGGCTGCAATATACTACCACTGGGGCTGTATACACCACTGGGGCTGCAATATACTACCACTGGGGCTGTATACACCACTGGGGCTGCAATATACTACCACTGGGGCTGTATACACCACTGGGGCTGCAATATACTACCACTGGGGCTGTGTACACCACTGGGGCTGCAATATACTACCACTGGGGCTGTATACACCACTGGGGCTGTATATACCACTGGGGCTGCTGCTGTATACTACCACTGGGGCTGCTGGGGCTCCTATATACTACCACTGGGGCTGCTGTATACTACCACTGGGGCTGCTGGGGATGCTACATACTACCACTGGGGCTGCTGTATACTACCACTGGGGAGGCCTGTATACCACTGGGGGGTCCTGTATACCACACTGCTGGGGGCTGTATACCTGTGCTGAGGTCCACCCTCGGCTTATACACGAGTCAATAGGTTTTTCCAGATTTTTGGGGCAAAAGTAGGGGGGTCGGCTTATACACGGGTCAGCTTATACACGAGTATATACAGTAGATAAAAGTAAAAGTATACATGTTTGGTGTCTACGAACTCATACTAACCTGGGGAATCATCTTTACACATTAGCTTTGCCATATAGTGAACATGATGAATTAAAAAAATTTGTGTAATTGCACTGCTTTTGCAATTTCACCTTACTTGGAATATTTTTCTCGTTTTCCAGTACACTATAATAAAATAAATGATGCAATTCAAAAGTACAGCTCGTTTGGCAAAAAGCAGCCCTCGTATTTCTATATTGATGGAAAAATAAAAAAGTTATGGCTCTTGGAAGAAGAGGAGGGAAAAAGTAAAACTTGAAAACAGAACATTGCCAGGGATGAAGGTGTTAAATGTTCTTCAATATGCTTTAATGCTTTTTTGTTCAGCAATCTTGCATATTAAGTGTGCATACAGGTCATGGAAGTTAAGGCTGGGGTCACACTTGGAGGGACATTTTTGGCAAGCTTGCGTTAATGCTAGGTGTTTTTTTCTGTTGCCATTTTGTTGCCAAAAAAACGCTAGTGTTAACGCATGCGTTTCCCATAGGGCCCCATGTTAAAAAAAAGCATGCGTTTTTGCTGCAGCACCCAAAAACGCTGCTAGCGGCGTTTTTTTATGCTAATGCAAGAACGCATAGCATTTTTAGCAGTGCACTTTGACACTGCCTTTTTTGCACTGGAGCCTGTGGATCCGTTAACCGATCCATTTTTAAACATTTTTAACGTGGATAAACTGATGGTTTTAACGGATCCAAGGCTCAAGTGTGACCCCAGCCTGAGCGAATTGTTTATTGTTTTCTTTGAAACAATTGTACCTGCTGATTCCATGACTTTCTGTAGCTCTCCACACATAGTCATTGGCTCTTGGACAATTATTCTGATAATTCTTTTCATTCTTCTGTCTGAAATCTTGTGGTGAGCACCTGGTCATAGCCAGTTCATAATTAAATTATGTTTTTGTTCTTCCAGATTATGGCCCCAACAATGCTCACTGGAAGCTTCAGTAGCTTAGAAATGCTGTAACTAATGCCATTAGTGTGATTTAAACAATAAGGCTAAGTACACATGTCCAGTAATCATCCATTATGATTCAGCAGAAGTCCATTGGCAAAAACGTTTTGCAGGCACAGCTTTTTTTTATTTCAGCTGGATGCGTGTTTTTAACATGGGTATTTGCCCTCCCTAACCTAAAAATAGCATGTTGCAGCTGACTCAGAACTGGCTAATGCCTTAGATACACCTTCCTGCTGCCCTCGCGCATTACCAAATTGGGTGAGATGGTGTTCTTAGGCTTCCAAGCTTCTCCCCTTTTCCTCCAAAATGAAAAATGGTCATTATGGCTAAACAGTTTTGTCAGACCACAGGACATGTCTCCAAAACTTCAGGCCCTTTTTCATGTGTACATTTGCAAAAATGAATCTGGATTTTTTATGTTTCTGTTGGAGTAATGGCTTCTTCCTTGCAACGTAGCCTTTCAGTCGATTTTGATACAGTACTCATTTCAATGTGGATAATGACGCAATCATTCCGCCAATTTCTTCTTTTGTCATCTTTACAAGGTATTTTGCTTTTGTTCTTGGGTTGATATGTTGGACCAAAAGCTGGCTTCAGACTTGCGGACCCTCCGCAGCGTCCTGTGGAGGGGATCTGCAAGCTGACCGCAGCCCCTATGTTTCTAATGAGAACACACGGTGCTGCGCAGGTCTGCGCATGACCGTCCGCTCCCATTCACTGCAATATGTGATTTGTACACAGGCGGATACCCGCGCACAAATCACACACTCTCGTCCGCACCCGGAACGCAACATGGTAGCACAGAGCTTATTTTGTCCGCAAGCCTCCGGCAGTGGTGAAACCATAAATGGGAGCCTATGTGAACGCATGCCATCTGCAGGTCAAAGCAGGGAACGCATGCATTCACATAGCCATACCCATAAAATCAATGTCTCTCCCCGATCTCTCTCTCTCTGATCTCTCTCTCCCTGATCTCTCTCTCTCCTCCTTATCTCTCTCTCCTTCCGATCCCTCTTTCCTCCCGATCTATCTCCCCAATCTCTCTCTTCTCCCGATCTCTCTCTCCCCGATTTCTCTCTTCTCCCGGCTATGACTTTTCACTGTGATTGCATGCTGATTCAATCAGCCACGTTCACTTGCAGATGGCCGCGTTCAGGACCACGCTTGGTCTGCTACCCACACGCAGCACACCCGAACGCCAATGTGAAACCGCCCTAAATTGGTGAAGGATAAACAGTGTCCTGTTTTTGTATCCCTATTTTTATGTCTTTCAGGTTTCCATTTGTGGACATCAGATTCCTTAGACTACGGTGGATACCTTGGATTTTGGTGGACCTGCATGACATTTTTTGTATAAATTGATGAACCAGTGAAAGTGCTGTAGAGTGTTTTTTCAAACAAGGTATTTTTATGTGTGAGTTTTTTCTTTTTACTAAATGGGTTTGATAATGATGGTGTCTGATTATTAAGACCAGGACTTGATACCAACTGAAGCTACACAGCTGACATCAACCCCAACTACTATTACTCTGGTTGCCATTGCACCAGGGAAATCGGTAAGAGCCAAGGAAAAGCTCCAGAATTGGAGCATTTAATGTGAAGCATCACTTCTGTGATGGTTGCCTACTGGTCTTTTTAGGCTGTGAAAGGCCCAATAGTTATGGACATTTTCAGCCTGGGAATATCAGCCTGTAGCTTTCTGCTTACCTTGGCTAGTTATCAAAAATAGGGAGGACACCATGTTTTTATTTTTTTAATTATGTATTCATTTATTAGGTTAAACAAGGATAAACACCCTATACTGCCACATGAAAGACTGTAAATGGTGCAAGTTTATAAGATATTATATAGCGGCAAGATATCTATCTACTTATCTATATATAAAACAGGAAAAAAAACTGCACAGCACTCAGAGACATAATGTGAACTGGTGCTAGCAGTGACACTAGGTCAAATATCAGGAAAAAAATCTCTCTGCAGCACACAGCTACTACCAATGTTGTACTCATGCTACCAAGAAATAAATGAGGAAAAAATATTAAAAACTTACGCTTTTTTCAAAAAAACTCATTATTCTTAATTTTTATTTTCTGGGGTTCTTAGTACACACATTGGCCAATGTCTGCTTGCTCATCAACCACGTCACGGTGCCCACAGGTCTGATGAGTCCTACGCTGACATCCCTGTCCTCCTTTTCCTCCCTGTCCCACTTCTAAGTGGGTGGACACCATCTCAACCTCAGACCACTTCTAAGTGGGACAGGGAGGAAAAGGAGGACAGGGATGTCAGCTCAGGACCTGGGGGCACGGTGACGTGGTTGATGAGCAAGCAGACATTGGCCAATGTGGGTACTAAGAACCCCAGAAAATAAAAATGAAGAATAATGAGTTTTTTTTAAAACAACGTAAGTTTTTAAAAATGTTTCCTCATTTATTGCTTGGTAGCATGTGTAGAACATTAGTAGTAGCTGTGTGCTGCAGAGAGATTTTTTTCTTGGTATATGACCCAGCGTCACTGCTAGCACCAGTTCACATTATGTCTTGAGTGCTGTGCAGTTTTTTTTCTGTTTTATGTATAAGATGTGGAGTTGCTGGCTCCATGACTACACGTAGCACCCTCATCACCCACAGGTGGTCTGAGGTTGAGATGGTGCCCACCCACTTAGAAGTGGGACAGGGTGGAAAAAGAGGACAGGGATGTCAGCGCAGGACTCATCAGACCTGGGGGCACCGTGACATGGTTGATGAGCAAGCAGGCATTGACCAATGTGTGTACTAACAACCCCAGAAAATAAAAATTAAGAATAATGAGTTTTTTAAAAAAAAACGTAAGTTTTTAAAATTTTTTCTTCATTTATTGCTTGGTAGCATGTGTACAACATTGGTAGTAGCTGTGTGCTGCAGAGACATTTTTTTTCTTGGTACCTATCTATATATTTATTTGTTCTATTCTATTCTGTCTACAGTATATGTTTATTTATTTTGCTGTATTATTTTTGATGTCTAGCTTTCTAGCTTTAATTTACATAGAGGATTAGATTATGTAAAAGATTATGTTACAAATGCATTGCATATGCATATCATACAAATTTAAGGCGAGGAAAGAATCATGCACTGATATGGCACTCACATGTCATATGGATGCAAGGTGAGAAAAACATTGTGCACTCACATGTCATAGGAGTGCTAGGCAAGAAAAAAAATCGCACACTGAGTGATTTATGTACGCAGATGTGAGAGAACCCTTACTCTGAGACTACAGTAATTATAAAAAATGTGGCTTTTTTTTTAAGTTTTAGACCTCCCATGTCATATTAGCTGTATAGTGGTGTTTTAATGTTTTTGTTGGATCCATTTAATGCATATTGCAGAATGTTTGTAAGATTTTGCATCTAAATCTAATTTACCATTGGGAATGAAACATTTTGATTGCAAGTTCATATGCAAACATCATGCAAAAACTGTGACAACTTCTTATCTTTAATTTTGTTTTACGCTGCCATAAGCGGATGATGTTATGTATGCCGCTACGTGTGCAGAACATGTCTCCCACAGTGGAATTTGCAACTCTCTGACATTATCAAATGGAATGACATTTCAAATATTTGCAGTACTCCACAGGTAATAATTCAGTAAAGGTGAGCCATTGATGTCTCACTTTTTGGCACAGCATGAAACCTATGGCTGTAAACTAACAGCTGCTGTAATCAGATCAAAAGGAAGTTCACTGGAAGCTGTGCCAATGTCACATAAAAAGCTAGCAATACCATTTCCTGAGAAGTGGGTTAAACTTGTTTTTAGTTGTTTCAATAAAACTAGATAAAACCTGTTTGACAAGATAAATCAGTCAAACTAAGCAAAAAATGTATAAATAGCACTTAAGAACTATTCAGTAAGTCATTAAGAAAAAAAATTACAATACCATAAAGCAGACTTTTCCAACCTCATGAACAGCAGAAATCTAAAAAAAACTAGAATACAATTAGGGATGAGCAAGTCTACTCATTACTATTCAGTACTCCCACAGATGTCATGGTGTTCGAGCTATTCAGCAGATTAGCAGGTATTGAAATTGTGAGATTAAAGTGTTCTGCCCAGCATATTTGGTGCCTGATTTTCAGCCACTAAACACACTGGGCTTGCTTGCCAATCACAGTAATTCCGTAGCCATGTTGGTAGTGGCATTACTGTGAATGACTTGCCACCAAGCATCATAGGGTCTATATAAGCCTTGCCACCACAATCCTGCATACATTGCATCTTGATAGATTGCAGTGTGAGCATAGGGAGAGAGTAAGCATCATGTAGGGAGAGTGTTTCTTCCATTTAAATAACACAATAGCTTTTTTAAGAGCTCCATAGAGTGTATAGTAGGTTAGAATAGTGTAAGGAGGGATAGTTTCTGGAGCAGGGAGAGAATATAAAACTATTGTTGCAGTTTGTCCATATTACAAGAATACCACCACTAATTTCAGAGCTAAATCCACTGTAAACTAATAAAGAGTCTAGCTGACCTTATTTATGCCACCCTTCTTCAACACCGATTGAAGCACGGATATGGGCACTGCTTTGGCCCAAGCTTCATAAAGAAAGGTAAGGTCTGGGGAACTCACTATCTACCTATGGAGAGGAGTTTGCCTGCAACCATAAGGAGACAGTTAGGTAGATAAGGAGATTTAAAGCCGCATCCCTCCTCTAGGAAATATGCAAATTGTTACTTCAGTGAGGAAGTGGATGAACTCTAGCGCCACCTTTAGGTAGCTCCTCAAACTCATAGTCGACTTTCTGACAAGCCTTTTAATATGACTAAGGATTTGTGCAAGATCAGAACCCCAAATTACAGACACTGTGTTTTGAGGTTATCTGGCACAAATCCTAAGTCATATTAAAAGGCTTGTCAGAAAGTCAACTATGACTTTGAGGAGCTACATAAAGGTGGCGCTAGAGTTCATCCACTTCCTTAATGAAGTGACAATTTAAAGAAAGTTAGAAAGAAATCCAGCTTCACCTGAACGGGTTTTATTTCAGTTGCAGCTTCATAAGCACATTACATAGCAGTTACTCCTCATGATAGAATTCAGCACAGCACACGGCCATGTACTGTGCTGAATACTGTCATTAGGAATACCTGCCATGTAATGTGTTTATGAAGCTATAATTGAAATAAACGTATTCAGGCGAAACTGGATTTCTTTCTAATTTTCACTGTAAACTAGTTCAGAATAGTGTAGGGAGAGAGAGTTTGTGAAGGAAGGAGACTGGAAAGTATTTGTGGCGCCCCTGCGGGTATTAGCCACAGTATAAGATCATAATAGTTGCACTCACTTAGAAAGTCAAGCCACTGCACTACCACCTTTGGCCAGTAGGGGGAGCTCCAGAGACACCAGAGACTTCCCTAGAGAGTTGGAGCCAGGAGCTCAGAGTGACAGGAGCTGCATTGAGTTCCTGAGGACTGACTGACAATTTCCAGGGCCAAGCCATCGGTCTGAGGAGGAGAAAACTGATAAGAGGAACACTTTCAGAATCGGGTAGCATCATTATCTACCCTAGATAAAAAGCGCAGATACGGATACCGGATCCGTGGCTGCATTAGTTATATACAATACAGCAACCGGAAAAACGTGAGGTAACAACAAGCTTCACAGGGCCAGACACAGCAACATACTAAGAGTTCAGCAGTACTCCCGGAGGGGGTAAGCAGAGGAGAGACAAAGGACTCAAGTTGCCTGTTGAGTGGGACCCAGAGAGGACAGATTTGGGCCGGCAGCGAGTTCACACACGACAGCAGGGCCACATAGACAGCGCAAGCAGGAGGTAAAGGACCCGGTGGGGCCTGAGCAACTGAACCCCTATTGCAGACTCCGGAGACGGGACTTGTTGTATTATAGTTTGGTTGAAAGTAAACCAGTTAAACTTCATCTGTGCCTCAGCCTCTGATTTAACAGCTACCATCTATCCAGGATTGGGACCATCACCGCTGAGAGAATTTGCTGTGAATCAAGTAAGTGTCTGTGCCCTTAACATCTCCTCACCATACTTCCATCTTCATCCAACATTAACTTTAACATCACCTGTCCAGGGGACCCTACAGCCCTACCCGGAAAAGGGCTATACCATCTCAGCTGCCTCTCACCATCATCCCCTGGCCAGTACAAGGCAGCGGTGGCCATATATAGCCACATTATTCTGGGTGGCGTCACGACAATAACATCTACAAACTTTATAAATTATATAAACTTCTAAATCCCCTGTAAATACCCCCTTTTAGGAGTGTGCCAGCCTGGGGCCACGGCCTGGGTCCAGCCACCAGTGACTTCCCCAAGGAAAGGGACCCTGCGCCGGGTATCCCGGTCCCCTAAGCTGGGCGGCACATCTCTCTTTGGCGTCACGAACAGGATTCACCGTGCCTGGTTAAATCGGGTACTGTGTGCCGTGATTAATGCCGAAAATTGTGAGAAAATCCGAGAAAAATTGACTTTTTTATCAAAAAGTGATTTTCCCATTGGAAACCATTGAAATAGACTTTTCCCCATTGACTAACATTGAAACAAAATGGCCGCCAGCCTCTGAGGTAAAATTGCATCATCACTAATTACCTCATAACTGCCACAGCACGAGACTGCTATTTGAACTGTGTCATAGCCCTGAGCTCTGATCTGACTGAAAAAATTTCAGATTCCTCCATTACTGAGCTCACGGCGAGCAGAAGCAGCAGGGGGCGTGTCTTTGTGGGCGGTACCAAGCTGAGAGCTCTGACGTCTGCAAAAGGGGAAAACCAATCCTGCTGCACAGCGGAACGATTATACGCCATCCCTACGAAAGCAGAGGACCGGAAGGGTCCGGATTAACTAAGGGGCGCAACATGTCGCAGCACGGAGACGCCGAAACACCCGGCGACACAAATGCAGCTGAATCACAGAACAGAGCGCTCGGCAGCACAGCGGCGCAAGGTGCAGCGCCCATTATGCCGATGTTGATGCCATATACCCCAGGTGCTCCATGGCTTCCAGTGTATGAAGGTAAGCCTAATACTTTTGATGATTTTAAAGAAAAACTGCTGGCCTATTTAAACATGTTTCCAATGGCAGAAGCTCAGCGTGTTGGTTTGCTGATGGCACAGTTAAGTGGTAATGCCAAGCGAGAAGTCACAGCATGGTCCGCTGATCTAAAAGACACTGCTGAGCATATTCTAGCTGGATTAAAGGCAGTATTTGAAACTACTGCTGGTAGCAAAGCAAAGACCAAATTCTTCAATTGCAAACAAAAGGCCAATGAGAGTGTGAGAGACTTTGCCCTGAATTTACAGGAGGCCCTTAAAGCGCTTACACTGGCTGAACCCATGTTTAACACAGGCGCTGATAAATTGCTAAAAGATCAATTCATTGAGGGACTATTAACCCCTTCTCATCGAGGGCATGCGAGTATGCTGACTTTCAAGGACCCTGAAGTGACATTTGCCCAGTTAAAGGAGAGCGCTATTCGTCTCCAGCAGGCAGAGGCACTTTGGGATCAGGATCCTGAGCAATCCATTACAGAAACCCCTCAACAACAGAGAGTGCCAGTGACATCAGTTAAGCCCCTGGAGGCCAGTGTTAATGATGCTTTCCAGCAAAAGCTTGACTCTCTAACAGACATTGTCACCTCAATGGCTAAAACCATGCAGGAAATGAGAGAATCACAGACTACACCCAAGATGGAGTTGGCGAACCGCAGAGAGGATATTCCCTGGATGAGACCCCAGAGATACCCAGCGTGGAGAGGACGACCCAACGACCGTTACCAGCCGGATGGACAGCCTATTTGCCGCCGTTGCCGGAAGCCAGGCCACATCGCCCGCAATTGTGATTTAAACAAGGATCCCCTGGGAATGCGGGCCGCTTCGCAGGAGTGAACTTTCAAGGCCCAACATCCTGGCACGACAAGTACGTCGGAGGACGTCCCATTATCCCCATCGTGCTGGACGGTATTCCCCTCAATGCCTTGTTGGACACTGGTTCCCAGATTTCATCTATACCACATATCCTTTATAAGAGGTACTGGGCAGATTCAGACATTGATAAAAGACCATCTAATGTTGAGCTAAGTATATATGCTAGTAATGGAAAATTGGTACCGCAAGTAGGATTTAGAGAGATGACCATTAAGATTGGTAGAGTAGAATTAAAGAATCAGGGTATCATAATTGTTGATGTTAACCGACGGGAACCTTCTGTATTGATAGGTATGAATGTTTTAGAAAATTGTTTTTCCGAGGTTATTACTATTTTACAGCAATTTGCGGAAACTGCCCAATCCTGCCAGCAGAGAATTCTCCGGAGAGAGATAAAAGCATTGGTGCTGAAGCAACAAGTAGAGGTTGCAGGTGGAGAAATCGGCAGTGTGAGGGTAAGTGACCCAACTCCTATAGTAATACCTCCAAAAACTGAAATGCTGGTATGGTGTAGAGCAGCCATTGGTATTAAAGGACGAGATTACCAAGCCTTGGTAGAGCCTGTGTACACTGATAGTAGACCCACAATATTAACGGCTAGAGGAATAGTCGAGGTACACAGGGGAAGAGTGCCCATACGTCTTTTGAATTGTGGAGAGGAAGAGGTCACTTTACCAAGGTACGCTACAATGGCCAAGCTATACACTGTTGACAACAATGCCATCACAGCCATTGGGCCCTTGAATCCGTCATGTCAGGCGGACGACAATGGTTCAAGTGGAGAATTAGAAGATTGGTGTCAGCAGTTGCATATAGGTACAGATTCAACACCTACCCACCAAAAACAAGGGGTGTACCGACTAGTAGAAGAATATGAACGGGTCTTCAGTAAACACCCATTAGACTTCGGACAGATTAAAGGGGTAGAACATACAATTCCTACCGGTAACCACCCACCAATAAAAGAGAGATATAGACCCATACCGCCCGCTCATTATCAATGTGCTAAAGACATGCTGAGGGAGATGAAACAGGCCGGGGTAATAAGAGACAGTTGTAGCCCCTGGGCAGCCCCTCTGGTAATAGTTAAAAAGAAAGACGGAACCATGAGAATGTGCGTAGACTACCGGCAGATTAATCACATTACCCATAAAGACGCCTACCCCTTACCTAGAATTGAAGAGTCATTAGCTGCTTTAAGATCTGCTAACTATTTTTCCACCTTAGACTTAACAAGTGGGTATTGGCAAGTCCCTGTGGCTGAGGAAGATAAAGAGAAGACAGCGTTTACCACCCCGATGGGTCTCTGTGAATTTAATTGTATGCCGTTCGGACTCTGCAACGCACCCGGTACCTTTCAGCGATTGATGGAATGCTGTCTCGGACACAAGAACTTTGAAGCCGTCCTTCTGTACCTAGATGATGTAATAGTCTACTCAAAGACTTACGAACAACATCTACAAGACCTGGCAGAAGTGTTCGAGGCCTTATCCCGGTATGGTATGAAGATCAAGCCATCAAAATGTCACCTTCTAAAGCCAAAGGTACAATACCTGGGACACGTTGTAAGTTCAGAAGGAGTAGCACCGGATCCCGAGAAAGTAACCGCAATAAGGGATTGGCCAAGACCTACTAGCGTGAAACAGGTGAGGCAATTCCTGGGACTGGTGGGCTACTATCGTAGATTCATCCAAGGGTTCACCAAGCTAGCAGCACCTCTACAAGACATCCTGGTAGGGCAGTCGAAGAAGCCTTCAAACCGCAATCCTCCTTTCCAGTGGAGTGATGAGAGGGAAGATTCCTTTGAAAAGTTGAAGAAGGCATTGACCGGAGAAGAAGTTCTGGCATACCCCGATTACCATCAACCTTTCATCCTTTACACAGATGCCAGTAATGTGGGACTGGGAGCAGTACTATCTCAGAAGCAAGGAGGCAAGGAGAAAGTCATCGCCTTTGCAAGTAGAAAGCTCCGGCCTACTGAAAGAAATCCTGAAAATTACAGCTCCTTCAAGTTAGAACTACTGGCAGTAGTCTGGGCTGTGACTGAGCGTTTCAAACACTACTTGGCAGCTGCAGAATTCACCGTCTATACTGATAACAACCCATTGACCCACCTGGATACAGCCAAGCTAGGTGCGCTGGAACAGCGATGGATAGCCCGGCTGTCTAATTACAACTTCGTGATCAAGTATAGAGCAGGCCAAAAGAATGGAAATGCAGACGCCTTATCCCGGATGCCGCACTTGAGAGACGTGGAAGAAGAACCGGTAGAACTTGAAGAAATTGAACTACCCGCCTTCCATCGTCCCAAGGTAGGACAGTATCAATCCAGTGCCTACCAGAAACATCAACAGGTGAATCTCAACCCATTAGCACACCACAGATGGGCTGACACTCAAGACAGCAATCCAGCTGTGAAGTTGGTGAAAGAACTGCTGACTGAGCAAAGTGCGTATCCCAATGAAAATGCACCGAAAGAGACACATCAACTCTGGAAAGAGAGAGGCAAAATGTTCCTGTACCAAGGAAAGCTGTGCAGAAGATATACCAATCCAAAGACGCATGAGCTAGTATGGCAGATCATTGTGCCTAAACAAGATGTAAAAATGGTCCTAGAAGCTTATCACAATGGTGCTGGTCACTTCGGGTGGAAAAAGCTAGAAGTACTTTTAAGAGAAAGATTCTACTGGGTTGGAATGAGAAGATCAATTGAAGAATGGTGCAGAAACTGTGGTCCGTGTAACCTCAGAAGAAAAGATCTAAAAAACCAAAGAGCACCACTCCAGCCTATAGTTACCAAGCAACCACTTGAGCTCGTAGCAATAGACCACGTGAAATTGACACCAAGCCGGTCCGGCTATGTCTATGCTTTAACCATAGTGGACCATTACTCACGTTTCTTGGTAGTAGTGGCCGTGAAAGATCTCACTGCAAAGACAGCAGCTAAGGCGTTCCAGACATACTTTTGCAGACCCCATGGATATCCGGAACAAGTACTCGCAGACCAAGGCACAGCATTTGAATCAGAGATCTTCAGAGAATTTTGCAATATGTATGGCTGCAAGAAGATCCGTACAACAGCCTATCATCCGCAAACAAATGGCTTATGCGAAAAAATGAACCATATTGTAATCGATCTCTTAAAGACTTTACCAGAGACAGAGAGAAACCTATGGCCAGAGAAATTGCCTGACTTGGTAGACCTCTATAACAATGTCCCGGTAAGCTCCACAAACTGTACCCCAGCTTACCTTATGCGTGCAAGACCTGGCAAGCTACCAATAGATCTAGAAATGGGCATCGTAAAACCTGACGCAGAGGTGCAGGATTCCAACTGGGACTTCCTACGCCAACAACAGTATCGCCAAGTGCAGGAATGCGTAGAAAGGAATCTCCAGAAAACTAGAGAAAGACAAGAGCAATACTTCAACCAGAATGCTCTAGCAACCCCATTAAAACCTGGTGATCAAGTGCTCAAGAGAAACCGTCGCACTAATAAACTGGACAATCAGTGGGAATCCGTCCCATATACAGTTTTACCAATGAGAGTGAACAATCCTAAAATGTGTCTTATAAGCAAAGATGGTGGATTAACATCAGTACTAATGTCAAGAGACAATCTAAAACTATGTCCAGAGACATTGAAAGAAAAAGAAGTCATTCAACTTGAACCAGAAGTTATTCAACCAGTACCGGTTCAACTTGTTAAAGAAAAAGAAGAAGATGGAGTATATCACACCTATCTAGGAGACTTTCCTAAAACCTGGCCAACCTACAATGGTGCAGTAGTAGTTCCCATGATGGCCTTCTATCAAACACCAGAGCCTGTAATACCAGAAGCCCCAAGACCAATAGAATTAGAAGCAGACCCTGTACCACAAGAAGTTCCAAGACAGGAAGAACAAATTCCTAGTAATAATAGTCCTGGACACGGTGGAATTGCCAACCCCACAAATGTGGAATTATCCCTAGCAGAACCAGAAGTACTTACTAGGTATACGTCCACTCACACCATCACATTGAGTACACCCAGTACACAAGCGTTATGCAGATCACAGCGTAGTACTCAGGGTCAATTACCAGCAAGATATGCAGACTATCAAATGTAAATAGATATTTCAACCAGAAATACCTGAAAGGAACTTGTCTAGTTGTTAATTAGTAGTTATTAGATGTAACGTTAAAAAAAAAAAAAAGCCCAGTACCTACAGAGACTATTCTGTATGAACTACTTGCATATTCTTGAACTCTTTTCTTCATTTATCAGCCCGGAGGCGGTAAATTAAAGCTCCGGAAAGACTGTTTTTTGAACATTCTTAAATTATTTATAAACTTTGTTGGAAAAATGGACGCTAATTGCAGTGCCTTTCCTAACAAATAAATAGCCCTCAAGGACAGAGCTGTATTAATGGACGCTATTTGAAGTGACTTTTTACAAGACTCTATTTTTTTTTAAACTTGAGTGGTTTTTGTAACTTTTTATTTTTTTTTAAAGACTCTGTAAATATTATCTGTTATATCTTATGTTTATTGTCCCACAGTCCCGGAGTACTGTTCTTAACTAAGGGGGAATGTGGCGCCCCTGCGGGTATTAGCCACAGTATAAGATCATAATAGTTGCACTCACTTAGAAAGTCAAGCCACTGCACTACCACCTTTGGCCAGTAGGGGGAGCTCCAGAGACACCAGAGACTTCCCTAGAGAGTTGGAGCCAGGAGCTCAGAGTGACAGGAGCTGCATTGAGTTCCTGAGGACTGACTGACAATTTCCAGGGCCAAGCCATCGGTCTGAGGAGGAGAAAACTGATAAGAGGAACACTTTCAGAATCGGGTAGCATCATTATCTACCCTAGATAAAAAGCGCAGATACGGATACCGGATCCGTGGCTGCATTAGTTATATACAATACAGCAACCGGAAAAACGTGAGGTAACAACAAGCTTCACAGGGCCAGACACAGCAACATACTAAGAGTTCAGCAGTACTCCCGGAGGGGGTAAGCAGAGAGAGACAAAGGACTCAAGTTGCCTGTTGAGTGGGACCCAGAGAGGACAGATTTGGGCCGGCAGCGAGTTCACACACGACAGCAGGGCCACATAGACAGCGCAAGCAGGAGGTAAAGGACCCGGTGGGGCCTGAGCAACTGAACCCCTATTGCAGACTCCGGAGACGGGACTTGTTGTATTATAGTTTGGTTGAAAGTAAACCAGTTAAACTTCATCTGTGCCTCAGCCTCTGATTTAACAGCTACCATCTATCCAGGATTGGGACAATCACCGCTGAGAGAATTTGCTGTGAATCAAGTAAGTGTCTGTGCCCTTAACATCTCCTCACCATACTTCCATCTTCATCCATCATTAACTTTAACATCACCTGTCCAGGGGACCCTACAGCCCTACCCGGAAAAGGGCTATACCATCTCAGCTGCCTCTCACCATCATCCCCTGGCCAGTACAAGGCAGCGGTGGCCATATATAGCCACATTATTCTGGGTGGCGTCACGACAATAACATCTACAAACTTTATAAATTATATAAACTTCTAAATCCCCTGTAAATACCCCCTTTTAGGAGTGTGCCAGCCTGGGGCCACGGCCTGGGTCCAGCCACCAGTGACTTCCCCAAGGAAAGGGACCCTGCGCCGGGTATCCCGGTCCCCTAAGCTGGGCGGCACATCTCGTTCCAGCAAATCCATATTAGAACAGCTCTTTTTAGAGCTACATTTCCAGCACACATTGTGTACCACAATGTAGTACACAATGTGTTGTGTACAGTAGTTGCATTTTGTGCTGCCCATTAAAAAGCGCAGGTCACTTTTTCCCCCTGTCATTTTTGGGGTTACAGCTTGCTGGGCCTGTGCCGTGCAAATCTAAAAAATGAATATGGTCCAAGTGTCTTGTTAAAATCCAGTCCAATCCAGAATTATCCTTTTGTGGTGTCTGTTCAAAACCACAGGTGTTCCTTGTGCTCCCTGTCATTTTTAGGGTTACAGTAAAAATCTAAAAAATTTGTATAGTCATATAGTCTTTTTCCAACCCAGACAAATCCAGTAGTAGCTTTTTGTGGTGTCTGTTCAAAACCACAGGTCCTTGTGCCACCTGTAATTCATGGGGTTACAGTTTGCTTGGCAGGTACCGTAAAAATCTAAATAATTAATACAGTCCTAGTTTGTTGTTCAAATGACGTCCAATAGTAGCCTTTTGTGGTGCCCGTTCAAATCCACAGGTCCTTGTGCCCCCTGTAATTTTTGGGATGCAGGTCGCTTGACCTGTGCCGTAAAAATCTAAAATATTAATATGGTCCTAGTGTCTTGTTAAAATATAGTCCAATCCAGTAGTAACCTTTTGTGGTGTCCATTCAATACCACAGGTCCTTGTGCCCCTGTCATGTTTGGGGTTACAGTTTGCTTGGCCGGTGCCAATAAAATCTAAAAAATTAATATGGTCGTAGTGTCTTGGTAAAATCCAGCACAATCCAGTAGTAGTCTTTTGTGGTGTCTGTTCAATACCACAGATTCTTGTTCTCACTGCCATTTTTGAAATGACAGTTCGCTTGGCTGGTGCTGTAAAACTCTAAAAAATGATTTTGGTCCTAGAGTCTTGTTAAAGTCCAGTGCAAATCAAGCAGTAGCCTTTTGTGATGTCTGTTCAATATCCCGGTTCCTTCCTTGTTCCTCCTGTGATTTTTGAGGTTGCACTTCGCTGGTGCACTTGGCTGGTGCCATAAAAATCTAAAAAATTATTATGGTCCTAATGTCTTGTTAAAATCCAGTCCAATCAATTAGTAAAAGTTTTCTGGTGTCCATTCAAAACCATAGGTCCTTGTGCCCCCTGTAATTTTTAAAGTTACAGTTCACTTGGCCGATGCCGTAAAAATATAAAAAATGAATACGGTCCTAGCATCTTGTTAAAATCTAGCCCAATTCAGTGGTATTCAAGCAAATAGAAACTGGAGTATGAGCCAGGTTTGACAAAATGCAAATTAATTCTATTGGTAATTACATATACACAATACAAACAAAATAGGAGAATGTCAGTATACCACCACAGGGAACCAAACCCTATACAAAGCTCTCCTCATATGCAAACATCCTTAACATTGTATGGGATAAATAATATTAGTAGGTGTAGCAATAGTAAAATTTCCAATTCATTCTCACAAGCACAAATAAAATCAGCAGAGTATTACTCTAATAAATATAGTGCAGTGAGAGGAACTTACACTGCTCTGCACTATATTTATTAGAATAATACTCTGTTGATTTTATTTGTGCTTGAGAGAATTAATTGGAATTTTTACTATTGCTACACCTACTAATATTATTTATCCAATACAATGTTAAGGACCCTTGCATATGAGGAGAGCTTTGAATAGGGTTTGGTTCCATGTGGTGGTATACTGACATTCTTCTATTTTATTCATTTGTATCGTGTATATGTAATTATCAATAAAATTAATTTGCATTTTGTCAAACCTGGCTCATAGGCCAGGGTCACACATACCATCCGTTTTTGGGCTAAATCCGTTTTTGGTAACATTTTTGCCATCTTTTTTCAAAGTCCAAAAACGGATGTCCGTTAACGCATGTGCATGTGTGTTTTTCAAAAAACGCATGCATTTTTTTAACATGTGTTAATGTATAGCAAATACAGGCACCATCCATTGACGCATGCGTTAACGCATGCGTTTTTTGGGAATAAATGACTAAGTCCCAAAGATTCCAACAAACGTCATGGACCTCAGGGGACACTATTGGCACCCTTAGAAAAAACAAATTCCGTTTTCTAAGTGCTTAAAAAACGGATTTGTATGTGTGACCCTGGCCATACTCCAGTTTCTTTTTAGTTGAATATGTTATGGAGAACCTTATTATTTAATGGTCTGTTGGCATCCAATCCAGTAGTAGCGTTTTGTGGTATCTATTCAAACCCATAGGTCCTTGTGCCCCCTGTCAGTTTTGAGGTTACAGTTCGCTTGGCTTGTGCCGTAAAATTGTAAAATATGTCACAAAATAACAATAGCATCCCAGTAGGTGGGCGGAACACCAGGGTACCAAATCTGTGACTGTGGGTGAAACACTGCCATTTTGCTCATACCTACTGCCCACAAGCTTTGGTTGCACAACATCACAATCAACCGCAATTAACATCAATCACGTCCACTACACTGTCCTAGCAATGAGTGTAGTGGTCCATGTCTGAGATCTTGGAAAGGAATCATAAAAACACTAAACACTCACATTGCCAAATTGCTAGAGATGGAGATGTTATTGTTTAGGCTTGAGGAAACAGAGTCTTTCCATGATCTCTTGGCTGTGGCTGCCCCACAATACTCGGTTCCTAGCCGCCACTATTTTGCCCAGTGTGTCACCCCCGCGTTACACAAGCACATGTTAAGCAATATCAACTGTGCTCTCATCAACTCTGTAACTGGGAAGATCCATCAAACAACAGACACATGGACAAGTTGTTGTAGTCAGGGATGATATATTTCTCTCATGGCACACTGGTTGAACCTGGTAGAGGGTGGAACAAAGTCACAAACTGGAATATCACACATCCTATCCATGCCAAGAATATCAGGCCCAACTTTCATCAGGGTATTCCTCTCCTCATATACCATCTCCTCCACCTCCTTCTCCTGCTCTTTATCCTCTGCTGAATTACCCTCCCCATCACTCCCAAGCGGTGAACTCTGCAGCAGTATATCACAAAGCGGCAACACACTTTGCTGAAGCTCATCTGTTTAGGTCAAAAACCACACACTGCAACAGAGCTGTTGCAAGGGATAATAGAACAGACAGATGAGTGGCTCTCTCTGCTGAACCTCCAACCTGGTCTGGTTGGGTGCGATAATCTGTGTAATCTTGTAATGGATTTAAAGGTCAACAAGCTATACACATTCCATGCATGGCTCACGTGCTAAACCTAGTTGTACAGTGGTTTCAAAAGCATACCCTGACTTGCCATACCTACTTGAGAAGGTACACCGTATTAGTGCCCATTCCTACATTCCTCTTCCACTTCTACTGGTTTTGCAGCACTGCAAAAGTGCTTGAGTTTGCCTAGTCACTGACTCATTTGTGACCTGCCCATGAGCTGGTACTCTACATATCATATGTTGGCAAGGATTAGTGAGCAACAGATGGCAGTAGCTGAATACCAGCTTCAACATGCCCATCAGACTGACAGTCAGCCACCACTCATAACAACTGTCGAGTAATGGCTTTTTTTAGGAACACTTGGTGTTAATATAGTCTGCCTGCTTTCTAAGTGCTGCCCGGGCTGAAGGTCACTGTTGGTCATAGTACTCCGCTGCCGGATAATCAGAGGAGGGTCACAGGGGCTACTCTTGCAGGGGCATTCTCTGCCACCACCTGCCCACAGTGCACTCTATCATGGCCACTGCTGGAGAAGACAATGGAGGAACTAGGGGACAACCATCTCTAGGAGAGACGGGACCAGCTTGGGGTACACAGACAGGCCTTTTGGGTTTTGTTGCAGCTGGCTGGATAACCAAGAGAGGTCTGTCCTTCACCCAATGCCATGTTCTCTCCCGGTTAGATTCTTCCTGCCACTTCTCAAAGTCATTGACAGTGGCAACCCAACTTACACCAATCGCAAACCACTCCTTGCTGCCTATCACCTTCAAGGCGACTTCGTCCCCAACAAAGATTGTTCAGTCTTTTGGTAAGATGGTCACACAGCAGGGTGGACCAGCTTAGGTAGCTCCAATTCCCAGTACTTAGTTTGGCTAGAAAGCCAAACACCCTCTGCTGGATAAATGCCACCACCTTGCCTTAGGTACATTTGTCGTGGAAGTGATTGGCCTTAGGCCCATGCAACCACTTTGGGGCAATGTTATCGGCAAACGAATCTCCTTAATAAAGGCACAAGATGAGGTGCTTCACAGAGTAGTCGATAGTTGCTTGAAGGGGGTTTGAGTCTCAACATGGCATTCTCCCAGTCAAAGGCCTCTGGTGGGGGTGGTACATATGGCTGGGAAACAAGGCCTTCTGCCTCTCCTACCTCCCCCTCTTCTTCGTCCTCCTAATCATGCTCCTGGTCATGATGGGATTGGTAAACCAGTAGCTGCAGCACTGACTGCAAGTGGAATAAAGCCAGGCATGCTGCATAAGGCAAGATCCTCTGCAGTCTGACACCTGGTGCTCCCGGATGTCACGAGGAACTGGTAACCTCCTGACAGTGAGCTTAGGGCCTCCTCTGGCATTGGAGCCTAGTACTGTATCTGGCCCTTGCTGCAGATGAGGCCCAATGTGGATAGTGCGGTGGAGCTCCAGGTCACATATGTGTCCATTTCAACTGCAGGTTGTTCCAGTTCTGATACTGATAAAGCCCTCTCTGCCCCTGGGATGGTGAGTAAGATGACTTCCTCCCAATCAGGCATGTCTTGTGGGAGATTTATCGCCAAACTGCATATTGCAGAAGCACAGTAGCAAACAACACAGCAACTGTAGCAGACTGATGCCTGTTTGCTTTGCCTACAGGCCCATATCTTTCAGAGCCAGGAGTCAGACACAAACAATTACAGAATATTTCTGTTTGCACAATTTTCTTGCCTAGCTTCTCGTTAACCTCTCACATCATATCACATGAGTTCACCTGAGGTCACAGTGCGTATCTCACTGATGTCACATCTCTCACAGCTGAGGCTCTGTCAGTGTGAAAGCAGTCATCGCAGTGAGTGGACAAGGAAGTGCAACCTCTCACTGTGATGTAGAAGAGCCAGGGGAGCTTTGCGGCACATTGTGCTGTGACTTTACAGTTGAAGCTGGGTATGTTTGTGGTTAATAAATGGGTAAAAAAAAGGTTGTCTTTGTGTTTTGTCTCAAATAAAGGATTGTTCTCTGTATGTGTGTTTTTTAAATATTCACTTAAAGGATTGGTAATGTGGGGGTATCATAGAGACCTAAACATTACAAATCCAGGGCTTGATGACAGCTGTCAATTCTCAGCTGTTATTCATTTATTTTATTACGCAAATTGGCACTGCACCAGGGCAATTGAGAAAAGCCAGGTAAAATGCCAGGATTTGGAGCTTTTAATGCAGGGGTCCCCAACTCGAGTCCTCTTGAGCCGCCAACAGGTCATGTTTTCAGAATTTCCTTAGTATTGCACAGGGTTTGGAATCATCTCATATACAGGTAGTTAAATTATCACCTATGCAATACTAAGGAAATCCTGAAAACATGACCTGTTGGCAATCCTCAAGGCCTGGAGTTGGGGACCTCTGTTCTAATGAATACATCAAATTCTAGGGTGGCTTAGGGCTGCTATCATTACCCTGGGGTAGGGACAATAACTATGTACCTCTCCAGGGTGAGAGTACCAACACCCAGCCATGTGATTTTTATCTTTGCTGAGTAAGAAATTGGGAGGGGTAGTCTACATCTTTTTTTTTAATTTAAATAATTACAAAAAAAGTGGGGTCCCTCATAATTTACACTCAACCAATATAAACCGCATGGCTGGGGGCTGTAGGCCACAGCTGTTCACTTTATCTGCACCAAGTATCAATATACAGGGAACCCTTTACACAACATCATTTTAATTATTTATTTATTATTGCACACATATGATGGCGGGTTCTTTGCTGTACATGTGTATGCCAACCAATCACAGACACTGGTACAGATTATTGTGGGAGTGCAGTTTGACTGCAACAGTCAATCAGACACTGTCACAAAGAGTGCAATGAATAAACATGAAACTTAATAAGCGGAATTGAAAGGAAGTGTGACCACAGTGGCAGACTAGTAAGTATATTGCGCCTGCTTTAATTACCACTGTGCTTTCAAGTTCGGGTCAGGTCCGATCCTCTGCCCAGACTTTTTTTAAAGTCTGTCCGGATCTGCCGAACCTGAACATCTAAGAATTTGCACATCTCTACATGTAATTGTTCTTTGGACTTCTAGAATAATTTGATGCCGAGACGCAATGTCTTAACATTTATGGTAAATAATCTTAACAAGTTTTTTCTCTTTTCCTTGAGATTGTGCCTTCACCACCTGAATCATTGGATGCTGCCTGATATCATTGCTTACCCTGCTGACCTTTTGTCCTGCCCCTGAATTTAAAGGTCATACAGCACTCTGCAATATTTTTAGGTGTACAAAATGCAGTAAAGTAAGAAATCTTTAAAAATATGTATTAGTAGTTTATTTTTTTCAATTAACAAAGTACACAGTGAATAAACAAAAGAAAAAAGTTAATTAAATTAATATTTAGTTTGACCAACCTTTGTTAAAGTATTAATTCTTCTATACACTTGCAAACAGGGTATGCTCACATCTGCGTTTCTGGCATCAGTGAGATTCTCTGCAAGAAAAGTAGCAGAGTATGGCTAGGGTCATATTTGGGAGTGTGCATGCGTTTCACGCATGCATTACAGGATGCATTTTTTTTCCCTAGCATTTTACATGCATTTTGTGCTAAAATATGATGCCAAAATTAACGCATGCGTTAATGAATGGTACATATATGTACCATGCGTTAATGAATGCGTTAATGCACAGACTAGCGTTTTTGGCGTAATTTGTGTTTTTTGGTGGGGTTTTGGGGAGCCACACCCCTCAGCCAATAAAAGGGCCTGATTATTGGGGGTGTGGCCATTATCAATTTTAGTTGTTGTGTGAGGCTCTGCATGCATTATGGATGACATAATCTACCTTGAACTACGCTACATCTTGTTACTTCGCCGGCAGAGGAGACATGCCAGATGAAGTCCATGAGGTTAATGTGCTGCAACCCCAATATGGCTCCTTCCACATCTCTACCATCAGTTGCGCCACTTTCCTGTCAAATTTCAGCGATTCTTGAGGATGTCTGTCTCCACATTTGACATAGTCCTAGGCCTTGTCCAAGATGACATCTATCGGCAGGATACAAGATGTTGGGAAGCTATATCACCAGCGAAGAGATTAGTGGTGACCCTGAGGTAAGTTAAATTGTGTTCATTTTCCTCTTTTCAAGCACACACACTGTAAACATATTATGCTTCCATGCACAAAGAGTGCGTAATGTCATGTATGTGTGTTCATTGTTATCTTTGTGTCCATTATCATTCAAGGTACTTGGCGATCGGGGAAAGCTATGTGTCCCTCCACTACCAATTCCGCATCTGCGGCATTGTGCCTGAGACCTGTGAGGTCATCTGGGCAAAATTGCAGCCCCTGGTGTTGCCAACACCCACCACAAAAATGTGGCTGCAAAATGCGGCATGTTTGCCCAGGTTTCAATTTCCCAAACTGTATTGAAGCCCTTGACGGCAAGCACATATGCATAAGGAAGCCACCCAATTGTGTTGATGGCCATTGACGATTCGTGGCAGTTCACATTGAGCATATGGGCGCACCAACAACTCCTGTGTTTACTAAGAAAGCAATATGGAGAAAGCATACTATAATAACCGCTTCCACATACCACCACCATGCCCTTTACCTGGAACAACAGTGCCCAGTCTCCCATATGTTATTGTATGAGATGAGGCTTTCCAGCTGTGCATGAATTTGATGAAGCCTTATGCCAGTAGCACGCTAACCACTACCCGGCGTAACTTTAATACACGGTTAAGTCGTGGTAGGCAATATGTGAAATGTGCCTTTGGTATATTGTCATCCAAGTGGCGTGTGCTCCTGACATGTATCCAATTACACCCCAAGAATGTGGATAGTGTAGTGAAGGCATGTGTTTTTTTACACAATTTTGTATGCAGACATGACCTCATCATTGTGGCCCCTATGAATGGGATTCCACACTCATTGTGTACGGGCTCCTCTTGCTGCCATGGAAGTGCAGAATCAACTTGCCAATTACTTTTGTAGTGACGTTGTTCAGATACCCATGGGTGCTGCGCCTATGTGATTTGTGATGCCACTCATTTTTGCTCATCAGCACATGTTAATTTGGTATGCCTGTCATATTGTTTATTTCACTCCACCTGTTATTTGCATCTTTCGGTTACATAAATAAGCAAAACACAATATTGTTGTTCTCTTTATTTACTGCTACGTAATGTCTTTGGGCAGGACTTCTAAGATGTTGCAGACCCTGCAGGGTAAGGAATGTACGGCAACACATAACATGTATATAACGTTGACATCACCATGGTACTCATCAAGAAGTTTACTTATGGCTGCTTCCAAGGCCATGATGGTTAGTCATGTCGTGTTTGTGTCCCATCCATGTGGGTATTAGTCACATATTAATGCCAAATCCGTATCGCCCAATATGTTTACAATTTGTGCTCCTTCCACCAACACATGAATGGTAAATGTAGTGTCCAATAACACTTTTGTTCTTTATTGAAAACACACGGAACAGTGACATGTGCACTTCCTACATGTCTTTGTTTTCATCTCGAAATGTAACAATATTGCATTAGGCCAATTATGGGTTTTTATGTCATCAATCTATGAGTGTTGTACAACTTCAACATGTCTTAACTAAACACGTAATCCCCGGTGTTATGTGTTGGAGAGGCTGAATATAGGGTTAACTCAATTTTCACATACGTCAGTATCTGACAATGTGGCTAATGTATTGTCTGAGTTTAATCTTGCTGATGTAATGTGTGCCAACTCAAACTCTTGCAACATGTTATGGTACCTTTACACGCCGCCACAGAGGGCAGCAACAGGCAGGCACCGCACATGCACGTACGCGTTTTCAACGGTTGCTAACGGTGCCTGATGCCGCATATACACGCTGCCACAAGGTGCTCCAAAGAAGGTATTTTCGTTCCCCGGAAGTGCCGACGGATGCCGCGGGTTACTTTCTGTGGAATACCTTCCCTGATTTACACGCCGCCACCACAAGGGAATCTGGGCGTACATATTGTGCGCCATAACTACATAGGCATGACAGAGTTGTGTATTTCGCGACGCTCGTACGTTGATTGGACAATGCAATAACATCATGATTGGCCAGCCAGCGCAGGGAGGCTGGCTAATACATGACGCTATTGCAAATGTGTATTGTGACTGGTCAGCTCGTTAAATATGCCGCCCTGTGCAGGGACAGCCAATGGGTACACAGTAGCCCCCACCAATGATAGCTGATGGGGCGTGGTATACATGACGCTGTGGCATGCCCTAGGGAACTCAAATACCGTGCCTGTGCCCCGATTACACGCCGCCACCATAGGGATTATGCCTGCTTGTTTTTGAGCACGGCTGAAACACAGGTATCCAAAGACACAGGAAGGAACTTCCTGAATTACACGCCGCCACTTCTCGGTCTTTTCAAGGCAAAAGGAACAATTGTGTCCGATGCCTGGCGGTTTCTACCTTCCTGTGGCGGAGTGTAAAGGTACCATAAGGCTGCTTTCACATTGCAATTTTTGGGGATCTGTGGCTGTCTGTTGTAAAACAGACAGCCACGGATCTGATTTGGCCCCCATGTTTCCTTGTAGGCAACGGATCAAATCGGATTTGCCCTTAATGGCATCCGATTTGTGTTGGATCCAATTGTATCCGATTTTTTGCTGTACCCAAAATCGGAGACTGCTATGATTTTGGGCACAGCAGACCAAATTGGACAGAATCAGATCCAACATGATCTGCTGCAATTAACATAGGGGCCTATGGAGTACGAGTCCAAGAAAACAGCTGATCGTTTCTTGGACCCGAATTTAGTGTACTGAGCATGCTCAGTACACTAAAACTGCTCTTTACCGTCTAATTTCACTTCCACAATGTATACACATACATTGCGGAAGTTAAATTAAGTAAGAGCAAGTGTTAAAATTAAAAAATATATATTCTCACCTCTCCAGCATGTCCCCCTATGTCGGCATCTATCCATGGTTTGACGACCTTGCTGGGCGGGGCTAACCGATCAGCTGATTGGTCACATGACTGGTTACTGCGGTAACTGCGGTCATGTGACTGATCAGCTGATTGGGTAGCCCCACCTGCCCAGGTCCTTCAACCCTCGGGAGCTAGATGGAGTACATCGGGGGACTCGCTGGAAAGGTGAGCATATATATTTTTTATTTTTAACACTTGCTTTTACTTAATTTCACTTCCGCAATGTATGTATATACATTGCGGAAGTGAA
Organism: Allobates femoralis; assembly: GCA_033576535.1. Classification (NCBI taxonomy): domain Eukaryota; kingdom Metazoa; phylum Chordata; class Amphibia; order Anura; family Aromobatidae; genus Allobates; species Allobates femoralis. The sequence goes on from JARQOC010000001.1 coordinate 322,528,819, forward strand.
AGTGCCCCACTTGGTCGCAGATGCCACAATTGCCCCCATGTCAGGGTTGCAGGAAATTGAGCACCGGTGTTGGGTGACATGAGTTGCCTCTTAGAGTGGCTGGCAGCGTCCTGCTAAATGCAATGGATATAAGTGGCCAAATGTGGTGATTTTTTTTTTCTCTATTAACAATGTAACTTATTCGGTGAATTCCACTTGCCTCCTCCCAGCTCTTTCTGTGTCCAGGTACGTGAAAATCACGGCCCCAGTCACAGAAATAGCACCAAGAGGCACACATGCGATTCTGTCCTTTCCTGTCCGTGGCGTCCTACAAAAATAGGATCCCCACAAACAGGAAAAGATAGCAATGTGAAACCAGCCTAAGCAGTCTCACTGATGTGTCAAGGCCATAGTTTGTATGGTTAGCCTGACAAAGGTTTACAAGCCACACCTCTAAACCGGGCTTGTATGGTACACATATTTTTGTGGTTGAAGAAATTATATGGCCATATACTAGCAGAACAGGTATGTTATTACATCCGTATACAAATTATCATTTACAGCTTCCACCAACACGTGTTGCCAATCAAACTGACATACTTTAATAACATGTATTTTTTGCAGCATATATACAAATTGTAAACCATTCTTGGCCGATTAACTGTTACCAGCCAGAATGTGCCTGAAAAGCATGTATTGTCCCCTGTACAAAATATAACAAAACAGTATAATAAACAAATTTAACCATATGGACAATTATACAGCCATTGCCACAGGCAGCAAAAAAATTCTTTATGTATGGCTAGGCTAGATTCACATTTTGTCGCGTTAAAAACATAGACTTTGTCAGCAATAACGCGGTGCTAACGCCATGTTAGCTCCGCGTTACCGCTGCCAATGCTTACAGATGGTGATTCTGCCGTTAACGCGGCTCCCACGTCCACCTCTCAGTGAAATTTTGCCGTATTTTCTAACACAAGAAAATACGTTTCTGAAAGCGTCTTTGATCGCGTTAGGAAATAACGTGAGATTTTATTCAGGTGCCGGCGTCGGAGCCGAGTTAGGGGACACATCTTCATAGACAGGCATTGGCAGCGTCAGGGCTGCCAAATCCTATGTTTTCAGTGCGACCCCCGCGGGGCGCCATTAAAAACATTAATCTGGCACTAGCCTATCAGCCATGATTCCTAAGCTATGCAACACCATGAGCTGTTTCCCATAGCCTCCCATGTTAAAAAGAACGCATGCGTTTTTGCAAACGCCCCCAAAAATGCTGCTTATCATGTTTTTGGGTGCTTTAGCAAAAATGCATATGGTTAAGAGTGTGGCATTTTGACCCTTCGTATTTTGCATGGGAGCCTATGGAGGTGTTAACGCTAGCGTTTTTCATAATTTGCACTTGTGAAAAATGATAGCTTTTAGCGCTTCCAAGGCTCAAGTATACCCTAGCCCTACCTGACCCTAGCCTAAAGAGTGTTTTTAGGGGCGTTTACAAAAATGCATGCGTTATTTTAACACGGGAGTTTATGGGAAACGCATGCGTTCACGCTAGCGCTAAAAATGAAAAAAGCCATAAAAATGACAATAGAAAAAACTTCTTCCTTTAACGCATCCTTGCAAAGGATTCACCCTCCCAAATGTGACCCTAGCATTAGGAATATAGTAGAAAGGTTGTTTCAAACAACTTGTAGAACTATTCCCTGATCTCCTGAGGAAGCAGGTGGCAGACATCCTTTTGTTTCCTTATGTAATCCGAATAAGATGTTTAAATCACTTTTCATTTTGTTATTTGATAAACTATTTTTTTCTACATCTACCTAAAACGTTTCCTCGGCTCTACCTAAAACTTTTCCTGGTGTGTTTCACAATGATAAATGACATTATTGATAAGCATAACCAGGTTGTCCTTATGACTAGTGAATCAGTGCAAGAGCAATTCCATTTTTTGACTGCAACAAAGGTAGGGGATTTATAAATAATTTAGTATTTTTCAGCATGCCAGTGAAAAAACTACAGGTCAATGTAGCTCATCAGCTTGAAAACAATATTATTATGAAGACAAACACACTTTACATGGATCAACACTGTCCAGGGACATGGGGTGAGGATGGTTTGTGGCACACAGAAAATATTAAATGCACTACACCCATTAATGCATTTACTTCTGGAAGTGCAAAGGTACTTAAAATTATAATTATAAGGTCACTTATTGCCATGTATCACTCACTAAGAGAATGAATTAGAGCTGTTATTCTGCCATGTTTCCAGAATAATTAGATCATGCGGTGGATGATTATTTGAATTGTATTCTATGCTTGACTCTGTTTCTTAATTTTACTTATAGAAGCCCACCCATGATTTTTTTTCATTAGATCTGTGAATGTTCATGTAGTGTAGTGTGTATTAATATATTTACACACCAACCCGTTCTCCTGGGTATGGTACCATTGTTCTCCGCTTCTTGTTGACAACACTGCATTAGGCTAGGGTCACATTTGCAGTAGAAAATGCAGATCCTGATTCAGTTTTGAGAATGTAAAATGCTCAAAACCGGATCAGGATCCGCAGCCTATAGGCACCCATTATAAATCTGGGTTGCCTAAATGGCAATGCAGTTACCGCATCCGGATTTGCAACCTGCGAGAAAAATCCTGCATGCTGCAGTTTTCGGAGCAGTTTCCTAACCGCAGCAGGAGACCTATAATGGGCTCCTATGGGAGCCCATCCGGATACCACAAGGCACATGTGAATGCCTGCTGTAGCCATATGCTTTGTTCATCTCTGATGCCGCAGGGATGAACAGAGGGTTAATGTTAATAATAGATATGGGCAACATGTCTGTAGGGAGTGCCCGCCCTTCCTACAGATATGTTCTCCACATAGATCGGCATGTTAAGGGTTAATTTCTAAAATTACAGTATTGCAGGCTTTTGTTGGCTTTTACTATTGTAATGACAGGCGGTGGCTCCTGGCTGTACTGGAGTTTACAGTACACAAAGTGCATAAGCATATTACAGGGCAGCATCCTCAATGAGGAGCTGTCTGTGGAGCTTACGCAAATTGAGTACTGTACATTGCCCAGTATTATGCTTACGCACTTTGCATACTGTAAACTCCAGTACAGCCATGAGCCGCTGCCAGTAATTACAGTCATATGAAAAAGTTTGGGCACCCCTCTTAATCTTACTCTTTTTTTTTGTTTAAAATTGTTTTTTTGCAACAGCTATTTCATTGTGATATATGTAATAACTGATGGACACAGTAATATTTCAGGTTTGAAATGAGGTTTATTGTACTAACCAAAAATGTGAAATATGCATTATTTCAAAATTTGACAGGTGCGAAAGTGTGGGCACCCTTCCGATTTTCATGATTTGAATACTCCTAACTACTTTCTACTGACTTACTGAAGCACTAAATTGGTTTGGTAACCTCATTGAGCTTTGTACTTCATAGCCCGGTGTATCCAATCATGAGAAAAGCTATTTCAGGTGTCCACTTGCAAGTTGTTCTCCTAGTTGCATCTTCTCTGAGGAGTGGCATCATGGGCTCCTCAAAACAGCTCTCAAATGATCTGAAAAAAAGATTGTTCAACATAGTTGTTCAAGGGAAGGATACAAAAAGTTGTCTCAGAGATTTAACCTGTCAGTTTCCACAGGGACAGTTCTAGTAAAGGCCAGAAGTGGCAGGCCAACAAAAATATCAGAAAGGCAGAGAATAAGAATGGTGAGAACAGTCAAGAACAATCCACATACCACCTCCAAAGACCTGCAGCATCATCTTGCTGCAGACGGTGTCACTGTGCATCGGTCAACAATAGAACGCACACTGCACAAGGAGAAGCTTTATGGGAGAGTGATGCGAAAGAAGCCGTTTCTGCATGCACGCCACAAACAGAGTCACCTGAGGTATGCAAAAGCACATTTGGACAAGCCAGTTTCATTTTGGAAGAAGGTCCTGTGGACTGATGAAACAAAGATTGAGTTGTTTGGTCATACAACAAGGCGTTATGCATGGCGCCACAAAATTACAGCATTCCAAGAAAAACACTTGCTACTCTCTGTCAAATTTGGGGGAGGGTCCATCATGCTCTGGGGCTGTGAGGCCAATAATGTGCAAAAATCAGTGTCAAAATTGAAGTTACGTCGGGGATGGATCTATCAGCAAGACAATGATCCAAAACACCGCTCCAAATCTACTCCGGCATTCATGCAGAGGAACAATTACAATGTTCTGGAATGGCCATCTCAGTCCCCAGACCTGAATATCATTGAACATCTGTGGGATGTTTTGAAGCGGGCTGTCCATGCTCGGCAACCATCAAACTTAACTGAACTGGAATTATTTTGTAAAGAGGAATGGTCAAAAATACCTTCATCCAGGATCCAGTACCTCATTAACAGCTACAGGAAGCGACTAGAGGCTGTTATTTTTGCAAAAGGTGCATCTACTAAATATTAATGTCACTTTTCTGTTGAGGTGCCCATACTTTTGCACCTGTCAATTTTTGAAATAATGCATATTTCACATTTTCGGTTAGTACAATAAACCTCATTTCAATCCTGAAATATTACTGTGTCCATCAGTTATTACATATATCACACTGAAATAGCTGTTGCAAAAAAAACAATTAAAAAAGAAAAAAAAAAAACACTAAGATTAAGAGGGGTGCCCAAACTTTTTCATATGACTGTATATATGGATAATTGGACACTCATATTTTGTGCGCAAATTGGGCACAGATTCAACCACATGACATAGGTTTAGGTCAAAAAGGGCCTTCACTGGCAGGGTTATCGTGGACTGCGCTGGGTACAGGTTTTCGATCATGTAATAGTGATAAGTAGTGATGGGCGAATCCTAAATTACTCGGAATCGCTTGACTCTAGCGAGTCCGAGCACAGGACTCGCTACTCGTTGCGAGTCTAGCGAGTCCAATGTTAATGAATGGGTAAGCGAGTAATAGCGAGTAGTGTGAGATTTACAAATCGCAGATGTGTCTCGGAAGCTTCAGCCTGAAGCAATCCTAGTTTTGTCATTTATTTGCATTGGACTCGTTTACTTTGCAACTGTAATCGCTGGGAAACTCGCACAGATAAGAGTCCTGTCTTCTCTGTGTGCTGGCTGCCAGCTCCAGGGTCCTAGAGCCTGCCTGCTGCCTGATGTAGCAGTGCTGAGATTGTTCTCAGTCTGCTCATTCCCTGTGTACAGACAAGAATGTCTGTGCACAGAGATGATGTAGCAGAGCTGAGATTGTTCTCAGTCTGCTCATTCCCTGTGCATATACATCTATATCTATGCACAGGGATGAGCAGAGAGGACATCGCGTTTTGGACTGCGTCGGACGGAAGAGGATTTTTTTAATTAAAGATGGAGTCCCTAATGGCTTTTTTTTTTATTTCTAATAAAAAAATTTCTCTGTGTTGTGTTTTTTTTAAAACAATTTAATAGAAATTCATGGCGGTCATGTCTAATATTGGCGTGACCGCCATAAATTTCGGGCTTAGGGCCAGCTGATAATACAAAGCTGGCCCTAACCTCTTTATTACCCAGCGTGCCACCGCCGCCAGGGCCACTGGAAGAGCGGGGTTCAGCGCCAGAGGATGGCGCTTCAATGAACGCGCCATCTTCTGGGGCGGCTGCGGGCTGCAATTTGCAGCGGGGGGTGCCCAGAAAGCTTGGGCATCCCTGCGCTGCGGATTCCAGCCCCCAGCTGCTTAGCTGTACATGGCTAGACATAGAAATTGCGCGGAGCCCCACGCATTTTTTTGACTCCGACTCCGAGACGACTCCGACTCCGAGACGACTCCGACTCCGAGACGACTCCGACTCCGACTCCGACTCGACTCCGACTCCGACTCCGAGACGACTCCGAGACGACTCCGACTCCGAGACGACTCCGACTCCGAGACGACTCCGACTCCGTCTCTGACTCGACTCCAAGACGACTCCGACTCCGAGACGACTCCGACTCCGAGACGACTCCGACTCGACTCCAAGACGACTCCGACTCCGAGACGACTCCGACTCCGAGACGACTCCGACTCTGACTCCGACTCCGAGACGACTCCGACTCCGAGACGACTCCGACTCCGACTCCGACTTGACTCCGAGACGACTCCGACTCCGAGACGACTCCGACTCCGAGACGACTCCGACTCCGAGACGACTCCGACTCCGACTCGACTCCGACTCTGAGACGACTCCGACTCCAAGACGACTCTGACTCCGAGACGACTTCGACTCCGAGGCGACTCCGACTCTGAGGCGACTCCGACTCTGAGGCGACTCCGACTCTGAGACTCCGACTCTGAGGAGACTCCGACTCCGAGACGACTCCGACTCCGAGACGACTCCGACACGACTCCGACTCCGAGACGACTCCGACTCCGACTCCGACTCAACTCCGAGTCGACTCCGACTCCGAGACGACTCCGACTCCGAGACGACTCCAACTCGACTCCGAGACGACTCCGACTCCAAGGCGACTCCGACTCCGACTCCGAGACGACTCCGACTCCGAGACGACTCCGACTCCGACTCCAACTCCGACTCCGACTCGACTCCGACTCCGAGACGACTCCGACTCCGAGACGACTCCGACTCCGACTCGACTCCGAGACGACTCCGACTCCGAGACGACTCCGACTCCGAGACGACTCCGAGGCGACTTCGACTCTGAGGCGACTCCGACTCTGAGGCGACTCCGACTCTGAGACTCCGACTCTGAGTAGACTCCGACTCCGAGACGACTCCGACTCCGAGGCGACTCCGACTCCGAGGCGACTCCGACTCTGAGGCGACTCAGACTCTGAGGCGACTCGACTCTGAGACTCTGATTCTGACTCTGAGACTCTGACTCTGAAATTCATTAAATAATAAAAAAAATGCGTGGGGCTCCGTGCAATTTCTATGTCTAGCCAGGCACAGCTAAGCAGCTGGGGGCTGGAATCCGCAGCGCAGGGATGCCCAAGCTTTCTGGGCACCCCCCGCTGCAAATTGCAGCCTGCAGCCGCCCCAGAAGATGGCGCGTTCATTGAAGCGCCATCCTCTTCCAGCAGGCCTGGTGGCAGTGGCACGCTGGGTAATAAAGGGGTTAATACCAGCTTTGTTATACAAGCTGGTATTAAGCCCGAGATTCTTAATGTCAGGCCACGTTTGACCCAGCCACTAAGAATCTCCAATAAAGGGTTAAAAAAACACAACACAGAGAAAATTTTTTATTTGAAATAAAAAAAGAAGCCATTAGGGACTCCATCTTTAATTAAAAAAATCCTCTTCTGTCCGACGTAGTCCAAAACGCGATGTCCTCTCTGCTACATCCCCTGTGCATAAATATAGATGTCTATGCACAGGGAATGAGCAGACTGAGAACAATCTCAGCACTGCTACATCATCTCTGTGAGCAGGCAGGTTCTAGGACCCTGGAGCTGCACAGAGAAGACAGCTGGACTCGGCTCGCAAAGAAACAGCAGTTACTTTGCGAGTTTCCCTACTATCACTGGCACAGTAGCCGAGTCTAATGCAAACAATGGCAATCCGAGTTTTGTCAGCGTTTCTGACAAAACTAGGATTGATATTGATTTGCATTGGACTCGTGCGAGTAATCACTGGGAAACTCGCAGAGTACCGAGTCCTGCGAGTCCCTTACTACTCGCCGAGTATCGAGTCCTAGCGAGTAGATTCGCCCATCCCTAGTGATAAGTAGTATGTGTACATATCTGGTTATTGTAGTTATGCATTCTGTGGGCAATGATATTTTTTGTGAAATCAAACTAGTAGAACTCATTGCTATTTTAAAGTGTGATTTATATAGATTTACAAATGATTTAAAAAAAATGTATAATAGTGTGGTCTGAAGTAGTCCCTTGCCAATTTTGGAAAAGGGCTTGTACCTTAGCGCTGCTTGAAATAGCTTGTAGGTTACTAAATATGAGAGTGTCCCATTTCATTTGCGCAAATAGTGGTGTCATAGTGTGTCATCCTATGTTAGAAGGAGACAAAAGAAATTTGTTATTGGATGATGAGTTCACCTAAAGCTATTAGCAATGATATATTCTTGATTGGTCTACAACAGGGGTGGGGAACTCCAGTCCTCGAGGGCCGCAATCAGTGAAGGTTTTCAGGATTTCCTAGTTTTGCACAGGTGATAACATAATTACTTGCACTGGTGATGATTCCAATCCCTGTGCAATACTAAGGAAATCGTGAAAACCTGCACTGATTGCAGCCCTTGAGGACTGGAGTTCCCCATCCCTGGTCTACAAGATTGCATTGAAAGTGCCCTAGGGCTGTTGGGTGGCGGTGGTTGGAGTGTCAAATAGACTTTTCGACATCCTCCCATGGGCGGGAAAATGTTAGCCCTGAAGATTACATGCTCACTGCTTTGCGCAGTGACTCGGCATGTTGGTATTCTGAACCAGGGCTAACTATGTTTTATACAGGTAATTTAATAAAGCTGTGGCCACTTATTCACCCAACACAATATGCTGTGTGTATTTATGTGTTTGTATTATGTGGGGGAGTAAATCATCCTTAAAGGGATCCTGACCCCTCATAATCACCCCAGGCCTCTGAATACCTGTCCCTGCACCCTCACAAATCATTTCCAACATTCCTCTTGTGTTGGAAATGCTACCAATAAAGGATGAAATCTAGCCTTTTATATTACTGAAAGTGCGACTTCTGCTCCCTGAATAAGTCGCACAGGGCGTTCCCTGTGCGCTTCTAAGCTGCCTGAGCCACTCTTTATCATGCCCGGCGTCATATCCGGGCAGGATAACATCGGTACATCCTTTAGGTGTACCGCTGACCTCACCATGCGCATTGCGCATGCACGGGTCTTGCTTTATGGTTGGGAGCGCCGTAAAGCAAAAAACCGCGCATGCACAATGCATACGACGTCACCATGACCGGATGTGATGCAAATAGCATCACACTGGCTATTACGCCCATACAGCAGGGCGAGGAGGACTTGGATTTCTTATCATGCCCATTGGGGCATAATCTCAGAAATTAAATAGCGCTCTTTGCATTCTAAGTTTTTCTGGTGTGCCGAAGCATCAATTTTTTATTACTGTGTTTGAAAGAAATTACTATGAAATTATGGGGTGTATTTTCTCCTTTTACCTAAATAATACATTTGGCACTAAAACTATTTTTTACTGGAAAAATGTAATTTTTTTTAATTTCACATCTATGTGCTATAAAATGTTATGCATTATCTGTAGACTAAAAGTGCCCGTACATCACTAGAAGAATTTCTTGAAGAGTCTAGTTTCCAAAACGGGGTCATTGTGGGGGATTTCTGCAGTTTTGGCATGTCAGGGTGCTGTAAATGCAACATGGCATTAACAATCCTTTCTAGAGAAATTTACACCCAAAAATTAGAGTTTTTCCTTACTGAGCCCTGCTATGTGACCAAACAGAAGATTTTGACATATGGCATATTATCGCGTTCAGTAGAAAAGGATAATAATCATTGAGTCTATTTTACCCTAATATCCATTATGTAAATTACAAATATGGACTAACACAAAATTGTAGCAGAAAAAACCCTTAGGTTACCGTTACGTAACATTGCATGCAACTTCATTGGCAATTTGCTGGTTGCAGTGAAATCATGGACACATTGTTACATTTGTACACAGCAACAAATGGAACAATGTGTCCATGATTTCACTGCAACCAGCAAATTGCCAGTGATATTGCATGCAACATTGCGTCGTGTAACGGTACCCTAATTTTCATTTTCACATTCACATTTTGAAACGTTCTGTGAAGCATTTCTGAGTTTAACATACTAAACACTCCAAGATTAATTCCTTGATGGGTCAATTCAAAAAGGTCAATTGTAGTTGGAGTTTTGGCGTGTTTTGGTACTTCGGGGGCTATGCAAATTAGATATGGTGTCTGCAATTTATTCAGACAAATTTACACTTTCAAAACCAAACGTTGCTTCTCTCCCTTCTGAACACTCTTTTCTCCAATCAGAACCTTATTATTCCCTGTGGCATTCGAATAAAATTAGTAACCAATTGTGCAGTCTACTTTTACTTACCATCTTTCCAAATGAAAAATGTTGGGCTAAAGCAAACATTTTCATCAAAAAAGTAAACTTTTCATTAGACAGCTTAATAAAATTCTGTGGGGTACCTGTGGGTTTAAAATGTTGTACATATATTCCCCTGAATAAAATACTTCAGGGGTATTATTTCCAAAATGGGGTCAGTTTTAGAGGATTCTTACTTCTTGTTTTTTAAGTCCATGGGGGCTATAAAAATAAACAGACATCCTAAGGGGCCCTTCACACTAAAGAGATCGTAACGAGATCATTTTGGATCACTGTTGCGTCACGAAATTCATGACCCAGCGATATTTTTGTTACACGCACCAACGATCTCCCCTGTTGAATTGTTGATTGTTACCCTGCCCCTAGGCATTCCTGATCTTGGCTCTCCGGAACGCTACATCCTAATTGTGTTTGACAAAGATAATGAGCAACAATCTCAATGCTACGTTTGAGAAAATTCAAACGACCGGGGTAAATTCGGTTGTTTGGCGCGTTTCACAACGTTGGTAAGATGCCTATTTAAATTTCCCCAGCGAGTGTAAGCGACGCACCTCGCTACGGGACGGGGATAATTGGCACCCAAGGGTTTTAATGCCCCACGAAATTTTCAAAAAGGTTCACTCCCACACAACCACACATAAGTGGGAGGAGTTTGGGGTCGCACCCCCCTAGCGGGGGGGAAAAGTTGTTTACCCGAGGGGAAGTGACTTTTTATTTGAGTTGGGCGGAGCAGAGCCAAGTAGAATGGAGGTCCTGAGAGGCTGAGGGGGGAACAGAGGAACAAGGAACATCCCGGGGAAAAGTTTCCCCCAAAAATTTGCCCCGGGGGAGGCGCTTAAGATGGTACGGATCCGAGGTGTGCTGAGACAGACAGACAGTAAACCCGGGAAGTGAAGGTCCACCTCCACGCCCCATACAAAGAACCCGGGGGGGATCATGACACGAGGACAAAATTTCCCCCACATTTGGGGCCCCCCGTGAGCAAGGGGGCCAGCGTACAGCTAAACAGCAGCGGGCCCACAGCTTTTAAGGGGGAACCAAAAGGCCCCCGGTCAGGGGGGAGCAACCTGGTACGACTCGGGGAAATATTGTGATATACCATCGCAAGTAAAGACTTGGAAAACAACAAAACGTGATGTGTGTGACCCCCCTACTGAAGCCCCACTTCCCTTTTTTCTGCTTTTACCTCACCCCTCTCTACTGCACCCTACTCTCCGCGCAAAAAACTACCTCAAGACTTTAACTCTACTACCACCCCCCCCGGGGAACCCATTCCCCCCACAGGAATATTCACCAAGCTGCCCCATCACCCCAGGTTTTCTGCACAGCGGTGGCCCCCATTAGGGCCGCATTGGGGGGGTGGCATATGAGGAAAAATCCCCTGTAAAAAAAAAAGTGCAGGAGGGGGTTGGGGGCCCCAAAGCAAGCCGTTTTCAGGGGGGAAAAATTTTGGGGGGGAAAGCGATCAGAATTAGGGGAGGGCCTTTCAAAAAACATCACCAAAATCTCAAATTTTAAAGGGGGAGGGGGCGCTACCGTGTGTTTTTGGTTTTTTCCCCCGGAAACTTAAAAATTTTCTGGGGGGAGGGAGGAAAAAACCGAATAAAAAAGGCACCGTCACTCCCCGGGGGAAGGCATTCCGCAAAAAAGGGTGCCGTGCATCTCGGCCTCTTTCCTCCCTCCCGCAGAATTTAAATTTCCCAATAAATAAAACAAACAGGGGTGAGTGCCGTCCCCTTTTTATTTAGAAATCCCCTGTAAAAACCCCCTTTTTAATTTTTGGGGGCCCAGAACACGGCCGGCCCGGGGCCCCGTGACACCCCCCACAGCCCCCCGGCCCCGGCCCAAGCCCCCGCCCGGGGCTCCCCCCGGGGCTCACAAACAGATCACCGCCCCCAAAGGGGTCGGGTTTGGGTGATTAGTACGTTTTATCTGCCCATCTGCCGCCATTGCTGGGCGCGCGGCAAGCAGAATTTAACGTGCCACAGAATGTACATTTTAAACCGCCATTGCAGAGGACACCCGGGGGAAAAAAAACCGCTCACTGCTCGGGTCACCGGAAGGGAAAGAGAACCCCCCGGTGCGCAGGGGAACCTTTGTTAGACATCCAGGAAAACGGACGGGGGCAGAATTAAAAGGGGGGCCCAAAAATGTCCGCCCAATGCACAAGGGGGGGACGGAGCAGCCGGTGGAGCTCAGGCCCGGACCCACGATATCCCCCGGGATGCATGGCGAAGGGGAAAAGCATCCTAAGCCATTCCTGATCGTATACTCCAGGGGCAATGTGGGCCCCCGTAAACCGGGAGCCTAATAACTAACTGCTTTTTTCTAAAAAAAGGGGAATATTATGTGATCCCCCCCATTGAAGCCCACGTGTGGGGAAAGATAAGGGGCAGTTAAGGGGAAGCACGGGGGATTTTTTGTCCGGTGGACACAGTAAGGACATGTAGAGCTCTACGCTAACTAAAAAAAACGTTTAACTGCTTTCCTGGGTTTTGATGGGTTCTTTGCATCCCCAGAAACCTAAACAGGGGGCCAGGATTTGCCTTTAACCCTGCGGAAGCATCAACCCCCCAAGCGGGAAAAACCTGCTTTGCCGGGGGTGAAAAGCTATTTCCCCCAAATTTATAGGGGCCCCCATTCCCTCCCACGAGGACATTAAGCTTACTGCTGCAGAACCTGAAATGCATTTTCGGGCTAAAGATGAGTTTCCTTTGCAGCAGCGGAAAACCCGGGCTCCAAACTGTCTGACACGGGAGCGCACCCCAGCACCGGGAGCGCCAGGCTCTGCCATGTCTGAAAAACGCTGAGACTGGGAACAATTTTTAATGCCGCAATAAAACAAAAGCTAGTGCCCTGCAGCACCGTGATCTTTGGGGCCAAAAAGGTCCAAGGAACGGGGGAGAGTCAAACCTGCACCCAAGATCGAGTTGGCGCACAGAGGGATGCCCCTGGATGGGCCCAAAGATACCACAGCAAGAGGACCCCCCAGCAATCGCTCCAAAAACCAGAGGAACCCTTTTTGGGCCGTCGTTGCCAGAAACCAGCCACTTGCTCGTGATTCCTTTAAAAACACTTTTCCCGGGGGCAGGCGGCCGCCCCCAGGAAAACACTCAAGGCCCTCAGCCGGTATGACAATTCGTGGGGGAAACCGATGACCCTATTTGTTGGGGGGGCATTCCCTTAGGCCTTGCAATAGGGGCCGAAATAACATCTACCTCTTTTTCTAAAAAAAGGGGTAGGGGGCTGATTCAGGTTTACTAATCCCCAGATGATTTTTAAATTTTTGGGTTTGGGGCTAAAAATGGACATTAAACCAAAGGTTGGATTTAAGAGAAAAATATTGGTTTTGGAAGGGTTTTTAAATTTTGCAGAACCAGGGTGTTATAATCATCGATGTTTTAACCGGCGAGGGGAACCCGGGGATGTGATAGGAATGAATGTAATTAGAAATTTTTTTCGAAATTTAGTGTTTTGCAGAAAAGGGGAATGGGGGAACTGGACAACGGGGTTCGAAAAAAGAATAAACCCCTGATGTTGAAGCAGCATAAAATCCCGGAGGTGAGAGGGGCAGTGTCGAGAAGGTGATCCAATCCCCTTTTGTAATTCCCCCAAAAAAAAATTTTGGTCGGGGGAGGGGAATAGGCTAAGGGGGGAAGACTTTCAAGCCTGTTAAACCCCCGTGTATCAGTAGCAAACCCACCTACTCACAGCGGGGGGTTTGACGTACAGGGGGGAAGGTGCCATTACCCCTTTAAAAACTGCGGAGAAAAAACGAGGTTAATTACTAAGTATGCCCCCATGGAAGTTGTAACGGTTGTAAAAATAACACACAGATCGCCCCCTTAACCCCCGTATTCCCGGGGGTGACAATGGCTCAAGGGGAGAATGGGGATTGGTGCCAAAAGTTCGTGGGTACCGTTCTCACCTCCCCGTCACAACAGGAGTTACCGGTATAAGGGGAATAGAACAAATATTCAAAAAACACCCGTAGATTTTGGGCTTTAAAGGGGGTAGAGCACACATACCCCCAGGTAACCTCACCCTAAAAAGAGAGGTATAGACCCCCCCCCCAGCCCTCCAAAAACCCCCAAAAAGATATGCCACAGATGAAATCTCAGGGGAAAATAAAGACTTTGTCCCCCCTGGGAAAAACCTCTAGGTTAGTTAAAAAGAAGGGGGGGCCCATAGAAGGGCGTAGATTCCGGGAGAAAAATCCATACACAAAGGGACGCTCCCATTACCTGGGTTTTGAGGGAGTTTTTAGTTGCTTTTTAAATTGCAAATACTTTTCCCACCCTTACTGACTGGGGTACTGGGGGGTTCCCCGGGGGCCGGGCCAAAAAGGAAAACAGCGTTTACTCGCCGATGGGCCTCTGTGGTTTTTTGATGCCTTCGGACTCTGCAAACCCCGGGGCCTTTCCCCAAGTCTGATGGAGAGTGCCCAGGACAAAAAAATTTGAAAATGCCTCCTATACTTAATGAGTCATAGTCATTCCCAACTATGAAACATTAAAAGACCGGGGCAAAGGGTTTTTTCGAAGTTTTTCCAAATATGGCGAAGAAAAAGCATCCAATGTTACCTTCTAAACCAAAGGTACATCCCGGGGGGCACATGTGGGGTCAGGGAGTAGCACCAATCCTATAAGTCCAGTAAAGGGGAGGGCCCAAAAGACAAGGGATGGGCGTCTCCGCGGGGACCGTTACTGGCGGTGTAAGGGACCGCGGACGGGGTAGTTGCGAGTTTCCCCAGTGATTACTCGCACGGTCCAATAAATCAATTCAATCCTATTTTTGTAAAAAACTCTGACCACTAGGTTTTTGCCATTGTTTGTTTTAGACTGGGAGAAAACAGGGGACTGTGCCAGTGTAGCGGGGAAAATCGCAGTAATGCTGTTACATTGCAGCTTTCCCTGTTTCTCTGTGCAGCCCCGGGGGCCAGAACCTCCCTTTCCAGAGATGATGAGCTGCTGAGATTTCTCAGCTGCTCATTCCCGTGCCAAATCTATATTTATGCACAGGGGGTTGCAGAGAGGACATCGCGTTTTGGGTGGGACAAGAGGATTTTTTTAAATTAAGAGAAGCCCCCCAATGGTTTTTTTTTTTTTTTCAAAAAAAAAAAATTTTTCTGTGTTGTGTTTTTTTAACCCCTTTATTGGAGTTCTTTGTGGCGGGGGCAAAAAGTGGCCTGACTTAAGAATCTCGGGCTTAATACCACTTGTAAAAAAGCTGGTATTAACCCCTTATTACCCGGGCCACTGCCACCAGGGCCCCCGGGGGAGCGGGGTTCAGCGCCAGAGGAGGCGTTTAAAAAGAACCCCCATCTTCTGGGGGGGGCCCCGGGGGCTGAAAATTTTCACGGGGGGTGCCCAAAAACTTGGGCACCCCCGCGTGTGGATCCACCCCCCCTGCTTAGCTGTACCTGGCTGACATAAAATTGGCACCCCCCGCATTTTTTTTTTTTTTTTAAAGGGAATTTGGGGCAGAGTCTGGGGGGGATTTTCAGAGCCCGGAGTCCCTCAAAACCCCCAGAGGGGGTTTCGGGGGGAGTCCCCGGAGGGGGCCCGGAGGGGATCCCTCAAGGGGATTGGGGGGTCGCCTCAAGCCCGGATCGGGGGGTTGGGAGGCCCGGGGCCCTAGTCGTCTGGGATCATCGTCTGGGAGGGGGTCTTTGGGGGACGGGGTGGGCCCCGGGTCGAGTCAGGCCCGGGAAATGGATTTGGGTCTCGGTTTGGGTGGCTCGGAGGGGGATCGTGGGGGATCGGGGGGGAGTCGGGTGTCCGGGTCGGGTCGTCCGGGTCGGGCCCCCCCGGGTTTTGGGGGGGAGTCTGGGGGTTTTTCGGGGCGGAGTGTTCGGAGTCGGGTCGTGGGGGCCCGGAAAGTGTTCGGATCAGTCGTCTCGGGCGGAGTGGGGGTGTGGGGGGGGGGAGTGTCTCGGAGTCGGGTTTTTGGGAGTCGATCGGTTTCCCCGGAGTCGGAGTCGCCCTCGGAGGGGGGCGTCTCGGGTCGATTCGAGTCGTTCGGGTCGGAGTAAAAAAAGGGGGGCCCCGCGCTTTTTCTTTGTCTAGGGGGGTCGAACCCGGGGGGGGAATCCACAGCCGGGGATGCCCAATTTTGGGGGGACCCCCCCTGCAATTTTGCAGCCCGCACCCCCCCAGAAGATGGCGCGTTCATTGAAGCCCATCCTTGGCGCTGACCCCGCCTTCCAGGGGCCCCGGGGGGGGGCCCGCGGGGAATAGAGGTTGGGCCCCTTTTTTTTTACAGTCCCCCCCCCCCAAAAATTTTTGGCGCACGCCTATTTTAAATGACCGCCATGATTTTTAAAAAATTTTTTAAAAAAAACACAACAAAAAGAAATTTTTTTTTAGAAAAAAAAAAAAAAAACCATTAAGACCCAAATTTTTAAAAAAAAACCCTTTTTCCCCCCCCACGCAGTCCAAAACGCGATGCCCTCTCTGCTCCCCCGGGGGAAAATATTTTGATATAAAGGGGGAAAGAGCGACTGGAAAAATTTTCGCCGCTCATTTCCCGTGCCAGACATTATGCTGGGGCACGGGAATGAGAGATGAGAACATCTCAGCCTGAACGGGGAGCGGGGAGGCTCTAGGACCCTGGGGCCCGCCAAAAAAAAGGAAAAAGGGGTTTTTCGGGGCGATTTCCCACCCCCCCCTTTACAGTTGCAAAAAAAACTATCCAAGGAAAAAAAGCAAAAAGGTTTTCTTCCCGGGTAAAGGGTTCCGGACACACGCGATTTTTAAAAACCCCACACTCCTATTTACCCCCTTTCCCCTTCATTAACTTTGGGCTCGCAGACTCCCCAACGATAGCCCTCCCTTTTCCCGGGCTCGCTAGAGTAAAACGTTTCCCCGGGAATTTGGGGTTCGCCCACCTAGCCAAGACCAACGAAAGTGAAAGAAGAAAAGGGGGTTCCTGGGCCTGGTTTGGCTTTTTGAAGATTTATCAGAGGATTACAAAACAAACAGCCCTCGCAAACTTTATGGGGGGTTTAAAGAAGACTTCGGGCTTTTTTTCCTGACACTGGATGAGGAAAGAAAGTTTTCCCTTTAAAAAGCTAAAAAACAATGGGGGAGAAAAACCCCGGCATACCCCATTACCTCCCCCTTCATTTTTAACACGGATCCAGCAATTTTGGCTGGGGGGAGTATTATCACAAGGGTGAAAAAGGGGGCAAAAAAAGAGTTTTTTCCCTTTTTCAAGCGGGGAAGGTTTTGGCCTAAAAAAAGAAACCCCCAAAACACCCCCCCAAAATTAAAATCTGGCGTTTTTGGGGTGTGACGAAGTTTTAAACATTATTTTGGGGGCAGAATTTACCCTCTACCGGAAAAACCCCCTTGACCCCTGGATACACGAAACTAACCTGGGAAACGAGGGGTACCCAACTTTCAAAAAACAACTTTGGGACAAATACAGAGGGGTCGCAAAAACGGAACCCCCTTTGGGGCCGGGGTTGGGCCCCAACCCGAAAGACGTGAAAAAAGGGAAAGAAAAATTTGGGGAAAAGTTTTAAACTCCCGGGGCCTTTTTTATTTTAAAAAGGGGGAAAAATTATAAAAACCCGGGGTACCAAAAAAAAAAGGGAAATAAATTTAAACCCCTTTAAAAACACTACGGGGGCCCAAACCCCCCAAAAAAATGCCAGCCGGGGGAAACCCATGAAAAAATGCTTAAAACAACGTGATCCCTATCAGAACCCCCACAAAAATATAAGTATAAAGATAGGGGCAAGTTGTTTCTTTCATCGGGGAAAACCTGCAGAACGCATACCAACCTAAAACGATGAACGGGGCTCAGATAATCGTCCCAAAACGAGCCACTCAAATGGTTTAGAATTATCTGGGGGTTTTCGGGGGTTTTTTTGGGGGGAAAAAATTTAAAAAAAAACCCCAGAAAAGATTTTATTGGGGGGGAAAGGGAAAAAACTATTGAACTTGGGCAAAGATGTGCCGGGATAAACCCCAAAAGGGGAAGGGGGCCCCAAAAGCCCGCTTAAAACCCAAAAAGTAACCAACAGCCACTCGATAGTTGCATTAGACCTGTCAAGTTGTCATCAAGCCGGTCGGGTAGGGGGATCCCCTTTAAACCTTTTGGGGCCCCTTACCACGTTTTTTTGGGGGGGACCAGTAAAAAAATCCCCGGGAAAAGGCAGCAAAGCACCAGAAAGCATTTCTGTAACCCAGGGGTTTCCCAAACAAGCCCCTTAAAACCCCCGGCCCCCCCTTTTAAAATTAAAAAAAAAATTTAAAAGGAAAATTTTGCAATATGTGGGTTTTTAAAAAAAATTCAACAAACGATCACCCAAAAAAAATATTTTTTTGGGGGAAAAAAATCATAGGGGAAATTTAAGTTAAAGACCTTCCCCGAATCAAAAAAAACCCGGGAAAATTTAAAATTTAAATGACTTGGGAATTTATAAACCCCCTCCCCGTGAGTTCTACTCGCACTCCCCCCAAACCCTTTTTGCTGCAAGCCCCCGGAAAATTTCCAAAATTGGGTTAAAAGGGGGAAGTAAAACCAATAAGAAGGGGAAGAAAACAATTGGATCCCCCAAAGTCAAAACGTATTAAAAATTAAAAATTTGGGGGAAAAAAATTTCGAAAAAAAAGCAAAAAAAGAAAACTTTTAAAAAAATCTCAAGCAATCCCCTTACAAAAAGGTGTTTAAGTTCTAAAAAGAAAAAAGGGTCAAAAAAATGGAAAATCAGGGGGAAACCCCCCAAACACATCTTTTTTTAACCTACAATGTTAAACCTTTTTGGATAAAAAAAGAAAAAAAACGTCACAACCCTTTATCTCGTGATCCTAAAATTTGTGCCTGAAAACTGAAGACCCCTGAAAAAAACAAAAACCCCTGGGGGCCCAAAAAACCTTTTTAAAGAAAAAAAAAAAGGGTTTTCCCCCGGTAAGGAATTTCCCCTAAAACATGGCCAAATTCCGGGGGAGCAGTTGCCCCGTACCAATGATTGCTTCCCTTAAAGGGGGGGAAAAAACCCAAAAACCCCTGTGCCCCCAAAACCCCGGTCCCCCAAAAAATTTTCCCAAGCCCAAAAACAAAAGAAAAACCCCTTAAAGGGAAAAGAATCAACCGGGGCCCGGATTTGGGGGGGGGCCCCCCTACAGCAATCCACCTAACAGGTACCAAAACTCAAAAGGTACAAAGGCCCTACCCCCAATGGCTACTGAATAGTTTTCGTTTTTAGGGCGATCTGGGGGGGAGTCCCAAAAGGCCCATTCCCCCCCTGGGGAAAAAGGGGATTAAAATAAATTAAGTAAAATAAAAATTTTTTTTTTTTAAATAAAAAATTTAAACCCCCGGAAAAAATTGTACATATTTTAATGAAATTTTTAAAAAACCCCAGAAACCTACAAGCTATCCTTTTTGAACTCTTGCTTTTTCTTCAAATTTTTTCCTTTTATTTTATTTTTACCCCCAATCCCCCCCGGGGGAGGGTTTTGTGGTATAAATTTTTGATATTTTCATCCCCGGGGGGGCAAAAGAAAACCCCCCAAAGGGACGTTTTTGGGTTTTTGGGGATTTTTTAAAATTTAGTTTTTTTTTTTTTTTTTTACTTTATTTTTGGGAAAATTTTAATTGTTTAATTGTTTGTTTTTTATTTGTTCCACGGGCCCGGGGGTACTGTTTTAAAAAAAAAGGGGGGGAAATGTCCCCCAAGGGTTAAGGGGCCCAGAAATCAAAAAACAGGTTCCCCCCCACACAACACACACTAGAAAGGGGGAGGGCTTGGGGGAACCTGCCTAGGGGAGGGGGAAAAGTTTTTTCCCCACAGAGCGGGGGTACGGGTTATTTTTGGTTGGGGGGGAAAAGGGCCCAAGTAGAGTGGAGGCCCTGAGAGGCCCTAGGGGGGAAAAGGGGAAAAGGGGAAAAAACCCCCCGGGGAAAAAAGAGCCCCCCCAAAAAACTCCCCCGGGGGCATTTAAAAATTTACCGGACCCGGGGGGGGGCCTAGACAGGGGGGACAGTAAAACCGGTAGTGAAGGTCCCCCATCTTCAGGGGCACCATAGAAAAGCAAAAGGGGGGGTCATGACACAGAACCTTTTTCCCCCCTTTTTGGGGGTCCCCTGACAAAAAAGGGGCCCCCCCCATAAGCACAAGCAAAAAGGGGGCCACACACGCGTTAGGGGGGAAAACCAAGGCCCGGGGTCAGAGTGGGGAAACCCGGGTACAGACTCCTGGACAATATTGTGATATACTTTTGGGGCAATAAAGATTTAAAAAAACCCAAAAAAACCCGGGGAGTGTGTGTGACCCCCAAAGGAAGCCCATTGCCCTCATAAGGGCCGATTCCCTTACTTACCTCTTATGCTACCCCTACCTCCCACATCAAAATATCCCACAACTTTAACATACTACCACTCCCCGGGGGGGAACCCCCATTGGGCCCGGGGGAAAACTTTTCCCCCCAAAAGTGTTTATCCATCCCCCCCGGGTTTTTTTGGGGGGGCCCCCGGGGGGCCCTTTTTTGGGCCCTTTTTGGGGGTTTGGGGGCAAAAGTGACAAACCCCCTTTTAAAAACCCCCCCCTTTTTTATTGGGGGGGCCCCCGGAAACTGGGGGGGCCCCCCGGACATCCCCCGATCCCCGGGGGCCGGCCCCGGGGTATCCCCCCCGGGGGGGCTCCACAACCGTGATAAAGGGGGGCCTTCATCTATTTCACCCTAATTTTTGTTCCAAAAAAAAGGGTTTTCCCCCCCCTTTTGGCCCCCCTTTAAAAAAATTTTTAAATTTTAAGGGGGTTTTTCAAAACCACAAAAGGACCAGTGTGCTCAAAATTTTTGGAGTAACAAATAATTTTTTCCTTTTTTGGTGCTATTCTTTGTAAAAGAAAAAAAATTGAAGCTAAATCTCTTAAAAAACAGGAAAAATTGCAATTTTTCTTTTTTCTTCCACATGAATTTTTTTTTAAACCCCCCCCCCCCCCCCCCCTTTTAAATATTTTTTTAAAACATCTAAAAGAAAAATACCGAAAAATAAACATAAAAAAAGGGAAAAAACCCAAATTTTTCATATCGCGGGTTATTTAGGGATCAATAACCTGTCATTTCCGAAAAAAAGTTACTATTTTGTGTATTTTTAAGTGGGTTTTTTTTTTCAGGTTTGCGGGGCGAAAGCTCAAGACAAAAACCCGGGAAAGGGGGGTGGGCTGATGCACCAGAAATTGTGGGGGGGCAAATTAGTCTGTGATCGGGGCATCCGGGGGAAAAACTGGGGGGTAACAATCTTGGGGCCAAGCAATCAAACCACTAATTTCCGGGGAAAAATTTTTGTTCTCTTTTTTGTTTTTTTAACACTTAATTAATTCCTGTGAAACCACGTAAAGGGGTTTAAAAATTTTTTTTCAGCAAAAATTTTTGGGGTGTGCTTTTTAAACAGGTATTTTTTTTTGGGGGGGGGTTTTCCAATATTTAACCCCCAATTTTTTTAAAAAGGGGAAATAGGTCAAAAAAAACCCGGGTTTTATTAAATTCCAAAAAAAAAAAAAAATTTTAACTAAACTTTTAACAAGTTAATTTTTTAAAAAAAAAAAAAAACGGTTGAAAAAAAACACAGTTTAAATAGAAAGGGGGAAAAATTTTTTTAAATTCATTTTTTTTTTTAAACCCCTCATTTAACGGGTTTTTAAGGTTTCTAAAATTTGAAAGTCAAAAAATTGCTTTTTTTTTTAAAAAATTTTTGCAAAAAGTAATTTTAGAATTTAAAAAATTTTTAAGTTTTAAAAAACATTTTTTAAATTTTTTTTCAAATTCAGATATTTTCCCCAATAAACAAAAAAAAATTTGAAAAAAAACCCCCCAACACATCCATACTTTGAAATTTTTAAAAAACGTTTCCAGAACATAGGGTAATTTTTTTCCCCATTATTATTTTAAAAAGGAAACAAAGGTAAAATTTAAAAAAATTCCATTTTTCTTTAAGGGTACCCCCGAGATAAAAAATGTTTCCTGTCCCCCCCTCCTACGGATAAAATAAGCGGGCCCAAAAAATTTTTGAGGATCTTTAGATCAAAAATTTTTTTTCCCCGGGGGTTTCTTTGGGGCAACAGGGGTCTGCCTTTAAGGGGTAAAGTGAATGTTTAAATATATATAAAAACAAATTTTTTTTAAAGGAAAATTTTTTTTAAAAAAAGGGCATAAAATTTTTTAATTTTTTATCATTTTTTAAAATTGGGGTCCCCTCTAAAAAAAAAAATTAATTACATAAATACATTTTTTATTACATTGGGTGGGGGATCTTTTTTTAAAAAATTTTTTCTTTTTAAGGTGGTTTATTTTGGGATTTTTTTTTAAAGGGGTTTACTATACATATTCAATATTTTTAAAATATTTTTTTTCATGTTATACTCAAAAGCAAATTGGGTTTTTTGATATTTAGATGATGTGTTCTCACATCAAACCCGGGGGTGTAGTTTTTTTTTTAGGGATCCTAACTTTGGGTTTGGGTCCGTCCTTTGGGGTTTGAGAGAAATTTAGATTTTTTTTTCATGAAGAAAACTGTGGGGGTTTTTGCATCAAAGAAAGGGCATAAAGGGGTTTTAAAAAGCGGTTTTGGGGTTTGGGGGGTTTTGGCCCCGGGACAAAAAGTTATCAGCTTAAAAAAGGGGGGTGCCACCCCGCTGTTTAATCCCCTGGGGATCTTTATTTTGACCAGACAACAAAAAAAAAAAAATATTGCGGGGAAAAACCATAAAAAATTAACCCCCAAGGAAAAAAATCGGGGTATTTACTGTAAGTTATCCCCCCCATTGGGGGGTTTTGAACAAAATTTTCTAAAAAAAAAAATAGACAAAGCTTTAAAAATCCATAAAACATCATTAAATGTTTTTCATGGTTTAAATAATTTTCTCACAAAAAAAAAAGCTTTTAAAAAGTTTTGGGGTTAAAAAATGTTTTCCCCTAAGGGGGGTGGGTTAAAAAAAACTTTCCCCTTTCTGAGATAATCTTTTTTAAATTTTCCCCTAGGGAATTTAAGGCCTACCCAAACCCAAAAAGGGGGTGGTTTTTATCAAAAACCACTTTCCCCCGTGTTTGGGTTTTCTTTTATAGGAAACTGCTTGTATGTGTAATGGATGGGGGTCTAACCTACGGGGAATGGTTCACATCCCAAATCCCCTTTGTGCTGAGTAATTTTATATTGTCCCTTATTACTTTAAGGGGTGTTTCTGCCCCACAGGGACATGGTCTGATATACCACTTTTCCTTTTCTGAATATTCTTTTTTTTCCCCCCAAAGTCTGAAAAAAGTTTTCCCGATTAAAGGGGTTTGGTCTTATCTACCCCACCCGGGTGCTGGATAACTTAATATTGTTCCTGCTTTACTGTGTAATGGATGGTCGCCGACGGGGGCATGGTCTATCATACCACATCCCCCCTTACTGAATATTTTTTTATATGTGTCCCGCAAAAGTCGGTTTTTAATTTTCCTGATTTCGGGGCAGGGTTTAATCCCAAATTTCCCCCGTGCTGAATAACCCTTACTTTTTGCATTGTTATGTAGTGTAAGGCCATATCAACCATCCCGGGGCCGGGGTTTTCACACCCCATTTTTTAAAGAATCCAATTGTGGACATACCCCTTCTCTATTGAATAATAAAATTTTTTTTTGGGACAGTTTTTAAAATTTAACCCCTAATGCCGGGGGATAATAAAATTTTTTTTGGGCTATTTCCCCCTCCTTTTTTTGCGAGTCAGGGTTCTGAATTGCTTTCCCCCCCAAATTGTCACCCCTTTTGACAGTGTTTTTTTTTAAACCCGGCCCCCAAAAATTTAAACACGATTGATCTCACTTTTAACTCTTTGGGCATGCTGCCCCCAATATTGACAGCACGAATCAAACACCACGGGGGTTTGGCCCGGGTTTCCCCATTTGGAAAAAAACAAAAATTTCCCAAATTTTTCCCCTTTTTTTCCCCCCTTTTAAAAAAAAAATATTAAAAAAAAAAAATTTTTTGGAAATTGCCGTTCAGAAAGGGGCCCATCTATCAAAATATAAATAAAAGGGAAAAACTGTAAATGCAAAGGGAAAAAAAATCCAAACGAAAAATTGCAGTTTTTGGAAACCCCACAAAATTGCAAAAAAAAGCAATAAAAAACCCCTCAAAACTTGCATCTCCCCCAAAAAAATATAATTAAAACTTGCTAAACCCCGCAAAAAAAAAGCCACACCACCCCAACCCAAAAATTTGAGAAAGCAAGCTCAGGGGAAAAAGGGAAAAAAAATACAATTTTTCTCTTAAAAAAAAATTTGTTTTAATTTACCATTTTGAAACATAAAAGTAAGCTATTGTGTCTATAAGGGGTACCGCCCCAAAGGGATCATTTGTTTTTAATTTTTCCCCGAAGTAAACAGGTGAAAAGAAAAACAAAAAATCATGGAATTGATTTTTTTTGGGAAATTTTTCCCCATTTTTTTTTTTTTTGTTTTCAGTACCATAGGGGAAACAAAATGGTGTAATTCAAAAGTAAAAAATTTACTCAAAAAAAAAAAAGCCTCATATGTCTACATTGATGGAAATTAAAAAAAGTTTGGCTCTTGAGGAAAGGGAGGGAAATTCAAAAAAGGGAAAAATTGCCCATTTGAGGGGTACGGGTTTTTGCCCATTTTTGGCCTTAGAACAAAGCCTTTTTGTTTTTTGGGTTGTTTGTTTTATCATAGTCACATTCCAGTTTTTTGTAATTTTGTGTTGAGGGCTAGCAGAAATTGCCTCATACTGATCACTGACTTCTGCTCTGGTGTCTGTACTGGGAGAGCAATAAAAGGCTACTGCTGTACCGTAGGAGCTTAGAGGTACACCTCACCTGGATGTATGAATCATAATAAAATGTTGGCAGTAATGATCCATCATTTTTGCTGAATTTTTGTATTGGTATCTAGGAGGCCATGTTCGATTCGAATGTTCCCCAATCTCACATTCGACTGTTTTTGGCGTTGTTCGATCTTCCCAAATTAGAAAATCTGCTGAAATTCGACAGTTCTATAATGTTGATAACTCTTCGTCCTAAAAGTTAATTTTCCTAACCCTAAACCTAGTCCTAAGCGCAAAGAATGTTAATATCCAGTTTGTGTGTATATTTGTGGGGGGGGGCTTTATCAGAGCTGCAGAATAGGGTCCGCTCTTTTTTTTTTCCCCTCCTAAAGCATTACATGGGGCGGTTCGGCTGCTAGCCAATCACGGCCTTACTGCAAAGTGCATTTTTTCACACAACTAAATCATCATTGACGTGCCCGTCACATGTCCTAGCCCTATAAAATCCGGCCACTTAAAGATCGCCACCTTTTGCGTAGCTGTGCAGGTTTGACAGCACCCGGGGGCTGCTGCTGTGTGCGACCGCAAACAGTGCAAATAAATTTGTTCTCCAGTCAGCAGTGAGCGAAACAAATTATTAATAGGTTTGGGGTAGGGACTAGTAAATCAACCTTTTTAGGCTGCTCCATAGGAGTAGCGATTAGGGAGGGACTAGGGACTTGTAGCTATCAACCGTTTTCAGGCTCTTCAAGAGCAGGGACTAGCCCTTTTTGGAGGCTGTTGAGCAGTCCTATTAGTTTTTTCCAACAGGTGTGTGTCAGGTGGTGCCATTTGGGTCAAGTCTTTCTCAAGCACTGGCCACAGAATTAGCTCTTTGAATCCTTTAAGGCAGGTAGTGTGCCGCTGGGAAGAAAGCTACACCACCTGTCTTAATTAGGCATTTTTTTCCTGAGCTATCCAGGCTTTTTTTCGGGTAGTAGCAACTAGAGTGTCCCACAGTGGTGTAGCCCACGTGTGAAAGGTACACCCCTTTGTAGTTGATTCTACTAATTTTTTACTGCACCTACAAACCTGTCAGTTTTTCCTAAAGCAGGGGTCCAAAAAAACATTCTGTAGGCCACGTTTACAACCAAATACCCTTGAGTGTAGTTCATTCAAATAATTTTTAGTTGCACCTAGAAACCGTCAGTTTTGCCTAAAGCATGTCCCCCAAAAAACTGTATAAGGCCACGTGTAAAAACAACCAAGTACTCCCCATGTAAATTCATTCTACTAATTTTTTACTGCACTTTGCCCATCTGACTTAGGGTTAAGTAGCAGTGTTGGTTGTGTCACCACGCTTGATTTACATCAAACTTTGTCTGGTCAACAACCACAGTTCCCAATTTTGTAACATACAAAATAATGGCAAAAGGCCGCTGATGGGGGAAAGGGGGCTAGGCGTGGTGGAAAGGACAAAAAACTTTGTGTCCGTGGGGTAGAGTTAAGGCTACATACATCAGCGAAGAAAGACAATTTCAAACCAAAGAAGAGGGCTACTTCTTACGTGGGCCAATCGGATAGATCCCTTTCTTGCGGACATGACTCGATACCACTCATAAATCAGGCACAAAACAGCAGGTGCTTGAAGGGATCGAAGTCTCCAGAAGGGCCTCCTCCCCACCTCAACTTCTACTCACAAATCCTCAAGTCATCTGAAAGGGGCAGCCCAATCGCCTTCAAACCTCCCCACTCCAAGCTCCAGCCCCCCCTCTAATCTGGGGGAACAGACATGCAGAGCTGTTCAGTCACACATAGCCTGGGAATTTAGGTCTGCTCCAAAGCGCATTGGAGTTAGATGAGGAAAGATTTGCCCTAATGCCCAGAAGCTTTGTAGTCAGATCAAGGCCGGCCCCAAAGGAAGAAAAGGGTTTTGACCTTCGTGTAGACCCTCATTCCCCTCCATAACTACTCTTGGTGGACACAAGGAGGATGAGCGAGAACTCAGATGCTGGATTTAATTGAAAAAAACAAGGTTTTCGGTCAAGGCGGAAAGCGGTTGTTCCCCTTGTGGTGAGGGGGGAGAACCCCAGGGATATATGAGGTGGCGTCCATTTACTGTCAACCCCCAGTCAGCCGTCGAGAGGTCAGCAAGGTGGTGGAGGGGGGTGCCAGACGACAGGTTAGGTTGCGCCTTCCCGGGCATAGACGAGTACTGGAAGCATACCAACAACGCACCGCAGCCACAACTCTGCCTCTGAGGAGAAGTTGTGAGGCTTTGCAGTCACATGGACTCAAGCCTTCCACCTGGGAATTTTTTGACATGCCAAGGGTCTCCTAACCTGTCATCTGCAAATTGTCAAAATCTCTGAGAGAGGCCAAAAACTCAGTGCTTGAGTACTTCAGTTCTCCAACTTAACATCGATGCCCCTGACTGGGGAAGTTGAGCCTTGCCATTTTGAGCTTCCAATCAGGAAAAATGGCCTGAGCTCACCACTCACACCTCGCCTTGGAGATCTTGTCGTGCCCCGCAACCAGCGTTCTCTCGGAACGTATGTTCAGCGCTGCTGGTGATGTGCTGTCAGTAAAGCGCACGCATCTGTCAACCCAGTATGTGGACAGACTAATGTTTATAAAGATGAACAAGGCATGGATCCGCAAGGACTTTTCTACCTCTGTGTCATCCTGGGGAGAATAGAGCCTTGTGGATTTTTGACTAAAATCACCATTTTAACTTTACCACTGTGGGGCAATTGATGCCACAGAAGTGTTGTCTGTGCCAAATTTTGGGAAAAAATGGAGACTCTTCTTGCAGTCCCCTAAATGTGACACTATACTCCTCGCCTGCGAAGGCCTTCCAGATACTGAGAAATAACATCACCAAATACTCATCGCCTGCACAAGGCCTTCCAGATACTGAGGAATAACATCACCAAATACTCAGCGCCTGGACAAGGCCTTCCAGATACGGAGGAAATAAACATCACCAAATACTCATCGCCTGCACAAGGCCTTCCAGATTCTGAGGAATAACATCACCAAATACTCATCGTCTGCGCAAGGCCTTCCAGATAGTGAGAATAACATCACCAAAAAACTCATCGCCTGCACCAGGCCTTACAGATACTGAAGTGAAACGCACTAAATAATCATCATCTGAACATGGCCTTACAGATACTGAAGTGAAACGCACCAAATACTCATCTTCTGAACGTGGGCCTACAGATACTGAAGTAAAACGCACCAAATACTCATCTTCTGGACGTGGGCCTTAGAGATACTGAAGTGAAACGCACCAATAATCATCATCTGAACTTTGTCCTTACAGATGCTGACCTAAAACTCAACAAATACTTATCTTCTGGACGTGGCCTTACAGATACTGAAGTGAAACGCACCAAATAATCATCATCTCAACATGGCCTTACAAATACTGAAGTTAAACTCACCAAATACTCATCGTGTGCATGATGCCTTACAACTACTGGAGTAAAAACTGATTTTGGAAGGACATGACATGCCTATATCTGTGTCTCCTCCCCCTTTTACTCATCTATCTCTTTTCTTTTGCATTTTTATATGTACTTTTCACTTTTCTATATGTTTGTTGTATCTTCTGAGTAGTTTGTCACATTTTGGACACTTTAGAAGGTGTTTTCTATGTGTTTGTATGTGTTTGTGTTGGCCTGCCATTGTTTTCAATGGGATTCGACGGTGTTCGACGAACATTCGACGAACAAACACCCAATTCGGCGAACCGAATCGAATTCGAACACTAGGGTGGTGGCTCACTCTATTGGTATCCACTCCTGAATCTTTAACCATCTGATGGGTGAGAACACTCCTTTTTTTCATATTATTTTACTGCTACTACTGATTTTCTTGTGCACGGTATGCCAGTATTAATAGTGTATTGTATATTAGTATTTTATGGTTTTGTGGCAAAACCTGTTTGTTTATAATGACAACTAACAAAATAAAGATTTCCAGCTCACATCAGGACTACAAAAATCCTAGGTAACTTCAGTTGCACAACTACTAATGTGTATATTTAATTTTTGTAATTATGTACCAAATGTACAACAGGAGGGTTCAGAATATAAGGGAGACAGGACAGTAACTTAGAACAATAATTCTTAGCACCACATAATAAAAGAAACACATAGGGATCTACCTGTAGCTAAGCACTTTTGTAGTCCAGACCACAGTAGAATAGACATAAAGCTGCTCATATTAAAAGGTTAATTCAAGTTTTAGAGTTTAGAGAGACAGAAGACTTTGGGAATACAAAACTAATTATAACCCCTGACACATTCAGAACAGGAATGAATATTTCACATGGATTCATGTCTTTTTACATCAATTGAAAGGGTATTTGGGGGCATCATATCTTTGAACAGACTCCAATTAGTAGACCATAAAATGTTCTCACTTCTTATCAGTGAACTGTTACAATATTTACTGTCTTAACTGTTTCATCCCATCTCATGCGGAACATTCCCGTTCTGCTCCACATCACTTGTCTTGAGAACTGCACTGTTCCATGTAATGTTGTGTATATAAATGTGGCAAATCGGATTTTGTCTTATACTAGCCTAAAGAAGAGATCTGTGTTGTCTTGAAAACTTGCTGTTTATTACAATCTTTTAAGGTTGCAATTAAAAGGTATCAACCATTAAGGACTGTCTGATTTTAGTATTTGAGAAGTTACGGAAAAAATACAGAATATTATTACTGAGGAAGACAGAAAAACTGTAAAAGAGAGGCAAAAGGGACGACTACAGCCATTGTTAACAGTAGAGACCCTAAAGATTCTCAAAGAAAAATGAATGGCAAAAGCAAAAGTTAACAAGAAGAATGCAGACAACATCAGTGAAAGACTAAAGAAAGCCAATCAAGAGCTTTATTACCAAAAGATATGTACAGAGATAAAAAATTACCATCTTAAGAGCAAGACCAGGAAGGCATACCAAAAGTTCAAAGAAATACAAGGAAAGTTTGAATCAAGAGTGGGCATGTTAAAAGACGCTGGCAGTAGGGATGAGCGAGTACCTTAATATTCGTACTCGCTATACTCGCAACGAGTAGGTACCAGTACTCGCTACTCGTTACGAGTATAGCGAGTACGAATACTTTCGCAGTGCATCTATAAATACACTGCGAAAGTAGCCTAAAAGTGAATAAAAGTTGTTAAAAAATAATAAACTTACATACTCACCTGTCCTACGCCTGCACCGGGACCGGCAGAGAAGACATCGATCGCTGGACAAAGACCTGTTTCTACCAGCCAATCAGATGGCCGGTAGCGATCTGGCCAATCAGATGGCGCCACGTCACAACTACGTCATCACTTGCGGCCACCTGATTGGCCAGTTTGCAAGGTCCTGATAGTACACCTAGGACCTTGCAAATTGGCCAATCAGGTGGCCGCTAGCGATCACGTGGTTGTGATGTGGCGCCATCTGATCTGCCAGATCGCTACTGGCCATCTGATTGGCTGGTAGTGACAGGTCCTTGTCCAGCGATCGGATGTCCTCTCTGCCGCTCCCGGTGCAGGCGTCGGAAGGTGAGTATGTAAGTTTATTATTTTTTAACAACTTTTAATCACTTTTAGGCTACTTTCGCAGTGTATCTACACTGCGAAAGTATTAGGACTACTCGCTACTCCCGAGTACACATAAGTACTTGGAGAGTAGCGAGTAGCCCGAATACCGCTACTATTCATCGAATGCCGAATAGTAGCGAGTATACTCGCTCAACCCTAGCTGGCAGGGACAAAGTAACTGAGCCAGAACAGGTCAATGAAACATGGAAATAATACATGGAGCACCTTTACAGAAATTACTAGGTGGGGGGGTTCGAGAATGGAGGTGATAGCAACCTGAACATCTTGAAATACAGTCATTGCTGTGAAACGGCTGCTGTCAAAAAATAAAGTGCCTGGATGTGGCAATGTAACAGTAGAGCTAATAAGGTCTTCTAAAGCATCACATGCTTATGTCAACAAATATGGACAACTGGTAGAGGGGCATTGCTGGCAAAATCTGATATACAGTCAGCCTTCCTTTCACTGCCTGTTATTCCAGACTGTTATCACCTGTTGGGATGTAAGTTGAACAGTTTTTAATTTGAAAACGTGTCTTCCAATGGCGTGTTTGATTTCATGTTTTCATTTGATGTTTTTGCTGGAATGGATGATTCATTTTGAGTCGTGTACACCTTCAGTGATACACTAGACGATTTCTTTTTCATTGTCCCAAAAAACAACAATACATATGCATTTTTGCTGCAAGTCTTTCAACATTTGATGGTAATCATCGGGGTACCAATTGCTGATGATAAAACAGAAGGGCCTGTAACAAAGATGATAGATGATAAATATTCCTACAGAGCATTCAACAATCAAGAGTCCATGGCACGAGATCAGTCTGAAGAGCGTTAAATGTTAAATAGTTTTTTCAGAGTTAGTTATATTTGTTAACAGCACCATGACCGCTTTTTGTGGTACATATAATTTATTAATTCACTTATATTAATTATTTTTGAAGAGAAACTGAAAAAGAAAAACAGTAGCTCTGCTGTTGTTTTTTGATGTTTTATATGTTCCATTATGCACATGCTGTACAAGTACCATATTTTTCTCTTCATAAAATGCACCAGATTATAAGATGCACCCCAAATTTGGTGAAGGAAAAGAGAATTTTTTTTCTCTTTAATGTTAAATGGGTTCAGTCTTATAATGCCAGTGTCAGTCTTACAATCAGTATATATTTCCCTCATCCTGGTACATGACCACCCCATCCTGGTATATATATCCCCCCATCCTGTTACAAGCCCCCCATGCTGGATATAGCTCCCTATGATGGTACATAGCCCCCTATGACAGCACATAGCCCCCAGCGATGTTACACAGCCCCTGTGATGGTATATAGCACCCATCCTGGTTATGGCCCCAAGTGATGGTACATAGACCCCATGCTGGCACATAGTTAAAAAATAATAAACGATCACACTCACCTCTCTCCATCACTCCCTACAGCTGCACCATCCCCTTATCTGTCCGCTTGTGCAGGCATCCAGTCATGTGGGTAGCATGCAATGATGACGTCACTATGCTGTGTCACTCACATGACCGGATGCCGGCACAAGGAGATGGACGGATGGATGGCGCAGCTGCAGGGAGCGATAAAGTGAGGTGAGAATGATATTGCCGGGATAGTAACTGCTTTCCAGGCAATGAAAGCATGGGAGGCAGTGATTATCCACACAAGATTGCACAGGACTGCAGCCACTGAGCTGTCGACCCGCTCATTATATTAATGTAATATATGCTGCTCCCCCCGCCAATGATGGACAGGGAGATGCAGTTAATGTTACATGCACCTAATGAGTGGACCCACATGATATCCTGCTGCCTCTGCAGCCCGCATCAGCCTCTTCCACCACCGGGCACCGCTTCAAAGCCCCCCTCCTCTCCCCTTCTCTACAGCATAGCCTAGCATGTATTCGGATTATAAAACGCACCCCTCACTTTCCCCCCAAATTTGGTGAAAGAAAAGTGCATTTTATGATCTGAAAAATAAGGTAAGTGTTAACACAATTTTGTTTTGGTGCAGTGATATTCTGAGAGCCACAATTTTCTGTCAATGCTGCTGGATGAGGACTTATTGGCAAGACAAGATATAGTTTTTAGTGGTATCATTTCCTGTTATATACAATACTCTTTTGATTACCTTTTAAAATACTTTATTTTAACTAGCTGCATTACTTATTAATATTTTTGAATATATAAAAGGTTTTGATCACTTTATGATTGTTAGGATAACTGGATGAACAAAGGAGGCAATTTAGTTTTTTTTTTTGTCTTTTTTGTTTTTATTTTTTTGCAGCATTCACTGTTACAGATAAATTCTGACACATTGCTATTTCATTTGTCATTGTGGCTACAGCATTACAGAATATGTGTCTTTTTAGTTCCATCTACAATATTTTAGGGAGGTTAACCCCTTAACAACTGCCAATACACTTTAAAATGGTGACCGTTAAGGGAACTTTGTCCTTAATGCTGTTTTAAAATGGTGGTAAGGAATAAGTGGTTAGAGCCCCCCTGTGTCAAATATATTTTTAACAGCTCACACCCATAAGTATTGGTCCCAACCAGTTTTGGAAGCATCAAGGGCTAATTAGCCCCTTAAATATCGCTGTCAATTTTGACAGTGGTGGTGTCTATGTGGTTAAGCTTCCTGCGATCATATTCATGGGTGCCCAGGATAACCTGGACTGTTAGATCCTACTATAATAAGGTCTTAAAGGCACAATCAGTAAGTCACTGACAGGTCTCCTGTAGAGATGAGCAAACGTTCCCTCAACGTGTTCTCCTATTTCAAATTTGGCACAAACATTGACGATTTAGTTCTTGATGTGAACCCCAAACAATTTATCAAAAAATCAGCAAACGCGGCCTTATTCGGGAAAACGTTTGAAAATTAAAATAGCTCTAAAACTTTGCCTGATTATTTGGGCCCAAAATGCTTGCAGGAAGACCCCCTGGCTGGGAGCAACACCTAACCAAATGGTTAGGAGCGTTCCTAGCCATTTTGGTCTACCGCTTTCTTTCAACCTGTAGAATTTCCTGGAGCTTTAAAATAATTTTTTTAAGCTTCCTATTGTTTGCAGGTGTTTTGACAACTGCATGGGCTGAATTTTGAAAACAGTGCCAGATTTGACAGCAGCTGTGAAGTCCAGGAACCTTGCAATGTTCTTTAAACATCCATTTAAGAGAGCTTAGTATTGTCTTTTTTTTGGGGGGGGGATTTACTTTTTAATTGTATTACTATTTATTATTATTATTATTATTATTATTATTTTCTTTTGGCGAGCAAACCTTTATTATTACAGGAGTCAGCAGCATGCAAGGCCATCTCTGCTACACTTATGTGATAGCTATTCATCTAAAAATAGTCTTTGGCCAATATATGCTTCATGTACGCGGTCTTATAGGTCTGTTCGAACTCATAAAACATCATAATATGGATATTGCTTCTTGAAAATGTGCAACCACATGATTTCATTTCATTCCATAGATTTAAGTTCAGATTTTTAGCATGTGCATAAATGTGTTATATGTATCATTAATATATTGAACTTGTCCGTGCATTTCTGCCCCCTACCATTATTCTGCATTCCAGGTGAATTAGGGGTTGAGCTGATTAAATGTATTTGTTTCCCTTATTTCTCCTCCAAATATGTCAGATATCAATAATCACTCCACCCAACAGCAAGGTCAGGTGTTACCTGTGGCATGGAGAATTGGATTTGTAAGTCAGATGCCTTCTGTAGCCCACCCCATGGAGGGGTTAATGAGGAGCTAGGCAACAAGATTGTGCAGACATTTATATCCTGTAAATAATTTTGTCCTGGCTCTGGAAGAGGCAGGCCACTAGGCGAAGCAAAGAGGCATCACCGTGGAGCCCAGCCCCATATTGGCAGTGCAGAATAATGCAGCTACACTGTGTTACCATGTACCTGCAGTACACCATTTGGCTACGTGATAGATCCATCACAAGACATGACAACTCTGAAGGATGTCATCTTTCTCACCACCCATGTGGCAGAGGGTGCTTCAGCACCAGAACTAGAGCATCCCACAATAGATGCGGACACAAATGTGACATGGAGCTCCACCGTGCTACCTGCTTTGGGCCTCATATGCAGCGAGATCAAGATCCAGCTCTGTCTCACATGCCTAAAGAGGTCCCAAGGAGCTCACAGTCAGGAAGTGAGCTGTTCTCCTTGCCAGCAGATGTCGCACTAAGGAGGATCTTTCATAATGCCTAGCATTATTACACCTGCAGTCGGTGCCTTAGTTTATGGATCTGCAAATCCAGGAGGACAATTAGGAGGTAGTAGAAGCAGAAGACCCTGTTTGCCAGTCTTGTGTAGCACCCCTGCCAGAGACCTTCGACTGGGAGAATGCCAGGTGGCGACCCCTATCCCCTCCAAGCAATTATCCTATTAGGCATGAACCTCCCTGGCCTGTCTCGTTTCTTAAAGAGATTAGACTCACAGATGCCATCACCCGAGAGTGGTTTGCATGGGCCTAAGGACAATGACTTTCATGACCATACTACTTGAGGCATGGTGGTGATATTCATCCAGAAAAGGGGGTTTGGCTTCATAGCCGAAAAAGACACTGTTTACGGGTCCACCCTGTTGCGTGACCATCTTCCCAAAAGACTCCACACACTATTTTTTGGGGAGGTGAACGGCAGGAAGGGATGGTTCATGGAAGGCATAAGTTGGGTCACCACCAAGGACAATTTTGAAAACTGGCAGCAGGAAGCCATTCTGGGGAGGATGTATCGACTGGAGGCCATGACTTTTATGGTTAGCCAGATAGCTGAAAACAAACCCACAGGGGCCACCAATCCTGAAGGGCTTGTTGAGTTGCACAAGTTGCTCCTGTCTCTCCTAGAGGGGATGTTCATCCCCTAATTCCTCCATTCTGGGTGTGCTGGAGGGAAGGTGGTTGAAGAGGATGGCACTGGAGGAGAAGCCCCTGCAAACCCATGGAGTACCATGAGCAATGTCGAAGACCATACTGGGCAGGGATGAGAAAGCTGCCAGAGTTATCACTCAAATTAAAGTTGACTTCCCTAACAAAAGGCATTTGACCATCTTCTGAAAAAACTTTGCACACTCTATATTGGAGAGGAGGTCACCATCATGAATGTGAACAGCAGCATGGGGGTGATTCGCCCTAAGCGTAAGTTGGGTTATCACAGCAGACAATTTTGAAAACTGGCAGCAGGAGGCGAACCTGGAGAGGATGTTGGATCAGCTGGAGTCCAAGCCCTTTTTGGTTACACAGCCAGCTGAAGACAAACCCACAATGACCATCAATCCTAAAGAGCCTGTTGGTGATGTTTAAGTTCATCTCAGCTATCGCAGGGATGGTGGTTATACCCTAATTCCTCCATCCTCTTTTCCAGTGGTGGCCATGATGGGATGTGCTTGAGCAGGTGGGGGCAGAGAAATAGCCCCTGTGATCCCCCCAGACTGTCTGGCAGTGGAGTACAATGTGGAATGGTGACCTTCATCCCGGGCAGCATTCAAAAAGCAAGCTGCTTCAGTCCTTGTACTCTTAATAAAGAAAGGACTGACCAAAAAAAAAAGGACTGTGGTTGGGTTGCTGACCCATCCTTTAGTTGGCATATTGTCCAGAGAAGGACTTTTTTCAGTTGTTTTTGAGTTCTTAGAAGAGCGAGACATGCTTTTTTGTTCATTTTATTTTTCCCGTTCCCAAGTTTAGTTCTAGTTGTGTTTCCCCCTGCTGGATTAGCTGGACTGCAGCCTTTGGGCTACACCTCAAAGCCCTTAATGGACTGTGCCCTTAATAGACTTTGCACTATTGTAATGGATATATAAATAGGAATACACGATCAAACGTCCCATAGTTTGCAAAAACAAGTGATTTTTAATGACAAGTAAAAAGAGGGGGTTACAGCCACAGTACAAGCAGCATTGTCGCAGGCTGCACCACTGACACACACAAGATATATGTGAGATTGTATCAATGCACAAGGTTATTTCATGCCAGAGAAAAAAAAAAAAAAAGCACATAATACATAGTATTAGTACAACATAGTTTATACGCAAATGGGTGTACATATGTGCAATATATAAAGGTTTTATACCCAGCTAGGCACATTCAACCTAGGTACAGTTTCACCTGAGTATATATAATAATAACATTTGGCTCAATGTGTAGTAGATCTAGGATGTGGATGTCCACTATATCCCCAGACTCTGGTTGCATATACAGCTCATATAGCAACCACACTATTGAGACCAGTATCTGGCAGAATATCCTGTGCAAGTTACCTATGAAGTGCTACAGTGCTCCTTGCGTCTCTCAGTCAATGGTGCCTCCGACCCCTACGGCCGTTTCGGCTCCACCTTCATCAGGGTGACCCCCAGCTGCCTCTCCACCAACACCGGGATCACCCCAGGAAGATGCAACTCCACCGCCAGCTGCTTCTGCACCAACACCGGGATCACCCCAGGAAGAAGTGACACCACCTCCTCCTGCGACCCAGCCGCCAGATCTGGAGTCATCTTTAGGGTCTCCACAAGGAGGATTCTCCAGTGCGTCACACAGTGACATGGGTGCTGGGTCTCCTTTCGGTAAGTGTATCCCATCAAATAAGGTACATTAAAGTGGTTAAGGAAAACTGGGTGTTAAAATGATGGAGGCCTGCTTCTTGATAAGAAGTTTTTTGTGTTTCCCTAGGCAGTGGTGCCCAAGCTCACGGGTGGGCCATCAGCGACTCCCCATCACCTGAAAGCGATGGCCATGAAGATGCAGCAAACCGTAAGTACAAATACACATTCATGTAGCTGGTCAATCCACGCATGACCATCCTACTTAACATTTTCATTTCCCTCCATAGGACTTGGCTGACCTCGTGGCATCACACCGCAGGTTGACCAGGGAGCTGCATCTTCATGGAGTGATGCTGGGGACGTTGCTGGTGGCCCAACCACAGGGTGGCAGCGATCAATTGAGCCACACGGCAAAATTGTTGATTTTGTTTGACTTGCCTACATTGGCACTTTTATACCAGTGTTTTGGTATGGTTATAAAAATTTTACATATTTTTGAATGTAAAGTCCTATAAGGACTACTTTTTTCCTGATTCTATTTAAGAATTAAATATTTTAGTATGTTCTAAATTATTTACTACTCATTAATCCCGTAAACAGTTTTCACAGATTTTAAAAAGCAATGTTTATAACAATTTACACAGCTACACAGGCGCATTGTATGCCCTCTTGTGTGGACAGATAGATCTGCTTCGACATTTTAGACACATGTATGCAGAAGTATTACACATTGAAGAACATATCACTGTTAACAATCAATGTTTCAAGCACCAGAAATTTTTATATGTCTCCATGTGTTGAAGGACAAAGGCCCTAATGGTGGGCTTCACCTGCACAAAGTGCATTTAACTGCCTTAGTAGGCGACATGACAAGTATTGCACTAAAAGCAATTAACACAACACAGGTTGAACGGCAAATAATTTTTTTACTAATATAACAATGGAAAAAACACTACCTGTGTGCACAAAGACAAAAAAAAGCAAAGGAAAGCAATCTACAACTGCTGAAAATATGTGTCAGCAGTTGTATAAGGTTGGGTGGGTGAGGATGAACCTTCCGGACCAAAATTCGCAAAGGAATGCTGAGTGGGCCGATGCGGAATGTTTGTTTGCATCACAAACCTCCGCATAGGTGTGCTTTGGCCTCGGATATACATATGAGACCTACTGGATAGGGAGACTGGCTCACGCTCCATTCTGTTGGTGACTGTTGAGGTGTCATTCAGTCTCCCAGCTCGGGCCTCATTGAGGACCTCCAATATCACCCTCTCGGCGTGGTGTCTCTGGTTTTCCTCCAGCTTTGACAGCCTCTCATTGACCACGTATGCAAGGGCACAAAATTGATTTTGGCCCTGCAGGAGCATTATCCGCTTGGCCAACCCAACCAGCTCGGTTGATTGTGATGAGGTGGTCTTCTTCCGTGACTGGTGAGTTGGATGAGGGCGTGTGGATGTTGCAGCCTCATCACTTGGCTCTTCTATCTGGGGTGACATCGTCACAGGCTCTTCGAGGTCTGCAGATGGTACAGTGGAAACATCATCAAGAGGGTCCTGGAAAAATTACACATATTGTTCAAACACTTGCCATAATCAATTATATTATCATCCACACATATACAGTAACTAAACTTAGATGTGTTGGCATTTGAGGTCATGTACTGCTGCCAAATATACAGTGATGACAAATGTGAGGTCCAGCAATAGTTTGATGTGTTTAACAAATTATTACTATGGTAACACAAGTTAGTGGGCCTAAAGGAAAATAGGAGAAAATGTT
The DNA here is from genome assembly GCA_033576535.1 of Allobates femoralis. NCBI lineage: Eukaryota > Metazoa > Chordata > Amphibia > Anura > Aromobatidae > Allobates > Allobates femoralis. The sequence continues at coordinate 322,567,568 of JARQOC010000001.1, forward strand.
TACACAATGGAAGCAAACACTGGGAAATAACCCTAAAATGCCTCTGAGCAAACTAGCACCAATTTTAAAAATAAAGAGGCCAAATAGCTACAGCCAACATTGGGGGTAGAGAGCTACATAAATGCTGGACTTACATCTACTTCCAGCGAGGCAGTGCCAACCTGTGTGGTGGGTGGTCCCTCTGTCACATCCCTGATAGACTTCATCTGTCTAGATATCTCCTGGTCCAGGGTGAAAGAAAGGTGGTCATAATACCACAGTCTTGGTACATACACCTCCTCCGTGTCGGCATCTGACCGCTTCCAAAAAAGAAAGAGAGGGGCGCAATGTGTAGGATTATCATGAACATAAACAGTGGCAAGGAACACCTTCCAGGGCTGTGCAAACCCTGCACTACCCGGTTATCAGCTATGTGATGGCCCCTGCTGTGTTAATCCTCCTGATATCACTGTTGCAGCTCCGGGTATAACAGACATCCGATCACGTGGTGCGGCCGCCGGAATTGCGTCACCGCAAGTCCTCCAGCGATTGTCTCCTGTTGCCAGGAGATGCCAGGTCCTTGCGGTGATATGGTGGTAGCATGTCCAGCTGCTTTTGTCTCTTCCCCCTCAGCGAGGCACCTGACCGCTTGGACTTTTCCACCTTCTGGACCTCTTTCTTATAGACCATGCGCAGTGACTGGATCTTCTTCTTCAATACACTTTCGTCACACTTGACATTCGGCTGCTGTTGTTGACAAAGGGTTACAAGCTGTTGATAGGCCACTTTTTTCTCCCTATTGCTATAATCAGTGGATTTGGTTTTCCACAAACAAGGGAGAGATTGATATAGGTCGATGAACTCCCGTGTGTTTTCCTGCAAACTTGAGGCTGTCTGAAATTTAAAATGACACACAGTGAATAACACACATACATGTATGTTTCAGTTCAGAAGGGGAAAAAAAAATTCTGTGGGGCGTTGCAGACACCATTAAATGGCTGGCCATGCCAATCCATATTTATACAGATAGCATTGTAGGTCCATTTCAGGCAAAGTGGACAAGCCAGAATAGCATGTGTAATAGTGGTATGATAGGAGACAATTAATAGGTGACAGATAAAAGACACATTATTGTGCACAAAACACAAAACCTGCCATCACTATTTCAGTGTTGCTAGACAAAAGATGATTCGCTGTATAGTTGCAACATCTACACCTGAAGAGCGACACACACACAACGTACTACCGACTCCGGAGGGCACACTTGGACACACATCAGCAAATTGAGGAACACCTCTATGGTGAACAGGATCCAAGGGTAGCCGTGACAAAATTGGGAACATCTTTTAAGCCCAGGCTGACCAATGAAAACGCTGTTGTGGCCGTCAATTGGAGCTGTAGGGGCATCAAGAGGGCAACGCCAGAATGCCTACATGCTTACGTTGATGATTTCTGATTGGCTCGCGTACCCTCAAAAGATGGCAAAGTACGAGCGCTTTCATCTTTGGTCCTCAGCGCTATTCAAGTCAGTATTCATTTTGGCACCCAGTTTGATCCCCGCCGGAGTTGCTACTATGTATTTAGCGGTTCGTACTTCTGCTCTTGTGTCTGCAATACCATACCGCAACATCTGGCCCCTTCAGACACAGCTACATTCCCTGTAGGTCTTTTTGGCCCTATGACAAAGTTATTTTATCTCTAAAAAAGTAGCAAGCATCTGCTATCCTACCCCTATTGTACATTGTGTTTATGCTTCAACACTTGGCAGTGAGTGGCCTTGGCTTCCATCGGTGTACATACGCTATGACATGTTGAGCAATTTTTAAGTTTTGGGTGGGCCAACACTCATACTGGATGGCTGACATTCTATGTGTGCACATACTGTGTACCATGGGTAACCAATTTGTTGTTTTAAGTGCCGTCACAAGCAACACTATTAGGCTTTACCAAGACAATGTCCACATTCATTTGTGCGTGTTGCAAAACATATTTATTGGGTCAGTAAAAAAATTTCAAAATGTTTGTGTTGACATATTATATGTATAGTTCTACTTAAATCATTATTTTCAGGATGAACAATCACTCATGTTTTATTTATTGTCTTGTCAGATTTAAAGAGGACCTGTCACCCCCCAAATATTACAATCTAAGGGCAGCACTGAATGCAGCATGTCTGATGCATTCAGGCAAGTGGTCCCCCATGTTTGATGGCAGCTGGTACCCTGAGATAATAGTTTAGTAAAACTTACAATCTGGAGCCAAATGGGCGGTCCCTGGTGCGGCAGCCTGTGTCTCTGTGCTGCCTCCCTGCTGCCAATCACGTCCTCCTCGCTCTGTCTCTCCTCTCTGTGCTGGTGATGCAGGCAGAGCAAGGTAATGCTTATCCCCGCCCCCGGCCGGCTGTCCCGCCTCCTGCTGTGACGTCAGAGCATTTCCCGGGCCAACTCCATAGCATAACATGTAGCTGGGAGGGAAATGCTCTGACATCACAGCAGGAGGCAGGACAGGCAGCCTGAGGCTGAGATAACATTTTCTACTGCGTCACCAGCACAGACAGAGCGAGGAGGATGTGATTGGCAGCAGGGAGGTGGCACAGAGAAACAGGCTGCCACACCAGGGACCGCCCATTTGGCTCCAGATTGTAAGTTTTACTAAACTATTATCTCGGGGTACCAGCCACCATCAGACATGGGGGACCACTTGCCTGAATGCAGCAGACATGCTGCATTCAGTGCTGCCCTTAGATTGTAATTTTGGGGGTGACAGGTCCTCTTTAACATCATGAATGATGCAGAGCGTGCGGTTGTGGTAGCTACCTTGCTTGTAGAGGCAGCACGCCATCAAGAAGAGGCTGCAGAGGCGGAAAAAAAGGCAACGGCGCATGTGGACAAGGGATTGTCTGCTGAAAAGGTCAGAACTTTACCACATGCGACTATCCCAACAGCTGCAGGACAAGAATCCTCAGGATTTCTGAAACTACCTGGGGATGTCCGAGAATTCCTTCCAGTTCCAGTTGGAAGCCATGACACACATTGCCCGGCAGAATACTGTCATTCATGCTGCTGTACCACCAGAAGCGCGATTGGCTGTGACGCTTCTCTTCCTTGCAACAGGACGGTCCATTCAAGACCTTCAGTTTTCTGCAGCTGTGTCGCGGTCTCTGCTGAGCCACCTCATTCCAGAGACCTGTGAGGCCATTGTCTGCAGTCTCCAGTCATACATGGTGTTTGCCAAGATGCAGGCGGAATGGCTCCAAATAGCCACAGATTTTGAACAACAGTGGCAGTTCCCAAACTGTGGTGGGGCATTGGATGGGAAACATGTGAGGATCACATGACCACCCAACAGCAAATTTTTTTTATAACTACAAGGGTTATTTCAGTATGATTCTCATGGCCCTTGTGAATGCGAACTACGAGTTCATAAATGTGGATATAGGGATGAATGGCCGTGTGTCAGATGGTGGTGTGTTGGAGTACATCTGTTTTGGAGACCAACTGAAGAACTGTGAACTCAACTTGCCACCAAACTCTGACACAACAGGAAACTTACATTTTGTTTTTGTTGGGGATGAAGCCTTCCCATTTCATGCTAATCTACTCAAGCCATACCCCAAAAAATCTGACGCCCCACCGACGTATATTCACGTCGGGTGGTTGAAAATGTGTTTGGGATCATAGCAAATCGGGTCCAAGTTTTCCATACTCCCATCAACATGAAGCTCAAATCGATTGATTCATTAGTATTAGCATGTTGCATGCTTCATAATTTTCTGCGGCGCTGTGATTCCAGCTCCTACACTCCACCTAGTTTTGTGAACTCCGTGGACACCACAAATGGTGAAGTCATGTTGGGTGACTGGCGTTTAAATGATCCTGCCATAGTGGCACTCCAACTGTTAGGACACAGGTGAAACTGTCATGATGCCAAAGCCTGCTGGGAAAAATACTGCGAGTATTTCATTGGCCTTGTTGCTGTCAATTGGCAGCATCAGATGTTGTAGTGTGCTGCTTTTTTTAGGATTATTTGTATAATTTGTTCTGATTTGTGTTCAAAGAATTAAGTTTTCTAGTGTGCTAATTAACACATGTTCTAAGTTCATGGTTTTTGACTTCTAATTCTAACATAAACAGAACTTAAATATCACAAAAAGCTGTGTTATTAATTTATTAAACCCTAAGGGCACCTGCACATGGCAGTATGTTTTGCACAGATGTATCACAGCCCAATTGATGTCAGTGCTGCCAGCCCCATTGACTTCAAATTGACAGTACACATGACAAGGCCTTTGGGCACCACGGTATGCTCTCTCTCTCTCCCCATCTATATGTATAATCACCAATCTTGTGTCGCTATTCCGGCATGCACCGCCTCGAGAGATGGCGCGCAGCGCCTTCGCGAGTCGCTATTCACAGACTCAGACCCGCGAGCGGAGGCGCGCTTGCGCACCACCGCGAGCCGCAGTCACGTCCCCAACGGTGGCCGGATGCCAGCGCAGTGAGCGATGGCGCGCATGCGCGCCATCGCGAGTCGCTATTACCGGCACCGCGACCGGGTGCCAGTGCCGCGAGTGATGGCGCGCATGCGCACCATCGTGAGTCGCTATTACCGGCACCACGAGCGCTCGATCAACGGCGCCTCGCGCATACACAACACGCTCTATGGCGCCATATTTCAAATACACTGTACTCAGTGTATTTGAAATATGGCGGCATAGTGCGCGCCGCTATTCTGATTGGTCGCCACGCTGATCGCGGTGACCAATCAGAATAGCAGCGCGCTATATGGCGCCATATTTCAAATACACTGAGCAGCTGACTGTTTACTATGCTACCCACAGAGCTACCTGTATATACTCTGCTACCCACGCAGCTGCCTGTATAATCTGCTACCCACGCAGCTGATGTATACCCTGTTACCCACAGAGCTACCTGTATATACTCTGCTACCCATGCAGCTGACTGTATACTCTGTGACCGACAGAGCTGCCTGTATATACTCTGCTACCCATGGAGCCACCTGTATAGACTCTGATACCCACGCAGCTGGCTGTATACTCTGCTACCCACGGAGGTGCCTGTATAGACTCTGGTACCCAGGCAGCTGGCTGTATACTCTGCTACCCACAGAGCTGCCTGTATATACTCTCCTACACACACAGCCGCCTGTATCCTCTGCTACCCACAGAGTCGCCTGTATACTCTGCGACCCACAGAGCTGCCTGTATATACTCGGCTACCTACGCAGCCGGCTGTATACTCTGCTATCCACACAGCTGGCTGTATACTCTGTGACCCACAGAGACACCTGTATATACTTTGTTACCCACGCATCCGGCTGTGTACTCTGCTACCCACAGAGCTACCTGTATATACTCTGCTACCCACGCTGCTGGCTGTATACTCTGCTACCCACGGTGCCACCTGTATAGACTCTGCTACCCACGCAGCCGGCTGTATACTCTGCTACCCACGCAGCTGACTGTATACTCTGCTACCCACAGAGCTACCTGTTTATACTCTGCTACCCACGCAGCTGCCTGTATACTCTGCTACCCACGCAGCTGACTGTATACTCTGCTACCCACAGAGCTACCTGTATATATTCTGCTACCCATGCAGCTGCCTGTATACTCTGCGACCCACAGAGACACATGCATATACTCTGCTACCCACAGAGCTGCCTGCATATACTCTGCTATCCACGCTGCTGGCTGTATACTCTGCTACCCAAGGAGCAGCCTGTATAGACTCTGCTACCCACGCAGCCGCATGTATACTCTGCGACCCACAGAGCTGCCTGTATATACTCTGCTACCCACACAGTCACCTGTATACTCTGCTACCCACAGAGCTGCCTGTATATACTCTGCTACCCACGCAGCTGCCTGTATATTCTGCTACACACAGAGCTGCCTGTATATACTCGTCTACCCACGCAGCTGGCTGTATACTCTGCTACCTACAGAGCTGCATGTATATGCTCTTATACCCACGCAGCTGGCTGTATACTCTGCTACCCACGGAGCCTCCTGTATAGACTCTGCTACCCACGCAGCCGCCTGTATACTCTGCTACCCACAGAGCTGCCTGTATATACTCTCCTACACACGCAGCCGCCTGTATACTCTGCTACCACACAAGCCGGCTGTATACTCTGTTACCCACAGAGCCCCGTTTATACTCTGCTACCCATGCAGCTGACTGTATACCTGCTGTATAATACCCTACACTTAACTCCATAAAGACTGTATACTGTATACATGTTCATATATATTTGTATTTCTACTTTAACATTGTTAAACCTACACTATACATAGTTTAGAAACATATGGTATGTATTCTTTACTGTAATTCATTCTATTTATATTTTATGTATATGTATATATACAATATATATTTTATGTACATATATATCTATTACGTAAACAGTTTTTTCCTTATTGCTTTTTTTTTTACATTTCATAGTCAAACATATTTATTTAAAACCTAAGAACTAGAGATGGGCGAGTCCGAAAAGACTCGGAATCGCAAGACCCCAACGAGTCCGAGTCAAGGACTCGGGACTCGTTGCGAGTCCAGCGAGTCCAATGTTAATGAATAGGGACCCGAGTAATAGCGAATAATGACATTTACAACTCGCTGATGTGTCTCTGAAAGTGTGCGAGTCCAAACTCGCTGGTTTTTCTCTTATTTTGAGGCTTGTAGCCGATGATGCGAGGGAAGCGATTCTCCAGCACACACCATGCTTTAAGGAAACAGGAAGCGAGTCGCGCTGACAGGCGCACACACAGAGCAATCCATTCATCAGTGCAATCATGGCAGCAGGACGTGGCACGGTGAACACACTGCGTCTTATTGCACTTGTGGAGGCTCGTCCATTTCTATGGCTCCCTACAGATCCTGACTATGGGGATACGACCCAAATTAATACAGCCTGGAGAGAGATCGCCCAAGAGATGTTTCCTGCGTTCCATCGGAGTGACCATGAGGAACAGAGCAATCTAAGTAAGTTAAATGAGTTTACACGTTATATATTGCATTTACTGTATATATACTCGTGTATAAGCCGACCCGTGCATAAGCCGACCCCCCTATTTTTGCCCCGAAAAACTATGAAAACATATTCACCGCCATCCTGGTATACAGCGGCTATCACTGGTAGACAGCCCCCCAGCAGAGTATACACCTCCCCCTGCAGAGTATACAGGCCCCCAGATGGGTATACATCCCCCCATATTGTGGTATACAGGCAGGGGCGGACTGGCCCAGGTGCCACGGGTCATGCGGCTGCAGGAGCATGAATAATCCGCATGTCCCTGAAGCAGCAGGCGGAAACGGAAGCTCCTGGCCGCGCGATGACGTCATCAGCACGCGGCTGCGTCCGGGAGTGAGCGTCTGTGAGTGGCGTGCGGCTGCGACTGTTAGCGAGCGGCTGTGAGGAGCGCGAGGCTGCGGCTGGGAGCGAGCCATAGGAGAATGCGGGAGCTGCGGTGACTGTGAGGCGGCCGCCAGTCATCACCCCCCCCACACCCCCCGTCCTCACCTGTGTCGGGCCGGTGAGGGAGGGTTGCGACCCAAACTGTAGGGTGCCAGTCAGTCCCTGTATACAGGGCCCTCAGTGTGTGTACAGGCCCCCCCAGCAGTGGGTATACAGGGCCCCCAGCAGTGGGAATACAGGGCCCCCATAGCAGGGTATACAGGACCCTGAATGTGTTATCATGCTCCACCGCATAGTTGCCTATATTTGGATGGGGTCACAACAGTACAATGAGTTTAATGTCTGATCCTCCTGGCTCTTTCGGCCAAGGGGTTGGGTGTATATAAATACCACTAATGACCAGAGTCTGGTGCCCGCACTATTACATTCTCTATGCGTTGACATGTGTCCTGCCTCATTTGTGATTGTGGCCACGTGAGCTCAATGTCCGTAATGCTGTTGATGATGTTCCACACTGTCGTGTCACTGTGCCTTGTATACACATTACACACACAAAATGAATAAAATGTTATTGTTGATTTGTACACATACTTTTGTTGTTTCAAATATTACACATCTCTAAACCCGGTTTCAAATCATTTCACAGTTGACCATCTTAAAAAACGGTGGAGGAGCTGCCGGGACCAGCATAAGAAGCAGTACCGGCAGTACTCAGAGAGACAACCGGGAGCCGCTCCATTGCTCAACCACTACCACTTTTATGACCGGCTGTCCTTCCTTCACCGGTGGCCCGTATGCCAAGGTATGTGTCTGCAGCACTGTTGTGTACATTTAGTATTATTTATTAATATATACATTAGGTTCCATTTCGGCTCTGTGGGTAGCAGAGTATACACATGGCTCTGTGGGTAGCAGAGTATACAGGCGGGTCTGTGGGTAGCAGAGTATACAGGCGGGTCTGTGGGTAGCAGAGTATACAGGTGGGTCTGAGGTAGCAGAGTATACAGGCGGGTCTGAGGTAGCAGAGTATACAGGCGGGTCTGTGGGTAGCAGAGTATACAGGTGGGTCTGAGGTAGCAGAGTATAAAGACGGCTCTGTGGGTAGCAGAGTATACAGGCGGGTCTGTGGGTAGCAGAGTATACAGGCGGGTCTGAGGTAGCAGAGTATACAGGCGTCTCTGTGGGTAGCAGAGTATACAGGCGGGTCTGAGGTAGCAGAGTATAAAGACGGCTCTGTGGGTAGCAGAGTATACAGGCGGGTCTGTGGGTAGCAGAGTATACAGGCGGGTCTGAGGTAGCAGAGTATAAAGACGGCTCTGTGGGTAGCAGAGTATACAGGCGGGTCTGTGGGTAGCAGAGTATACAGGCGGGTCTGTGGGTAGCAGAGTATACAGGCGGGTCTGTGGGTAGCAGAGTATACAGGCGGGTCTGTGGGTAGCAGAGTATACAGGCGGGTCTGAGGTAGCAGAGTATACAAGGCGGGTCTGTGGGTAGCAGAGTATACAGGCGGGTCTGTGGGTAGCAGAGTATACAGGCGGCTCAGTGGGTAGCAGAGTATATAGGTGATGAGAATAGGGTTAATAGATGGTGCTACAGTGTTGGGGCGTGCTAGAGGGAGCAGAGATCCGATTACTGCCATCATTACTGACCTTATTAAAGATAGCGGCCGCAGCTAAATGACATCATGGCAAAGGTAAACATGGGGTGTGGTTAGCTGCAGGAGGTTAGTGAGAGGTGTGGGTTGTTTGGCAGAGGGCGTGGTGTGGGCGTCGTGAGCGCGGCTCCCGCGTCAGATACGCTGCGAGCGCGGAACCGCGGCACATCTCCAGGAGCAGAGGACGTGTCCGGTACGTCCGTAGCCCCCGGCCTCCCCGTTGTCCGCACACACAGCCCCGCTGTGACCTCTGCAGTGTCACAGGCCCCGGCGGGCGGCTGTCATCTCCTCCTGACACTGACCTCCTCCTGATTTGATTGTCTGTGTTGTCCCCCCCCCGCTGTCAGCATCAGTGATCTGCTAAGACCTGTGGGTGCACAGACGGGGGAAGTACAAATGCCAGCATGCCGGGGCGGATTGGGCGCTGTGAGGGGCGCAGGTCTTGCTGTGAGCGGAGGGCGCGAGGCCGCTCGAGAAAACGCTATAGCGGCTGTGTGAGTTAAGCGTCTGCGGCTCGCGAAGGCGCATACGCGTCTCCGCTCGCAGTGACGCTAAGGAGTTTGGGATTCGGCTACAGTGCCGGAATTTCAAACTCCCGATTATATAAATATATTATATATATATATTGTATACCTTTCAACCCCTTCCCTGCTTTATATAGATGATATAAGCTAAAAGTTTTGTGAATTAAGTATGTCAAGTTAAAAGTGAAGTCAGGGGGACTTTTTTTTTTCATGTGAACCATTGGTGTTATTGATCGTCTAGATTAGATGGGATGGGGGGGGGGGGGTGGTAATCAGGGGGTGAAAAATTATGTATTAGTATGGAATTAGCAAAGAAAGTCACGTATTCCTTTATGTTATGTACAGTTGGTTATTATTTCATAATAATAACAAATATCTGATTAAGAATACACAGATACACAGAGTCTAAAAAGCGTGCAACTTAATGTTTGACCTATGTTTTTGTTTCCAAATGCAATGCATTCACCAAATTTTTTTTTACTTTACCCACAGAGAAGCTTACTACAGAGGGCGGCGTGCTGCTAATCCTCCACCTCCAAACAGAAGGCGGCGTGGAGTAAACCCACCACCACCACCACGGCCGGCGCCACCACCACCACCGCCGTCGCCGCCGCCACCACCACCACCAGCATCGCCGCCAGCAGCGCCAGGGCCAGCACCACCACCGCCGCCACCAGCGGCCGTGTCAGCACCACCACCGCCGGCACCAGCGGCAGGGCCATCAACACCACCACCGCCGTCCCCGCCACCACCACCACCACCACCGCCACCAGCGGCAGGGTCCGCACCACCACCGCCCCCACCAGCGGCAGGGCCATCAACACCACCACCGCCGTCCCCGCCACCACCACCACCACCACCGCCACAAGCGGCAGGGTCCGCACCACCACCGCCCCCACCAGCGGCAGGGCCAGCACCACCACCGCCACCACCAGCGGCATGGCCAGCACCACCACCGCCACCACCAGCGGCAGGGCCAGCACCACCACCGACGCCACCAGCGGCAGGCCCAGCTTATGGTCCGATCCCGGGGTCAGCACATTTAAGTGTGCAACAGAGTAATGCTGACTTTGCCCGCAGTATTATACCATTCATGGATAATATTCCATTTGACAGGCTACTGCGGGCAAGGTCAGCATTACAGATAGTGCTGGAAGCCTGTCAGCCAAATAACGACCCCGGTGATGTGTTCCAATATTTGGATGGGTGGAAAATAAACTCTAACAGGCTAGGCAGGCCCACAACACGGGACAGCCATGTCCCACCCCACAGGGCTTTGCCTCACTGCCAGTGGCCAGCTAACAGGGACCTACCACCGTTCCCTACACCTGTTCAGAGGATCCACCCTGAAGGGTTCGGCCAGGCCATACGTGGGGCCCTTGACCTTTTGCAGGACGGACAGCCCACCTACCAGGACCTGTAGGGCTCCATTTGTTGTTGTTCTTGTTGTTACTACAATTTTAAAAGGTAGTATTTTTTGGAATGTCCAAACAGTGCTGCCATTTTTTTTTTTTAAACACAGTTTTAAAAACCAGCTTTGTGTCTGTATTTTTTCAAGGAATGAATGTGGAGTTATTTTTGTGGTTGGGCTTCAAGTCATCATAATTATTATAATTATTTATTTATATAGCGCCCATAGGTTCCATGGCGCTTTACATGAGGAAAAGGTAGAGAAGGACAAGTACAATAAACATAGACAATAAGGTCATATAGGTACAATAGTAGAGGACCCTGTACGCGTGGGCTCACATTCTACGAGGGGTGGGTGGGGATACAATAGGGTGGGGAAGGTGTCGGTCGTGGGGCGTGTAGCGGGGTCTCATGGCAGGTTGTAGGCCTGTCGGAAGAGGTGAGTCTTTAGAAGTATCTTTAAGGTTCAGAGGGTAGGCGACTGACTGATGAGGTGGGGCAGGGAGTTCCATAGCATGGCGGATTACCGGGAGAAATCCTGTATGCGGTTGTGGGAAGAGGAGATGAGGGTGGACTGTAGGACAAGTTCTTGGGATGAACGCAGGTTGCGTGAGGGATGGTATCGGGAGATCAGGTCGGAGATGTATGGTGGGGATAGGTTGTGTAAGGCTTTGAATGTCATGGTCAGTGTTTTAAAGTGAGCTCTCTGTGGGCCGGAGGGGCCAGTGAACGGCTTGGCAGAGGGGGTAGGCAGGGGAGTAGCGTGAGGACAGATGTATTAGTCGGGCAGCAGAGTTTAGTATAGATTGGAGAGGTGCAAGAGAGTTGGCAGGGAGACCTATGCGAAGGAGGTTGCAGTAGTCAAGGCGGGAGATGATGAGGGCATTTATGAGTGTTTCAGCAGTGTCAGGATTGAGGAACGACCGAATTGGTTAAATATTTTTGAGTTGGAGTCACAGGGACTTGGTTAGGGACTACAGGTGGGGCTTGAAGGAGAGGGAGGAGTCAAGGATTACCCCGAGACATTTGGCGTGGGGGACAGGGGAGAGAGCATCATTAGCAAGTACTTTACGGCCCGCATGGCGCATGAAGTCACCTTGGTTACTAAGTGTCAAATCATGACTCCACATACAACTGTTGCTGACAAACAGTGCCTGTGTTTGGGGGGTTACTTTCTGCCTCACTATGGCAACAAGACTATGAACACACATGTGAGAGGCTGGGACGTCTACATGCTACACATCGCGTCTACGCGTTTTGTATGGAGCGTACAGTGGGACCCTTCAACAGGCTCCAGCAGGATGATAGTCGAAGCAACGCCCACGATGCAGGCATAGGATTGGTGCCTGGAAAAATTAGCCCAAGGGGCTGTTTCCCATTTTTGGTATAAATGTAGGCCTAAGGGCCATAAAAAGCTTGTTAGCCAGGGTGTCTCCCAAAGCATGATAAGCTTGTTAGCCTTGGTGGCTCCAAAAATTAGCCCAAGGGGCTGTTTCCCATTTTTGGTATAAATGTAGGCCTAAGGGCCATAAAAAGCTTGTTAGCCAGGGTGTGTCACGGGTGGCACGGATGACAGGGTAGAGGCCACGCGCAGACGGTCCCAGCGTTTGGCCAATCAGCCATAAGGTTTGAGGACGGTCCGTCTTTCAGGGGCATTTACCTTCTGTGTAGATAAAGAGAAGGTATGATAAGATCTCCCTATCTTGGGGAGACGGCTGGGAAGGTCTTGTGCTTGGTCTGGTTTCTACACCAGTATTCTGGGTCTCTAGGACCCAGCAGGTTCTTCCCTCCTTTATAAGGAGTTTCATTGCCCTCCCTCGGTGCAGGTGATATTTCCTTGGACACTCATTATCCTTGCTCCAAGCAGAAGCTGAGATTGTGGAGGTTGCTGTGCTCTGCTGCAAGATAAGTGTTTTCTTTCCCCATTGTCTGTTTTCCTTGTGTTGTCTTTAGTTGTTAGTGGAGGGGTCTAGTGAACCTCCCCATCTGATCCTTAGATAAGGTAGTGCTAGGATCAGAGAGGGACGAGGTTCGTGGTCGGCGACAGTTGAGGAAACTGTATAGGGACGTCAGGGCAGACAGGGTCAGCCCCAGGAAGACTAGGGGTCACCCTCTCCCTCTTGTGCCCATAGCTTTAGGGACTCCTTATCCCCCCCCCGTCGTTGTCCTACGCTGGGTGTCTCTCCCGCTCCCAGCGTGACAGGGTGTCTCCCAAAGCATGATAAGCTTGTTAGCCTGGGTGGCTCCAAAAATTAGCCCAAGGGGCTGTATCCCATTTTTGGTATAAATGTAGGCCTAAGGGCCATAAAAAGCTTGTTAGCCAGGGTGTCTCCCAAAGCATGATAAGCTTGTTAGCCTGGGTGGCTCAAAAAATTAGCCCAAGGGGCTGTATCCCATTTTTGGTATAAATGTAGGCCTAAGGGCCATAAAAAGCTTGTTAGCCAGGGTGTCTCCCAAAGCATGATAAGCTTGTTAGCCTGGGTGGCTCCAAAAATTAGCCCAAGGGGCTGTATCCCATTTTTGGTATAAATGTAGGCCTAAGGGCCATAAAAAGCTTGTTAGCCAGGGTGTCTCCCAAAGCATGATAAGCTTGTTAGCCTGTGTGGCTCAAAAAATTAGCCCAAGGGGCTGTTTCCCATTTTTGGTATAAATGTAGGCCTAAGGGCCATAAAAAGCTTGTTAGCCAGTGTGTCTCCCAAACCATGATAAGCTTGTTAGCCTTGGTGGCTCCAAAAATTAGCCCAAGGGGCTGTTTCCCATTTTTGGTATAAATGTAGGCCTAAGGGCCATAAAAAGCTTGTTAGCCAGGGTGTCTCCCAAAGCATGATAAGCTTGTTAGCCTGGGTGGCTCCAAAAATTAGCCCAAGGGGCTGTATCCCATTTTTGGTATAAATGTAGGCCTAAGGGCCATAAAAAGCTTGTTAGCCAGGGTGTCTCCCAAAGCATGATAAGCTTGTTAGCCTGGGTGGCTCAAAAAATTAGCCCAAGGGGCTGTATCCCATTTTTGGTATAAATGTAGGCCTAAGGGCCATAAAAAGCTTGTTAGCCAGGGTGTCTCCCAAAGCATGATAAGCTTGTTAGCCTGGGTGGCTCCAAAAATTAGCCCAAGGGGCTGTATCCCATTTTTGGTATAAATGTAGGCCTAAGGGCCATAAAAAGCTTGTTAGCCAGGGTGTCTCCCAAAGCATGATAAGCTTGTTAGCCTGGGTGGCTCAAAAAATTAGCCCAAGGGGCTGTATCCCATTTTTGGTATAAATGTAGGCCTAAGGGCCATAAAAAGCTTGTTAGCCAGGGTGTCTCCCAAAGCATGATAAGCTTGTTAGCCTGGGTGGCTCCAAAAATTAGCCCAAGGGGCTGTATCCCATTTTTGGTATAAATGTAGGCCTAAGGGCCATAAAAAGCTTGTTAGCCAGGGTGTCTCCCAAAGCATGATAAGCTTGTTAGCCTGTGTGGCTCAAAAAATTAGCCCAAGGGGCTGTTTCCCATTTTTGGTATAAATGTAGGCCTAAGGGCCATAAAAAGCTTGTTAGCCAGGGTGTCTCCCAAAGCATGATAAGCTTGTTAGCCTTTGTGGCTTAAAAAATTAGCCCAAAGGGCTTAATAAAGTCTATTTATAAATAAAGCAGGGCGCTTGGCCCATTGCATATTATTGCTTGGACTAGGAGCATAGAAGAAGCAAGGCCAACTATGCAGTCCTAGGCTTGGTGCCTCAAAAAATTAGCCCAAAGGGCTTAATAAAGTATTTTTTTACATAAAGCAGGGCGCTTGGCCCATAGCATATTATTGCTTGGACTGGGTGCCAAATCAAATCAACAGAGCTACGGGACTTGTCATTAATTCCTGTCAAAAATGGGCATATTGTTAACAGCGCAATATCCCAATCATATTAATTATGATTAGGTTAATCTAGGATTGTGTACTGTCGTCAGGAGGGCTTAGGAACTGTGATGATATCCAATCCTTGTTGAATTTAATTAGAGTGAGCCTGTCGGCATTTTCTGTGGTGAGGCGGGACCTTCTATCAGTGACTATACCCCCAGCGGCACTGAAAACACGCTCTGATGTCACACTAGCAGCTGGGCATGCCAGCACCTCCAAGGCATACAATGACAGCTCAGTCCAAGTGTGCAGCTTGGAAACCCAGTAATTAAAGGGTACAGAAGGGTCGGTTAGGAAGCTGGTACTGTCACTGAGATACTGCTGCACCATGTTGGACAATTGTTGTCTCCTACTCAAGGTCACCGTAGGCAAATTACGTTCTTGATTGGAAGGTCTGTTGAACATCGCCCAGTTGGCGGACATCTTACCCCCACCTCTTCTTGTCATTGATGGCGTTTGTGTCCCAACCAAAGGCTGCTGTTGGAAAGAGCTGGTTCTTCGATGTATAGTGGATTCAGACGGTGATATTGCCAGCAAAATATCAAGAAGAACCCTCTTTACATGATCCATCGTTAAGCCCCTGGATGAGTGCGACAGCAGCGACTGAAATTTGTCTTTGTACCGTGGGTCCAAAAACGTTGACAACCAGTAGAGGTCGCTGTCATAGATGTGTATGACGCGTGGATCTTTGGAGACACATTGACACATTACTTCAGCCATGTGTGCTAAGCTGCAAAGACTCATCTCCTCGGTTACAACAGAATGAAGATCACTACGCGTCGTGGCCTCTAAATCGGTGTCCGCCTCCTCCTCTTCAGCCCACCCATGCTGTACCGACATAAACGTAGGGTTGGGAGTCCCATCAGGGTTCACATCAGTACCAGAGAAAAATAAATCTTCTTCATCATCACCCTCATCACCATCTTCCTGAACCAATGTAGCCTGCTGATATTGGCTAGGGTGGCTAGGATCAGCGATGTTCAATTCTGGCTCCATAGCCATCCGCTGTGCTCTCAAAGCATCTGTTTTGAGATTCAATAGGGATTCTTGGAGCAGGCAGAGCATGGGGATGGTGAGACTTATAATCGACTGATCCCCACTGACAAGTTTGGTACAGTATTCGAAGTTATCCAGCAACTCGCAAAGGTCAGCGATCCAGACCCACTCGAAAGTAGTGATGTGTGTGGTATGACTTCCAGGTTGACGGGCATGTTGCAGCTGAAATTCCGCTATTGCCTTCTGCTGCTCATTAAACCTTGCCAGCATATGGAAGGTGGAGTTCCATCGCGTAGGCATGTCGCAAATTAGCCTGTGTTTCGGCAAGTTAAATTGGATTTGAAGGGCAGAAAGACTTGCAGCTGCTGTGGACGAATGTCTAAAGTGGGCGCAAATTCGCCTCACCTTATCCAGTAGCTCAGATAACTCTGGGTATATTTTGAGGAATTTCTGAACTACCAGGTTCAGGACATGAGCCATGCAAGGCACATGTACAAGTTTACCGTGCTTTATTGCCGCCACAAGGTTTGCACCATTATCGCTCACAACTAGACCTGGCTGTAGTTCCAGTGGGGCCAGCCACTCATCGGTCTGTTGCTTGAGACCTTTCCACAACTCTGTTGCAGTGTGACGTGTGTCACCTAGGCAGATAAGCTTCAGAAGAGCCTGTTGTCGCCTTGCAGAAGCAGTACTGCAAAGCTCCCAACTCGGACGTGATGGTGCTTGAGGCTCAGCAGTGGACAAGGAAGTGGCAGAAGCAGATTGGGCACTGGACATATATGAGGAGGCAGACACCCGGAATGATGTTGGGCCCGCTATTCGTGGAGTTGGAAGTATGTCAGATGGTACAGTTTTAGAAGTTGGGACACTCTCCACCAGGTTGATCCAGTGAGCCGTTAGTGAAATGTATCTGCCCTGTCCACAACTACTTGTCCACGTGTCCGTAGTTAGGTGGACTTTGGCGGTGACAGCATTTGTTAAAGCACGTTTTAAGTTGTTAACCACGTGCTGGTGTAAGGCGGGAACGGCACTACGTGAGAAAAAGTACCGGTTGGGTACAGAGTATCGTGGTGCTGCCTCAGCCATCAACTCCCGAAAAGACTCTGTACCCACAAGCCTAAACGGCAGCATTTCCACAGCTAACAACTTGGCTATTTTCGCTGTCACTTTTTGGGAATATGGGTGTGTCGGTTGGAACTTCCGCTGTCTTTCATACAGCTGTGGCACAGACAACTGCACGTTTGGACCAGACTGACAAGAGGATTGACTACTGTCATGTCTGTCTTGTAAAGCACCTTGGGAGGAGTACGCTTGAGCAGGAGCTGAAGCCTGAACACTTGCTGGTGAAGGATGTATCTGAGGTGGCCTGGAAGTGTTTGGATCAGAAGGCACTGATTTTGAACCCTGATAGGGTGCCCACTGAATTGGGTGCTTAAGAGACATATGCTTGCGCATACTGCTGGTGCTCTGGTTTCCTTTTACCGTGCCTCTGCTAAGCCTTGCCTGGCACATCTTACAGATAACCATATTTGGTAATGTTGGGCTATCCTTAAAAAATTTCCACACACTGGCTGTTCGTCCTTTATTTTTAATTGGAGGAAGAGGAGGATGACTCTGTTCAACACCAACTGTGGACACATTTTGGGCAACTGTGTTTGCAGTTTGTGCAACAGTTGGCACAGTTTGTGCCACAGTTGACGCTATTTGGGCAACTGTTCTCACAGTTTGTGTTCTGGAGACAGTACGCCTTTGTGATTTTGCCAGTGGTACATAGCCACTTTCGTCCTCCTGGCTGCTCTCTTGGCTATGCAATTCAGCAATCCAGGTAGGATCTGTGGTGTCATCATCCACCCCTTCCAGTTCAAAGGATTCTGGATAAACTGACTGAGCAGGCTGGCCAGATGAGATGTGTGTCTCATCATCCTCATCATCATCCACCTCCTGAGATACTGTTTGCATTTCGTGAAAGTGTCTTTCCTCAGGACGCGCTACTTCCAAACTTTGGCCATGAGTAGACATTTCGTCTACTTCAAGTATCTCGTCAGGCAGTGACAAAGAAACCCCTTGATAAGAACCGAATAAGTCATCCGAGTGACCAAGGTCCATATTCAAAATTTCCTCTGGCTGCCGATGGGTTGAGGCAATATGACGACTTTGAGGATTGGATGGCGCTGCATTGTCTGTAGCGACACTAGAATGTCTTGCCACGGATGATTGCGTACTGCAAGAACCAGTGGTCGAGGGCGTCTGAGCCATCCAAGATGTTATCTTGTCATGCTCATCCGGCCTCAACACACGTTTTCTTTGAGTACTGGGATTTCTAGGTAGAAAAAAGGACGTTCTATCAATCCTAGGCTGTGTACTTGTACCAGTGCCTTCTTGGGCAAGACTGCTGCGGCCAAGAGCTCGTCCCTGTCCCTTTGCAACATCCTTTTTGGTAATTGTTTTTTTTTGAGACATTGTAGACGAATGCACAGTCACCAAGTTGGAGTTAGGTGTTGCTGTATGCGTCACTTGCTGGCGGGGTAAGTGTGCGCGCTCACACTTGGCAGTGAAGCCGCACACTACACTCCCTAAAAAAATTAGTTTCAAGTGCGCACAGCCACCGAGATGTGGTTAGGTTAGCTGAATGCGTCACTTGCTGGCGGGGTAAGTGTGCGCTCTCACACTTGGCAGTGAATCCGCACACTACACTCCCTAAAAAAATTAGTTTCAAGTGCGCACAGCCACCGAGATGTGGTTAGGTTTGCTGAATGCGTCACTTGCTGGCGGGGTAAGTGTGCGCGCTCACACTTGGCAGTGAAGCCGCACACTACACTCCCTAAAAAAATTGGTTTGAAGTGCGCACAGCCACCGAGATGTGGTTAGGTTAGCTGAATGCGTCACTTGCTGGCGGGGTAAGTGTGCGCGTTCACACTTGGCAGTGAAGCCGCACACTACACTCCCTAAAAAAATTGGTTAGAAGTGCGCACAGCCACCGAGATGTGGTTAGGTTAGCTGAATGCGTCACTTGCTGGCGGGGTAAGTGTGCGCTCTCACACTTGGCAGTGAAACCGCACACTACACTCCCTAAAAAAATTGGTTAGAAGTGCGCACAGCCACCGAGATGTGGTTAGGTTAGCTGAATGCGTCACTTGCTGGCGGGGTAAGTGTGCGCGCTCACACTTGGCAGTGAAGCCGCACACTACACTCCCTAAAAAAATTGGTTTGAAGTGCGCACAGCCACCGAGATGTGGTTAGGTTAGCTGAATGCGTCACTTGCTAGCGGGGTAAGTGTGCGCTCTCACACTTGGCAGTGAAACCGCACACTACACTCCCTAAAAAAATTGGTTAGAAGTGCGCACAGCCACCGAGATGTGGTTAGGTTAGCTGAATGCGTCACTTGCTGGCGGGGGAAAGTGTGCGCGCTCACACTTGGCAGTGAAGCCGCACACTACACTCCCTAAAAAAATTGGTTTGAAGTGCGCACAGCCACCGAGATGTGGTTAGGTTAGCTGAATGCGTCACTTGCTGGCGGGGTAAGTGTGCGCTCTCACACTTGTCAGTGAAGCCGCACACTACACTCCCTAAAAAAAATTGGTTTGAAGTGCGCACAGCCACCGAGATGTGGTTAGGTTAGCTGAATGCGTCACTTGCTGGCGGGGTAAGTGTGCGCTCTCACACTTGGCAGTGAAGCCGCACACTACACTCCCTAAAAAAATTGGTTTGAAGTGCGCACAGCCACCGAGATGTGGTTAGGTTAGCTGAATGCGTCACTTGCTGGCGGGGTAAGTGTGCGCTCTCACACTTGGCAGTGAAGCCGCACACTACACTCCCTAAGGTGGAGTACGTGCTAGCAGCAACACACTGGTCTGCCACAGAAAAAATAACGCTCTATGGCTTATTAGGAACAAAAATCGATCTGGTGCAAAAACAAAAAGGAAACAGCACCTCAGCTAAGCCTCTGACTGCAGCTGTTAGCAAAGCTGAGTGAGTAAGCTAAGCTATGAGGTCCGTCCTGTGTGCACTCTAAGGCTTCTCCTTCCTTCCCTCCCTGCCTGCCTGCCTACACAGCACTACTCCGTCCTCCTCCTAGCTCTCAGAAGAGCTTTTTGGGTTAATAAAAGGAATCTTCCCTACACTGACAATCCCTGATCTGCTCCAGCATATATCTCTCTCTCCCTATACTAGGTCAGATCGTCTCAGGAATGTGCCCAAAATGGCGGGGACAAGCCTTATATACTGCCTTGCCTGTCATAGATGACATAGGCATGACGCTGGACAGCAGCCAATCATAGTCCTGACACAACCAACTTTGCTATGCCTTTACTGACTATGATTGGCTATCTTCACAAGTTTTCTGACCTAACACGCACGCTGTGCAGACTCGGAACATAACAGATTCTGTATTCCAGAGTCCGAATCCCGAATACAGTATACAGGACTCGGAATCGTAGACTCGTAGGACTCGGAATCGTAGACTTGCTCAGACTCGCTGCTGACAGCGGGTATCTGTGACGAGTCAAGCTTATTGCCATTGAATTCCATTGGACTCGTCACTGTGCGAGTCCAAGCTGGGAGATTCGCCGAGTAACGAGTCCTGCGAGTACCTTCAGAATCGCCGAGTCCCGAGTCCTAGCGAGTAGACTCGCCCATCCCTACTAAGAACCTTAACAATAAACTTATGTACATTCTTTTTCAGTCACTATTACCTTATAGTATGATGATTTGCCCTTATTTTGCAAATGTTAATAAAAACTATGCTTTTTTCACAAGCGCAAAGAGTGTCATACATGTTTACTGTTCCTGTTAGCACATCTAAGGATGCACACAATTCATTTCACCGCACTCCCGATGCAATCGCATCAGGCCTTTTTCTAGTATAAATAAATTTACACATGTGTAAATGGATACATAGATATACACTTCCATTATTACATACATAGATATATATACACATACATACATTTACACACATGCACATATTAACATGCATCATAATATGCATACACATATGTACATAGTGTTCTGTGTAGCTAAATATCTTGACAATAACATGTACACATATCCGTACATTAGATTTACAACACTGCACACATGAGCATTCTTGTCTGACAGTTTGCAAATACGGCAGTGTTTGAACTGGTGGAACCAAATGAAGGAAGACTTGAATGGCGAGATGATTCAAAGGGCGAAAGCACTAATATTGTGGCCATCTTTCAAGCCAAGGCTGACCAATGGAAACGCAGTAGTGGCAACCAATCAAAGTTGAAGGGGCACGGAAAACCAAACGCAGGCACGCCTACCTGGCATAGTGTGTCACAAAATGTGCCCACATCGAGGTCGGAGTCATTCGAAGTAGCTGCTGTGTGACAGTGTACAAACGACCACAAATACCGTTCGCAGTGTCGTCGTATCGATCCCTGGATCGCCGTATCATTGTTACGTCATACAATATATCTACCTGTTTGACACCTCACAAGCGATCAATTAGCGATGTCCCAGCGATCCCGGCCAGGTTGGATCATTGGTCGGATCGCTGGGACATCGTAGCGTGTAACAGGGCCTAAAGACTGGGATCTAAGTGATAACATTTATCCATATAAAAAGTGACTTGCCGGATCTGTATAACAAATCAACAGAATCCTTATGGTTCCCTACTACATAGGTCTAGGCACTGTATGCACTTTCAGTATTTCAGATATTTTTACACTGTGAATATTGAGTGATATTCCAAATCCATTACTAACTTCAACAAAAGCTAAATTAGAAATACTAAAACATGTAGCAGAAGAGTTAAATATCATAAATTCTAAATGTGTCAAGTTATGAGTCCTAACTAAAAAGTTATAAAATAGAATCAATATGAAGAATATCACTTTTAAACTGTACTACACCACTTTGACATCTGTCTAGAAGTTTTGTTTTTTTGTCAGCCAGTTACAATTATTTCTGCATCTAGTCTTGAGGCCAAGGCAATGGTGACACCTCTGTGCTGCAGATATAAAATTCATTAAGCGTATAAAGAAATACAATGTATCTTCCATTGTTTTCCACAAGAGACCTCTTTTCGCATCATTATCATTAACAGTTTAACAATGTTTGTCACTTCATTAGTCTTGAATGAACAGTCCAATTTGAGCTGTGCGCATATACAGCTGTGCAACTTTCTTCTCCAGTTATCATAAGCAACATATCAATCTTTTCTGATCTAATTAGCAAATTGATGTGGTTCTGTAAACTGAGATGTTAAATAAATTAGACTTGATTACTTAAGATTCTGATTAAATCTAAAAAGACCAGCTATTTTCTCATGGATTAAATATTTATTGCTGCTTATCTGCATGCTGTTTGCTTTATATTGCGTAGTGTCAAAAGTATATTCAAAATATTGGTTGAATATTGCGTTCTAAGGCCACATGCTCACATTGAGTAATTGGTCAGTATTTTACTCCAAAACTAGGAGTGGAACAATCAGATGAAAAGTTTCATAGAAACATTTCACCACTTCTGTATTTTTACTCCTCCTGGTTTTGACTTATAAATACTGAGGTAGAAAAACTTCACCAAATACTCAACATGTGCATGTGGCCTAAGGCTTGCTCCAGAAATATTAGATTTGTGAAGCTGATCCCAAATGCCAAATATTCTAGAATTTACAATATAGCACAAGTGGTTTGGGCTTTTAAAACCATACCTGAAAGACTTCCTGTCTGAATTGGGATGTGATAACACCTAGGAACAGCAGCTCTCACACCTCAAGAATCCTACTGAGGAATCTGCGGACATCCACCATCCCAACACAGGAGAAAGACAGGCTACCACCAGCTCCCACTCCACACCACCTATAAAGGTCAGTCACTTCAATCCTGGATAATTTCTGAGTCCTGGAGGGTCCTGAGGCCTGCTGCCAACGTGTGCACCCAAGGCCTGCGCTGGCTGCTATTCACATGGCAAAAATCCACTGACTAAAGGTATAATCCTACAAGCCGCACATAGAACCCTCCTTCTCCCCATGGAAACACGGAGGAATCTACTTATCAGAGGTCAGGGCACAATCTACAGGACTTCTCTCCTTCTCTCCGGTGCCGGTAACACCCTCCCTGCGGGAGAGGACACTCCTACAACAAACTTGCGACAGAAAACCCCAAATGAGGAGTACATTGAAGACCTAAATGAGTGTAGCAGAAAAGACCCTTCAAGATTGATATCAGTAGACTTTAACAAACTGGCGGCTAATGTGGCAAGTAACATCATGCCAGACATCCAGAAGAAACTGGAACAGGCTATCAAGAAGGCCCCCCCAGCATCTCCAAGATGAAGTGAGCAAACATAAAGAATGGATAGTGGAGCTGGAGCAGAGGGTTCGCAACTGGAGGGTACTAACATACAGCTCTCCTCACAGCTGAAAGAGACAACTGCGGAAACAAAGCGCCTGTCTGAGAAGATCGAGGATCTGGAAAACAGGTCAAGGCACAACAATCTAAGGCTAGTAGGGCTAGCTGAACTACAAAGATGTTGCAAAAGAGACCTACCAATGGCCCTGGGAATTAATCACGGTTGTAGGGTCGAAAGGGTTCACAGAGTTGGACCAGCTCTATTATCTCACAATCAAGGATCTGATGACCGGACATCCAGACCACATCAAGTAATCATGAAATTCCTGGACTATAATGATAAGTTTGACATAATGAGAGCATATAGAAGATGTCCCCAACCAGTGACTTTGAGGGGGATGAAAATCCTATTATTTGAAGATTATTCTGCAGAGGTGACAAAATGCAGGAGAGCCTCTCATAAAATATGTGCAGCACTCTATCAAGCAAAGAAAAGTTCTGCACTGCAATACCCGGCAACACTGAGAATTTTCTAAAATGACGATGATAAACTCATCTACAAATCGGCAAGTGATGCAGAGAAAGACATGGAAAAAATACTGCGCAACGCAAAAAGCAACGAGCAAAGAAGAGGTCGTGAGGAAGACAGCTTCCCCTCAACACCAAAGCCCCAGAGGGCATCTAGCCGACGCAGATGAAACACCATTGAAATGGACTGCATCATATACATCTTGCTCTTGATGGGTCTCCTCATCCTCAGGCACTTTTCTACAAACAGGACAGTGTCTCCCCAAAGTGACTGGATGTTGATGGTAACGTGTTGAATACTGCCAATTGATATATGTTGCGCCTTAATCAAGATGGGTTTTGGTGGAAAGTTCCCATCTGCCCTTATTTGGGGAAGGGACCCAGGTTTTTGAAGGGGTGAAGGGCAAAGAGTTATGCAAATGTATGCATCATGGTGGTATTTATAATGTGTGGTGTTGGATATGCTTCTTCCCACAGGTTTTTCTTTATTTTTTTTTCTTCTTGGTAGCCCTTACTTCCTCAGAAAAAAAAGCGAAATCCACAACGCTATTAATGGTGTAAGAAGCTAGAAATACACTACAGTGTATTGAGAGCTCACTGTTTTAAGGCTCATTTGTTTTAAGGTTTAAACCTCTGTTCCCTTTCATATCTTTAAGTCTTTTTTCTTTCTTTTTTACCTTTTTTACCCTTCTCTAGCCACCTGAGGATTTTAATCACTAGAACCCTTATAAGGAAAACAAAGCAAGAGGTGTTAGGCTATAGTGACAGAGACTATGAAGGTCATCTCCTGGAATGTGAAAGGCCTAAGATCCACTAAAAGTGTAAAGATACTGAGACTTCTGAAAAGGTGCTCACCCGATATTGTATTGCTTCAAGAAACCCATCTAAAGGAAGATGATTTTTTTTAGGCTCAGCAAATTATGGGTGGGGAAAGTAGTGGGCTCGTCAGCTCAAGGTAGACACGTAGGAGTAGTGATACTGTTCCTTCGTAATTTTGTATTTAATCTGCTGTCCCAGTAGTGTGGTGATCAGGGGAGATGGGTTTGGGTCACCATAGAGCATGGAGGAGAAGTATATTCAATCTACAATGTATATGAACCTAATGGCTCCAACAGAGTCTTCTTTGATGACCTGGAGAGAAAGATTGTCTTGGACAACTCGCCTCTGATAATTACTGGGGAGACTTGAACACGGTTCAAAATGGGGAGGAGGACAGAAAGAGCCAGAGCCTGACTCCTCCAGAAAGAGAGACTCTTCTTCCTCCATCCTTGAACAAACGGGATTGAGGGATGTTTGGCGTTGGTTACATCCAAAGAATAGAGAGTTTACCCACTTTTCCCATGCCCACCAATCCCGGTCAAGGATAGACTATCTGCTGCCCTCGGAGAGACTGTTTAATAGAATGAAGTCAGTGGAGATCTAAGACCTAGTCATATCTGACCATGCTCCAGTGGGTATGGAACTGGTGGATAACCAGATAAAAAGAACATATTACATGTGGAAATTTCCATCTTATCTTACAAAAGATGAGTGATTTAATGACAAATTACGGGGCTGGTGGGAGGAATTTGAACGGGACAACAAGGAACATGCAAACCAACAACATTGTACTGGAATACGGCGAAAGCGGTGTTAAGAGGCAAAATTATGAAGTTTGTGGCCTCACTCAATAAAAGAGTAGCGGACAAATACTCAGATTGTAGTGCAAAGCTTAGAAATACATATACAGAGTTCCTGCAGAGCCCCACAACTCAAAACAGGGAAAAATGGAAGCTGGCCAAACAAGAGTTTGAAACCTGGATTGACAGGAGGGAACAGATATACTGCTCTAGACTGGAAGTTGAATTGCTGAGATATGGGAACATAAGAGGGGAAATTGCTGGCAGGACGGCCAGGGAACTATAACCTCTGACCCTAGGAAACTCAATGAAATACTACAAAACTTTTACAAAGAATTATATAAACCCTCATATACTAATTTGGCAGAAGATAAAAAATTCCTCCAACCAGTCACTCTTCCAAAACTAACACAAGAACAACAAGATGCAATTATTGCAGAAATAACAGAAGGAGATGTGAGACAAACCATAAGTCATCTCCAAAATGGGAAAGCACCAGGCCCAGATGGATTTAGCGGATAGTTTTATAAGGCCCTCAGGGAACATATCTCCCCATTACTAACAAGTTATTACAACACCATCCTCTTAACATGGGCCATAGCAGAAAGATCTCAAGAAACATATATTAAAGTCATACCCAAACCAGGCAAGGACCCCTGGAGGCCTGCTCTTATAGACCCATCTTCCTTAATGATGTAGACCAGAAGATTATGTCAAAAATAATGATGGACAGATTGGCAGCAGTATTACCCCAACTGGTGAACCCTGCATAAGTAGAAGTCGTTAAGGGCAGGGTGGCGGTGAAAAACATACAAAACTGTGTTAGACAGGGTGGGTCGCCGCAGCCAGTCGGGAGAGAGACCGGCTTTGCTGGCTCTGGATGCAGAGAAAGCTTTTGATAATTTTAGCTGGGACTGGCTAGGGGCGACTCTGGACTCGTTCAACATAAAGGGCAACTTTAGAATATACCTGGAGGGGGTCTATAGAGAGCCGACAGCTAGAATACACATGCCTGGCTTCCTCTCAGAGCCATTTCTACTATATAAGGGGACCAGGCAGGGATGCCCAATGTCTCCATTGCTGTTCAACTTGGCATTGGAGCACGTTGCTCAGTATAGGTCAATATCACCAAGAGCGAACTCTTAGAATTGGGGGAAAAAATGCCTGCGGAACAATGAAGTAAACTAGGCCTAGAACTACATATTGCAAAGACACATATCACCTATTTGGGAATTAAGATAGGCAAGCTTCCGGCACAACTATATTCACTAAATTGTACACCTCTGATCGAAAAAATATTGGGAGAACTTCGGAGATGGCAGAATCTGCCACTATCTCTCCTGGGAAGATGCCATTTAACTAAAATAATCAGCTTAGCCAGATACCTATACCCATTAATACCCATTACAGACATTACCCCTGATACTCAAGCATCTAGATAAAAACAAAACAATTAGAGCTTTCACTTATTTTATTTGGGCATGTAAAAGGCCCAGAATCGCATTGGGAAAACTGATGCTAAGGAGAAGTGAAGGTGGGATCAATTTTCCGAATGTCAGAGCCTACAACATAGCAAGCCTTTTTAGACATGTGATAGATTGGCTACAGGAGACTAGCTGCTACTCTAATATCCAATTGGAAAGACAGTTGGCGGCACCGTCGGAATTAAGTACTCTCTTACATACAAAACAGGCCAAACTCCTGCAGAACGTAAAATCATCCCTACTGCTTCGGAATACAATCATATGCTGGAAGATAGTAAAGAAGGCGTTTGGCCTTCTCTTACAGATCTCTGAATATATGCCAATATTTGGTCACCCGGAATTTCACCAGGGAAAGGAAATCAGAAAAGCGATAGGACAAGCAGGTGATAACATGAGGAAAGCAGGTGATATGATGCATACGGAGGTTAACACTAGAAGTCCCGGGAATTTAAAGGATCCTTGGTTTTCAATGTTAAAAAGGTCAAATGACCCGTCTCTGGGACTTCTGGTGTTAAATGATTGCTGAGCCCACAAGAAATCATGGACAAATTCCATATAGAAAGGGGACACTTTCTACAGGTCATGTAAATCCATTCTTTTTGAATATCTAGACTTCGCAAGTTATTTCATGAAGTGGGAATGCATAAACAAGATAATAGAGTAGATCTGAACATCCAGAATACGAGCATATACTTAATATACAATATTGTAAGATATAAATTCCTGGAGTTAAAGCAGAGCAAGCTGTTTAAGACTTGGGTGAAATGGACTGAGGATAAAGATATTGCAGAGACAATTCTACAGGGGTGGGAACATGTCAAAAAATCCATTCTTTGCGAAAGATGGAGGGAGACCTATTTTAAGCTCATGCACACAGCATTATATAGTCTCAATATTCCATCCTCTCCTAGATTCATTGACAGGAATACAGCGTGGCCTAAGTGCGGAACGCCTTCAACAAATCTCTGGTACGGGGTGTGGGAATGCAGGGCAGTTACAGAGTACTTGACCCAGGTTGAGAAACAGGTTCGATCATGCTGGGGAATCCAACTCCCACAAACACTGCAAGCTATGCTCTTTCATCAGTTAAGACCCCCGGAGACTCAACCCACCAGAGTTAAAGCAAAGATCCCTAAAAATATTCACACATTCTTAGGCTGGCTTTACACCTCGGCGCAGTCCGGACCGGACCTTGCCGTGATGTGAAGCCAGCCTTAGTTGTAGCCCTACGCGATTTACTGTGCGAATGGCTTAAACCATGCATCCCATTGATGTGATGATAATACCCCAGATGAAACACTTACTGGGAATTGATTTAATAGAGTCAGAAAGGAAAAATCTGCAGGGAAAGAATTTTGATTTTCATTATAGTCCTCACGAAATATCAAGAATGATCAGTCCCTTCTGCCACACAGAATGATATGTCTGGAGGATCTGAGTGGGATGTTAGGCGCCTTGGGAAGTATTACAGGTGTATAATGTCTGTTAAAGATAAAGCATATATTAGCATAGAACGACAGGCTTACAGGTGACTATACAGTACAAAAAAGGAGATTCTCTTCCTTCTCCTATTACTCTTCTAGGCATTCAGCCTGTCTTTTTTTTCCCTCATTATTTCCCCGAAATTTGTGTTACAAGACATTGACTGAGATCGATTTATATATCTATATACTATTGTAAATACTACACAGACATGTTGCCTAACAAGAAGGATTTGTATATGTACTTTTGGTAATCTACAGTGTCTTTGTGGATGTTATATCCTATCCAATGTTATGCTCTAAAAATCCAATTAAAAAGAAAAACAAAAAACAACATACCTGAACTCAGCAGAAAAAAAGAATGTTAAATTATAGCCATACTGTGCATTTCCAAATCACGGGGCGATCAAATTTAGAGAACAACACTCCAATATCTTTAATGTTCAGGTCATTGTGTTGTCTTATGTGAAAATAGCTTATCATGACTAAAATAGCAGTATTTTAAGCCTATTTCATAAATTGAATATACTCTAAAGCAAAGAATAAATATGGAAATGAGATAAATGTTAAAGAACTGTGATCAAAATTAGATAACACTTTCAGATACCTGCAAATTATTGGTGTTAATCCGGCACATGGTGCTGATTTCTTTAATTATCTGACAAACTCTATTTAACTGGCAGCCTAACTTTTCAGCATGAACTCATTTTTCAAAATGTTGTGCCGTTCCAATGTGACTGAAATCCTCCGCCAGCAGGTTGTCCAGATGAAGGCCAAAGGCTTCGCCCTATCAGCCACAGCAACAGAAGTTGGTTGTTCTAAGTCTGTGATTTCTAGAATACTAGTAAAAAGGCCCGATGCAATTGCATCGGGAGCACGGTGAAATGAATTGTGTGTATACAGGTGGGTCAGTGGGTATCAGAGTATAGAGGCGGGTCAGTGGGTAGTAGAGCATCGAGGCGGCTCTGTGTGTAGCAGAGTATGGAGGCGGCTCTGTGGCTAGCAGAGTATCGAGGCGGCTCTGTGGGTAGCAGAGAATAGAGGCGGCTCTGTGGGTAGTAGAGTATAGAGGCGGCTCTGTGGTGGAGGGGTGAGGAGGGATGCGGCTGTGTGGTGGAGGGGTGAGGAGAGATGCGGCTCTGTGGTGGAGGGGTGAGGAGAGAAGCGGCTCTGTGGTGGAGGGGTGAGGAGAGATGCGGCAGAGTGGTGGAGGGGTGAGGAGAGATGGGTGTCTGTGATGGAGGGGTGAGGAGAGATGCGGCTGTGTGGTGGAGGGGTGAGGAGAGATGCGGCTCTGTGGTGGAGGGGTGAGGAGAGAAGCGGCTGTGGTGGAGGGCTGAGGAGAGATGCGGCTGTGGTGGAGGGGTGAGGAGAGATGCGGCTCTGTGGTGGAGGGGTGAGGAGAGATGCGGCTCTGTGGTGGAGGGGTAAGGAGAGATGCGGCTCTGTGGTGGAGGGGTGAGGAGAGATGCGGCTCTATGGTGGAGGGGTGAGGAGAAATGGGTGTCTGTGGTGGAGGGGTGAGGAGAGAAGCGGCTCAGTGGTGGAGGGGTGAGGAGAGATGCGGCTGTGTGGTGGAGGGGTGAGGAGAGATGCGGCTGTGTGGTGGAGGGGTGAGGAGAGAAGCGGCTCTGTGGTGGAGGGGTGAGGAGAGATGTGGCTCAGTGGTGGAGGGGTGAGGAGAGATGCAGCTCTGTGGTGGAGAGGTGAGGAGAGATGCGGCTCAGTGGTGGAGGGGTGAGGAGAGATGCGGCTCAGTGGTGGAGGGGTGAGGAGAGATGCGGCTCAGTGGTGGAGGGGGGTGAGGAGAGATGCGGCTCAGTGGTGGAGGGGTGAGGAGAGATGCGGCTCAGTGGTAGAGGGGTGAGGAGAGATGCGGCTCAGTAGTGGAGGGGTGAGGAGAGAAGCGGCTTAGTGGTGGAGGGGTAAGGAGAGAAGCGGCTCAGTGGTGTAGGGTTGAGGAGAGATGCGGCTCAGTGGTGGAGGGGTGAGGAGAGAAGCGGGTCAGTGGTGGAGGGGTGAGGAGAGAAGCGGCTCAGTGGTGTAGGGTTGAGGAGAGATGCGGCTCAGTGGTGGAGGGGTGAGGAGAGAAGCACACAGTATATACATACATGAGACATTGTATAGACAGACAGTATGCAGAGATTACAGAGATTATACACACAGTATACACACATTACAGACAGTATACACACATTACACACAGTATATACACATTACAGATAGTATACAGAGATTACACACAGTATAGAGACATTAGACAGAGTATAGAGACATTACAGACAGTATACAGAGATGACACACAGTATAGAGACATTATAGAGAGTGTAGAGACATGACACAGAGTGTGCAGAGACATGACACAGAGTGTGCAGAGACATGACACAGAGTGTGCAGAGACATTACACAGACAGAGTGTGCAGAGACATGACACAGACAGAGTGTGCAGAGACATGACACAGACAGAGTGTGCAGAGACATGACACAGACAGAGTGTGCAGAGACATGACACAGACAGAGCGTGCAGAGACATGACACAGACAGAGCGGGCAGAGACATGACACAGAGTGTGCAGTGTTAGAAATAATCTTTCTCAATTCTTCGTTCGATAAACTCCATAGACTGCGTCTTCAGAACCAAAAGTGGGTTTTATTCGGGTAGGAAAAAATACACAGAGTTCTACGGCAAAAGCAGTAATCAGGCACAGGAATCTGAATGACAGGCGCGGAAGCCACAGGTGTCACACTCAAGATGGATTCAAAATAATGGCTTCCCGTCTCATGGCACACAAGATGGAATAGTGTCGCCCCGCCTGTCTAAAGCAGGGCGTTTTTATACAATTTTTCTACCATTGGATAACGTTAGTGGCCATTATTGTCAATGGATACATAATGACCTCATCCTGACAAAGGCAATACTTACATTTCACCTAGACATGAAAAAGACACACTAATTTCATTACTAACTATATACTACACTTAAGTTCATTTATATAAATTATCTCATAATAGCCTTTTTTGGACCAAGCACAAATCACAACTTATTGACATTAATCAGCTCTGTTCTTGATCATGAGAAACGTCATATTAGCCTAGAGGGATAGAATACACCGTAAAATATCAAGAAATACTTGTAAAAAACTTGAGAGAACTATTATCATGATAAACTTTTGGTATATGCTCGGACCAAACCTAATTAGCTCCATGCCTGTTTTGTTTCTGGAGCCTGATCTGTTATTACCTATGACCTACTGCAAAAGTTCTTAAACTGAAACGCTTACACAAGACAAAATGGCTGACAGAGGCCTTGGTACCCATGGCCTCCGTCTAACAAATCCCTCTGTTGTACTTATGGTAATTTGATAATTTACCCAAAGTACAAATTGGCATATGAGTCTAGTCGTAATTCTCATATATGGTATTGAGGGAATACATAATTTCGTACACTCCCTGGTCAGTAGGAGTGTTGGGAGGGACTGAAGGTACCCTTGTAAGAAGGGCCCTAACAATAGGTGTTCAACCTACAAGTGAGCATGGTCTGGGAGTAGGTACCCTACCCGCACCAAGTCTCCAGTATGGTCTGATAAAAGTGGTACTATGTGTTATTACACGGGCCTGAAAGTTATTTAGTTCCTCAACATGAGCCAGATTCTTTTTTGAAAAACTTTTAGACTTTTAGGTTACTACCTATTAAACACATATAGGAAAAAACAAACAAAGTAGCAAAAAATCTACAGTAAATATCACCAACGTAAGAGTTCTTAAGTATTAATGAGTCCCGTTACAATCTTTCAAAAAAATAAAAAATTCAAAAATTTTCTTTGTTCCATGGCTCCTAAGGTCCTATTCACAGTTCAGGTGTGGGCAAATAGTCCTAAAAAGAAGCAAAAAACACAACAAAACAAAAAAATCATCACAGAAGTGAAAAAACATAAAGTGTCCGAGTCCCAAGTCCTATAACAGTCTCTGAGTCTTTTGATCCGTGGCTCTCGATCTTGTTCTGTTCCTTCGGAGCTTCCACGGTCTTCCCCCTCGATCACACTGTCCGGGTCCCACTGGATGGTGTGAGATGTCATCTCCAGGGAAACAGGCAGATTCATGGATCCCGATCCAATAGGGGACCTGAAAAATAAAATAAAAGCGCAGTATCAGTTCTCACCAGCATCACTAGAATTCTCAACTGGCAATATAACAAACTTACATTGATCAATATGAACAATTTTAACCCTCTTGGCCTGCTAATCCTTAGCACTCCCAAAACAGTTGGGCCTATCACCTGTGTGATAACATATGGGCCTTTGTAATTGGAATCCCACGGTCCTTTTTTTTTCCTAAGATTTTTAACCATGAGCTAAGCTCCCACAACAAATTTGGACTCATATAAATTCCTGTTGACTCTGAGGCTACAGCTCTTATTGCCAGGCACGTGGGACATGATTTGTCTCACTAAGTGAGGTCCATTGTCACTTTCAATTAATTTTGGGAAGCCCCAGTGTGAAAACACATCTTTCCACAAGAGGCGGGCCGTTGTCAGGGCAGTATTGTTGGTGGCAGGCAGGGCCTCAACCCATTTTGAGAAAACATCAACAATGACCAAGGCATACCTGAATCCTCCCTCTGCCGGAGGGAATGGACCAATGAAGTCAATTTGAATCGACTACCATGGACCATCAGCCACTCTGGGGATGGCACATTTTTCCTTTGTACTAGCTGTAAGAGCGTTTCTGGTTCTGGCTGAACAAAGACTGAATGATTAAATTTAATCAGAGACTTAATCATTATAGTTGGGATATATGGTAACAATTTGTCATCAACCCTTTTGTAATACAGACATTCTCCTTTATCAATGGGTATTGATTCAAGGGAGTTAAATAAAGATGCATCTCCTTGCTCTCTCTGTGCCTTTAAGAGGTCATGGAACTGAGATGCATAAGGGAGGGGCTCCTCCCGGAGTCTTCGCGTGACAGCAGAGATAGTAGCCTGTGGATATCTGTCAACGCCCATCAGGGCGGCTTCTTTGGCTGCGGAATCTACATATGCATTGCCCACGATGTGGGGGTCAGATGTGAGCTTTTGATGTCCTTTGATTTTACAGAAGGACCATAAATTTGGAAATTCTTTGCCTCTCTGCACAATTTGCTTGAGAATATCTGCATGCTGAAGCGGCTTGTTCTGGGAGTTTACCATCTTCCTCTGTGCCCATACATTGAAATACAATGTCAGAGAGGAGACAACGTAAGCACTGTCGCTGAAAATATCATGGGATCAATACACAAAAGAATGACTTGCAAAGCTGCCTCTAATTCAGCCCGCTGAGCGGAAAAATGTCCAGGAAGCTTATATTGCAATAAATTCTCGTTGTCAGGGAACCACAAAGCGTAACCTGTGACATATTTGCCATCGTGCCAATACCGAGCCCCATCTATGTATACACAGGGGACATTGGTTTGAAAGTCTGCACGGAAGGGGGTGGGGGCGACATGAGTCTGTTCAATTTGGCAATCATGAGACTGACCTGCATATTGCAGCAATTGTGCTCCCACTTCTACCTGCAAATCCCTAGTCTAAAAGTCAACAATCCATTGGGCCATTCTCTGAGAATTCACACCCCAAGCTTTGCCTTTAAGCAGTGTTTTTTTTTTTTTTTTTTTAAGGTTCCATGGGGGGTCTACAGAATCAAGGTGAAAAGCCAATTAAAGTGCATGTTTTACATTTTCAAAAGCCTGCAGGGCGTCTCCCTCTATTGTGATTGTGGTAAACTCATTCTCAATACCTTTTAGGAGATGTACAAAGATTTAGCAAGCAAGCAAAATCCTCAATAAATTCTCTGAAAAAAATTCACAAGACCCAGAAACTTTCTGAGTTCTGTGATATTGATTTGGCACAGGTACAGCTTGAATGACTGTCCCCTCTTTTGAAACTGACACACATTCAAACATTTAACCTCTGGTTGCATTCAGCTGTACTCTGTCCCGACTCACATTTAATATTGAGTTGCACAATGCATCACACATATTGTCAGTTTCATCAACAATTTGAGTCCATAAATTTTAAATCAAGAAATCATTGACATATTGCAGGACTTTGTCTTCGTACCCCAGGGGTTCCAATACCTGTGCCAACACCTGATACAAATAAATTGGACTAGAACAGGTACTGGACATTTTCTAAGGTAAATGCAAAACGGAGAGCCGACTCAGGTGTAATAGGTACACAGAAAAAGCCATTTGCAATATTCAAACAAGACACAAAAAAAAAAAAACTGACATGCACTCCTCAGCAGTGACATCACTTCAGGGACCGAGATGTGTTGCTGAGGGGTGTATTTGTTTACAAGTCTTAAATCCATGACCATGCGATAGCTACCATCCTCCTTTGTTTTACAGGCAGGATTGGGCTATTGCACTGGGGGGGGGTTGCCTCGTACAATCACGCCCTGTTATTCCAATTCACTGACAGCAATCCTTATGTAAGGAATTGCTTCCTCAGGAATACGGTATTGGCGCTGAAAGGGTGGTAGACGGTCGCTGTCATTCTTAATTAAAATTTGCATCAGTCCGCAATCTGTACATTTTGAAACCCATAAATGAGGAAAAAATTGCACCAATTCATGTTTCAAAGCCGTAGCTGCAACATTTATCTCAGGCATGTCATCATCATTATCAGCTGAGCACAAACTAGCAACGGTTAATTTATGACTGTGACATTTTCAACTCTGCAGCATCCATAATAACTGAACAAACAGTAGTTCCTTTGTCACGCCATAAGATCTTATTACACAAATCAACAATGATACCCAAATTAACAATGATACCCATGGCTGACAACACATTTGACCCATTAATAAAAAACTTTAATTGCGGACTGATCCAAAGTTCACACCGAATGCTCGCCTGTATACAGGAGCCCTCAAATCCCACTAAAGTTGTGGTGTCTGGCAGCCCGGGGGGAGCTGCAATTTGTGTTCTGTTACTGAAACAGAGGCTCCTGTTATCAATTAAAAAATCTTCCCAATTTTTGGTATCCTCTATTGTCCCTCTGACATAAGGTCGGTCCATCTTGGCCTAGGGATAATTGTGCCAAGAGGTACAGGGGAACAGGGGGGTTCAATGCATCAATCAGTACCGGCAGTAGGAAGCCCCAAAAAAAATTCACCAACCTCACCAGAGGCAATTCTACGGCCCACTGCTGTCACCTCCGAGCCGGACAGATCGCTTGAAAGACCATTTCCTCGTCCCCCCCAGCTCCTGTATCAGTGGAGCATAAGGGTGGGAGGAATTCCTCCTGGAGGAGGGTGAGCTCTCCTCACAGCATGGATCTGTCTGCTGGGATGGACAAGGGTCGCATAATTGGGTGACGGGGCAAAAGGCTCCCGAAGAACAGGGTTAACTATCTGAGGACCATTGTACTGCTGGCACTGTTTGGGGCCGTTAACCGCTGGCTGTCCAGGGTTCTTAATAGCAGGATTTGGAGCACTGGCTCCCTCATACGGATCTCGGGACATTGTGGAGGTAGGCTGCTGCTGCACCTGTGAATCATCCCTGGGAGCTAAATGGGAACACTGACGTCTAAGATACCCTGATTGCCCACAAGGATAACATACAAGAGGACCCATGGAGTTCCGAGGGGCTTCTGTCGACTGGGACCAGCCCGCTTTCGGCAGTTGATCATAACCCCAGGAAGTCCTGGTCTCC
This sequence comes from Allobates femoralis, assembly GCA_033576535.1. Taxonomy (NCBI): domain Eukaryota; kingdom Metazoa; phylum Chordata; class Amphibia; order Anura; family Aromobatidae; genus Allobates; species Allobates femoralis. The sequence goes on from JARQOC010000001.1 coordinate 322,603,571, forward strand.
TGTCCACAGCAGATGCCATTCAGGCAGGGCGATACGCAAAAAACATCTGTATCATCGCCCTTAATCTAGGATGGCATTTTCCCTAACAATGGTTACCAATGCCCTAATTTTGTCCTCCACAAATTTAGCATTATGTAAAATCCCTAACTTGCAAAACCTTTCCAAGTATTCTCTACAATCTATTCCATCAGATCATAATCATTTTTCTGATCTATTCTATCAAAAAATACTTCAAATGTTACACACCAGGCAGCCCATCTTCTAATTCTAAGATAATTTCCTTTCCTGATTCTTAAGGATTCTAACAACCATGGATGAATTTTTGCTTCCTCCTTTCTGTCTGCCTCCAGCCGCTGTATCTCATACCCCTCCCTTTGTGACACTACTACTACTCCTGTCATTGTATCAGTAGCTGCTGTGTTCTCTCCATACACTGCTCCGCTGCCCATCCCTGTGTAACTACATTAACGTACTGTCTTTGAAGCTATCACTAGCCTGATCTGAGCTATAACTAACTTACACAAAGCCGCTATTCGGCTGCCCTTTCTACTAATAATTTCTTCTTATCAAGATGTCTACTTTCTTCTGTGAACCACTGCATACAACTTAACCAAGTGGTTCAGCATTAACCCCTTCCAGCTATGGGGTTTCAGCGGGGCTGTCAGTCTGTTTCCTTAGCCACTCCATAGTGGTGGAAACACAAGGACATTTATAAAACTGCTTTCAGTATCAACTTAATGCAATTACAGGCAAAAGTTAGATACTCACACCTCTGTAATGGAAGACACGTGCCGGCTTTGGTCAACCAAAAGAGGTCCAGCCGTATGATCAGCCTCACTCGTTACGTTGCCACACGTCTCCTTCTCCGTACCCTCGGCTTTAATCTGCACGTCCTTGTTTAACTCACGTAGAGGCACTGTAGTCTTGGTTACGTCAGGGTAGATAGGAGCGCAAACGAGAGATTCTCTGCGGCTGATTTCCTTAATGCGATTTCACGTGGCGCCACGCTTTTCATCAATAAAGGCAAAAAAAGAGAAAGAAAAGTCCATTCCTCACCCTCTCACCCCTTTGGTTCACAGCTTTACTTGCAGGAATCTTCTAGGTTCTTCAGAAAGGATATAGGGTCTTCCCCCTTTCATCCGGGCTAGCTCGCCATTTGTTAGAAATAATCTTTCTCAATTCTTCGTTCGATAAACTCCATAGACTGCGTCTTCAGAACCAAAAGTGGGTTTTATTCGGGTAGGAAAAAATACACAGAGTTCTACGGCAAAAGCAGTAATCAGGCACAGGAATCTGAATGACAGGCGCGGAAGCCACAGGTGTCACACTCAAGATGGATTCAAAATAATGGCTTCCCGTCTCATGGCACACAAGATGGAATAGTGTCGCCCCGCCTGTCTAAAGCAGGGCGTTTTTATACAATTTTTCTACCATTGGATAACGTTAGTGGCCATTATTGTCAATGGATACATAATGACCTCATCCTGACAAAGGCAATACTTACATTTCACCTAGACATGAAAAAGACACACTAATTTCATTACTAACTATATACTACACTTAAGTTCATTTATATAAATTATCTCATAATAGCCTTTTTTGGACCAAGCACAAATCACAACTTATTGACATTAATCAGCTCTGTTCTTGATCATGAGAAACGTCATATTAGCCTAGAGGGATAGAATACACCGTAAAATATCAAGAAATACTTGTAAAAAACTTGAGAGAACTATTATCATGATAAACTTTTGGTATATGCTCGGACCAAACCTAATTAGCTCCATGCCTGTTTTGTTTCTGGAGCCTGATCTGTTATTACCTATGACCTACTGCAAAAGTTCTTAAACTGAAACGCTTACACAAGACAAAATGGCTGACAGAGGCCTTGGTACCCATGGCCTCCGTCTAACATGCAGAGACATGACACAGAGTGTGCAGAGACATGACACAGAGTGTGCAGAGACATGACACAGACAGAGTGTGCAGAGACATGACACAGACAGAGTGTGCAGAGACATGACACAGACAGAGTGTGCAGAGACATGACACAGACAGAGTGTGCAGAGACATGACACAGAGTGCAGAGACATGACACAGAGTGCAGAGACATGACACAGACAGAGCGGGCAGAGACATGACACAGACAGAGTGTGCAGAGACATGACACAGAGTGTGCAGAGACATGACACAGAGTGTGCAGAGACATGACACAGACAGAGTGTGCAGAGACATGACACAGACAGAGTGTGCAGAGACATGACACAGACAGAGTGTGCAGAGACATGACACAGACAGAGTGTGCAGAGACATGACACAGACAGAGCGTGCAGAGACATGACACAGACAGAGCGGGCAGAGACATGACACAGACAGAGTGTGCAGAGACATGACACAGAGTGTGCAGAGACATGACACAGAGTGTGCAGAGACATGAGACAGACAGAGTGTGCAGAGACATGAGACAGACAGAGTGTGCAGAGATATGACACGGACAGAGTGTGCAGAGACATGACACAGAGTGCAGAGACATGAGACAGACAGAGTGTGCAGAGACATGAGACAGACAGAGTGTGCAGAGACATGAGACAGGCAGAGTGTGCAGAGACATGAGACAGGCAGAGTGTGCAGAGACATGAGACAGGCAGAGTGTGCAGAGACATGAGACAGGCAGAGTGTGCAGAGACATGACACAGAGAGAGTGTGCAGAGACATGACACAGAGTGCAGAGACATGAGACAGGCAGAGTGTGCAGAGACATGAGACAGGCAGAGTGTGCAGAGACATGAGACAGGCAGAGTGTGCAGAGACATGAGACAGGCAGAGTGTGCAGAGACATGAGACAGGCATAGTGTGCAGAGACATGAGACAGACAGAGTGTGCAGAGACATGACACAGACAGAGTGTGCAGAGACATGACACAGAGTGCAGAGACATGACACAGAGTGCAGAGACATGAGACAGACAGAGTGTGCAGAGACATGACACAGACAGAGTGTGCAGAGACATGAGACAGGCAGAGTGTGCAGAGACATGAGACAGGCAGAGTGTGCAGAGACATGAGACAGGCAGAGTGTGTGCAGAGACATGAGACAGGCAGAGTGTGCAGAGACATGAGACAGGCAGAGTGTGCAGAGACATGACACAGAGTGTGCAGAGACATGAGACAGGCAGAGTGTGCAGAGACATGAGACAGGCAGAGTGTGCAGAGACATGAGACAGGCAGAGTGTGCAGAGACATGAGACAGGCAGAGTGTGCAGAGACATGAGACAGGCAGAGTGTGCAGAGACATGAGACAGGCATAGTGTGCAGAGACATGAGACAGACAGAGTGTGCAGAGACATGACACAGACAGAGTGTGCAGAGACATGACACAGAGTGCAGAGACATGACACAGAGTGCAGAGACATGAGACAGACAGAGTGTGCAGAGACATGACACAGACAGAGTGTGCAGAGACATGAGACAGGCAGAGTGTGCAGAGACATGAGACAGGCAGAGTGTGCAGAGACATGAGACAGGCAGAGTGTGCAGAGACATGAGACAGGCAGAGTGTGCAGAGACATGACACAGAGTGTGCAGAGACATGAGACAGGCAGAGTGTGCAGAGACATGAGACAGGCAGAGTGTGCAGAGACATGAGACAGGCAGAGTGTGCAGAGACATGAGACAGACAGAGTAAGGCAGGGGTTAAAAAAATGTAAATAAAGTTTATGCTCACCTCACCCCGAGCTCCCGGTGGCTCCCGGTGCCTGCAGAGCTCTTCTACTGCAGTTCAGGACCTGGCGGTGATGTTAGAGTCACGTGACCCGCGGTTACCATGGAGTAAGCTGGTGTCACATGACTCTGACATCACCGCAGGTCCTGTACTGGTGTAGAAGAGCTCTGCAGGCACTGGGAGTCTGCGGGAGCCACCGGGAGGCTGGAGGAAGACGGCGGGAGACGGCCGGGGCTCGGGGAGAGGTGAGGAAATTTTTTTTTTTTTTACAGTAGTGCGGCTGCGGCTCACGATGACGCTGCGCGTCATCGCTCGCAGTACCGCAAAGCATCTTGGGATTCGGCTACAGTGCCCGAATTCCCAACTGCCAATTATATAAGTAGATTGCATTTCTACAAAATCACAAACTCTTTCAAGTCCCCCAAGAAGGTTGGTCGCCCTTGAAAGGCAAATGCAAGAGAGGACAGTATAATGCAGATAATCTACATGGGTAATCATTTCAGCATTGAACAGGGTAAGGTCCATCTCTTCATACAGTGTCACAATGTTTAAAAGCATTTGAACTGAAAGCCCACTCTGCACTGACCAAACCTCTCATTAGCGGAAAGAATCAAAAAGCTAAACTCACCTATGGTGAAGAGCATCTTGTGTGGACTGAGGAGCAGTGGTCCACAGTTCATTTTAGAGATGAAAGCAAGTTTAGTTTGTTTAGATCTGATGGGAAACATTATGTTTAGTGATGAGCGAGTACTATCATTTTCGTAATCGCTTTCTTCGTTACGAGTACTTTCTAATAATCGCATATTCGCTCCAAATAACGAGTACAATGTAAGTCAATAGGAGTAATTTTCTGTTGGACCCTTAAAAAGGGCTCTGGGACCCTAAAAAAGGGGTCCTGGGCTTGAGGAAAAGGCTGAAATGGGTGGGAAAATGATGAAACAGAATGGGAAGAGCCTGGAGAATATGCCTGTAAGCATTTCTGACTCACATATGGTTTGTGGGAATAGCTTTGTCACAGGATTACACCACTGTTACAGATACACAAGAACAACTACCAAACCTAACCTAAATCACATTTAACAGGCCAAAAAGGTTCAGAAACAGTTTTTCACGCATAATCACTAGCATACAAGGCTAAATAAACCAGAGAAATAATAACATATCACTTTTTTCTTCACATGTACTGTTGTAGCTTTTTTTTGCCTTTTACAATTGGGAGGGCCCTGACTCAAACATTTTGTAGGTCCCTCTGTCATACATCATTTTTAATTAGCTATTCCCCAGCACTTTACGAGGCCAGCTACAACATACCAGTAGTTATGTTAATCTTTGACCTCAGAGGCCTCAAGTGGTCCTGTAACATACATTTTGGAAGGACCGTTGTTACATCGACATTTTAGCGGTCCCTCCCCCATTAAGACTCAAATAGCAGAATACATATTCCATAGCATTTTACATTGTGCCCATTGTAGTATTGGGCAAAACCCTCCTCCTCCTCCACCTCCATGACATTTGCAGCCTTAAATTCCAATTTTCAGAGGACCTGCAGTAGGCAGGAAACCTAAGATTGCTGAGGGCCCAGGGATGGCCCTCTAATGTATGTTTTGGAAGGATCGCTCATAATTAGACATTTGGGCGGTTCCTCCCTCAATGACACTAGGATAGCCGAATACATATTTCATAGCAGTTTACAATGTGCCAATTTTAGCATTGGGCAAAACCCTCCTCCTTCTCCTTCTCCTCCACTTCCATGATGTTTGCGGCCCTACATTCAAATGTTCATAAGGCCTGCAGTGGACAGAAAACCTGAGATTGCTGAGGACGCATAGATGGCCCTCTAACATACGTTTTGGAAGGATCGCTCTTACTTAGATGTTTGGGCGGTCCCTCCCTCATTGACACTAGGATAGCCGAATACATATTCCATAGCAGTTTACAATGTGCCCATTTTAGCGTTGGGCAAAACCCTCCTCCTTCTTCTCCTCCACCTCCATGACACTTGCCGCCTAAATTCAAATGTTCAGAGGGCCTGCAGTGGGCAGGAAACCTGAGATTGTTGAGAGCCCAGAGATGACCCTCTAATATACGTGTTGGAGGGACTGCTGTTACTTAGGCCCATTGCACATCTATGCGCCCCCTACGCTTGCTGGCCTCTCTGACCTGCACTAGCTACACAGTTATTAATATTGTAGCGCCTTCACTCTATTATTTAACTAATTTAATTGCAGAGACTACCTGGAAAAAGGAAAGAGACATGGAGTAACAGAATGTAGCAGTGAGGGTGGCCTGCGATCCTCAGGTTTGACTGAACTCTGTGAACTTAATAATGCTGCGATAGTCAACTGGATGATGAGCTGAAATATATCTCTTGGTCATGTCAATGGATAAAGGATATATGGTGCCCCCACCATCCAGGATGGGTTGGAGAAGCTTCTCCAAATGGCTCAGACATTGTAATTGACAATATTTCCCAGATTATACGGGAAGAGAAGACGTCTTGATACTGTTCTACATTATCTACAATGGACTACTGTAGTAGTTGTGGTTCTCAATTCATGTTTTCAGAGGGCCATCAGTTGGTCATCAACAGTTAGTGTACATTTCCATTGAATATGTATCCCTATCTCAGTCACAATGTCGCTTAACCCAGCAACTAATGTTAATTTCATGCTGCGGAGTCGGAAGCGGCTTCAATCGGGTGACTGCAGGGAGAAGCCTCCCCGCATCCACCGCACATGGTGAGTACAGGGTGGCTGCGGTCTCCCTGCGGGCACCCGCAGCTTCACTCAGGGATGGAGGAGCCACGTCCAACACGCACTGCCTCCGGACCGTGAGCACATACCCTCAGGCTGCATATATAACAATACATAGAGAGATATAAGGCTGCACTACATGGAGAGCTATGAGACTGCAAATGTAAGGCTGCATATGTAATGCTGCACTATATGAGGCTGTACTATAAGGAGAGCTATGAGGCTGCATATATAAGGCTGTATTATAGATGCTGCACTACGTGGAGAACTGAGCCTGCGTTATACTACATGGAGGGCTATGAGGATGCATTATACTATATGCAGAGGTTCTGAGGCTGTATTATACTATATGGAGGCCTGTGAGGCCACTATATGTAGGATAGTGGGGGTGCATTATAATAATTGGATAACTATTGGGGCTACCTTATGAATGTGGAACAATGGGATGCATTATAATACATGGAGGACTACGGGGGTATCTTGTAATATATGGAAGAATATGGGGATGCATTATAATAATTGGAGGACTATAGTGACGGGAGGAGGAAGACCATATCTACCATATATACCACGATAAGGGCCATATTCCAGTAGAAGGACCATATATAGCAGGATGGGAGATATATGTAAAAGGATAAGCTCCATATTCCAGTAGGAGGACCATATATAGCAGGGGTCAATTTGTGAGTCTTTATAGATCTTAGAACGTTACACAGGGCCCATAGATCGTGTGCTCGCGCGGAGGGGGAGGGGGCCCAGGTCTGAATTTCGCATCGGGGCCCACCAGACTCTAGTTACACCACTGCACAACCCAGCAATGTGTTTCTGCCAGATAGGGTGATTTCCATTGCATATGTATCCCCTATGTCAGTCACAATTCGGCACAACCCAGTGATGTTTTTCTGGCAGATAGGGTCACTAACAGTAGATTTCCATTGAATATGCATTCTCTGTCTCTGTTGTGACACAACCCAGTAACGTTTTTCTGCCAGATAGGGTAACTGACTGTAGATCTCAATTGAATATATATTTCTTATCTCAGTCACAGTGTGGGACAATCTGTGACAAGGGCCTCCAATCTCAAGCATTAGTTTTGTAGGACCACTGTACATTCCAGAATTGTCCGCTGCACAATGTGCATGGGGTTTGTAAAAATTTTCCCTATGGGCTAAGTGAAGGTTGAAGCAAGAAGACTCTATCCCAAGGGTCTCCATTCACAAATAGTAGCAATACTAGCCTAGCTGTGCATGGCATAAGTGTTACCAGTGGTGAGGGCATGGAGGGTGGTGTAACTACGATTGGGAAACAGGATTGAGCATTGCTGCGGTGTAACCAGTGTACTAATGTAAACTTTTTGCACTGCTTCAGGCATCAAAACTTTGCCATAGACCACAAGGGGGATCTGCAGCGGTGTAGCGGTCCCTGCTTCCAGAAAACCATGACTCCCCTAATGAGAGTTTGACACGAAACGCGTCGGGAGGAAGGACGTGGTGGCATGTATGAAATGAACTATTGTTGAGTCGGCAACCCGTTGGTCGAAAAAGTCATAGGACCATATGGAGTTGGGAAGACTCAAGTGGTAACGACAAGAAACAACCCGGTGAGATCTTTCTAATTTGGGAAGTGTGGGGCTGCTGTGCTCTCGTTACATATCTCTTTCACCTAAGGACCACAAGAGATAGTGGGACCTTGATCTAGGTAGTGAGAGATATAGGGGTATACCTCTGGTACTGTTAAATAGAAGGTGCAAGGCTGGTAACCCTATACACTATGACCCTGTGACTATACAGGGATAGTTTTTTATATCACTGACACTGGTGACAGTCACAGTGCTATCTTGCACTATTTGTAGTATTTTTTATAATTTTATTGACTCTATAGTCATTTTTAAGAGATGACAATAAAGGTTAAGTTTTAACCCCTTCAACCTTTCACCTGTTAATTTCAATATATTATTGGGCAGTTGCTTCAATTTATTGTTGTAGTAAGCCCTATACCCTGCTATCATTATTATTGTTGCAAATCGACAAACTTATGGAAAGACATCAGTTCTAGTGATGAGCGAGTACTAAAATGCTCGGGTGCTCGAAGCTCGGGCCGAGCATCCCGAGATACTCGTGTACTCGGCCTGAGTACCGAGCCCAATGTTATCCTATGGGAGACCCGAGTATTTTTATGAGATGACTGCCGGCAGCATGTAGAAACCCTAAAAATGTCACAAAAGTCTCAGAAGAGTGCTCAAATGACATGGCAACACCATGGGGAAGACCCCTGGAAGCATTTCTCACTCATAAGTCACAGCTGTGAACAATCTTGTCCGAGTTTCACGCCAATTTTACGGAGTCACCAGAAAACCTTCCAAAATGACACCAAAATGAATATTCAGGGTGGAAATGTTAAGGGCACATACCCAATAGTGAGATACAGCTGGTGTATGTTACCTTTTTGTGATTACATGAAAGATTTTACGTGAAAACATTGTGCGGCACTCCGATGTCCCTGAGAAGAGACGTACATGAAGCCCTGTCTTGACATATTGTGCCTATTTTGAGGAACTGGGTCTATTCTAGTATTTTCCTTTGCCAGGGCAGTCTAAAATTGGGAGGTTCACCAATGCCCCTGGATAGAAACGTGCATGAGGGCCTGTAAACCTGAAGTGCCCATTGAAAGGAAGTGGGTGCATTTGGGTATAGCCCTTTGGCAGGGCAGCCAAAAATTGGGAGGCTCCACATTGTCCCTGGATAGAGACGTGCAGGAGGGCCTGTAAACCTGAAATGGGTGTATTGTAGTATAGCCCTTTGGCAGGGCAGCCAAAAATTGGGAGGCTCCACATTGTCCCATGATAGAGACGTGCAGGAGGGCCTGTAAACCTGAAGTGGGTGTATTGTAGTATAGCCCTTTGGCAGGGCAGCCAAAAATTGGGAGGCTCCACATTGTCCCATGATAGAGACGTGCAGGAGGGCCTGTAAACATGAAGTGGGTGTATTGTAGTATAGCCCTTTGGCAGGGCAGCCAAAAATTGGGAGGTTCATCCACTTGAGAAAGACACCTTTAGTGTCGAAACATGTTGTGGCGAGGAGACCTATAACATCTACTGTTCACAATAAATTTGAAAGGTAATATTCGATAAGAGCCCAGTGCCTGTTTCTGTCCCTAGCGCTCATTTTATCATACCTTTTTACTTCATATCGTAACTATTGTAACGGTCATCATGGCTTATGAGGAGAAGGAGGAGCAGTCCAGCGATTAGCCAAAGTCCAGAAGTGTGTACCCATGGGTGAGTGGAGGTACATGACAAATTCCCATAACAAAATTTAAATTCAGTTGTCATTTCTTGGTGGTGTGGTGAAGTCTGGCCCAATCCAACCCTTGTTCATCTTGATCAGAGTCAGCCTGTCAGCATTTTCAGTTGACAGGCGGGTGCGTTTATCAGTAATGATTCCACCTGCGGCACTGAAAACACGGTCTGACAAAACGCTAGCGGCAGGGCAGGCCAGGACTTCCAAGGCGTAGAGAGCCAATTCATGCCACGTGTCCAGCTTGGAGACCCAATAATTGTAAGGCACAGAGGAATCTCGCAGTACAGTTGTTCGATCTGCAAGGTACTCCTTCAGCATCTGGCCAAACTTAGCATTTCTTGTGGCACTACCCCGCACCTCAGGGGCTGTGGTACGTGAGTGGCTGAGAAAACTGTTCCACATCGAAAAGACTGTTCCACTAGCTCTGGCGGATTGGACTTGTGCCCCTCTCGGCCGTACGCCTTGGTTCTCCACTGATTCCTGACCTATGCCGCTAGCGTTTTGTGAGGGGAATGATTTGCCTACTTCCTTGACTATGGCCTTCTGGAACTGCTGCATTTTGGCTGACATCTCCTACTCAGGAATGAGAGATATAAAGTTCTCCTTGTAGCGTGGGTCTAAGAGTGTTGCCAACCAGTACTGATTGTCGGCCAAGATGTTCTGAACGCGAGGGTCACGAGCCAGGCAGCTTACCATAAAGTCAGCCATGTGCGCCAGACTCTTAACAGCCATCACTTCTGTATCCAGACCAACACGATGACTGAACATGCTGTCCTCCTCCTCCTCCTCCTCATCTCCCCTGTCCTCTGGCCAGCCACGCTGAATCGAGGGTATGACTGGTGTGCATGTCATATCCTCAATTTGGCCAGAGAGTTGCTCCATGTCTTCATCCTCCTCCTCCTCGTCATAGTCCTCCACTGCACGTTGTGATGAGATGAGGCTGGGCTGTGTGTTATCACCCACACCCACTACTGTTTCTTGCTCCAAGTCATCGCGATCCGCTTATAATGCATCCTCTTTAATTTTCAGCGGAGACCGTTTTAGAAGGCAGAGTAGTGGTATGGTGACGCTAATAATGGCGTCATCGCCGCTCACCATCTTGGTGGAGTCCTCAAAGTTTTGGAGGACGGTACATAGGTCGGACATCCATCTCCACTCCTCAGGTGTTATGTGTCGAGTTTGACCCATTTCCCGACGGCTTAGGTGATGCAGGTAGTCAACAACTGCCCTCTTCTGCTCACATATCCTGACCAACATGTGCAGAATTGAATTCCAACGCGTGGGAACATCACACACCAGTCTGTGGGCCGGAAGACGCAAACGGTGCTGAAAGCCGGCAAGGCCGGCTGAAGCAGCAGGTGACTTGCGAAAATGTGCAGAGAGACGGCGAACTTTTACCAGCAGTTCAGACAGCTCTGGGTATGACTTTAGAAACCTCTGAACCACCAGGTTGAGCACATGGGCCACGCATGGAACATGCGTCAGCTGGCCTCGCCTCAAAGCTGCCACCAGGTTCCGGCCATTGTCACACATGACCTTTCCTGGCGTTAGGTTCAGAGGTGTGAGTCAGTGATCTGCCTGCTGTTTCAGAGCTGTCCACACCTCTTCTGCATTGTGGGGTTTGTCACCTATGCAGACTAGCTTCAGCACAGCCTGTTGCCGCTTCGCAGAGGCAGTGCTGCAGTGCTTCCAGCTTGGGACTGGTGTGGAGGGTACAGTGGATGAGGATGAAAAAGGAGGAGGAGGCTGAGGAGCATGACATTCCGGAGCTGTAGAGTGTCGGTGAAACCCTGACAGAGGTAGGGCCTGCTATCCTTGGTGTGGGAAGGACGTGTTCCGTCCCTCGCTCAGACTGGGTCTCAGCCTCCACAATATTAACCCAGTGTGCCGTCAAGGAGATGTAGCAGCCTTGCCCACAAGCACTTGTCCACGTGTCTGTGGTTAGGTGGACTTTGGCTGAAACAGCGTTGTTCAGGGCACGTGATGCTGTTGGACACGTGGTTATGCAATGCGGGGACGGCACATCTGGAGAAATAGTGGCGGCTGGGGACCGAGTAACGTGGGACAGCAGCCGCCATCAGGTCGCGGAATGCTTCCGTCTCCACCAGCCGGAAAGGCAACATTTCTAGCGCTATGAGTCGCGAAATGTGAGAATGTAGGACTGTGGCATGTGGGGCGTTGGCAGCATATTTGCACCTGCGTTCAAAGGTTTGCTGAATGGATAATTGAACGCTGCGCTGGGACAAGGACGTGCTTGATGATGGTGTTATTTGTGCGTGGGCAACTTCAGTTGCAGGGCCGAAGGCTTGTTCGCGGCCAGCATGGACAGGGGATTGGCTCGCACGCACAACACGCGAAGACGTAGCAGTGACATCAGCAAGCACCGCTCCTCGACTCTGTTCTACTTCCCACAACGTCGGGTGCTTGGCTTACATGTGCCTAATCATGCTGGTGGTGGTCAGGCTGCTAGTTTTCGTACCCCTGCTGATACTGGCATGGTAGGTGTTGCAAATGGCCTTTTTAGAGTCATCTGAAGCCAACTTAAAAACTGCCAGACTCGGGAAGACCTAACATTTGCAGAGGCACCTTGAGTCGTGCTGTTGTTCCGGGGAACGGTTGCCTGCCTTCTGCCTGCAGACACGACCCTGCTTCGTACTGCCTGTTGGGATGCTACGCCTCCCTCCCCCTGTGCACTGCTGGCCTCGCTCTGCATATCCTCCTGCCAGGTTGGGTCAGCTACTGGATCATCCACCACATCGTCTTCCTCTTCCGCACCCTGATCCTCCTCCTGACTTCCTGGCAATTGTGTCTCATCATCGTCCACTCCTTGTTGAGACACGTTGCCAACATTACGTTCGTGAGAACGTGGCTGCTCAAATATTTGGGCATCTGTACATACCATCTCTGCATCACCCACTTCAACAGGAGCTGGCGAGAGGCCAAATTCTGCGAATGGATACGTGAACAGCTCTTTCGAGTGTCCTAGTGTGGGATCAGTAATGTCTGTGGACGTGTACTCGGCCTGGTGGTAGGAAGGAGGATCAGGTTGGGAAATGTGCGGTGCAGTATCACGGCTACTGACACTTGACTGTGTGGAAGACAGGGTGTTTGTGGAGGTGCCCATCTGACTTGAAGCATTATCCGCTATCCAAGTAACAACCTGTTGACACTGGTCTTGGTTCAAGAGCGGTGTACTGCTGCGGGCCCCAAGAATTTGGGACAGGACGTGCGAGCGAGTAGATGTGCCCCTTTGTTGTTGAGAGTAGGATTTTAGTCCCTAACCTGTATCAAGGTAGTAAGTACATCAGTCTGGTGACAGTTATGGTCACAGGAGAGTAGGATTTTAGTCCCTAACCTGTATCAAGGTAGTAAGTACAACAGTCTGGTGACTGTTCAGGTCACAGGAGAGTAGGATTTTAGCCCTTAACCTGTATCAAGGTAGTAAGTACAACAGTCTGGTGACTGTTCAGGTCACAGGAGAGTAGGATTTTAGTCCTTAACCTGTATCAAGGTAGTAAGTACAAGAGTCTGGTGACTGTTCAGTTCACAGGAGAGAAGGATTTTAGTCCCTAACTTGTATCAAGGTAGTAAGTACAACAGTCTGGTGACTGTTCAGGTCACAGGAGAGTAGGATTTTAGTCCCTAACCTGTATCAAGGTAGTAAGTACACCAGTCTGGTGACTGTAATGGTCACAGGAGAGTAGGATTTTAGTCCTTAACCTGTATCAAGGTAGTAAGTACAACAGTCTGGTGACTGTTATGGTCACAGGAGAGTAGGATTTTAGTCCCTAACCTGTATCAAAGTAGTAAGTTCAACAGTCTGGTGACTGTTCAGGTCACAGGAGAGTAGGATTTTAGTCCCTAACCTGTATCAAGGTAGTAAGTACAACAGTCTGGTGACTGTTCAGGTCACAGGAGAGTAGGATTGTAGTCCTTAACCAGGATCAAGGTAGTAAGTACAACAGTCTGGTGACTTTTCAGGTCACAGGAGAGTAGGATTTTAGTCCCTAACCTGTATCAAGGTAGTAAGTACAACAGTCTGGTGACTGTTCAGGTCACAGGAGAGTAGGATTTTAGTCCCTAACCTGTATCAAGGTAGTAGGTAGAACAGTCTGGTGACTGTTATGGTCACAGGAGAGTAGGATTTTAGTCCTTAACCTGTATCAAGGTAGTAAGTACAACAGTCTGGTGACTGTTATGGTCACAGGAGAGTAGGATTTTAGTCCTAACCTGTATCAAGGTAGTAAGTACAACAGTCTGGTGACTGTTATGGTCACAGGAGAGTAGGATTTTAGTCCCTAACCTGTATCAAGGTAGTAAGTAGAACAGTCTGGTGACTGTTATGGTCACAGGAGAGTAGGATTTTAGTCCCTAACCTATATCAAGGTAGTAAGTACAACAGTCTGGTGACTGTTATGGTCACAGGAGAGTAGGATTTTAGTCCCTAACCTGTATCAAGGTAGTAAGTACAACAGTCTGGTGACTGTTATGGTCACAGGAGAGTAGGATTTTAGTCCCTAACCTGTATCAAGGCAGTAAGTACAACAGTCTGGTGACTGTTCAGGTCACAGGAGAGTAGGATTTTAGTCCCTAACCTGTATCAAGGTAGTAAGTACAACAGTCTGGTGACTGTTATGGTCACAGGAGAGTAGGATTTTAGTCCCTAACCTGTATCAAGGTAGTAAGTACAACAGTCTGGTGACTGTTCAGGTCACAGGAGAGTAGGATTTTAGTCCCTAACCTGTATCAAGCTAGTAAGTACAACAGTCTGGTGACTGTTATGGTCACAGGAGAGTAGGATTTTAGTCCCTAACCTGTATCAAGGTAGTAAGTACAACAGTCTGGTGACTGTTATGGTCACAGGAGAGTAGGATTTTAGTCCCTAACCTGTATCAAGGTAGTAAGTACAACAGTCTGGTGACTGTTCAGGTCACAGGAGAGTAGGATTTTAGTCCCTAACCTGTATCAAGCTAGTAAGTACAACAGTCTGGTGACTGTTATGGTCACAGAAAAGCTTGGAGTCCGATCTAGATCACCCTGCCTATATCCTCCTAGATTAGTCCTGAGAAGGACTGTTGTGGTCAGCAGCAGTTTGCAGCCCTGCTCCGGATCTACTTATGAGGGCCGCAAATCTGTCCCTAAGCAGCAGCAGACACTCTCCCTACACTCACTGTCTGGATGGCTGTGTGCAGAGCACAGCGCGGCCGGGTCTTATAAAGGCTCGGTCACGCTGTGCAGGCCGGCCAATCACTGCAATGCCACAACTAACAGGGCTGTGGCATTGCAGTGGTCTGCCAGCCAATCCCTGCATGTGGGCTGGCTCTCTAAAGAGCGCCAACATACAGGGATGAGGACCACAAGCACAGCACGAGTATCGCGAGATTACTCGGTGCTTGCCGAGTAGCCCGAGTACAGTGATACTCGTGCGAGTACCGAGCAGCGCAGAGCATACTCGCTCATCACTAATCAGTTGTTTAATTAGTCATTGATCCCTGTTTCAGACAGATATCAATACACATATTCTTGTGGTCATCTCTTATAACTACATTCAATCTTATTATAAAAAGTGGGAACCTTGAAATTACTATCTCCTGAAACACCGCCCTTAAACCTTGCAATCCGGCCATCATTTTAACAGCTCTACATCTCTGTACCTGCTGCTTCTCTTCAGTTTAATTCCCATGTTGTACAACACTGTAGCATATGATGTATTAAATAGTCACTTATCTGAACCTTTCCTGTTAAGTAATCCCCTGTACACCTTAATATTGTTCTTGCTTAAATTCTATGTTTATAGTTAGCCCTCCCTCTTGCCCCCACCCCCTCACCCCCAATTAATGCTTCCTCCTTTTTTCCTCCCTCCCCCTCTTCCTCCCTCCACAGTTCAATGCCCAAACAGGCTAAATATTTGTGAATATTATATTTAACCTTGGATTTAATTGTTCAACTGTACATTCTTCTGTATCTACCATTTCTTCCTAAGTATTGCTTAAGCTTTAATAAAAGGATTTAAACAAACTGACCAATAAAATAGCGCAGGTGATGAAAAGTTATCAAGTTAATGTTCTCATACGTATGATTGCACAGATCACACTCACTTGCTTCAAAAGCTTATAAATAGCTAATATCCAAGGTTGCATTTTACAAATGTTTCATAATTATTTTTAAAGGAGTTGCACGAATATAACTGAATTACTGAATATTACACTCTACACACTGCACATTGCACACTACACACTGCACACTACACACTGCACAGTACATATTATACTTTACACATTGCCCACTGCACTCTAGACACTACACACCACACATTATACATTACACATTACATGTGGAGCCCACTGGGACAGGGTACTCGGTGCCGGACTGGGATACTGCTGCGGGTATCACGGCGGTCTTAGTCCGGACCGTGTCCCGGGTTCCGCAAGTAAAGGAGGATATTTACAGGGGATATAGTTGTGACGACACCCGTGGTATGTGGTCAGGGTGACCAGCGCTGCTGCAGAACCTCCAGGGATGATGTTTGGCAGCTGGGGATGTAACGTCTCTCCACAGGCAGAACCTGGCTCCCCAGGGAAGTGGTGATGATAGTCTATAGATGATGACTCACGGTTTTGTAGTTTTCCACGACTTTACTGCAGGTGTTATTCAGAAGAGTACTGTCCACGGAGTCTGTACCGAGGCCGGGTTGCTCCCTCCCTGACTGGGTCCTTGGCTTCCCACTCCTGCGCTGTGTGTGTGGCCCTGCCGCCGCTTTAGCTATGTTGCCGGCCCTGTCTCTCCTCATGGGTACCCACTTGCTAGGCAACTTGAGTCTTGTCTTAGTGTTTCTGACCCCGCCATGTTGCTTCGCTGAGGTACAGTGTAGATCTATAACCTCCACTAGCCTGGTATTTACTGTGCTGCTTGTGTCAGTCACAGTTTCAGATCCGGTATCCGGTCTTTGCGCTCCTCCGGGGTGAGTTATGGGGTAACTCAATCTCCCAGAATGGTTCCTCTGTTTGTCTTAACTCCTCTCCTCAGACCCTGGCTAGGCCTGCAATTGAGCAGCGGCCTGTGGAGAAGACTAAGGCAGCTCCTTTACACCCCAGTCCCTCTTCCTCAGTTCTCCCGGGAGCTGAACTACTCACTTCCTCTCTACACCAGAATATATAGGGAGGCTGCTTTAGCTCCCCCTTCTGGCCTAGAGGCGCTAGTGTCGTGTTGGGTGTTTTGTGGGGGATAAACCCTTGGTGATGTTACTGTGGTACATTAACCCCTGGGGTGCCACATATACACTGCACATTACACACAACACTACACTTTGAATACTACACATTACACGCTATACACTGCACATTACAAACTACACATTACACATTGCACACTAAACATTACACACTATATACTGCACATTACACACTACGTATGGCACATTACACACTACACAATGCACATTACACATTACACACTGCACATTATACTCTGCACATTACACACTACAAATTACACACTGACCACTGCATATTACACCATAAACAGTGCATTACACACTACCCCTGCACATTACACCCTATACATTGCACATTACACACCACACATTAAACACTACACACTGCACATTACAGATTACACATTAAACACTACATTTTACACATTGCCCACTGCACACAACACCCTATACATTGCACATTAAAACTGCACATTACACACTACACATTGCCCCGTGCACATTGCACGTTGCACATTTCACACTACACGTTGCCCGTTATACACTACACATTGCATATTTCACACTACACACTGCACATTACACAGTGCATATTACACACAGATAATTGCACACTACACACTGCACATTACATACTACATACTATGTTGTGGGAACAACTATTGTGTAGATAGGCAAAGACATCTCTTTAGCCTGTGCATGTTATAATGTATAGTTTAATATATGTGAGCTGGGTTTCTCCTCTAAATGTGTATTTTTATTGAACCTTTCCTTTAAGAGATACTATGCCTTTAAATGAATTTCATCTATTTTCTTGAAGAAATGAATACATGTGTACATGTCATTATCTATTCCTCGGAACGGGGGAAATTCTAGCAGAACTATAGTCTATGAGTTTTTCTAGCTTTCATATCAGCAATAAGAATGTGGAGGATTGCAACATACAGTATATTTGAAGACTCATGTATGTTGCTATAGTTGTTCTGGAAAGGATAAGGAATAACTGTCCTCATGAATACATTAAGAAATTATATGAATAATTAAGAGTGTATTTTTGTTGTGAATGTTAATCCAAGTATATTTTACCCACTATCAAGCTGCAGGTAGTATTTTTTAATTTCTGTAGAAAAAGAAGTAATAATTAAGACCCTGAGGCCACACCCCAGGGTTGTGTATTATATAAATGTTTTTTGAATGATAATAAATCATAGTTTGCTTGGACTTAACTAGTGTGGAGTCTCTGTTTTATCTTAATGCACGTGCATTACATAAAGATAATATAATCTGGATGCAAGATGCGTTATGTTGACCTTCTCCTGATTTAGAAGACTTTCATAACTGCAGACTACACATTTCATATTGCACACTACACACTGCACATTACACATTACACACTATACTCATCTACATGGAGACCTTTTCCCTCCTATGATGGTCTTCTGGACAGCACTTCATCTTTTCTATGGCCAGAGCAGTACAGGTGCCCATCGCCCCTCTCTGACGCTGCAGAGAAGACAGGACAGATAGCAGAGCACAGAGGGAAGGGGAGTTCGAGCCCCTGCAGTCTTCCAGCTGAAGCCTGTGCAGCACTATAAAAGGTCTTTATCTCTCCATACAGCGCCTGCTCTGATGTTTAGGCTGGTATCACACTACGGATTTTGCAAATCCGATGCTGTCCGGTAAAAATCGGACAGAATCGGACCAATTTTGGCCCCCATGCAGTCCTATGGGCATCGGATTAAATCGGATGTGCACTAAATGCCATCCGATTTGGTCCGATCCGATTCTGTCTGATTTTTTTATCGGTGCAAAAATCGGAGCATGCTCCAATTTTTGCACCGAAAATAAAATCGGACAGAATCGGATCAGACCAAATCGGATGGCATTTAGTGCACATCAGATTCGGTCCGATCAATTTAACATGGGACCCTATGGAGCAGGGTCTGAGGAAACATCTGATGTCTCTTCGGACCCGATTTTAGTGTACTGACCATGCTCAGTACACTAAAATAGCTCCTAACAGGAAAGTAAGGGGTTAATAAAAAAAAAAATCTATGCTCCCCTGTCCACGAGGCCCCCGGCGTCTCCCGCGCGTCTCCTATGTCTCCAGCTGTCTTGCTGTCTGTGCTGACAGGACCTGCCGTGATGTCACAATCACATGACCGCCAATAACCAATAACTGGCAGTCATGTGATTGTGACGTCATGAGAGGTCTTTTCAGCACAGAACAGTAAGACACCGGGAGACACAGGAGACGCGCGGGACCGTGCAGGAGTCGTGGACAGGTGAGAAAAGATTGGAGGACCGGGGGACAAGAGGGGAGAGGGGGAGCACATCAGAGGACCGGGGGACAAGAGGGGAGGAGGGGGAGCACATCAGAGGACCGGGGGACAAGAGGGGAGGACGGGGGTGCAGAGAGGAGGCACAGGGGAGAAGAGAAGAGGTCCGGGGGAGAGACAGCTGACAGGAGCGAGGTGACAGGAGGGCGGGCATCAGATAAAATGTCGGAATCGGACGCCTATTTGGCATCCGATTCCAGGCATCAGAAGAATCCGATGCTGTCCAATTTATATCGAACAGCATTGGATTTTACAGAAATCGTAGTGTGAAAGTAGCGTGAGTGGCCAGTGACCTGTGTGACTGCACTGGCCATATGTAGGTGAGCAGGATTCCATGGACTGGGACACAGAGGCGCTATGTGGGGCCACATCAGCCGCTGTCAATATAAGTGAGTGCAGCCCAATTTGCAGATTAGAGCTGCCAGCCCAGCGGTCAAATTTGCCAGATTTTCAGTCTAGGCCTTTATGAGGGTTGTTATACAGAGCACACAGGGACCCCCTCTCAGGGGTGTGGGGGTCAGAAAGAGTGCACATGGGCCCCTTGACAGGGGTGGGGGGGTCAGAGAGCACACAGGGGCCCCTGACAGGTGTGGGGAGGGGGGCTCAGACAGAGCACACAGGGTGCTGATGCAAGCCTTGCTTGACACCACATGCACATGCAAATTAGCCATGTGGACTGGTATCAGGCACTCAACTGCTGCTGGGCTGCCTGTCCCTGACTACAGCCACCCGCGTGCATGCTTACTTATTCATATGATAAGAGGACATTCTGACACCTGAAGCTGATGATGGACACCCCAAGGAAATTATGTACATAGATTACATTGAATGGAAAGTATTCAGGTGATGAATTTCACAGCTTTATTCAAGGGGAGTTATATATATATAGATAGTAATGTTCTATGATGACGTATTTGAGAGCAGGAGCACATACCGTTCTTTCATAGGGGCACTTTAATGTCCATCTCTTACAGTAAATTTATGGCATTGTTCAATGCAGTTATATAGTTTTGTCATATCCACAGGTAATACAGTAATACAAATAGAACTGCTGTAGGCTGTAGCAACCTGCATCAGTTTTGCCTCAGGCAATTACACTTTAGAAATCAATTTCATAGAAAGTCAATTAACCTAACTGTTCCATTTATGTATTATGAGAAACATTCTAGAAGTAGAAACATTCAAACTCTGTTGTGGCCATAGAATCAAATGCATTACCTCAGTGTGCTAAGGCATCGAAGCTAGCTGCTGGGTGACCATGACAGTGTTCATATATCTTCTGTACCCGTTATACTTTTTTTTCAGAGACTACTGCTTATACTTCAGTGACTTTTAATTAGTCCAGTTGATATCATATTTTGCTTTTTGACCCTAGAAGTTAATTAATGGATGTTAGTAAAATTAATAAATGTATTTATCCTGACTAATAAACAGAATGTATACCGTACATATTCTTTTTAGCAACTGTTAGTATGTATTGAATGAAAACATTGTGGAAATTGTAATAAAAATAGCTAGGAATGAAATATGGTGTTATTATTCCAAGTGTATTGACTTAGAAATGTGACTGATGTGACATCTTTACATTGTTTGTCTGTCTTTATTGTGTTTTACAGCTAAAACAAAAAGGGCAAAGAGTTTGTGCGTATCCCTATTCAGACACTTAAAGGATTCCAAACACAAAAGACAGCTGTTGGCTTTACGATGGTTCAGCCATTAATAAGATTGAAAATTATCTCTCAGAACTTCATACAAAGAAATGCTCACTCTGCTGGATGGGCTATTGTTTTCTAAGGGAGAACAGCTGACAAACTCCTTATGGTGGTGTCTTATATTTCCCCAATACTAAAAGTAATGGTGGTCTGAAAACATACATCATCCTACATCATCCAACATCATCTGTCGGGTGAGAATCAAAATCCCCATAGATCAATGGGCTTGGCAGATGCTAGTTTAATGCATGTGTTAGTCTTAAGTCTTAAAAAGGAAGTGAAGTCAAGATGATTTTTTCATTTATCATTTATACCATATGTTTCCGCTTAGCGGACACAATCCTCCCTTCTCCCAAAAAAAGTTGGAGGGGGGGGTCAATGGGATGTGTCTTTTAATCTAGACGTACCTTATTTGGAGAAGGAAAGTGGCGGTGGTGATGTAGTGTGGGTCACAGCAGGCAGGGATGCTGCAGCACCTCTGATGCAATGCTGCAGGCTGAGACGCAGGAGGATTAGGTGTCACTGTGGAGCAGTTCACACTGCATCAATTTCCCAACAGTATCGCGATGAATGGAAGATGTCTGCAGAGACGGTTCTCTGAAATTTCAATCTGAACATGCACTTCCTCAGCATCCATTTAGTTTATCTCCATTGCGTCACCGCTTGGGGATCAATGCCTCATGAATCCCTCCACTGTGACGCCCCCTCCAATTTTGCTTGCAGAATCACCTCATTGGTACCACAGGATCACCACCACTGGAAAATCAAGTGCACCTGAACAACTTTACCATGACACTCCCTCCTCACGTGCCCATAGTATTGCCGACCTTGCCTCCTGTGACCCACTCCACCGCCGCTGCTGCAACCCCCAGTGAGCTATATACTGATTAAAAGAGGGACACTGACGCTGATGGACCCCATTAAACATTAAAAAGTATATTTTTTCTCTTTTAATCTCTTTTAAACTACAGTGCATAATAGGTCACATGAATCACAAAATCTACACAAGAGAATGATTAAACAGATATGTGATTGTTCAGGAATGTATTGGTAATATAAAATAATTTGACTTGAGCATATATTCATTCATTGGATATTTGTATTTCTTTTCAAACTATCACAACAGATTTTTTTAAATAGTGCAAAAATACCTTGAAACCTCTTTCTCCCTTTCACATCCAAGGACATAGTGGTACGTCCTTGGTCGCCTCCCTCCCTTTGGTGCATGCTCACAGGCTGAGCTTGCATCATTTCCTTCAGATTTCAGTTGTTCTCATCAGCTGGCATATGCAGGTAACAGATGTGAGCAAATCACCGATCCACCTGCTGCTGTCAACCCTTTAGATTGCAATGAATCACTGACAGTGTGATCTAAAGCTGCGGAGATTGCACTACTGCCCAGTGAAATTGGCGGCCACGTGATGTGATTGTGGCACCCCACTGTTCGGTTGCCACAGGAACACCTGGAGCAGGGAGGGATTTCCACATCAGGTAAACTCACGCACAACACCTTCCACTCTAGACCTGAAGGGGGAGCTCTACTTGCTGAGTTCAGGCAAGGTTCCCTATAAGTTCAGGCCTGGAGACAGAGTTAGGCAGTTCAGTACAGAGCAGTAGTGAGGAAGACATCTTGATGAACGGAGCCGAGCTAGGCCCGTGCCAGTGAGAGATATAATAGTTCCATACAATCTGTAAAGGGACACAAGCGATATGCAATCACCCAGTCCCACAGACTCCTAGATACATATAACCAAAGAGGACAATGGAGAGAAGGAGTGCGTTTAAACAATTTTATTTTTACTCGCAGTGTAAAAATAAAGGTGGCACACACAAGGGGCGAACACAGTGACCATCACACTTTGTCAGTAATATACAAGTTAAGTTATTGCATGGAAGGTAAGTATATAATTTATGCAATACAAACAGAGCACATATCACCAGGATATCTGCAGTGACAGACAGTATAAATCATTGATTGTAAAGTGCTAGTGCATTGATATAAATAGCCACTACAAATGTCAATACTGGGCCTCCTAAAGCATTGCAACACAGTTGGTAATAAACAATCCATTCCATGTACTTAGTTGTAGGAAACAGGAATAAACGTTCAAACCTGCTCCAATGAAGTCCAGAGTACAAAGTGCAGGTGCTAACACAGTTTTACCCCACAGTGGAAAATCCCCTGCTCAGTGTCCCCAACGTACGTTTCCTCTTGTTGTGTGCTTCATCAGGGAGCAGTGTTGAGTGGCACTAAAACACCCACCACAGCCTTATATATCGCCCGGTGATTACAGACACCGGATCATGTGTGCTATGTAATTAGCGCTACATCACTTCCGGTTTCCTCCCTGCTACCGGAAGTGACGCGGCATCAGTGCGGCAGGTATAATGCGCATGTTCGGGAGCAGGCACGCGTCACCATGACTCCTGCACACCTGAGACGCCACAACCCTCGGGGAAGGAGGACCAAAGCCATGCAGCGCTGGTAGACATGATAAAATTGTCAGACCTTGTCAGAAAACTTGGAGCAACCTTAAAGTGACATAGGACAGAAAAATCCGGGCCATATAACATAGACCACCCAAGGGCATCACTCATTGCCATAATTTCTATGCAGGTGAATCAGCAACATAACAGCATGTGACACTCCAAAATCTATGCGTAAATATACATTTGTGCATTATCACCATACACAGTAAAGCAATAGAGTCCCCAAGTTCATGCTTACAGGTCCGGTTTTGTAGTTGTTCTTTACAACATGAAGATTCCAAATGCTCTATGTCCAGTTCACCAAGATGAAAACAAGGGCCAAATTACATCAAGACCAGTCCATTATAAGGAGGGGAAGGATGTTGTGACACTCAATCGTGACGTAAAAGAAATGTTTTTATAATATTATTATAGTGTACATAATTCAAAGGTACAACTCACAGAAGACAAGGTGGAGGAAGTCACAAAAAAGGGGCAAAACTAAGGGATTCGTTTAGGCCTTCAGGAGACATTGTCCTCAAGGCCACAATCCATCTAGTCTTATGTTGGACAAGGACCCTCCGTGTATTGCCAACGCGGATCCCAACATGAACAATCTCAATCCCTCGGACCTTCAGAGAGGAAGGATCACAGTCACGGTGGGCCTTAAAATGACGGGGCAATATTTTTAAAGTTGAGATGTCCTCCACCTTCCGGGCTGCAGCAATGCCCCTCATGTGCTCTCCCACACGTTTTCGCAATTCTCTTGATGTTAAACCTATATAAATTAGCGGACACACAGGTGGCATAATATATCACAATGCAGGTGACACAATTTATATATTCTTTAATTTCATAAGTTTTTTGATTATTTGATGACGTGAAGGAGGCACAGCGAAGGACATTGCTGCAGGCCGTACAGTGTCCACACGGATAGCAGCCCCTCAACGGTCGAGTAGAACCTAACAAAGCTGGTATATGGGGAACATAATGGCTCCGAACCAATATGTCACGCAGATTATGTGATCTGCGCGCCGTCATCATTGGATAATCTGATAATGACTCGCGCAGGAAGGGATCGGTTTGGAGGATCGGCCAGTGATGCTTAAGAATAGATCTGATGTTCTCCCACTCGTGATTGTATGTCATGATGAATCTGACCATAGTTTGGTCATTCGTCATACTCCTAGTACTCTTTGTTTGAAGCAAATCAATACGTGGAGTGTGCTTCGCCCGGATATACTCTCTCTTTATACTCCGATTACTTTAGCCCCTTTCCCTGAACCTAGCTGCCAAATGGGCCGCCTGCTCCTCAAATTTCTCTTCCAAGGAACAAATACGCTTCATCCGGAGAATCTGTCCGGTGGGAATGGCGCGAATGGTTGACCTGTCATGGGCAGATGTAGCATGTAAAAGGGCTTTGACCGAGGTGAGTTTTCGGTAAACATCAGTCATGATATGACCGCTTGTATCCACCTCACTCAATATGTCTAAGAACTCAACTCCCTCAGTGTTGAATTTATATGTCAATTTAATGTTATATGGATTGACGCCCAATCTGCCCATGAATAAGTCAAGCTCCTCCGCCGTGCCCTGCCACAAAAACAACAAATCATCAATGTACCGGAGCCAGCTCTGCACATGGTCACGACCAGCCACGCCCTCGTTGCCAAAAAGCCAATGTTCCCAGAACCCCTAGAAAGAGATTGACGTATGAGGGCGCGCAGGTTGCGCCCATGGCAGTGCCGCGCTCCTGCAATTAAAACACATCCTTAGAAACAAAAAAGTTGTAGGTAAGGGCAAAGCAGAGGAGCTCCACTATCAGGTCATTCAACGCACCATCCCTACCGGCAGTGCTCAGAAAGAATCTAACGGCCTCCAACCCATCACTATGGCGGATGCACGTATACAGGGACTCTATATCTGTGGTTACAATCAGCACATCAGGTTCCACAAAGATGCCATCAATCCTCATCAGGACGTCCGTCGTGTCACGGACATAGGAGGGCAGTGTTTCAACCAATGGTTTTAAATAAAAATCAATGAATTTACATATAGATTCACATAGTCCCCCTATCCCAGACACGATCGGACGGCCCGGCCGGCACCAGGCCATTTTTGTTGACTTTTGGTAATAGATAAAATGTTGCAACCTTTGGAAACTTTACTAGTAAATTCTCCATTACCTGTTTTGTAATTATTCCCTGTTCACATGCATCCCCATGAATGGACTGGAGCTGTCCAGAGAAAGAGGCCAGTGGATTGAAGGGCAATCTCCTGTATGTTTGAGGATCATGTAGTTGGCGAAACCCTCGCGCTCGTACATATCCACCAGCCAGATCACGATGTTTCCCCCCTTGTCTGCCAATTTTATTACAATGTCCACAAGACCCTCTAATTCAGAAAGTGCTTGACATTGGTGATGTGTAAGGTTATCATATTTCCTTTTAGTTGACAACCCCTCTAGGTCATCCGTCACCAACTTAGTAAAGATCTCTACAGCAGGACAGACAGACAAGGGGGGAAACCTCAGTGATCTGGCTTTGGTGCTAGGTGGAAACTTACTCCTAGGGTCTGGAAGGACTTCATTCACCAGATCCTCTACGTTTTCCAGAGCTTCCACCTCTTTTGCTTCAAAATGATTTTTGGTCTCTGCAACATTGCAATACAATGCATTAACAGGTCATGAAAACATCACATTTTCCTAAAAATGGTATCATTACCAATGTCAGCTCTAGGCGCAAAAAATAAATCATCACACAGATCGTGAAAAATGAGAAAATACAGCCAAAAACGCAATTTTTTAAATTTTTTTAATTTCTACATTTTTTTCACCATTTAGATAAAAGTAAAAGTATACTTCTTTGGTATCTACATTTGTACCAACTCGCGGCATCATACTGACAAATCAGTTTTACAATATAGTAAACATGATTAACAACTTTCAAAACAATTGTGTAATGTTACATTTTTTGCAATTTCACCGCATTTGAACTGTGTTTTTTCCCATTTTCCTGTACATTATTTGGTAAAATGACTGATATAATTCAAAAGTACAACTCGTCTCCCCAAAAAGCAAGCACTCATATGTATATATTGATGGAAAACTAAAAAAGGTAATAGCTCCTCGAAGATAGGGAGGAAAAAAGGAAAAATGTAAAATCGCCCAGGGTTAAGGGGTTAAAGTCCTTTTATTTTCATAATCAATGGAGATCTAGAATCTCAAAGATGTTCAATGTAATATAATAGTTTTAAAATTGTCTATAACATGCTAGAAAATAAATTTATCTTGGTTTTCCTGTTAATGGTATAGACTACAGTACAGATGAGCAGATGTGATGAGATTCAAATTCACCAAGTCGCACAGATTTTAATATGAAATTTGAGTCAGAAGAAATTTATTCTTCACAACTTCAATGTCTCTTTTTATGTTCTGGGGTCTGTAATAATGAACATAATATGTAGAAAAAACAACTACTTACCTCATGGCTTGGGTGACCACGTCCGAGACATAACTGTTCAATCAAAAAAAGAAAAAACCAGGACACTGCAAGGGAACGTAGAATGCTGCACATAAGTAAAAGTCCTAAATTGGACAGTGTGGACACATCCTCGGATGGTGGTGCTCGCAATGGAGAGTCCGTATAATGCACAAATAAACAAGAAAAATTGTATGCGGCACTCACCGAGGCTGAAATCTTTTATTTATTGTATCCAAATACAGGACAAAACAGTCATTTTGCAGACTTGGGGGGAGGGAGTGAGGAGTGCAACGACAACGGGCACCGTTTCGCGGCTGGTTGCCGCTTCTTCCGGTCGTGAAGAAGCGGCAACCAGCCGCGAAACGGTGCCCGTTGTCGTTGCACTCCTCACTCCCTCCCCCCAAGTCTGCAAAATGACTGTTTTGTCCTGTATTTGGATACAGTTAACAGAAGATTTCAGCCTCGGTGAGTGCCGCATACAATTTTTTTTGTTTATTTGAGACATAACTGTGCATAAGGGTGAAGGCATAGTGGCGTGAGACTCGCACGAGTGAAATGCGTGAAAAAAACGCATTGCACTCAGACCAGTGTTGCCCTACCAGGCAGGGCAGACTGGTGCGAGTCCCCCGCACCTAACTCGCACTGCGAGTCAGAAGCGAGTGCAATCGCAGCATGTTGCGACTGCACGCGATTCTGACGCGCGTGAGGCCAATGCAAGTGTATGGGGGCGAGAAAATCTCGACCCATACAGCACACAGTGCGAGTGTGCAGCGAAAAACGCTTTAAACTCGCCGGCTGTCAAAGCCGGCAAGTTTAATCTCCCGCTTTGTCAGTACAGTAAGCTATCATCTTGTACTGCTGTCACAGCAGCGGTACAAGATGTTGTAGTTAAATAATGTATTCTGGGTTATTTACTGATTAACCCCATCAGCATCCTCTGCACTCATGTGTGCACAGAGGAGGCTGAGGCTCTAAACCAGTGCTGAAGGGTTAATATGCAGCTGGTGTATGTGGAGAGTGTCCTCACTTTGCAGACATGGTGTCATTACACCATGTGTGTGAAGGGTTATTTTTATGTATATGGGTTAATAGAACTGTCTGGTTTATAACTTCACGAAAAAGCCGATTCTGGTACTGTCTATGGGGAGCTGTCCCTCATGGTGCTGAAGCACAGCTCCCATAAATGTAAATGTTGATGATTATGTCTTACAGCTAATAAAACCCAAAGGTTCTATATTTCAGAAAATTAAAGTTAGGGAAGATGAAGGGTTTAAAACCACACTGCCGTATTCCATGAGAGATCAAAGGGTGAATATAATATTGATTTATTAGTCAAGGCATTTCAGGACTTCCTGAGACACCCTGAAACATGGCAATATTACATAGATTTTTGATGATGTTCTAATTGATTGAGATACACTAGTATGTGCTTACAATGTGCACTCTAGGCACCAAGCAGTGCAGAGAGCAGCTAAGGTAGAGTGAGGTGAAGTCAGCCGTGAGGTATTAGTATTTCTTTATCTATTTCAGCTCTATATGATTCTGTTTTCTGGCTTTCAATATGCTGACAAGACAAGAAAAATTACAAAAGATTTTTCTACGATTTATGTAATATTCATTTCAACATTTTCAACAAAATTTCCCAACTCTAGCACAGACTTAAGATGAGCGAACTTTTCCCGAACATGTAAAAAAAAGGCAAATGTGGCTTTGTTCGGTAACTGATTGAATTACTGCATTTAAGTGATGCTTTTCTTTAGCTTCTCACTTTGCAGGATAGTGGGCATGATGTGTTTGATGAGCCTAGGGGATAAGGAGAGGCATCGGAGCGTCGGACTCCATTTTTTTACCTCGGCGCTTTCTGTGTGAATTTTCCAGGCCATCAGCCAATCATAATACATCCACAAGTTGTAGACACAAGGGCTTGTGTGATTGGCTGGCTTGTGTCATTTGCTGCCAAAGTCACATGTCCCTCGGGATATAAGAAACAGACATTTGATGTCATCGCCATTTTCATAGTGTTTCTGCTAGGGACAGTGCTGCTACCGCTCTGTGCTGTTTTGTCCTGCTCCTTGTGTGTTACATTAAAACATGGCTAGCTAGCTACACGATCCTTTTTAGATAGAAAAGGAGGGCGAGAGGGTCCATCCGGACACAAGCATTTTTTGCTGAGAACAAGTGTAATTGCCAAATCTGTATACGTTACAAAGTCCACATTTTTTGTATACAAGTGATTGACAATATTTTGTGTTTCCCCTAAAAGTCTTTTTTTTATTTTGCATCAACAGTGAATGCCAAATCTTTCAGTTTCCCCTGAAGACTGTGCTTGGATTCAAACAAGTGGTTGACAAATCCTTCAGTTTCCCCTGAAAGGCTGTGTTTGGCTTCAAACAAGTGATTGCCAAATCCTTCAGTTTCCCCTGAAAGGCTGTGTTTGGCTTCAAACAAGTGATTGCCAAATCCTTCAGTTTCCCCTGAAAGGCTGTTTGGCTTCAAACAAGTGATTGCCAAATCCTTCAGTTTCCCCTGAAAGGCTGTGTTTGGTTTCAAACAAGTGATTGCCAAATCCTTCATTTTCCCCTATAAAGGCAGTTTTTGGCCTCAAACAAGTGATCGTCAAATTCTTCAATTTGTACTGATTATTAGGTTATACACTGGAGCTAGTCAACGCAGGTATAAATGTTGCTGCTAGAAAGCCGTGGGGGATTTTCCGTGCATAATCCTCCCTGAGAATAGGTATAATTTATAATTGTGGAGGCCCAGCGCAACCACCCTTTATCAATGGCTCACCTTTTCCCCTCTACAATACCTCTAAAGATGGATACAAATCGTATTATTTAACCGTATACTTGATGTTTATTGAAAAATTCATATATCAATTAAAAACTTAAAACTTATTAAAATCTTTAAAACTTGTGCACAGGTTCAATTTTTCTTGTATAAAAACTATCTGTTTCTCTAGATCTGATCCTTATGAGATCTTCTATATTGGATCCAAATTCTTATTTGATATTATATTCTTTAGGTGTCCTGTATTCTGTATAAGGTGTCCTAAAAGATATATATTCAATGCATAAGTTCCAGTACAATTATTGAGTGGTATGCTATATATCTGAACTACTGTAGTTTCTTACCTCTAAGTGTTCTCTTTTCTAGAGGCTTCCTTGGCTCTGTGAATCCTTACTCCTATCTTCTATCTGTTGGGGATTATTTTCAGATTTGCTTCCTTGAAATGTATACACTGGTTTTGTATATGTATATATATATATGTATATATATATATATATATAATATATGTTTCTTTTATGTACACTCTCCCTCCCCTGGGATGTGGAATGTTCCTTTTTGCCAGGGTTGTTGTTGTGCCTTGTACCCCCTCCTACAGGATATGTGTAATAGTAAGTGGTTTGAGAGAGAGAGAGAGAGGTATTGTAGAGGGGAAAAATTGAGCCATTGATAAAGGGTGGTTGCGCTTGACCTCCACAATGACAGATTCTTCAATTTCCCCTTAAAGAGGCTGTGTTGGCCTCAAACAACTGATTACCAAATATTTGTTCCCCGTAAAAACCTTTTATTACACCTCAAACTAATGCTTTCCAAGTCTGTATGCATTAAACATTGGTAAAAAAATTCTGAGATTTTGGTGGAAAGGGTAATAAACATGGTGGAAGGGGAAACAGGCTTGGCATTTGAGGTGTATGTGGAGTAGTTGCTACTGTTAATGATACTGAAAGCTGTACTAACCAAACACCATCTCGTCGTATCCTAAGCCAAGTGACAACTTCTGTTACTGTATGGCCTACTCCAGTCTCTTTGTTTCCAGCAGCAGAGCAATACAACTTGTGGATGAATGTCATAAAGAGCTTTTGCTACAGTTCATGGTAAGTGCTTCACCAAGTGGCCTCTCCTCCTCTTCCTCCACCTACACATCACTCACAGCACAGTCCTCAGAGGTGGCGCCCCAATTACCCATGTTTCACCCCATTCAAACTCTCCAACTGCACAACTGATTGTGAAGAAACACAGATGGGTGATTCTGCAGAGATTTTCACACAATCTATTCCATGGGCATGTCTCTTCCAAAGATTTGCATACTCCAGAGAAGGAAAACATCTGCACCGATGCCCAAAATATTTTGGAGATGGATCTGGGTATGGATGAAGTAGGGACCCAGCAAAATCTAAACCCTCATCACCAGATGTAAACCCCCGGGGGTGAAGGTAATGATGATGAGACTCAGATATCTGAGGAGCACCTGAACTGTCAAAACAAAAAGAGAGGAAGTTCATCTCACCAGTATGATGTCTCCACTTGCACTGTACTATGCATTCAGGTCAGGAAAAGGAGGAGTTTAACTTTCAGTGTGACTCTCAGGGGTGAGAAGTGGGACAACAGAGAGGATGATGATTAGGTTCAGGATTACACCGAGCAAGCTCCCAGACAAGTGGCATTGTGGCTCTGTATGCAGTGCCTGCTCTCACCCAATTTTTCCCTCCCTGCACTTTGCTGTATGAGTTGCTTGCTGGACCCTGTTTGTGTAATAATGATGAGTTGTTTGTGAATGATCCTTCACTGCTGTTGCTGAGAAGTGTCAGCTCTCTACAGGGAGGTGAGCCAATTTTTTTTTGTTTTTAACCCCCTGACTGCTGGTGACTGGGTACTGGGAGAAAAGCAGGAATTGCAGTGCTAGCTGTGCAATTGTGAGGACTTGTGGGGCTCCTCCTAAATGCAAGCTTACATTAAGTCATTGGCTCATTAGTGCTCATGATCTGTGATATCATTATCATTAGGCCCTTTTGATTTTTTGCTGGCACAATATATAAAGTGTCAGTGCCTCAGATAAACTGACCGTTATATTTCAGAGTTACCATATATACTCGAGTAATGTAATGGGCACAATGTAGGGGATTTATTCAGTTCTGATAAATATGACAAGAAGTCACAGGACGGCTTCACTGCTGTAGCACTGAGACACTGTAGAGAATGTCAGAGAACTGGCCAATCAGGGTGCAGTGGGCGTGCAGAGAGGATTGTGGAGGGGGCAGAGAGGGGTGTACAGGTGGTGGTGATCAGCACAGGCTGTAAGAAGGAAAAAAAAACAGGACGCTACCAAATTATGAAATGCTGCATGTAAACATCCAACATTGAGGCACTGAACACAGAAATTGAGGAAATGATGGTAGGATAACAAAAAAACACTGTCGGAGGCTTTTTTAATACAATTCAGCACAGATTAGCTTTTTAAAAATAACAAGTTTTGTGGTCCGATAAGTCCTTTAATATTGCAACCGTCCAGAAATAATCCTCTCCACTGCCATACTGCACCGCTAGAGTACACCTCCATCAGATAGTGTTGAAATGAATATTCCTTTGAGATGTCAATCACACAGCTAAAGTTTTGTGGAGAGCTATGCATGCTGAGTTTGACCAATGGCTTTCTCTACTAAACTTGGAGCCAGGGAAGGGCATGTGCGATAACGGTGGAAACCTGGTGGTGGCACTGTGCTGGGGCAAACTTACACACATACCTTTCATGGCTTATGTCTACAACCTGGTTGTCCAGCAATTCCTACACCACTATTCTGCCCTGCATAAACTGCTGCACAACGCACAGTCACTGTCTGCTCACTTCTGTCATTCACATCGACTAGCATCGCTATAGGAGTCTTTCGGATAATTGGTTAACCGTTTGATATGTGATGTGCCATCATGATGGAATTCAACTCTGTGCATGTTGCAGCACTTGTGGCAGTAGTGACAAGCACTGGCACAGTTTGTAATGATGCATACATTGTCTCAAAGTGATGTGGTACAAATGACACTTGCAGAGTGGGCACAGATCAAGGACTACTGCACCATCCTGCACAGTTTTGAAATGACTACTAAGATGGTAAGCGCCGACGATGTCATGATCGCCATCACTATTCTGGTCATCTACATGCTAGAGCAAACTTTAAAAAGTCTGCTGGATGAGGTGGTGTTCCCAGAGGAAGAGGATGAGGGAGAAGAGGAGGATCTGGTAAGGATAACAATATCAACAAAGTCCAGACACTTGTTGCACAGTCAGATGCCATGGGAGTGTTGAGTAGAGTGTCAGAGTGGGGCTCATGGTACTAGACAAACTATAAATGAAGGTCCTGTAGACAAGGAACAAATGGATGAGGATGAAGGGGTGATGGGCACAGAACAGTCAGGAGAAGAAGAAGAAATAATTCCCCTTTTTTGTTGTCTAAGGTTACTGGGAAAGGATGGAGGAAGCCAGCTCGATTATTACCCCACCACCAACACAATCACTATCTGCAAATTGATACAAGTATTGTTAGGATTCAAATTAGCAATGACTGCAGGGTTGCCATACTGTTGGATCCGCGGTCCAACAGTAAATTTAGCCAGATGCTTCCTTAAGCTTACAGCGACATGTGCATGCTTGACTATCAAAAAATGCTTGTAGACAATCTTGGGACTGGTTTTCCCCAGGACAGCAGTGGGGGACACAGTGCGCATTGCAGATCTACACTTGCAACACTGGGGACATTGAGTCATTAGTGTAGAAACATTAGCAGCAACATTTTAACTGTCAGATGCAATTTGTGGGCATCTGACAATTTTTTATACCCGCTTGTCCACCAGTGGGATTTAACATAGTCAATGACTGGGGAAAATGTTGCAGGAGTAGCTAGAGCTCAATATACATGCCATTTTGCATTTTCGGCTTTCTAAAATGGAGGAGTGGCTTGAGCTTCCCAGTCATGCCTTGGAGGTTTTGTCATGCTCGGCAGCCAGTGTTTTCTTAGAATGTGTCTTTAGCGCTGCTGGTGGTGTCCTGATGGATAAGCGCCTCAGGCTGTCCCCTGAAAGTGTTGACCCCCTAACTTCAAAATGAACAAGTCATGGTTTTTCAAGGACTTTTCCACCCCAGTGACAGACTGGGCAGACTAGGTAATATTGTACTTTTCAGTGTGCTGCATTGATCTTGCCATTATACAATTTTTATTCTGGGTAAATAGATGCCACTTTCGTGGCATCTGGTCCTAATTTTTTAAAATGTGGAGATTCTTGGGGTCTCATTCTTGTCTGTTTCCAGAATTTATCAGGGCTGTCTGAGCACAATGCCAGCATTTGTCACTCCTCCCCCTGTCACTAATCAATGTTTAACCTTGAAATGCTAGGCCGAGCCCTGTTCCAAACCCTGTGCCATGCATGCAGCCTGCACCACTATAGAATTTTTTTTCTGTGTCATTTGATACCACTTTCATGGTATCTGGCCCTAATTTTTTAAGAGTGGAAACACTTCTTGGGGTGTCTTTGTTGTGTGTTTCTTGAATTTAGCAGGGCTCTCTCAGCACTATGCCTACACTTGTCACTCTTCTGATTGTTCCTGATCAATATCAAAGTTTAAAATACTGGGCCACACATTGTCCCATGCATACATAATGCTTCAGGAAAAAAATGGTAACTCTGCGGAATCGCTGATACCTTTCCTGGTGTCTGCCCCTTGTTTGAGCTGTTTTGGCAGCTTTTGGGCCCCTTTCAAGGTCTTTTCTTTGTCCTTGATTTTGCCTCCCATTGGTTTCAATGATATTCAGAAGTTCAGTGAACTGTTCGCCAATCTATTCGTCGAACATATGCCAATTTGGCGAACCAAAGTCGAACTTCTAAAGGTTCGCTCATCTGTAGTTCAGACACATAAAGGCAGGGGCGGACCTACCGTGGTGCAGCTGGTTCAGCTGTACCAGGGCCCTGACCGGCTAGGGGGCCCCTCAAGCACCTATAGGGGGCCCTGCACCTCCCTGCAGGGGGGCCTCCAGCCGCCTCCCATGAGCTTGTGTCAGAGGAGGTTAACTGAGGGAAGCTTCCTGCTTCCCTTGGCTGATCCAGCCCCTCCTCTCCTCTGCCGCCCCGGCTCCCAGACCTGCAATGCGCGGCCCGGCGCAGGTAGGAGCCGCTCGCAAACCCCCCCACTCCTCACCTACAACTGCTAGCATTCCCCCCCCCGCTCCTCACCTACAACTGCTAGCACCCCCCACCCCGCTCCGCACCAGCAACTTGAGGGGCCAAAGTATTACTGCTGCACTAGGGCCCGCCAGGCTCAAGTTCCGCCACCGCATAAAGGATCTGCCGCATAGCCAGAAATGTTAGTGAAAACAGCACGAACATCTGGTTGTAATGGTATTTAAATTGACTGTTAATGAGTGTATGACTGGCCAGGTCAACACCAGTTTTATGCATAAAATTATTAACAATCTATCGATTAAAGACTACTTGGCTTATTTAGTGCTTTAACAGCCAATTTAGATATCGTTCTGGCCACATCATTGGCCATTTAATGTAATTTCAGAAGACAATATAGTTATAATATGATGTAGGCAATTGAATACATGCAAAACTGCTTTTCTTCTTTCTTATGTACATAATGTTTGTTTGAAACAAAGGCACCCGACATGTGAAGGTAAATATCTCATTCAATTTCTCATAAAAGTTCTCTCTGTTTTATTTATAATCATTAATTTACAGTTTGCTGAAAGCAATTCTAGAATTGGAATTCTTGTGTATGGAAATGTTGAACAGTAATTATCTAACAAACGGATTGCTATTTTTATGAGCTGATATAATAGTGATATAAGACTGCTAATTTCCTCTCAGTGCAGATGGAGGCGGGATGCTTATATTTATGATCCTAAATTGCTTCTGAAAGAAAGAAAATAGATAGTTAAAAATAATGGATTAACTAAATATGTATTACACAAAATACAGTTTTACATTTTCTACAAGATGAGTTTGAAGAGGTAAGTGCTTCAATTAAAGGGATCTTGCCATGTCTTTTTTTGTTATTAAATAACATTGAAAACATCAGCTTAAGGCACAAAAAAATGAAGCTATGACTTTGCCCCAGTTCTCGGAATATGGCGCCAAAAGATAATTTTTTTTTCAAACTTCTGAATTTATTATCACTACTTAAAATGAAAGAAAACTAAACAGTGGGGGAGATAAGTATTTGATCCCTTGCTGATTTTGTAAGTTTGCCCTCTGACAAAGACATGAACAGTCTATAATTTTAAGGGTAGGTTAATTTTAACAGTGAGAGACAGAATATAAAAAATAAAACTCAGAAAATCACATTATCTAAATTGTATAAATGTATTTGCATTTTGTAGAGACAAATAAGTATTTGATCCCCTACCAACCATTAGGAGTTCTTGCTCCTAGAGACCAGTTAGATGCTGCTAATCAACTTATTACCTACATTAAAGACTGTTGTCTTAAATTGTCACCTATATAATAGACTCCTGTCTTCACACTCAATTAATTGGTCAGACTCAAAGTCCCACTGGTCAAGAAGGCACATGCGCAGGCCTGTCTGAATTTTGCCAAAGAATATCTTGATGATTCTGAGAATGAGTGGGAGAAGGTGCTCATATGAAACATAAATTGAGCTCTTTGGCATTAAGTCAACTTACCATGTTTGGAGGAAGAGAAATCCTGTCTATCACCCAAAGAACGTCGTCCCCGCAGTCAAGCATGGTGGTGGAAACATTATCGTTTGGGGGTGTTTCTCTGCTAAGGGCACAGGACTACATCACTGCATCAGTGGGACAATGTATTGTATTATAAAATTCTAAGTGACAACCTCTGTTCATCCACCAGGACATTAAAAATGAGTCATGGTTGGGCCAAGGCAACAAAGAAGTGGCTCAAAAAGAAGCACATTAAGGTCATGGAGTGTTCTAGTCAGTGTCCAGAAAACTTATGGAGGGAGCTGAAGCTCCAAGTTGCCAAGCGATATCCTCAAAATCTTAATGATTCAGAGATGATCTGAAAAGAGGAGTGGACCAAAAGTCCTCCTGACATGTGCGCAAACCTCATCATCAACTACAAAAACGTCTGACTGCTGTGCTTGCCAACAAGGGCTTTGCCACCAAGTATTAAGTCTTGTTTACCAGAGGGATCAAATACTTATTTCTATCTGCAAAATGCAAGTAATTTTGCTTAATTTAGACAATTTAATTTTCTGGATTTTATTTTTGATATTTTATCGCTGTTAAAATTAACCCACCCTTAAAATTATAGACTGTTCATGTCTTTGTCAGTGGGCAAACTTACAAAATCAGCAAGGGATCAAATGCTTATTTTCCCCACTGTACATGATTGGAATCTGCAGTACATACCCATACTGATCTGGAGAATCATACTGCCAGGTCGATTTTATGATATAGTGAACATGGTAAATGAAAAACTCAAAAAACTAATGTGGAATTGGATTTTATTTTCCAATTTCAATGCACTTGGATTCTTTTCCACATTTTCTAGTACACTATTTGGTAACATGAAGGGTT
Source organism: Allobates femoralis (assembly GCA_033576535.1). Lineage (NCBI taxonomy): Eukaryota > Metazoa > Chordata > Amphibia > Anura > Aromobatidae > Allobates > Allobates femoralis. The sequence goes on from JARQOC010000001.1 coordinate 322,640,891, forward strand.
TCATTCAAAATTACAATTTGTCCCTCAAAAAAAAAGAATTTATGTGACAATATTAATGGAAAAATAAAGTTATCTCTCTTTAAAGAAAGGGAGGAAAAAACAAAAAGTGCAAAAAAAGAAAATCGCTTGGTGGTGAAGGGACTAAAACAGTCATAAAGTATCAAGCAATTAATAAATAACATTTACATAAGTTTTCTTTATATCAACATATTTTTTTCTTTTTTGCAAACATTGCAGTGAGTTTCATGTTGTATTGCATCTAAGGAAAAAAGTTACTATTTAAATCGTCTTCCACTGCAAGTGAGTGTGAGTGTGAGTATCTGATTTATGATGCAGTGACTTTGGATTTGGGGAGTGTAGAAGGGAGGATTTTGTACTGAAGTGCTTTTTGTATTTATTCTAAAAGAACAGCTGGCAACACCAAGATCCAAAGACAATATGTAAAGGAGTTTGCTATTCCCTGAGCAGATGCCTGCTGGGGTAGATGTGGGGGAGAATTGTAGTATCCAGCTGCAGGACAGTGAGGCAGTTTAGAAGGTGGTATAGAGGAATGATTGCCAGGGAGGTTAGCCCTGATCTGGCACACCCCAACAAGTTTGCTACATTGGCAGATGAAGGGGGTGTCATTACAAGGGATGGACTGTTCCAGCATGATATGTCCTCTGAAAGCTTGAAAACTGTCTAATGAAGGATAGGCAGAAATAGGCAGGCCAGATAGGTACTGGTAGCTGGATAATTCATTATTAGAAGAACAGATAGAGCAATCTTTTACAAAGACAGGGATTGCCAAACAGTCTATTGTTTCCTGTTTGCTGCAGGAGGGACTGGTGAACTTCTCAAAATAGATGGCATTATGATGAAAGAAGATTATGTAGGAAGACTGAAGCAACATCTCAAGACGTCAGCCAGGAAGTTAAAGTTTAGGCAAAAATGGGTGTTCCAAATGGACAATGACCCAAAGCACACTGCCAAACTGGTTACAAAGTGGCTTAGAGATAACAAAGTCAATGTTTTAGAGTGGCCATCACAAAGCTCTGATCTCAATCCTATTGAAAATTTATGAGCAAAGCTAAAAAGGCAGGTGCGAGCAAGGTGACTTATCAACATGGCTCAGGTAGACAAGTTCAGTCAGGAGGAATGGGCCTAAATTCCTACCAACTATTGAGAGAAGCTTGTGAAAGGATATTCAAAACACATTTGACTCTAGCCATACAGTTTAAGGGCAATGGTACCAAATACTAATAAAATGTGTGTAAACGTTTGACTTTGTATAAAGTAATAAAAATGCCTTAAATATTCTCTATCTCTCATTATTGTGGCATTTGGCAAATATAAATAATTATGGTAATTCTAATTGGCCTAAGAGAGGAAAGATTTATTATGATTTCATGTCAGATAGTTAGAAAAACATGCATATGTGTCTTTTTATATAGTGCATGTAAACTTTTGGTTTCAAATCTATCTATCTAACTAGAAAAAAGTACTCTGCAGCACTCAGCTACTACCAATGATGTACATATGCTGACAAGCTATATATATATATATATATATATGAGAAAAAATTTAAAAATTTACGTTTTTTCCAAAAAACTCAAAATTCTTATATTTTTTTTAAAATCTGAAGTTCTTAGTACACACATTGGCCAATGTCTGCTTGCTCATCGACTGCGACAAAGTGACTTCAGGTCCGATGAGTCCTAACGCTGACACCCAAATCCTCCTTGTCCACCCTACCCCACTACTAAGTGGGGGACACCATCTAGACCCTAGATCACCAGTAGGCAATGAGGGTGCAAATTGCAGCATGGAGCCAGCAACTCCATAAGATACAAAACAGAAAAAAAAAACTGCACAGCACTCACAGACTAATGTGAACTGGTGCCAGCAGGGACGCTGGGTCAAATAACTAGAAAAAAGTACTTTGCAGCACTCAGCTACTACCAATGATGTACATATGCTGACAAGCTATATATATACGAGAAAAACTTTTTTTGATCTAGGGTCTAGATGGTGTCCGCCCACTTAGTAGTGGGGTAGGGTGGACAAGGAGGACTTGGGTGTCAGTGTTAGGGCTCATCGGACCTGAAGTCACTTTTTCGCAGTCGATGAGCAAACAGACATTGGCCAATGTGTGTACCAAGAACTTCAGATTTAAAAAAAAATATAAGAATTTTGAGTTTTTTGAAAAAAACGTAAGTTTTTAAATTTTTTCTCATATATATACAGCTTGTTAGCATATGTACATCATTGGTAGTAGCTGAGTGCTGCAGAGTACTTTTTTCTAGTTATTTGACCCAGCGTCCCTGCTGGCACCAGTTCACATTAGTCTGTGAGTGCTGTGCAGTTTTTTTTTCTGTTTTGTTATCTATCTATCTATCTATCTATCTATCTATCTATCTATCTATCTATCTATCTATCTATCTATCCCATACTTTTCTAAATATGCTCCCTTCATGTACAATGCTACATGTATGGAATAAATATAATTTTCATATGTACTATACCTTACATATCACACTAGTTTGAAACCTGTTTTATTCCAACAAGACAGTGTAATTGACTAGGGGGTATTAATAAATCACACTAATGACTGTAGCTATAAATGGAGACTTCTGGTGTAAAAGTTTAAGATTTTCTAATCATAATTGAAAAATCGATTTCTCCCAGCTAACTCTTAAGTGTTCATGTCATGTTACTTGATTAACACAAACCTTTCAGGCATTCATACAATATAGCTCCCACAATAAAATCTTATTGCTTTCTGTACCTGATGGAGAACATTTGACCGTGCTTTCCATTATTGCTATGAAATACACAGCAATGAAGACCTTGCAACCCTATCCAATCCTGCCAAGGTCTCAATTTCTTCCTTGCTGTAACCTGCTACTATTGCTTTATAACTCCTATGCTCCTCTGAGCATTGGTTATTAGTTACTATGTGATATATAGTCATCTAACCCTATTTTCTCCAAATGGCCATTTAAAAATGTGTATGTATACTGGTATTCCCATACAGCCTAAAGCAAATAATCAGCTATATCATAAAAGCCAATTGTTGCCTCCCTAAAAACAGGTGACCCACAATTTAGAAATATACCTTACTAGCAAAAGATGTTTATCTAAAAAAAGTATATATAACATTAGGGCTGTTCCTTCAGCCTTTTTCAAGCAGCTAAGACACTCAATCAATTATATAATAAACATAATTACAGTGTTGTTCCTATTTTTCTGATTACATTATGTGTGGAGGAAATTTGTTGCCCTTTTTTTCTTTAACATTTTTTTTTCTTTTTTGGAAAATAGTGGACCATGGATATTAATACATTGGAACCAAGTGTACCGGATAAGGACTGAATTGCAAACAAACCTACCCTTTTTGTTTTTTGTTTTTTCCCTCCCCCTCTTCCAAGAGCCATGACTTTTTTTATTTATCGTCAATAGAGACATATTAGGGTTTGTTTATTGCAGGACAAGTTGTATTTTTGAATAACATCCTTTATTTTACCATATAGTGTACTGGAAAATGGGAAATAAATTCCACAGGCTTTGAAATTTAGAAAATGTGCAATTACATGTTTGTTTTTTTGTTTTTTTTATTCACCATGTTCACTATATGATAAAGCTGACATGTCAGTATGATTCCTCATGTTATTATGAGTTTATAGATACCAAACATGTATACACTTTACTGTTATCTTAGGGCCGCTTTACACACACCAACTTCTGTGTCCAACTTCTGAACAGATCTCTGGTTGCAGTGAAATCATGGACATATTTGTACACAGCCACAAAATGGAGCAATGTGTCCATGATTTCACTGCAACCAGAGATCTGTTCAGAAGTTGGACACAGAAGTTGGTGTGTGTAAAGTGGCCTTAAGTGGTAAAGAAAAATTAACCACTTAATTATACATGTAGTAATACTGAAGCACTGTACATTATGTAAGAATTCATTTTATTTTACAACAATGATTCATTGTACTATTTGATGACATAATGCACTATATGACAATAATATTTAAATTTACTGTACGCCATAAACTGTGTTCTCTGTAATTATGTTTATTATTTAATGGATTGAATGTGTTTAAATATACATCACTGATGCACTTGATAGCTGCTTGATAAAGGCTGAAGGAACAGCCGAGCTGCTACACCATGGAATAAAGGTCCAATTTTTGTAACGTTTAATTTTTTCTTTATATAACTGTACCATTTAATTTTGATTTTGAGGGCAAACTTTTCAAGTTGTAGGTCAATTAGGATGTACATGTATATATTAATATTTGCCAAATGGCAGAATAATGAGAGGGAAATAATGTTTTAAAGCGTAAAGGCCACTTTACACACACAGATAACTGTGTCCAACGTCTGAACAGATCTCTGGTTGCAGTGAAATCATGGACACATTGCTCCATTTTGTGGCTTGGGTTACAAATGTAACAATGTATCCATGATTTCACTGCAACCAGAGATCTGTTCAGAAGTTGGTCACAGATATCTGTGTGTGTAAAGCGTAACCGCTGTTTTACTTTTTATGTAATAACTAGACACCGGGATTGGACCCGTGGAAGCCTAACCAGGGGAAACGTGCACCCGTCGTCCTCCCCGCACCTCCCTCCCCACCACATAATGTTTGTAACCAAAATCTCCTGACAGAGAAATGGATTAAATGAACCTTCAGATAATGGTGAGTGCTGTCTTTTCTTCTAAACATTGTGATCAAGCTACGCTCAGATTTGTGCAACACCTTATTGCAGGAAGCAAATTCTAGCCTAGGAACAAATCCAGCCCTCTAGTGCCCAGATTCCTTCTTTTGTTTGAATATAAAATTATTTGTATAAAAAAATAACGCAGGAACTCATATTTCTTTGTATTTAGAATATCTGAATTGTAATGGCTATAATACTCGTTTTACAGGTCATGCTGAAAAAATGCCTATTAATTTTCTAACACGGTACAATCATATTTTACCTTATTATTTGCTTGGATGTAGCTCTGGCTGCCAACTTAAAGACGGTTATCTAAAGGGAAAATAAATCTATATCACCAGTACCCAGACGTCAAGTGTCGTTGGTGTGTCTATATCTTCCTGGCGGCAGCGTGGACACAAAGGTACTTCGTCCGAAAAACTTGAACTTAAAGACAGTAGGGTAGTAGTAAGTCCTTATTGTTATTCTATTCTACGGCTTCTAACAGCATTCTAATTGCATCCTCAAATCATCCCCCACATGTAATAGAAAACCTACCAGTGGGGGAATTGATAAGAACTAAAAGAAACAGTTCTAATTGAAATATTTTCAGTAAAGAGAGTAGCAAAGTATGCATTAGACTGTACAACAGATGAAATGCCAAATGGTGAATCAATAGAGCTAAAAAAAACAAACAACCAATTATAGGGACAGAAACTCCTTCCTTAGATGTAAACGAATAAACTTAGGCTGCCTTCACATTTGTGTTTGTGAAAGCAGCGTATCTTGCGCATGTGTATACGCAGGTAAAAACGCATGCGAACACTGCATATTTTGTCTGCATACAGATGCGCAATCATTAATAAAAATGCTGCGTATGCTTGCGTTTGTTTGCGTTTGCAGCATGCGTACGCGTTTTTCGTCCGCATGCGTTTATGAATTGTTTACCCTTTTTCAACTTTCAAATATGTTTTTTTAATAGACACGCCCATGGGGAGTGGCTTAAAGGCCAAGGTATAAATTGACCATGCCTGCCTGCCTGCCCTGTGTCAAAACTCTTTCTATGCAGTTGTTCACAGAGGCAAGATGGATCTCAGCTTTGAGAGCTTCTATGCGTATCTGGATTTATCGATGAAGATGGCAGCTTCGTTTGCTATTGCTTGTGAAGAAGAACGTTGAAGAGAAAGACGGAGTAGAAGACGTCATCGTCGTCGTTTCTGGCAACACCCCATTGTGGAGCTTCGAGAGACACGCAGACTCTACTACTCGTTGTACCATGAACTTCGAGAGGACCCAGAAAAGTTCTACGACTTCACCAGGATGTCCCCAGACAGTTTTGATGATTTGTTGCGACATGTGCAAGGATCAATCACCAGGCAGGACACACAGCTTCATCGATCCATTCCTGCAGAGGAACGTCTTTTGGTCACCCTGCGGTACGTAACCTGTAAAATGTGTGAATCTCATTTATTGTTTGAAAATAGCAAGATAATAATGTACTTTTTTTGACATTTTATTTTCAGATTCCTGGCGACTGGAGATGCTTTATCTTCTGTTCATTTCCAGTTCCGGATTGGATTGTCTACGCTTTCTGGGATAGTTGAAGAGACCTGCAAGGCAATTTGTGATGACCTCCGCGAAGATTTCCTCCCTCACTCCACAACCCAACTATGGCTTGAGAAAGCAGCAAGATTTATGGACATTTGTCAATTTCCCAACTGCGTTGGAGCCGTGGACGGGAAACATGTTCGGATCCTGAAGCCGGCTGGAAGTAGATCCGAATACTTCAACTATAAAAAAAATTTTTCGATTGTACTGATGGCGATTGCGGACGCTGACTGTTGTTTTATTGCTGTGGATGTTGGCCAATTTGGACAATGTAATGACTCCAAATCTTTCAAAGACTCTGACACGGGACTAAAACTTTATCATCAAAATTTCAACATTCCACCGCCACGCCCCCTACCAAACTGTGATGGCCCACCAATGCCTTATGTTGTTGTTGCTGATGAGGCATTTCAAATGTGTAAAAAATTTAGCAAGGGAATCGGACCTCATTTGTAAAAGTACCAACACAATACATATGTAAAACCAAAAAAGAGAGTAGTGTTAGAGGTACATCAATTATTAGGATGGACACCAGTTTTTGCAAAAGTGAATTGCTAAATTTAATCAAAACACAGTGGAATACATTTGCAACAGGCTACATCCAAGAAAAAACAATTATACAGATGTAGGTGGGGATAAGAGGGAGAGAACCAAACACGAGAAGCAAAGAAGTTTACATCAAGGGGGTAAGGGCTAAAACATCAATACTGTGCAAGACTGCAATTACACAGAGGAAAACAAGTCACATTACAATCAATGGGCTTGTTAATTTGATTAAATTTAGCAATTCGCTTTTGCAAAAACTGGTGTCCATCTTAATAATTGATGTACCTCTAACACTACTCTCTTTTTTGGTTTTACATTTCAGATGTGTGCCAACCTTCTCAAGCCCTACTCTAGCTGTGACTTAACTCAGACCAAAAGGATTTTCAATTACAGATTGACATGGGCCAGACGCACAGTGGAGTGTGCATTCGGATTGCTTGTCTCCAAATAGCGGATTCTTGGGACTACCATCAATTTAAAAACAGACACAATTGATCAGGTTGTGAAAGCGTGCGTTGTCCTTCACAATTTTATACAAATCAAAGAAAAACAACGCGCTGACCTAGAGGAACCTCTTTCAAGCACCTTGGAAGAATGCCACGAACACAACCTGAGGACAAGCGTTGAAGTCGGCAACATGAGGGACAGGTTTGCATCCTCTTTTGTTTCGGAAAATGGGCGTCTAGCCTGGCAGGACGAAATGGTGTAAATATGTTTGTTTATCTTATGTTTGAGTATGCAATTTTGATTACACAAGTAGTATTGTACAATACGTTAAGTTGGGAGTAATAAAGGTTTAGGCCCTTCACTAATATCCCTACACTTAGGTACAGTGAGTCCCCGCTTAACGACGTGTCTGTTTAATGACGACTCGCACTTACGACGGTCATTCTTAACTACAGTACTGTACAGTACAGTGCTGTACAACACTTACCAGAATGTCTCCTGAGATTATGAAAGGTGATTTCCCTGGTGGCTCCGGGTCTCAGGATTCTGGTACATTGTACGGTGCAGTACTGTACAGTATTCTCCAACCAGTCCAGTTATGCTGTCCAGTTGCTGCTCCCATCTGCCCGCATGCTGTGTTGTACAGCTTGCGGCCGCCCATGCTGTACACTGTAAATTCCAGCGCCCTGGGGGACGTGTTTAAATGGTGCACAGAAAACGTTTCCTGTGCACCGTTTAAACGCGGCCCCCCAGAGTGCTGGACTGTACAGCATGGGTGGCCGGAAGCTGTACAACACAGCATGCGGGCAGATGGGAGCAGCAACTGGACAGCATAACTGGACACCGGAATTACAGGGTCACGCTTAACGACGGGACACGCTTAACGACGGACCTTCTGGTCCCTAACCCCTTCGTTAAGTGAGGACTCACTGTACTGTATACTAATACTTTATCTGTTTTGCATAAGCTACTTGCTTGCTTGTTGATTTGTTTAATGTTATTGATATCTGTATACCTATCTGTTTTGCATAATCTACTTGCTTGCTTGTTTATTTGTTTAATGGTATTGATATATGTATATCGTACAATGTTTCGTTGTTTTGATTGAAGTTGTCTTCAATTAATCATTGTATAAATCCTATTTGTTTTGGTAATCGTATTAAATTTTCAGTTTGATCCGGGATCATTATCGGACTTTAAAAATGAAGTCTAGGAACAATTTTTTTTGAGCCAACGTTCTCAATTGGCAAGCTTTGGACCTTGTTTTTTTTTTTTTTAACGTTCCTCTGGATCAAACTTTGTTTAACGTTCCTAAAAAATAAAAATTATAAAACTATCCATGTTGTCTTCCCTTCATTAATTAACTACATGTTGTTCAGATTGCAACGTATTGTTTATTATCCAATATGTTTGTTGGATATTCGCTATACATACAAAAAAAAAATAAGTCGGTGGAGTATCTTGTGTGGAGGAGATGCTGCACTGGTAATATTGTATTGCTGATACTCTGGTGCTCTCTGGGCAGTGTGACATGTGACCGGTGGCACGCTGCCTGATTAAAACTTCTGCTTGCCTGTGACGCGGTCCATGTTAAACTTTACCCGTGTGTTCTGATTTAGTGGACACAAAAGACACAATTGGTCTGAGTGTTAACCATCATCAACATCGGCTTAACATGGACCACTTTATCAAGCGTCAGCTGGAACAGCTCACCGCTTGTGCAGTAAGGCTCCGCTCACATTTGCATTTTTTTTTGGTAAACCTGATCCGTTTTTGAGCTGTGAAAAAGATGTGCAAAAACATATTTACCCATAGGAGCCCATTCAGGTAAGCGTATTGCTTTATAAGCAATACGCTTAAAGGCTCCGGATCTGCAGCCTGCGCAAAAAATCATGAAGGCTGCAGTTTTCTGAGCCGTTATGTGACCTGCAATGCAGTTACCTCTTTCTCAGGATGTCTATATCTGAGCAATGCTCGCTAATGTGTATTTTTTCTCCATCCCTGATGTGGCATGGATGAACAAACTGTTAACTGCTTAATAAAACATTTTTGATTAATATTACTTGTGGGCAACATGTCTGTAGGGGGTGCCCACCACCACTAGACATGCCCACAGTTGTGGCAATCATATGTCAGGGGTTATAAAGCCATTTACATCAATCCGGCTATTGTCGGATTCGGTAAATTTTATCAATGAAGCCGCGGCTCCCCTGACATTTGTGCACATACTCGAGGTAATGTACGGTAAGTATATGCCACTGTCCAGGGTCATAAAATCAATTACGTTACATGTATGGGCAGCACAACGCCATAGATGTAATGTAAATGCCTACAGGACCTTGGGCAGCGTCATTTACTATATGTGCAGTATGTGCGTGACTGTCAGGGGAGCTCCGGCTGCATTGATACAATTGTCTAAATACAACAAAACACGTCAATTACTGTACATGGTTTATCAACCCATCTCTCTAGTGGCCATCCCCTACAGAAATGTTGCCCAGAAACAATGTAATATAATGTTTTATTAAGCATACATTGCACATCGCTGCTGACGCAGGGATGAACCAACAATACGTTAATTGGTCTGGATTACACCTTCCTAGCAATCCCATTTCCAAAATAGAGTTTTTCTGATTACATTTTCCCAAAAATGTGTGTGAACCCAATTGCGTTCACCACATCCGGATCTGCATGAGTTGAACGCAATTAGCTGGCCAAATGTGACCAGCCTAATTCCAAGTTTTTAGCGCTGCGACGTTCAGCGAAGGAGGGTGACCCCGGCCTCTGAAACTCAGTCTATGGCCCCTTTCACATCTAATGCTTTGCTGCGTTTTGCTTAATTTGCGTTTCCATGCGTTTTTACCGCAAAAACGCATCAAAACGCATGCGTTTTTGTCCCCATTGATTTTAATGGGAACGCATGAAAAACGCATGCAAAAACGCATGTAAAAATGCATGTGCATTTGCAAAAACGCAAAACACATGCGTTTTTGCAAACACAGCCCAAAACGTTGTTTGCCACATATACTTTTATTATTTTATTTTTGCTAAACTCCTTTTTCGTGACCACCAGGGTCACAGATCTGGGCACCGGCCACCAGTTACAGTCCCTTAAAGCTACGCCCGGGATCCGAGTACCCCACGGCTCTGGGGTGAGTCACTTGATTGACCTATCTCACTGCAGATAAAATTTAAGCTCTTATGGTCAGTAAAGTTTTCACTCTTTCCCGAATGTGTATTTTACAAGCAATTAAAAGCTTTCCAGTATTGAAATTCACACAAATTAGATACAAACAATATTAGGGGGGAATCTTAGGAAAAGTTGGTGAATTTGAATTTTTATAAGATTAGCTCATCTTTAATACAGCTAATATAATTGCCATTTTGTTACATGCATTAGGACCATGACTATATCTTGATATGGCAGCAATCAAACTGAAGCATTTGCTTCAGTTTGGCAAGTCCTAATGGTGCGGTTACACACTAGGATATCATTACTGATATCTTTAGAATGATCACGTGACAGTGATCATTCCGACGGATCGTTAACGATATCCCATTTGACAACGCACCAGTTAAATAGGAGAGCAAGGACTGAACGATCTTTTAAAGCGGTAGGAATCGGAGAATTTTGAATGACATCGTTCAAAAAGGTGTCACACTGAACGATGTGGCTTCTTCAAGCAGCCTTAATTGGACGACGAACGATAGATTTGAGGTCAGGATCTTAAATCTTGGATGAACGATTCAACGATTTTTTCAGCCAATATCCTTGGTTTACATGCAAGAATGCACAAACAATATAGTTTCAACGATCTCAAATCCATGACGCTGCAACGATATCGTTAACGATATCCTTGCGTGTAACGCTACCATTATACTAATACAAGATAAATATTGGTCAAATCTAGTGTTAACAATAGTATCTTAACTCAAATGTGACTATTCCAGGGAGCATTGGTTCATGACATATTTCTTACAATAAGAAAATCAACACATTTCTGAGCGAGCAGTAATATATGTATATATAAGATTATTGTGATCCTCTGTCTTCCATCTGTTGACCTATCAATAGCTCCAGGCTGATTAGCATCCTATTGCTCATATTCCCTTTACTTTAATGCACACTTTGAAACTAGGATTCATTTTGTAGAAACTAAATTTTGTTACTGTATCTCAATATGGTTTGGATAATTCCATTGTTGTGCCTTCTGGCTTGCAAGTATATTACGCCGGTTGGATGCTTTCTGCAGCTAGGCATATTGATTATGGTCATACATCACCTTACTGCTGAAAGATGTCAACTGAATTTTATTTTTAATGCATATCTGCCATCGTACCAATTCTCTTCTACAGTATATATTATTGAAAATCAAGCTTTTTAGATCAAAGTTCTCCATGATTATAAAGTCTATTTTAAAATATTCTACCACTTTTAAAACATAGCAACAAGCACTTTTATGCTTTGCACCCTCATATATCATATTTTTGGACCCCATTCTTGCATTACTAATGCTGTGTAAGAAGTCTATCCTCTATCTATCTATCTATCTATCTATCTATCTATCTATTAGAAAAAAATTCTCTGCAGCACTCAGCTACTACGAATGATGTACATATGCTAACAAGCTGTATATATTTGAGGAAAAAATTTAAAAACTTACGTTTTTTTCAAAAACTCAAAATTATTATTTTTTTATTTTTTGGGGTTCTTGGTACATACATTGGCCAATGTCTGTTTGCTCATCAACTGCGACAAGGTGACCCCAGGTCTGATGAGTCCTAACGTTTACATCCCTGTCCTCCTTTTTCTCCCTGTCCCACTCTCTGTGTCTTCCTGCTTTGTGGCCGCCGGGCTCATCGCGATGACGTCATCGCAACACCGGCCGGTCACGTGACAAGCAGGAAGACACAGAGGCTCCGGGCTCCATCTTCCTCTGTGTCTTCCTGCTTGTCACGTGACCAGCCGGCGTCGCGATGACGTCATCGCGATGAGCCCGGCGGCCACAAAGCAGGAAGACACAGAGGAAGATGGAGCCCGGAGCCCAGGAGCCGCGATCCGCCACCGGAGGGTGACAGCTGATATCCTGGTAATGTATATGTGCAGCGCTGCATGCGGGGGGGCCATCATGTGAGGTGGGGGCGCCAAACTATGAGGGGGGCCCTGCTGGGGCCCTGTATACTACCACTGGGGCTGTATATACTACTGGGGCTGCGTGTATACTACCACTGGGGCTGTATATACCACTGGGGCTGTATATACTACTGGGGCTGCGTGTATACTACCACTGGGGCTGTATATACTACTGGGGCTGTATATACTACTGGGGCTGCGTGTATACTACCACTGGGGCTGTATATACCACTGGGGCTGTATATACTACTGGGGCTGCGTGTATACTACCACTGGGGCTGTATATACTACTGGGGCTGCGTGTATACTACCACTGGGGCTGTATATACCACTGGGGCTGTATATACTACTGGGGCTGCGTGTATACTACCACTGGGGCTGTATATACTACTGGGGCTGCGTGTATACTACCACTGGGGCTGTATATACCACTGGGGCTGTATATACTACTGGGGCTGCATGTATACTACCACTGGGGCTGTATATACCACTGGGGCTGCTGCTGTATATACCACTGGGGCTGCTGCTGTATACTACTACTGGGGCTGCTGTATATACCTCTGGGGCTGCTGTATACCACACTGCTGGGGGCTGTATACCTGTGCTGGGGTCCACCCTCGGCCGGTCACGTGACAAGCAGGAAGACACAGAGGCTCCGGGCTCCATCTTCTTCTGTGTCTTCCTGCTTGTCACGTGACCGGCCGGCGTCGTGATGATGTCATCGTGATGAGCCCGGCGGCCACAAAGCAGGAAGACACAGAGGAAGATGGAGCCCGGAGCCCAGGAGCCGCGATCCGCCACCGGAGGGTGACAGCTGATATCCTGGTAATGTATATGTGCAGCGCTGCATGCGGGGGGGCCATCATGTGAGGTGGGGGCGCCAAACTATGAGGGGGGCCCTGCTGGGGCCCTGTATACTACCACTGGGGCTGTATATACTACTGGGGCTGCGTGTATACTACCACTGGGGCTGTATATACCACTGGGGCTGTATATACTACTGGGGCTGCGTGTATACTACCACTGGGGCTGTATATACTACTGGGGCTGTATATACTACTGGGGCTGCGTGTATACTACCACTGGGGCTGTATATACCACTGGGGCTGTATATACTACTGGGGCTGCGTGTATACTACCACTGGGGCTGTATATACTACTGGGGCTGCGTGTATACTACCACTGGGGCTGTATATACCACTGGGGCTGTATATACTACTGGGGCTGCGTGTATACTACCACTGGGGCTGTATATACTACTGGGGCTGCGTGTATACTACCACTGGGCTGTATATACCACTGGGGCTGTATATACTACTGGGGCTGCATGTATACTACCACTGGGGATGTATATACCACTGGGGCTGCTGCTGTATATACCACTGGGGCTTCTGCTGTATACTACTACTGGGGCTGCTGTATATACCTCTGGGGCTGCTGTATACCACACTGCTGGGGGCTGTATACCTGTGCTGGGGTCCACCCTCGGCTTATACACGAGTCAATAGATTTTCCCAGGTTTCGGGGGCAAAAGTAGGGGTCGCTTATACACGGGTCGGCTTATACACGAGTATATACAGTATATTAAAAAATAGGAAACTGGAACAGCACAAACTTATATCAAAAGATGGGTACAAAAAATCCTGTCAATGCGATATCCAAAGCATGGAACCATAAAAAGGAAACCAGGCAGCATAAAATAAGCAAAAAAATGGACTTATAGCCAAAGTGGGCAATGTTCGGCTCTCACAAGCCTTTCAGACCTGCTATTGTATTAGTCGAAACCTGTGCACTTGGGTATAAAGGGATTATTTTTGCTTTCTTGGATTGTTCCTTAGCTAATTTATTATTTACAGTATCTATCTATCATTGAAATATGCAGCAACTCGTATATACTCGCGTATAGCCGGTTTTCAGCCAAAATTTGGGCTGAAAGTCCCCTGCTATATGCGAGTATATAATTACAGCACAGCCCGAGTATACAGGCCCCCATAGCCAGGCCCCTTGGCGGAGCTTAAGTAAAATCATACTTATCACTGTCCCGGCTGTCGCCGCTTGCCACACACGATCCGGGCTTCATTCGCGTCTTCTGAGGTCGGGCAATGACTCATTGCCCCGACCACAGGAAGCGGAGCGGATTGAAGCCACTGGGGCTGTGTGGCAAGCGGCACAGCGCAGGACAGTGATAAGTATGATTTTACTTACAGGGCTGCTGCGCAGGGGCCTGAGTTGATGGGGGGGCCCGTAACCTCCAGGCTGGGCTGTATAAGCCCTGGGGCTGTGCTGTATACAGCCTGGGGCTGCGTGTATTTAGCCCTGGGCTGCTGCTGTATACAGCTTTGGGGCTGCTGCTGTATACAGCCACTGGGTGCTGTGTATACAGCCTGGGGCTGCTGCTGTATACACCTGGGGTGCTGCGTGTATACTACCTAAGGGCTGCTGTATATACCTCTGGGGCTGCTGTATACACCACTAGGGCTGCTGTATATACCTCTGGGGCTGTATATACCTCTGGGGCTGCTGTATACTACCTTTGGGGCTGCTGTATACTACCACTGGGGCTGCTGTATAGTACCACTGGGGCTGTATATACCTCTGGGGCTGCTGTATACTACCACTTGGGCTGCTGTATACTACCACTGGGGCTGCTGTATAGTACCACTGGGGCTGTATATACCTCTGGGGCTGCTGTATACTACCACTGGGGCTGCTGTATACTACCACTGGGGCTGCTGTATACTACCACTGGGGCTGTATATACCTCTGGGGCTGCTGTATACTACCACTGGGGCTGCTGTATACACCTCTGGGGCTGCTGTATACTAACCACTGGGGCTGCTGCTGTATACTACCACTGGGGCTGCTGTATATACCTCTGGGGCTGCTGTATACCACACTGCTGGGGGCTGTATACCTGTGCTGGGGTCCACCCTCGGCTTATACACGAGTCAATAGGTTTTCCCAGGTTTTGGGGGCAAAAGTAGGGGGTCGGCTTATACACGGGTCGGCTTATACACGAGTATATACGGTATTTAAAATGTTCTATTTCACTAATTGCAAACATTGACAGATAATGAGACTAAAATTTCATTGTGGCCTTATCACACAAACATTTCATTTCGGTATCAGCACCCGACGTGCCCAGGCAAGTGCCAGGGCACTGGACAAGTGAAGGGGCTCAGTCGTTGTCTGTGAGTGGAAGCAAAGAGGAGACTTGATCACAGACATCTTATGAAAAGTAAAAAGAAACTGAAATGAGTGCCAAAAAGAGCTGCAGCTTTTGTTTGTAAAACGAATATAAACGACTCATAATTATTATATGCACATCTAAAAAAGATACTCAAAAACAGGACACTGACAGAAGAAAGCTAATTCATGGTGTCTAATTTTTGAGGGTTTACACAGAAACCCCTAAATAAGTACTTGTAATGCTAGGGTAGTGGTGGAATTACCAGACTCCAAGCCAGCAAGCGCAGTATGCTGGTCACACTTTGTGTTAGCCGTCACACTACTGTGCACCCTTAGGGTACCTTTACACGCCGCAACTTTTGGCGGTGATTGGAGGCAACCAAACATGCGCGTGCACGTTTTTCACGGTTGCCTCCGAATGCCGAAGCTGCATGTACACGCCACAATTGCGTCATCAACCCAAGAGTACGTGTCTCCCCGGAAGTTGCCACAGAAACCGCGGGAAACATCCGGTAGACTCCCGACGCCGCTTCACACGCTGCAATCACCAATGGAATGTGGGCGTACCTGTGCAGCGGCGCAAACACATAGGCGTGCCAAACTTCGGTACACCGCGCCCACAACACAATCATTGGACAACGCAATAGCGTCCTGATTGGCCAGGGTGCGCAGGAAGGCTGGCTAATACATGACGCCATTACAATTGTGTAGTGTGAATGGACAGCTGTTCAAATATGGTGCCCTGTGAAGGAACAGCCAATGGAAACACAGTAGCCCCCACCAATCATAGCTGACAGGGCGCGGTGTCCATCATGCTGTGGCATGCCTCCGGGAAATCAGTAGGCGACGCTGATTCCATCCCTATCGCCCGTTTACATGCCAAAACCAGGGAAATTCACCTTCAGGGTTGCGTCTGGTTTTTGAACAATGCTCTGAGAGCAACTGGGAGCAACTTTAAAAATCACCACCGGGTTCCACAAATAAACGCCTCAATTTCATAGCAATTTCATGGCAACGGTGACGGAACTCTAGATTGCCTCTCAGTTTCTACACCGTAGTTGCGGCATGTAAAGGTACCTTTAAAGGTAATCTGTCAGCTCGTTCCACCCCACTATGCTATCAGTACCTGTCCTTGGTAGCTGATCCCTAACCATTCATGTCTTCTCTAAAGGTGCCCTAAAAAGTTTAAAAAAAAGTAATTATAACTTACAAGCAGTCTCCATTCGGAGACTGGAGAGGCGGGCTCTGGAGCCCCATTCTCCCTTCCTCCTGGCTGGGCGTCATCAGCCGTTCTGTTGTTCCATCTGTTTTTGAAATTCCCGCCTCCTCTGCTGCGATCATGAGTCGGCTAGAATGTCATATCCGACCCGGTGCATTGTGTGGGCTTATGATGTGTACGGCTCGGCTTCAATATGTGCACAGCGCATGTGTTGGAGGTGGGCCGAACACGTGATTAGCCTCCACAATGCAACAGGCCGGATATGACGTTCTGGCCAGCTCATAATCGCGGCAGAGGAGGCGGGAATTTCAAACAGAGGTGGAACAACAGAACAGCTGATGACACCCTGTGGGGCGTGCTGAAAGCCAGCGAGGATGGGAGAATGGAGCCCCGGAGCCCGCTTTTCCAGTCTCTGGCTTATAAGTTATAAATCATTTTTCTTAAATTTTACAGGGTTTAATCAGTCAGGGATGGTTAGGGATCAGCTGGCAAGGTACAGGGACAGGTAGTGTGGAGCCCACTGGGACGGGGTACTCGGTACCGGACCGGGGTATCACAGGGGGTTATCACGCCGGTCTTGGTCCGGACCGTGACCCGAGCCCACAAGTAAAAGGGGTTATTTACAGGGATTGTCGTGACGCCACCCACGGGTTGTGGTCAGTGAGGGGACCACTGCTGCTGCTTGCTTCTGCCAGGAGGATGGATGCAGGCTTGGTCTGGGCCACCAGGTAACCGGTTAAAAGTCATGGTGGGCCCCCAGGCATTGTGGCCCCGCCCCCCTAGCCCCACCCCCCAACTGGCCTGAACGGTTCCCCCTGGAGCAGCGGTGGAGAACGTCTGGCCACTAAGACCTACCTTCCGGCGGCCGGGCACATTGCCAGAGACCGCAGTGCACGGCCGGCAGCTGCATTGTTTGGCTGCCAGCCCTGACAGCGTGTATGCTGTGAGGAGCAGAGAGAGCACTGTCTGCAGCCGGGACTTCCTCACACAGAGCGAGGATGAGGTGTGTGGGCGGGGACAGCACGTGAAGTTCTGCATCACACATGAAGAGGAGCAGACAGAGCTGCAGCAACAGTGTGGAAGTAGATGAGGTATGTGTGCCCCCCAGCAACAGCTGCAGCAATCAGTGTGCCTCCCCCAGCAGCAGCCATATGTCTCCCCCTTGGCACCAACAATATGTGCCCCCCCCCCTTAGCAGCAACATCACTGTGCTCCTTCAGCTGCAGCAATAAACAATATGTGTGCCCCCAAGAAGAAGCTGCAGCAATCAGTGTGCCTCCCCCAGCAGCAGCCATATGTCTCTCCCTTAGCACCAGCAATATGTGCCCCCCGTAGCAGCAACAATCAGTGTGCTGTCCCCCCAGCAGCAACAATATGTGTGTGTACCTGTGCAACATGGAGGGGGTCCGTCCTGTGCAGCATGGAGGGGGCCCCGTGCAGCACGCAGGGGGTCCCGTTCAGCACACAGGGGGCTCCGTGCAGCACAGAGGGGGTCCCGTGCAGCACAGAGGGGGTCCCGTGCAACACGCAGGGGGCCCTGTGCAACATGCAGGGGATCCTGTGCAACATGGAAGGGGTCATGTGGTGGTATATACAATACAGTGGTGGTATTACTATGTGGAGGGCACAGTGGTGGTATTACTATGTGGAGGGCACAGTGGTGGTATTACTATGTGGAGGGCACACTGGTGGTATTACTATGTGGAGGGCACAGTGGTGGTATTACTGTGTGGAGGGCACAGTGGTGGTATTACTATGTGGAGGACACAGTGGTGGTATTATTATGTGGAGGGCACAGTGGTGACATTATTATGTGGGGCAGTAAGAGGAGCGCTGTTTTTGTACCACGCAGCATGTTCAGTAATAGGGACAGCAGCAACGGCTCAGTATTGGGGGATCAGTAGGATGAGGAGTTTGTCCAGTTTGGGAATAGATCGGGCTGGAAATACGAGATGTCAGATGTGTCTTTGTTGTAATCTATGTAGATGGCTGGAGAAGTTGTCATGTCCGTCTGAGGACCTAGAATGGGGGAACATGGAGGCCCAAGACGTTATTACTATATGGGGGCCAGAATGAGGAACATACATTATTGGTTTACGGTGGGAAGTGGGACATATTTACTGTAGGGGCCAATCAGGCAACATTATTGCTGCTGTAATATAATTTACTTTTCCATGAGGGGAACCAAAGAGAGGCCTTGTTACTGTGCGAGGCGGCACGATGTTGCTTTTTTGGTCGTTTGATGTAGTGTAGAAATCTTGGGAAAAGTGTGGAATGTGCTATGGAAGTGATCAGTTTTATATAGTAGATAACTGTGTTATTTTCCGCAGAGATGAGTCCTGGCTAGAAGACGTGATATTTGTCTGCGACAGTGGAAGAAGAAACCTGAAGATGAATGACTTCACCAAGATACATCTCTGGTGAGTAGGTGTATTATCTATCCACGCACACTATACACTATATACAGAGCTCCTGTGTATAATGTCACTGGTGATCTCTGCATCACCTGTACACTGACACTATATAGAGAGCTCCTGTGCATAATGTCAAAAGTGATCTCTGCATCACCTGTACACTGACACTATATACAGAGTTCCTGTGTATAATGTCACTGGTGTTCTCTGCATCACCTGTACATTGACACTATATACTGAGCTCCTGTGTATAATGTCACTGGGGATCTCTGCATCACCTGTACACTGACACTATATACTGAGCTCCTGTGTATAATGTCACCGGTGATCACTGTATTACCTGTACATTGACACTATATACTGAGCTCCTGTGTATAATGTCATGGGAGATCACTGCATTACCTGTACATTGACACTATATACTGAGCTCCTGTGTATAATTTCACTGGGGATCACTGCATTACCTGTCCATTGACACTATATACTGAGCTCCTGTGTATAATGTCACGGGGGATCACAGTCTTACCTGTACACTGACACTATATACTGAGCTCCTGTGTCTAATGTCACTGGTGATCTCTGCATCACCTGTACACTGACATTATATACTGAGCTCCTGTGTATAATGTCACTGGGGATCTCTGCATCACCTCTACACTGACACTATATACAGATTTCTGTGTATAATGTCACTGATAATCACTGTATTTACACTGACCAAATATACAGAGCTTTTTTTAATCTTCATTATTGTAGTATTATTGGTCACTATTCACACTGAAGAAGAAACAGCTGGGCACCACAGAGTACTGACATGTAGTAGTGGGTCTGGCACCAAACTTGTGGTTTATCAGGTAAGAGGAGAGGGGAAGGAGCAGACGACGGCAAACCATTTTGAGCTAGGTGGTGCTTCTATGGATTGACCAGATTTTATTGGTCACTATGTAGTGGCATTATGTGCTCTGGTCCATGGCGTTGTGTATTTGTCCCTTGAATGTAGAATTATTCAATTACAATATGTCGGTTATATGTGGTCTTATCATGGTGTGGCAGTATTTATACCTTGCACATGGTAGTATTTGATCATAGTTTAGTAGTAATATGTGCTCTGATTACAGTGTGTCACGCTCTACAGACGGATCTGATGTGAGGACCCACTGGACCGCAGGCAATGCGGATGCTGATACCAGGATGAGTGAGAGAACCAGACAAGGAAGGTAATTTTCAAAGATTTATTTGCACACAATAACAGCAGTGGGCAAAACACCCCAAGGGAAGGCCATAGGGCCACCTCACCGGAAACACCTCCAAAGGAGTCCAGCAAGAGTGACCCCTATACAGGGATTTCTCCTGGACGAGGCTAAGGGGGGCCCAAGAGAGGCGGACACCCGTGTTGAACCGACCCCAGGGAAGGAACCAACAGCAGGGGGACACGGAGGTGCAGAATGGGGTCCTTTGGGAAAACCAGGAAACACGGAGGGCAGCAGGGAACAGGCACGGAGGAATCCAACTGCAAGAGAACAAAACAAGGGTAAGGAAAAGCACAAAACAGGAGAACCTTAACAAGACCTGGACTAGCAACTTCAAGAAGGTAGAAGTTGCCCAGGCAATGTCCAGAAGTGAATGAGGACCTTATATCCCTACAGCCTCTCAGTGATTGGCTGAGAGGCGGGGCAGGGCAGACTGGAACCCTGGCCCTATAAGAGTGGCTGAGAGCACGCTCCCACCCCCTACTGAGAGCTCAGGGAGGAAGTGAGACAGCAGAAGCCCCAGGAGGACGATGCAGCAGCCGGGAAGCCGAACCCTGGCCCCTTGACAAGCGGCGATGCACTCTGGAGCCCTGGGGCCGTCGCCGGCCGGCTGGAACCCTGAATCCTCGGATCAGGGCCGGTGACGGAGCAATAGGTAAGCGGGCAGGGGGGACAGTAGAGCGTGCAATGGAGGCGCCATGCCGCAGGGACGCAACACAGTGTGGTGGTATGTCTCCTTTATATGTAGTATTACTGGTCTTAGTATAGAGGATTGTGGTTGATTATTAGTTTTTTTCTGATATCAATAAGGGGAAAATTCTTTATTTCCAGTAGATATTAAAAACTTGGTTGCTTAACCCCTTCCTGTCCTGTGACACAGCAGCAGCAAAATGCACTTACAGAGGTTCTCCAGAGAAAGCAAGTAATTATCTCGTCTAAGGCCACGTTCACTCTGTATTTGGTGAGATTTTCACTTCAGTATTTATAAGACAGAAGCAGGAGATGGTGAGAAATGCAGAACATATTACCTCTGATTGCTCCACTCCTGGTTTTGTCTTACAAATACCGAGGTAAAAAACTCACCAAATACTCAGTGTGTGCACATGGTCTAAGGATGTGATAAGGTATTAGTTGGTGGGGGTGCGACTGCTGAATGTGCAGCTTTTATCCCCATTATGTGTCCAAAAAATAGAAAAATATCCAGCATAGAGTCTTGAGATCTAGATCCTTAAAAATTCATTATATTAGAAAAGTATTAAAAAGCATATTTAAATCAGTGTCCTTAAAGACAGTCCTTAGTCATAGGTTTGTTTTGTCCAAAACCTGATTTAAAACCTGATGGTGCACTCAAGTGTGACTGAAATGGTGTCAGTTTTTTCACTGGACCCAAAAAACGCTGCTAGCAGAGTTTTTGGGTGCAGGAAAAAAACGCATCCGTTTTTTTTAACTTGGGGCCCTTTGGGAAAACGGATACGGTTTTTAATGGCACAAAAAAATGGATCCATTTTTTAGAGCATTGTTTGGGGAAAAATGACAAAGTTTAAAAAACGTCCAGGTGTACAGGAGGCACTATTGGCACCCTAAAAATACCGGATCAGGTATTGAG
Organism: Allobates femoralis; assembly: GCA_033576535.1. Classification (NCBI taxonomy): domain Eukaryota; kingdom Metazoa; phylum Chordata; class Amphibia; order Anura; family Aromobatidae; genus Allobates; species Allobates femoralis. The sequence goes on from JARQOC010000001.1 coordinate 322,662,994, forward strand.
AACAAGGGAAAAAAACTCATGGCCAAGTGTGAACCCAGGCATAAGGGGTTAAAAATAGGTCCCGGAAATAGTAAAACAAGGGTATATGCCACGGATATTATGTTTATATTTCCATGGTGTATGAAGGCCAAGAACAAATCATACAAACACAAAGGTTTATGGTATTGAGATATGTCACGCAAGGCCCAGGGAAGTTAAAAACCAGCAGGAAACTACTAAGTAATGACTGGAGGCTAACCAAACATGTGAGAAACACATTTAGAACATTTAGACATGTACTTTATGTTTGCCATATGGGTCCAAAAAAGAGGCAGCCCATTTCAGACAAGCAAGGCTAGGGTCACATTTGCAGTAATTTTTTAAATTCGGATCCGGTTATGAGCATGAAAAATGCTCAAAACCGGATCCGGATCCACAGCCCATAGGCACCCATTATAAAGTTAGGTTTAGAGATGAGCCGCCACCCCGGTGTTCGAATTCGATTCGATTCGTCGAATTGACGGGGTGTTCGACGAATGTTCGTCGAATGCTCGACGAACACCGTCGAACACCCCGGAAAACGAACAATCCGGGCTTGTGGGGCTTTTTTACTTCCACAATGTATATACATACATTGTGGAAGTGAAATAAAGTCAAATAAAGTGTTAAAAATAAAAAAATAATGTATTCTCACCCGTCCGCGGTCCACCAAAGCCTCCGGTATGGTGCTGTGTCTTCCAGGACCTGTGGTGACGTCAGTTCTCGCAGGAACTCCGGTCACATGACCGGAGTTCCGTGAGAACATGACGTCACCACAGGTCCTGGAAGCACAGGACCTTGCCGGAAAGCTTAAAATAGATATTTTTATGATTCGGACCCTTTCTTTAAGTAAAAGGTACTTAAAGAAAGGGTTCCCGTGAGAACGTGACGTCAGCACAGGAGGACCTTGCCGGAAAGCTTAATATAGATATTTTTATGTTTCGGACCCTTTCTTTTACTTAAAGAAAGGGTCCGAATCATAAAAGGGGGTGCCCACCCTTCCTAGGGATATGCTGTCCAACAGGAGGGGTTAATTCTACTGTTAACTCTCTCACCTGCAATTGCCGGCATTTAACTACACTTCTGTATTAAAGCCGCCGCCTCCTGCATCAGGACCACTATCCTACATAATGTGCGTAACCACATTACAAAACAGCATCCTTAATAAGGGGCTGTCTGTGGTGCTTACGCCATTTGTGTAGTGTAGTGGCTGCTGTCCAGGGTCCTGATACCATTTACAGTAGTTCTATGGGCAACGCTCAGCCATAGAAATACTGTAAATTATTATAATTGAACTATGAAAACTCAAGCAGTTGCCCTGGAAATTCAGGCTTGTCTGTTGATACAATGCCGCTTGCGCACACTTGAAATGCGTTTGCACAACTTAGGCCACAAGGAATAGTCATTACAAACGGCCTTGATGCACATGTAAATTAAGTAATGGCCAAAACAAATAAAAAATATGCGCCTCATGAGCCACTTTCACACATCACATTGTGTGGTTTCTTCCACCTGCCACAAGTGGCGCAAGTTGCACTTTAAGGAGCAATGGAAAATGGGCACATGTTGCTTAACAGATGTAAAGTACAAATGAGGCTTGGCACCACTAGTTGGAAAGTGTGGCAGGACAGTACCAGAAGGACAGCAAGTAAAGCAGATCACATGTGCAACAAGCAGTCTTAAAATTATTGAACAACTGGGGCAGAACAACACACCAGATGTGTTCCTGCAAAGACTTGATCAAAAGTGATTAAACCCCCCCCAAAAAAAAAATACTCACAGAAGTATCGGAGGCTGAGAAGTTGGAGAGGGTTTCCACAATGGAGAGCTCAGAATCAGTCATCTGTGTATGAAACACAGAAACAGACATGTATAAGGTGTACACTGTATGTTTGATTACAACATACATAACCAAAACACATGCTACAGATGTGTACATACTGGGCTGTGCAAATTAATCGGGACACAGCATTTTTTTAAGTACAATCGTAAGTTTGTTACCAGTCAGTGATTCAAAACAGTTTTAACTACTTTGAACAGGTGTGAGTGTACAACCTTGAGTAACAAAATGTGGTTTGACTGGTTTTAGTCAGAAAATAACAGCTAGCTGCCCCCTCAGCTTCAGTTGAGAGCTTGTTTCTGTGAGGAGTGGTTTAGTATACTTTTTCTCTCAGTGTGATTTGTGCCTGTAAAAATGGATGTTAGGCTAGGGTCACATCTGCGTTTTCTTTTTTAAACCTGATCCGGTTTTGAGCTTTCAAAAAGCTCAAAACCGCATCAAGAAACGCTCCTCATAGGAGCCAATGCTAAAAACCGGGATAAGCCACCGGAATAAGCAAAGTACTCTGTGCTTAGTAAAAGTCTTTATTTTGTACAATGTCTCTAGGGGGTGCACAGTCCCCCTAGAGACCTTACACCCACTCCGGTGGGCATATACTGCTATAATCAGTCATGTACAACAGCTGACTCGTGTCAGCTGTTGTACACCCACAAACTGCCCCCCCGCATCTTTATACCTGTTCCTGCACCCCCTCTTATCCTTTCTAGCTATCCCTTTTGCAGAACAAAACGATTGTGTAAAGTAGAGAACAGAGGTTATAGTCACCTCGTCCTGTGTGAGTTCTCTGTTTCTGAACAAGTCTCCAAAGGCGGGCCTGTCTGCTGCTCCCTCCACCCACTTTGTAATTATGCACGCCCCTCTCAGCTTGCTGCAGTGTTAATAGCCTGGCCGCATCATGAAAAGGGCAGGGCTACTGGTATGACACGATTTTAGCCCCGCCCCTTTCATGACGTGGCCAGGCTCTCAGCACTGCAGCAAGCCTTTGGAGACTTGTTCAGAAACAGAGAACTCACACAGGACGAGGTGAATATAACCTCTATTCTCTTACTTTACACACTCATTTTGTTCTGCAAAAGGGATGGTTAGAAAGGATAAGAGGGGGTGCAGGGACAGATATAAAGATGCTGGGAGGGGGCAGTTTGTGGGTGTACAACAGCTGACACAAGTCAGCTGTTGTACATAACTGATTATAGCAGTATATGCCCACCGAAGTGGATGTAAGGTCTTTAGGGGGACTGGGCACCCCCTAGAGGCATTGTACAAACATTTATTCATTAAATAAAGACTTTTACTATACAAAGAGCAGTTTGCTCATTCCTGCGGCAGCAGGGATGAGCAACCTATCCAGTAACTGGATTGCTCAGGATTACACACATATAAGGCAATTGCTCACAGCACGTGGGGGATTAAAGCTGGGCTTCTCGTTCCTCTAGCCAGCTCCTGGATGCAAGTCCAACCTGGAGAGTTCAATCCAGATTATAAACACGTACCCGTATGAGAAAGGACAGCGCCACATAGATAGATGGTGAAAAAAACTGCTGGTCTCTTTATTCCAGGGTCACAGAAAGAGACGTTTCAATCACCAACGTGATCTTTATCAAGCTCAAGATGTAATATAATGCTATACCCCACCCCCAATAAAGTGCTCACCAATCACACTGAGTGCAATTCAATCAATATAAATATCATCAAAATATACCATAAATAACTCATTAAAATCATATTAGCTGATGTGTTGGGTCACCCCGTTGGATCCATATGTGTCATGACCAATATCAAAGTTCATATCTCCATTAAGAACCTATTTGCTCAGTGAAAAAGTGCATAAACAGTTAACCTTAGTGACCAATCGGATCAAAAGCTATACCTGTTGTCATGCCGACCATCAACATTAATGATCCGGAATGTGTGTCACTCTGCAAGATGATTGGTAACCTGTGCGCCTGCTCAGTATCATCAGACTTCTCAGCCCATCATGTCCCTCCTTTCATTTTGCCACATCACATGATCAGTCATGTCGGAGGTATAACAAAGTCAGTGCCACAATCTAATCGTTCATTGGTCATATCTGCGCATTCTCAATGCCCCTTGTTATGGGAACCAATAGATGTGAAGCCTCAGTATCCGTTGCATTATGGGTAAGCCGTACTTTATGACAGGATAGGATACCTCCGCTCATGCTCAGTAACGTCCATGCTCACAGCCAATCATGCCCCTCCTTATGTTCGGCCGCACCACGTGATTGCTCGTGTCGGGGGGGTGTCCCAGTCTGCGCTGTAATCCTATCTCCCATTGGCCGCTTCCGCGCACGCTCAGTACCCCTTAACCACGGGAACCAATCGTAATGGATCTAAAGTGTCTGGTGCATTATGGGAATGTTACATCACAAATTTCCGATCTTATCATGTGGCATTCAGTTCTCCTCAATGACGGGTGCATCATGGGAATCCCTTACTACGCACACAGGTCATATCTCATGTCCTCTCCTAGGACTGGGCAGCAACCACATTTCTGATTGGTCGCCGTCGCTCCCATTCGTTACAACCCTGCTCCTAAATTCATGTTGCCAGGACAGATGTATCTGCTATATCTAATTGCACCAACGTTACTCACCCTCCCAATCATCACCCAGAGTGTAAATGTCACCGAGCACATAAATAAACTCCCAAGGTCACAGGTTAACCGTACATGCACTAACACATATCTCATTCTGTTACATTAGAGCAAAAATGCAAAAAAATGCAAAAAAAAACAAAAACATAAATCCCACATTCTCATATTGTCCTTGTTAAAGTAATGGTCCAATGCCACTCATACTGTAATATAATTGTCCATGAAAAAAAAGAAAAAGAAACATAAAAAAAGAAAGAAATGTCCAGTGCAGACAAGAATACTGCCATTATATAGTCCTCTTGACATCAGATATATAAAGTTCATACAGTGATAGTCCATGAATATGATAATCCACCAGTCCATATCACTAATCATTTTCACATGAATATTCATATTTTTCCATTATTAAGAAAAAACTTAGCAGCATCTAAATAAAGAAAATTCAACTTGTTAACACATCAAAAAAACTAATAAACCCATTGGGGGACCCTTTCACCTTAATATCTACAGTCAGGTGAAGCTAAAAAAGAGATTAAAAACATAACAGAGTTATCAGCAGCAATTAACCACAGTCCACGTTCATTTCAATAGACAGCTCCTCTGATTATATTCAATATTGAGACCTTTAGAGTACAATGTTTCCAGTTCAAAGATCCACTTCCTCTCCTTTTCCATAAGAAGGGCTACTCTATCCCCCCCTCTTCGTGGCATTGGGACATCATCAATCACATATATCTCAACTGATTGACCGAATGTCCATGCTCAACAAAGTGTTTGGGTATCGGCAGTTCTACTTTCTTAGTTCTAATTGTGCTCTTATGTTTCGAAATTCTGTCCTTAATTTCCATAGTGGTCTCTCCCACATACAGGAGACCACATGGACAGGAAATAAGGTACACCACAAAGTCGCTATTACATGTATACCTTTTCTTTATCATGTACGTTTTGCCGGACCTAGGGTGGGAAAACATTCTCCCTTTCAACATATTACTACATTGAGCACACCCAGACATGGGAAATTCCCCAAGCTGGGGCTGCTCAACGTTTTTTGAAGGTCTTTTTTGGAGCTCCCTATATCAGTTTTCACAATTCTATCCCTTATATTGCGATTTCTCCTGTACGAAAACAATGGTCGGTTCGTGAATTGTTCAATTTCACGACCTCTACCCAACATTGGCCAATGCCTACGTATGATCCCACCCACTCTACCACTCAGATGGTTATAGTTCGTGACCAATGGGATTCTCCTATTGTCCTTTATCTTTATTTTTGGTGTTAATAACGTCTCCCTTGTCACTTTTAAAACTTTCTCTTTATATTGCATCACTGAGTCCCTTGGATACCCTCGCCTTAATAATCTTTTACACATGGTTTCTAGTCTTTCATCAACCCTATCTCCATCTGATACTATTCTCCTCACCCTTAATAACTGACTCCAGGGTAAAGATTGGACCATTTGTCCACAAAGGGTGGTTATTAATGGAACACACTCAGAATGGGTCACAGTTAACAGTGGGGTACCACAGGGGTCAGTGTTGGGCCCGCTTCTATTTAATATATTTATTAATGACCTTGTAGGGGGCATACAGAGTAGAATCTCAATATTTGCAGATGACACTAAACTCTGCAGGGTAATCAATACAGAGGAGGACAATTTTATATTACAGGAGGATTTATGTAAACTAGAAGCTTGGGCTGCTAAATGGCAAATGCGCTTTAATGGGGATAAATGTAAAGTCATGCACTTGGGCAGAGGAAACCATAGGTATAATTATGTGCTTAATTGTAAAACACTGGGCAAAACTGTCACTGAAAAAGACCTGGGTGTATAGGTAGATGACAAACTCACATTTAGTGGGCAGTGTCAGGCAGCTGCTGCAAAGGCAAATAAAATAATGGGATGCATTAAAAGAGGCATAGATGCTCATGAGGAGAACATAATTTTACCTCTATACAAGTCACTAGTGCGACCACACTTAGAATACTGTGTACAATTCTGGTCTCCGGTGTATAAGAAAGACATAGCTGAACTAGAGGGGGTCCAGAGAAGAGCGACAAAAGTCATTAGAGGACTAAGGGGTCTGCAATACCAAGACAGGTTATTAAACTTGGGGTTATTTAGCTTGGAAAAACGAAGGCTTAGGGGTGATCTTATAATAATGTATAAATATATGAGGGGACAGTACAGAGACCTTTCTAATGATCTCTTATACTCTTAGGCCTGAGACTGGGACAAGGGGGCATCCTCTACGTCTGGAGGAAAGAAGGTTTAATCATAATCACAGACGCGGATTCATTACTGTAAGAGCAGTGAGACTATGGAACTCTCTGCCACATGATGTTGTAATGAGTGAGTCACTACTAACATTTAAGAAGGGCCTGGATGCCTTTCTTGAAAACTATAATATTACCAGTTATACATACTAGATTCTTTGATAGGGCGTTGATCCAGGGAATTAGTCTGGTTGCCGTATCTGGAGTCAGGAAGAAATTTTTTCCCCCAATGTGGAGCTTAGTGTTGCCACATGGGGTTTTTTTTTGCCTTCCTCTGGATCAACATGTTAGGCTATGGGTTGAACTAGATGGACTTAAAGTCTTCCTTCAACCTTAAAAACTATGTTACTATGTCACTATGTTACTATGTTACTATGTTACTTGTGTATAGAAGGGTACTATTTCTATCCGTTTTTTTAGTAAAAAGATCAGTTTGTAGTTTGTTCCCTTTTTTATACACTAGAGTATCCAAGAATTGTATGCTCTCACGGGAGCTCTCCATAGTAAACTTTAACTCCGGACCGAACATAAGGAGGGGCATTGTTGGCTGTGAGCATGGACGTTACTGAGCATGAGCGGAGGTATCCTATCCTGTCATAGAGTACGGCTTACCCATAATGCAACTGATACTGAGGCTTCACATCTATTGGTTCCCATAACAAGGGGCATTGAGTATACGCAGAGATGGCCAATGAACGATAAGATTGTGGCACTGACTTTGTTATACCTCCGACATGACTGATCATGTGATGTGGCCAAATGAAAGGAGGGACATGATGGGCTGAGAAGTCTGACGATACTGAGCAGGCGCACAGGTTCCCAATTATCTTGCAGAGTGACACACATTCCGGATCATTAATGTTGATGGTCGGCATGACAACAGGTATAGCTTTTGATCTGATTGGTCACTAAGGTTAACTGTTTATGCACTTTTTCACTGAGCAAATAGGTTATTATCGGAGATATGAACTTTGAAATTGGTCATGACACATATGGATCCAACGGGGTGACCCAACACATCAGCTAATATGATTTTAATGAGTTATTTATGGTATATTTTGATGATATTTATATTGATTTTATTGCACTCAGTGTGATTGGTGAGCACTTTATTGGGGGTGGGGTATAGCACTATATTAAGAGGTCATTTGTATAACATCTTGAGCTTGATAAAGATCACGTTGGTGATCGAAATGTCACTTTCTGTGACCCTGGAATAAATAGACCAGAAGTTTTTTTGCACCATCTATGTCTGTGGCGCTGTCCTTTCTCATACGGGTGCTCAGGATTACACATCCTGAGCAATCCGGTTACTGGATTGCGGCTTCAGCAATCCGGTTCCCGGATTGCTGAATGCATGAAGACAATTGCATTCACCGCATCCGGATCTGGATGCGGTGAATGCAGTTCATGTTTTAAGTGTGACCCTAGCCTTACTCCACGGAAGAGGTCTAGAATTATTACTCTTAATAAATATACAAGTCTGACTGTAAGAGAAATCACTTCCACTGTTGGTATTGGAAAATCGAATTGAAGAATGTATGCAAAAACTTGGTAGAATCAATGTCAAAACACATTGAAAATCTCATGTCTGCTAAAAGAGGACATCTTTCTTGCTAAAATTAGTATGTAACAGTGCATTATAACATTTAATTATTAAATATTCAAAAATATGTGCTTTTTTTGCTTTGTCCCAATTAATTTGCACAGTAATGTACCTTGCAGTCGAAGATGCAGCACCAGGGTATTGCAGAACAGTGTCCAAGATGTTACTTCCGGCTTTGCAGCCAAGCTGAAATAGCATGCTAAGGTCACATGTCCTGTGACATCACAATATTAGCATTTCCTGCTGCCTAAAACCAAAAACGCATCCGTTAACAAATGCATTTATATCTGCAATGTGTGTCATCGACTCCAATATTAAATTAACGCATCCATGTTTCAAAAAGTTCCAAAAAACGCTGCAGCTACATGTGCACTACAAAAAACGCATAGCGCCAAACGCATTGCATTTTAGCTATGCGTTTTTTGCATTGGAGTCTATGGGTGCTTTACACATGTGCACATGAAAAAAATGAATCCTTTTGGTGGATGCGTGGTGCTAATGAGACCGTAGGCTTAGGGTGCTTTCACATGCTGCGTATTTGCTGCATTTTTTTACGCGCAGGCTCATCACAAACCAGGAGTGGAACAATCAGAGGAAAAGTATAAGGGTGGAGGCACACAGGTGCAAGAATCGCGCAAATGCAAAGTGAGAAAAACTTGTATTGCACTCGGACCAGTTTAAGCAAATGCTACTGGTCATATTCGTGCATTTTGAACGCATTTAACTTGCATTGCGAGTGAAATGCAAGTTTAATATAATAATAAATCTTTATTTATATAGCGCCAACATATTCCGCAGCGCTTTAAAATACAGTGGTTAGAGTACAGAAAATATAATACAGTAAGTAATTACAGTAAAGAACAAATACAGTACAGTCATGGCCAAAAGTTTTGAGAATGACACCAAAATTATATTTTCACATGATCTGCTGCCCTCTGGTTTTTATTTGTGTTTGTCTGATGTTTATATCACATACAGAAATATAATTGCAATCATATTATGAGTACCAAAAGGTTATATTGACAGTCAGAATGAGTTAACGCAGCAAGTCAATGTTTGCAGTGTTGACCCTTCTTCTTCAGGACCTCTGCAATTCTGCCTGGCATGCTCTCAATCAACTTCTGGACCAAATCCTGACTGATAGCAGTCCATTCTTGCATAATCAATGCTTGCATTTTGGCAGAATTTGTTGGTTTGTGTTTGTCCACCCGTCTCTTGATGATTGACCACAAGTTCTCAATGGGATTAAGATCTGGGGAGTTTCCAGGCCATGGACCCAAAATCTCTATGTTTTGTTCCCTGAGCCATTTAGTTATCACCTTTGCTATATGGCAAGGTGCTCCATCATGCTGGAAAAGGCATTGTTGGGTGCCAAACTGCTCTTGGACGGTTGAGAGAAGTTGCTCTTGGAAGACATTCTGGTACCATTCTTTATTCATGGCTGTGTTTTTAGGCAAGACTGTGAGTGAGCTGATTCCCTTGGCTGAGAAGCAACCCCACACATGAATGGTTTCAGGATGCTTTACAGTTGGCATGAGACAAGACTGGTGGTAGCGTTCACCTCTTCTTCTCTGAATAAGCTGTTTTCCAGATGTCCCAAAGAATCGAAAAGGGGATTCATCAGAGAAAATGACTTTACCCCAGTCCTCAGCAGTCCACTCCCTGTACCTTTTGCAGAATATCAGTCGGTCCCTGATGTTTTTTCTGGAGAGAAGTGGCTTCTTTGCTGCCCTCCTTGAAACCAGGCCTTGCTCAAAGAGTCTCCACCTCACAGTGCGTGCAGAAGCACTCACACCAGCCTGCTGCCATTCCTGAGCAAGCTCCGCACTGCTGGTAGTCTGATCCCGCAGCTGATACAGTTTTAAGATACGGTCCTGGCACTTGCTGGTCTTTCTTGGGCACCCTGGAGCCTTTTTGACAACAATAGATGCTCTCTCCTTGAAGTTCTTGATGATGTGATAGATTGTTGACTGAGTGCAATCTTTCTAGATGCGATACTCTTCCCTGTTAGGCCATTTTTGTGCAGTGCAATGATGGCTGCACGTGTTTCTTTAGAGATAACCATGGTTAACTATAGAGAAACAATGATACCAAGCACCAGCCTCCTTTTAAAGTGTCCAGTGGTGTCATTCTTACTTAATCATGACTGATTGTTTGCCAGCCCTGTCCTCATCAACACCCACACCTGTGTTAATGGAACAATCACTAAAACGATGTTAGCTGCTCCTTTTAAGGCAGGACTGCAATAATGTTGAAATGTGTTTTGGGGGTTAAAGTTCATTTTCTAGGCAAATATTGACCTAGCAAGTAATTGCTGTTAAGCTGATCACTCTTTATGACACTCTGGAGTATATGCAAATTGCCATTAGAAAAACTGAAACAGTAGACTTTGTTAAAATTAATATTTGTATCATTCTCAAAACTTTGGGCCATGACTGTACAATAATTGGATACAAAAAAATAGGCATAGAATCAAAAGCTCAAAAGAGCTTACAATATACAGTGGGATAGGGGTTGCACAAGGTACAGGGGCTCATTGCACTAATGGTCCAGGCATCTTGAGGAAATGGGGGATAGAAATAAGCTTACATGAATGGTGATCAGACAATCTGTAGACCTTTTTGGTTTGGTGGAGTTTGTAGAAGAGTAATGTCAAGAGAGATAGCCCATTCACTATCTACAGTGCAAAAGACTTCTATTAGGGAGTATGATAGGCTGCCTTAAAAAGATGTGTTTGTAGGGATTGTCTGAAGCCATGCAAGTTGTGGATAGTCCTGATTTCTTGGGGTAGAGCATTCCAGAGGATTGGTGCAGCTCGGGAGAAGTCTTGGAGCCGGTAGTGGGAGGATCGGATTAGTGCTGATGTTAGTCGAAGGTCATTTGGAGAACGTAGAGAACGGGTGGGGTGATAGACAGAGATGAGGGAGGATATGTAGGGGGGTGCTGCACTGTGAAGAGCTTTGTGGGTGAGAACAAGCAACTTGAATTTGATCCTGCAGTGTACGGGTAACCAGTGCAATGACTGGCACAGAGCAGAGGCATCTGAGTAACGATTGGCTAGATGGGCGATCCTGGCTGCTGCATTAAGGATGGACTGGAGAGGAGAAAGTCTAGTGAGGGGGAGGCCACTTAATAGAGAATTGCAGTAGTCAAGGCGGGAATGGATTAGGGCCATGGTGAGGGTTTTTCTTGTTTCCATGGTGAGAAAGGGGCAGACTCTAGAGATATTCTTCAGGTGTAAGCGACAGGCGCGGACAAGAGATTGTGTGTGGGAGGAGAAGGAGAGATCGATGTCAAACATAACACCCAGACGGGGAACCTACTGCCTAAGCGTTATCGTGGTGCCGCAAACAGAGAGAGATGTCAGATTTAGTGAGGTTAGTGGAGGGTGGGAGAAGAAGGAGTTCAGTTTTGGAAAGGTTTAGTTTCAAATAGAGAGTGGATATGATGTTGGAAACTGCAGCTAGACAATAATTGGTGTTCCTTAATACCGCAGGGGTAAGGTCAGGGGCTGAAGTGTATAATTGCCTGTCATCAGCATAAAGATGGTACTGGAAGCCAAATCTGCTGATGGTGTGTCCAAACGGGGCTGTGTAGAGAGAGAAGAGTAGAGGACCAAGCACTGAGCCCTGAGGGACCCCAATAGTGAGAGGAAGAGGGGAGGAAGTGGAGCCAGTGAATGATACACTGAAAGAGTGGTCAGAAAGATAGGAGGAGAGCCAGGAGAGAGCAGTGTCCTTTATGCCAATGGAATTCAGCATGGAGAGTAGGATAGGTTGGTCAACAGTGTCCAAAGCTGCAGAGATGTCAAGGAGAATAAGCAGAGAGTGGTCACCATTACGTTTTGCCGTCAGAAGGTCATTGGTCACTTTTATGTGAACAGTTTCTGTAGAGTGAAGGGGGCGGAAACCAGACTGTAATGGATCTAGAAGAGAGTGAGTGGAGAGGTAATGGGTGAGGCGGGAGTAGACCAGGTGGTCCAGGAGTTTAGAGACGAAAGGGAGATTGGAGACTGGTCTGTAGTTATTTGTGCAGGATGGGTCGGGAGACCTTTTCTTTAATAATGGAGTAATGATCGAGTGTTTGAAGGAGGAGGGGAAGATGCCAGAAGAGAGGGAGAGGTTGAAGATTTTGGTTAGATGAGTAGTGACGACTGGAGAGAGGGACTGGAATAGGTGTGAGGGAATGGGGTCAGTAGTATCTGCTTGAAAGATGCGTTGAAGGACGCATTTTAGTGTCCTTGTGTTTACATGACGTGTGCATTTATGTTGCCTAAATGAATGGATGCGTTAATGCATGGTACATGTATATACCTTACGATAACGCATCTGTTAACACATGGCACATACTCGCACGAGTATCCCAGTACTCGGGATGCTCGGCAAGCACCGAGTACCACTGAGATGCTCGCACTCTTCACTAATAATTGTCACTCTGTCACAAATACACAGCTCCCTTCAGTGCACACAGTGAGCTGGCACCTCACAGAGAGCAGATTGATTGTTAGGGTCCCTCTGGGGGGCACAGCAAGGTGTTTTATGCTGCGACGAGCTGAAAAAGCCCCCCCTCCCGCCATTTCTCAGAAACACTCGTTTTATAGCCGGATGTCTGTGGGCGGAGCCTGTCACTAATTGACTTACATTGGGCTCGGTGCTCGGTCGAGTACCCGAGCATCTCTAGATCGAGCACCTGAGCATTATAGTGGTCGCTCATCACTATTTTTACACATGTGCACATGAAAATAAACGATTCCTTTTGGCAGATGCGTAGTGCAAGTCTGACCCTAGACTTAGATGCCAGTGTTTGAACTGTGCTCGGGGTTCCGTCAGCCATAGGAATGAATTGCCAGCATTAACGCAGTCTTACCTTTCCGGTAACACTGCATTAAAGGAAAACTGTCAGGTCAAAAATCCACATGTAACTGCTATCATTTTCTAATTCCTCCCTCTAAACTCTCTCTATTCATGTATTCTTTTATCTATATTCCCATCCTATCTTCTATAAACTTCAAATAAAGAGAATCATTCCATCTGTCACTCACAGTGAAAGATCCACTTAGTTCTCTGCTGTCCACTCCCCATGCATGAATATGCATGTCATATCACACCACAGGAGATCAGTGGGGGGACTGTATTCTCCTTTCTGCTCTCTGTATGCAGCATTAAAAGAGATGAGCTACAACACAGAAACTATCACATCACAGCAGGATATCTAATTTAGGCTGGGGTCACATTTGGAAGGCACAATCCGGTAACCGGATCCATTACCGGATTCCGATTTTACCATGTGCCTTCACATTTGCCATCACATTGCAGATCTGAATCCAGTAATGTATCCAGATCTGCAATGTGAAAAAATTGTGGCACCAAAAACCGGATCCGGTTGCCATAGACGCCCATTATGAAAGAAACGGATTCAGCTTTTCAACTGCTCTGTGAAAAATGCAGCCTGCATGATTTTTACCGCAGGCTGCAAAACCGGATGCGGTAACCGGATTGCTATTCGTGCAAACCGGTTTTTCTATTGCAGCCTGTGGCTGTTGAACCTGATCAGATTTTGAAAACAAAACCGCAAATGTGACCCTAGACTTACAGAAAAATATGGAGTCTAGATCAGGCAGACGTGCAGTAGGTCTCTCCCACCATGGTGATATCAACTGAACAGATCTGTAAGTGAAGCCTGACTCTGCACTGTTAGCAAAGGGAGGAGGGAGGAGAGAGCTTCTGAGAGGGAGGAGAGAGCTGCTGAGAGGGAGTGAAGAATTATATGAACATTTACACAGCACAAGACTAATCGTCTGCTTATAATGGGACAGGACTAATGCTGCAGCTCTCTGCAGGATCTGATAATGGTGATAACATAGAAACTACAAACGGTACAATGATGATTTTACATGTTTTTAAAGGGTCTGCCCAGGCACTATTCAAGGGTAATATTAGTATCATATTGAAAAATGACCTGACAGTGTCCCTCTAATGCTGACAAATCTTTTTAAAGGGAACCTGTCACCTAGATTTAAGTCCCTACACTATCACTAGCTGTCCCTACACCTTCCTAGCTGCTCCCTATGTATCCCTCTCTGAGCTAAAGGGGCCCTATAAAACAACAGAAAAATAACATAACTTACAGCAGTCCTTGAGGCTGAGGATTGGAAAGGCGGGTCTAGGCTCCATTCTGCCCTCCTCGATGCTGCAGCTCACGCCCCGCTGGGCGATATTATTCTTTATTCATCGCCGCCTCCTCTATTTGGAATCTCCCGCCCTCTGTACACCTAATATGCACCGCGCGCTAGGTCACATCCGGCGCGGTGCATTATGGGGCAGATCACGTGATCGGCCACAGTGCATTATGGGCTTGATGATGTGATCAGCCAGTCTCCGCGCATGCGCAATGCGCTTATTGAAGCCTGGCCGATCACGTGATAAGGCCCATAATGCACCGCGTCGGATGTGATGTAGCGGGCGGTGCATATTAGATGTACAGATGGCGGGAGATTCCAAATAGAGGAGGCGGCGATAAATAAAGAATAATGCCGCCCAGCGGGGCGTGCGTTGCGGCATTGAGGAGGGGAGAATGGATCCTGGGGACGCCTTTCCAGTCCCCAGCCTCAAGGACTGCTGTAAGTTATAAGTTATTTTTCTGCTGTTTTATAGCGCCCCTTTAGATCAGAGAGGGATACATAGGGAGCAGCTAGGAAGGTGTAGGGACAGGTAGTGTTAGGGCTTAAATCTAAGTGACAGGTTCCCTTTTAGATCTTTTTAACAGGACCCCCTGAATGCAGGGCAAAACTCTAGTTTGACCATAGCCTAAGGCTATGTGCCACTGTGCATTTTTCGTGCTTTTTTTTCTGTGTTTCTGCACCAAGAAAGCAGCACCCACAGATTTGTACTGAATGTCTAAGTGTTTTTACAAAAGCTGTGCCCACATGTGTGTTTTGGGGTGCTGCATTTTTGGTGAAGAAATCGCCTGCGTTTTTTTAATGTATCTGCAATTAACATGCGCATTTTTTGGCTGCAGTTTCCCCATGGACTCCATTCTAACCTAAAAAATACCCATCACAAATGCATGGTATTCCCACAGTCCATTTGTAAAGCTTTTTTCAAGAGATTTCTGCAGCATATATGCAGCAATACTCACCCTCCCAAGTGATCCCACAGTGACCCCTGGGGATCTCCGATGTTTCTTGCTCTGTGCCCACTGGCACAGGACCGGGACGAATTGTCCTATCAGAGCCTGAGTCCCATGTGATTGGCTGAGTCACATGGCTCAAGGTCCTGGCAGGACGATACAGATATCTCATGCTGGTTTACAGAGGAAGAGTCACTGGAGATCACTGGGGGAGAAATTATCTGTTTGTCTGTCTGTGTCTGTCTGTCTGTCTCTGTGTGTGTCAGTCTGTCTGTGTTTGTGTGTCCCCTTAATTGTTCTATATTTTTGTGCAGTGATTGATCGTTTGTGCACAACCTCAGCACAAACACAATAGGTTTGTGCTGCTTTGGCTTCATTTGTGTACATACGAACGCAGAACAAAAACGCAGCACAAAATAAAAGCACAGTGGGCACATAACCTAACTGTTGTGTCTAAATCCTTCTACTTTTTAATAATCCCACTCACAGTTATTAGTGTAATGTTTAAGATATGAGAAATTTTATGAATGGACTTGTTACAACCTATAATAGAACAATTATCAAAGTCAGTGTACTTTTTAGAATGAGATGATCCACTTTTTAACAAATGTTTGTAAAGGCAGACGTTAGACTTAAGGCCACGTCACACGCTTCAATTTAATGAACGATGTTGTTAGCGATCACATGCACGCGCGGTTGCTAACAACATTATTCAGATCGCTGGTTGCCCACAGTTTACCTTGGATACCAGTACTCAGCGCTTGCTGTGAGGTGCTGTGAGCTCAATGATCGCTGGTCTCCTGCGATGCTGCGTGTCCAGTGGGAGACCATTGATAGATTTGTGAACATATTCACAAATCTGCGATCAACGGCTTATCGTTGATCATTGACAGGTATCACACGCATCGATATCGCTCACAACATTGCTGCAGCGTCACCAAAATGGGCACATTCCAATAATATCGTGAATGATATTGAAGCGTGTGACGGGGCCTTTAGTTGCTTGATTTTATTCATCTGTGACAATGCATTGATTGAAAATCCTGAATATAATAATTAAGAAGAATGTCTCCATAACTACTAGTGTACATACAGTAGTCATTATCAAAAGTAATGTTGGGAACGAGTCAATGGAACATTTCATTGAAAATTGTATGCATCGTTTGTGTCAACACAACATAATTGTGAAAAGCTTCTTCTCGGAGGCAAAGATATGATTTGTCTCTTATTTTTTTCAATACTTTGCAGAAAACATGCAGACCTTTTTCTGAAAACAGGAAAGATATATTATTTACAATTTCAGATTACTCTTGTTATTAATCATATATGTAAGTTACACCTCTGAGACAATATTCTTTGGATGGATTGAACATGCAGAATTTCCATCACATGACTCAACTTAACTCTAAATTTTAATGTGTGTTATTAGAAAAAGACGACATGTACCCACATGATAACAGCTTTGCCTCTGAGCATCACTCAGGTGTAATAAAATTGATGAAACCATCTAACAGAATTTATGGAACCTCCATGAATACATTTTATTTGAATATATTTGGTTATGTTTTTGTTTATTCCCACAGCAGATGTTTAATTTACAAACCAGGCAATTACTACAGCTCTTCCAAACAAATAAGAGCAGATTAGTCAAACGCTCACATCAGCTTTTATGTTTATCATTACTTTTATGATGTGTCATGAATATTCAGTGTTTTGGCAAACTACACTTTTGCTACCTGAAAACCTCAAATTGATACTTTGTTGTCCTGACCTCTTTGAAGGAGCCTAATGTGACTTTTTTTTCCTTTCTGTTATTTAAGAATTTGAAGTAGCAAGGTAAAATTGATAGTTTTGTCATTTATAGGGAGTAGCATGGACAAAGGAAACATTATAATTAGATGCTGAGAATTCTCTAAAAGTTACAGTTTAATAATCCCGTAAGTGAACATTTATACCACTCTTATTTACCAAATTTTTTGGAACTCACTAACAATGTACGGTAATACTTTTTAATCTCTACACTTTAATGTTAAGTTCTCAGGTCCAGTAATCACACTTGCGTTTTAACCCTAGCCTAACGGATTGCTCTTAACACTTAAGGTACAGTCGCACCAGGTGACATCGCCGGAGATATCGTTTTTGGCACCCCGCCAGCGTCGCCGTCGCGTGTTTATATGCGGCGATACCTCCTGCAACGCTTTGGCGATGTTACAGGCGGCATCGCTGTTGGGGTGTCTACAAACCCTAGCCGGGATCCTGTAACATGGAAGCCTATGGCTCCCATCGTCTGTAACATTGCCAATCGCCATGTTACATGGGGCGATTTGTACACATCGCCTGAGAGTGATCGCCTGGGTTCAGAGCAGCTCTGTGAAACCAGGTGACCTCTCAGCCGATTTTTCGGCGCAAAAATCGCCACTTTACATGGGGCAACTCGCCGGTGATGACGCTGATGATAGGCCACGCCACTGCGTCACCTGCGAAATCGCCGGTAATGTCACCTGATGTGATGGTACCCTTAGAACCTTTCCCAGAAGCACATAGCGTTAACGCTATGTGCTGCGGGAGAACGCTGCCCAACCTTCTACCTTCCCAACCAGCCACACATAAACCTGCTGGGAGTGCGCTTTAGCAGAGCACACAGGAAATGTTGCAGACAACGTTTCCTGTGTGCTGTTGTAAAGCGCACTCCCATCAGCTTTGTTGGGTGCCTGGTTGGGAAGGTAAATATCAGGTAACTAGGGGCAGCGTTCTCCCACAAAGCATAGCGTTAACGCTGACCCAAGTGTGACCCTGACCTTAGAACAGATCCAGTACTCATCCACCCATGTTTTGGCAAAAATGTTGTGCAGACACACTTTATTTTGTTTTCTAATTTCAGCTCGATCTGTTTTTAACATTGAAGTCTATGGAAAAGGGACCAGTTAACTAGCCATCCATTTTTTTTTCATTTGTAAAGAGTCTGTTTTTAGTTTAAGGGATCTTCTATGGAAGATAGATAGCACTCAGTTAATGGAATGGTAGTGGTAGTCTGTGAATAATAAAGATTCAAGTGATAGGAAGGTGTTGGACCTGCAAAGTCAGTGTGACTGTGAATTCATTGATTTGTGATGTACTTCTGTACAGCACTTTTATAACATTATTTAAAGGGAACCTGTCACCTTGTTTTACCCCCCTCTCCTATCACTACCTGTCCCTGCACTTTCTTAGTTAACCAACCCTGTCTGACCTAAAGGGGCCCTATAATGGTTTAGAAAAATGACTTATAACTTACATACAGTCTCCATCTAGGAGACTGGATAGGCGGGCTCCTGGTTCCATTGTTCCCTGCTCGCCAGCATTCTGCATGCCCCACTGGGCGTCCTCACTCCTTGTGTTGCGCCACCTTCTTTTTGAAGTTCCCGCCTCCCTTGTGATGTAAAAACGTGGGGGCGAGATGTCATATCCGGCCCTGTGCATTCTGGGCCTAATCATGTGATCGGCCCAGTGCATTGTGAGCCTAATCACGTATTCATCCTGGCTTCAATATGCGCATTGCAATGCACTGGGTTGATCAAATGATTACGCACACAATGCACCGGGCCTGATATAACAGCCCGCCCCGGCGTTTAACATCAGCAACTTGGTGGGAATTTAAAAAATGAGGCGGCACAACACAAGAAGCGAGGATGCCCAGCAGGCATACAGAATGCCGGTGAGGAGGGGAGAGTGGAGCCCGGAGCCTGCCTTTCTGGTCTCCTAGATGGAGACTGTATAAATAATTTTTCCAAACCATTATAGGGCCCCTTTAGGTCAGACAGGGATGGTTAGGGATCAGCTAGGAAGGTGCAGGGATAGGTAGTGATAGGAGAGGGGGGTCAAACAAGGTGACAGGTTCCCTTTAAAGTCACATAGTGGCCTAGCCAGTCTCCAGACCTTAATACCATAGAAAACTTATGAAGGGAGCTAAAGCTCTGAGTTGCCAAGCGACAGCCTCAAAATCTTAATGATTTAGAGATGATCTACAAAGAGGAATGGCCCAAAATTCCGCCTGACGTGCACAAACCTCATCATCAACTACAAAAAATGTCTAACTGCTGTGCTTGCTGACAAGTTTTTTGCCACCAAGTATTAAGTCTTGTTTGCCAGAGGGATCAAATACTTATTTCTCTCTGCAAAATGCAAATACCTTTATATCATTTTGACAATGTGATTTTCTGGATTTCATTTTTGATATACTATCTCTCACATTTAAAATTAACCTACCCTTAAAATTATAGACTGCTCATGTCTTTGTCAGTGGGCAAACATACAAAATCAGCAAGGGATCAAATACTTATTTCCTTCACTGGACTGTAAAATTAGTCCAAGTAATGAAATACAATGTCATGGTAAAAAAAAAAAACACCAAAATTCTAGTGATTTTATCCTAATAAATGTCTTATTATTTTCTCTTTTTTTGCCGGTTGTGTCAAGTTTTGCTCAGTAAATTTATCTTCATAATAAGTGAAACAGATATGTTAGCTGGTAGATAGTCTGCAAAACTACATACTCAAACACAAGAAATAAAGCTTTTAACAGAAGGGAAATTACAATTGGATACATCATGTTTGTGCAATGTTTCTGTGTGTTCTAAAGCTTGTCCCATGAGGAGGTGCTAAAGGTGCTCTCTTATCACGCTTTCTGACAAAGCTCAATGAAGTTCTTGAAGCTCAGAAGGAGCCATTAATCTTCTACAGCTTTTTCTTCTAACAATTTATTTTCAAAGGCTTCAAGCAGAGTTAAGTTTGCAAAAAGATTAACAAGCTCTAAGTATTAAATTAACAAACAGACTAGAAAATTTGATTTACATAAATATTAATCTGTATTTATCCTTACCAATGCAAGAGAATTGCAAGGAGAAGAAAACACGCCTTTCATATTCCAACGGTTGATGTTAGTATCTGTGTAAACCGTATGTTGGTTCAAGGACAATATTAGAAGCCTGGTTCATGTCTGGAATTACATTAATGCAAGAAATTCATCTTTGAGAAAGCCTGATGTCAGTTAGTCAAGTGCGAGACCCCTTTAATATAAGAAAGTGAGTTCATACAAGCTTTTTTCCATTTAATATCCTTATGTTTGAGCGTGGTATGGACTTGCTGAAATGCTACCTCAACACTAATCAATTCTTAAACGGCAAATGTTATTACAGATTACTTTTTCTAATATCAAACTAAATTAATCAAATTTGCTTAGATTTTCACCCTAGTAGAGAGCAAATCCTTTACATGTGCATATTTAAGAGGTAATACGAACTGGTTTCTATATAAAACAGTTTGAATTATATTTTTTATTTTGTATCTGTTATATTGCATGAATTAGAATATATGACTACATCCTGAGATTTTTCAATGAGTAAAATCTTTCATTTTTTTATTAACTTACGGGAATCTACAGCAATTAAATGATATTAATACTATGCAAGATTATAACAGGATATCAGAGAACATATACTAAAAACAGACATTATTAAAAATGTAAGATAGCCAATAAAATATTACAGAAAACAAACCTCAATCCCACATACTTAAATTTTAAAGGGAATTTTACAGCAAGTTCTTGTTACCCTTATCTGAGAGCAGCATGACGTACACAAACAGATCTTGGATTCAACGGTTTATCACTTAAGGTACCTTTACACGCCGCTACAACAGGATGGATACAACCCGCTACTTCACGTGCACGAGCACGCCCAAACGGTTACAAACGGGAAACGCACCACCTTTACACGCCGCCACAAGGTGCGCTACGCTACGCTACGCTACATCTACAGCTAGATACATCGCCGGGTGTCTCAAGTAGCCATCTGTAGCGCATCTTACCTCATTTACACACCGCTACAACCAGCTAATATGGGCGGACCTGGTGCAGCAGGGACAGCACATAGGCGTGCCACAGTTGTGGAGTACGAGACATCCGCACGCTGATAGGACAAAGCAAGAAACCCACGATTGGCCAGACATCGCAGGAGGCTGATTAATACATGACGCCCGAGCAATTGTGTAGTGTGACTGGGCAGCTCCTTAAATATGCCGCCCTGTGCAGCGACAACCAATCGCAACGCAGGAGCTTCCTCCAATGATCGCTGAAGGGGCGCGGTAACCCGGAGCCTGTGTCACGCCCCAGCTACATAGCATGGTGTAGGAACAACCCTTCTGTTCCTTCTTTACACGCCGATACAGCTCGCTGCAATCGGCTTTGTAGCCATCTGTTTTCGAGCAGTGCTCGGAAACAGATGTATCTGTAGCCGGCTGCCTCCTACCGTCTTCACACGCCGCTACTACGGGCTATATTGACGCTACAAGCTACATTTGTAGCCTGTAGCGGGTTGTATCCATCCTGCAGTAGCGGCGTGTAAAGGTACCCTTAGGGTGCACCCACATCTGCGGTTCTTTCTTGCCGCAGATCTCGGTGACAATAGTAGCAGAGTGACATGTGTGTCATGCGCTTTGACATCCATATGCATGCATATGACAAGCCAGTGTGTGTTTTTCCCCCCTAGAATCCATATGTCATGCGCATGTGACAAGAATGACATGCATATGACAGCAATTTTAACATAGTCTTTCCCATGCTGATAAAAGTAAGAATAGAGAGACATACTTGGTAAGAGTTGCAGATTAATTGTAGTGCACAACTACAGTATCTAAATCACAGGTTCATCTACTAGCTGATCTTTATTTAACAGAGCGTGGCTCTCACAACATGTTTCGGCCGGTCACTGCCTTCATCAGCTGAAGACCTGATGAATGCAGTGCTTTGGATACTGTAGTTATGCACTTCAATTAAACTGCAAATCTTACCAAGTATATCTGTGCAATCCCTTCGAGAGTGGTAGGAGCTGCAGACTGCGGCCGGGGAACTGAGAGTAAAAGACCTACAGCGACATTACATCACACGTGATCAGCCCATCCTGAACACCAAAGATTGTGCCGTGTGCAATTACACACCGAAGGCCCACACTGTGGTTGGGCAGGGGTGCACAACAATTAAAAGTTAGTGATCACCCAACCCCTCTCTCTAAAATCCTCCATAGACCACCAGGTACACACAGAAACACCTCTCTATATCTTTTTATATTTCATTATAGATAGACAGATTCAGTATAAACCAGAGGTTTACATACACTATTTAAAAAGACACATATGCATGTTTTTGTCACTATCTGACATGAAATCAGAATGAACCTTTCCTGACTTAGGTCAATTAGGATTACCATAATTATTCATATTTGCTAAATACCAGAATAATAAGAGAAATAATGTTTCAGGCATTTCACTTTCTGCAATGTCACAAGTTTACATACACTAAGATTACTATGTCTTTATACAATTCAAGACAGCCCAAGTGATAATATCATGTGTTTGGAACCATCTGATAGATTTTTCGGCAACATCTGAGTTCATATGAGACACATCTGTAGATGTATTTTATTACATGTGTGAAACACACTTCTTCATGTAGCATCATGGGAAAGTCAAAAGAAATCAGCAAATATATAAGGAAGAGAATTGTGGACTTGCACAAGTCTAGGTGCGATTTCCAGATACCTGAAGGTGCCTTGTTAATCAGTACAAACAATTATACGTAAGTACAAACAAAATGGGCCTGTCCAGCCATTATACCGCTCAGAAAAGAGACTGGTTCTGTGTCCCAGAGATGAACATACATTGGTCTGATATGTGCATATCAACCCAAGAACAAAAGCAAAAGACCCTATTAAGATGATGACAGAAACTGGAAATATTGTGTCATTATCCACAGTGAAAAGATTACTGTATCAACATGGGCTGAAAGGCCACTCTTCCAGGAAGAAGACTTTCCTCCAAAATAAACATAAAAAATACAGAATAATTTTTGCAAATGCACACAGGAACAAAGACTGCCATTTTTGGGGACATGCCCTATGGTCTGACAAAACTAAAATCAAACTTTTGGCCATAATGACCATTGTTACGTTTGGAGGAAAAAGAGAGAAGCTTGGAAGTCTAAGAACACCATCCCAACTGTGAAACATGGGGGTGGCCTCATCATGTTACGGGTTTGTTTTGGCTTCAAGAATCTTTTTATATAGTGTGTGTAAGCTTCTGGTTTCAACTGTAGATAGATAGATAGATAGATAGATAGATAGATAGATAGATAGAAAAAGCATACCAGTATCCCGCTGCTTGCTTTTGGGGCCACTCATTAAACTTCATGCATATTCACTGCATGACTGGAAACACCCAATTACAGATGCTCACTCCCTGTGAGAGCATCTGTGATTAGCTATCGCAATCAGACTGAATTTGCACAATCTGAATGGTGTCTGTGCTTGGTTGCCATACACATCTTTATAATATAGCTTTATAGCTTCATTGCTCTGTACAGAGGCTTGCAGCGACTAGCAGGCTGAGACTGCCAGTGACAATCAAAGTTCAATTGAGTTCATAGCTGAGCCATGAATTCACGTGAACACCGCTGAAAACAGATGAAAACTTCAGAGTTCTCAGCAGTGCAGTAAATATCCCCAGCAGTTAATTAGCAGCCCCAGAAGTATTAGAAGAGGGACTGCAGGACGCACTCCACAGGACTTGGTAAGTGAAACGAATATGTTTATTAATTATATGCTTTATTTTACAGTCCCCAGACCTGAACTGTAACACAGGTTTCCCAGGGAAACCCTTATTCAGGATATATGCACAGACACTAGGTGTCCGGTACAGATCCCAAACCTCACAGTTCGGGTTCACCCATCACTAATTGCCAGGTCTGCCAAAATGTCACCTACTCTTCATTAGCTTTTTCCACTCTTGTAGAAGGGGTCCCAAATGAAAACTCCTATAGCCAGATTACTGTACTCTAGTGTTAAGTGGGTTCTTGCAAAGCCTTCCAGTATTATGATGCGAGCATGGATTTTTTTTCTTTTCTTTTCAATGGTCTTTTTATTAATTGTTGCAGGTACAATACCAAACAGACAGCAGATCCAAATGGTGAAATAATCGTCTAGTCATGGGTTTGGTACTGTAAATTAAGACAAATTGAAGCACAAAAAAGTTAATGTTAAGTAATTAAAGAAGCACATGTGAATGCTATATGTAATGCTTAACGTGTTAACAAGGTAGATGTAACAGAAAGAGAAGTGGGTATAGAAAGGGGGAAAGAGAGTGAAAAGGAGAAAGAAGGGGGAGCACAAGGGGAGGTCGTCATCACTTTATGAAGTAATTTTATTGAGTATGACTTCACGTATGTGAGAGTTGGTTCTGAAATGTATCCATGGACGCCAATTCTCTTTGAAGGCTATCTGTGTGTGATTCACTGAGGCTAGTAATTCGTCCATATGATACAGTTGGTCTATTTTTGTCAGCAGTTGCTGAAGTGTGGGGATTTGAGCTGATCTCCAATATGTGGGAATGGGAAGTTTGGCCGCAGCAAGTATATTGTAGATGAGTATAGAAGCTCTGTTCTGTGCAGGCCATACGGGGAAGTTCAACAACATTGTTTCTGGTGTTAGCATCACTGCTTTTCCCATAAGGTCCTGAACAAGTGTATCTGTTATTGCCCATAAGCGGTGAAGTACCGGGCATGCCCACCATAAATGGTAATAACCCCATCATCCGTGTCGCATCTCCAGCATCTTGTTTGTGTATTTTCTCGCCAGATCCGAGTCTGTGACAGTGAAGTATACCACCTATATACTATTTTAAAGGAGTTATCTAGGGTTTTCATGCAGCTCATTGGGCTGTGCGAGTGTGTGTAGATGTGAAGAACTGCATAAGCTTATAGTCCAGGTCCCTTTCCCAGTGGGTGATATATACTCTCTTCAGGCAGAGATCATTCTTCAGTAACACCTGATACATTGTAGTGAGTACTCTTGGGGTTTGGATAACCTAGCACAGAGAGCTTTGTATGGTGTGGACTTGCGTGTTATATCAGAGCTATGGCGGAGCCGTTTCAATTATTCCTTTAATGTATTGTACTGTAGGAAGTTGAGTCTTGCGAGGTCTAGTAACTTTTGCAAATATTGCAGTAGAAATGCTGCAATAATTGTCATGTTGACTTTTTTTATTTTAAATAAAACACATCACAGGTCAAAAACTGCAATGGAATGCAATGGCACCCTGTGAATGAGATTTCAGAAATCTCACTCAATATGCAGACATTGGAAAATACTTACATTTTCCACATGAACACTGCACAAAAAACACATAAAAACATGTGAACAAGCTCCCAAACTATTGGCATGTGTGGCTCCCCTGTGACTAGGCGCCACAGGGTAGTATTGCACTTTAATAGTAATATGTTAACCCTGTAAAGTCATCAGTTTAAGGTACACCTTATGGAGTCTGTTTTTACACCCACCTAGGACCACACCACTTAGAATAGGGGGGCCGGTAATTTAGTAGGTCCCAGAAGGGGTGGGGGTGGAACCTAGGATAGAGTAGTGGGAGGGAAAGCTTTAGTTTAGTTAGTTAGTGCTGGGAAGGCAGCCAGGTAGGTCTATCCTGACAGCAACGCTGCAGAGAGGAACCCCAACCTTCAAGGGGACCTTCAGGACAGAGGGCAACGGGCCAGGACTGGTTGGAGCCGGCTGGTCATGTTGGGGAAGCATCGGCAGTGTGGGTAGCCGAAGCAGTCAGATGTTTATCTCCAGCTGCCGACCGACGAGCTGCAGGCCCATCACTAAACGGGTTGCTGACAGCACCCCAGGGTACCTCGCCCCTCAGGACCACACTAGATCCAAGATCACAGGGGTAACGGCCCGAGTACCGACGTCGGGGGAGTGTACGGTCTCCTCTTAAATCTGGAAAAGGACACTCGTGCCCCACCGTGGGAGATCAAGGGACTGGCGGGAGAGCTCTGCAAGGGTGGTAGAAGTGAGGAAGAATAAGTTAAGCCCGGAAAGCCATAGAAGGAAGAACATCTAGAGACTCCATAACGGGTAACCTGGAACTGGTGACCGACTCCCGATAAACCAGACTGTACCGTATACATCACCATCTGCCGGTACCATTAAAGTGGAGTTGAAGTTGATTTGGACTTGGTTTTCCTTCTTGCGGTGCCCGAAGGGCTCAGCATCACCAGCAGCTCAGCAGAGGGGTAAGAACTGCAACACCAATCCTCACCACTACTGCCCTCCCTCACCATCTTGTTTCACCGCTGCCCTGAGGGAATAACTCCACCTGTAGTGAGCTGTTCACCACTCTGCTGCACCCACCATCACCTCAGTGGCCGGCTTGCAGCGCCGGTACCATATTACCGGGAACTACAGGTGACGTCACGATCCCCTGTAAATACTCCCTTATCCCTCCACCATCTACTCAAATGATAACCAGGGCACGGAACTGGGTCCCCGTCCACCCGAGACTTCCCATTCAAGTCATCAGCCCCGGTGTCCGAGTACCCCTATCCCTGGCCACATCACATGAAATTATAGACTTTTAAAATTTGTAAAAATGTATATTATTCCTATCTTTGTTCGATTTTTCAAATTCATTATTGATATTTAAATACAGTGCCTTAAAAAAGTGTCCACAACTCATGAAATTTTCCTCATTTTTTCACATTATACCCACAAACGTAAATGTATTTTATTGGGATTTTACTTGATATACCAACATTAAGTAGAAAATATTTGTAAATTGAAGACAAAATGATACTTAGTTTTGTAAATATGTTAAAAATATAAATCTGAAAATTGTAACATGCATTTGTATTTAGCTCCTTATAATCGTATACCTCTAAATAAAATCCTGACTGACCAATTGCATCAAGAAGTCACCTTATTAGTAAACTGAGTCCAACTGTGTATATCTTATTCTCAATATAACTACAGCTGTTTTGTGAAGCCCTCAGAGGTTTCTGTGAGAACATTAGGAATTACACAGCACCATGACAATCAAGGAATACACTAGACAGGTAAAGAAGTTGATACAGCCAGGGGCAGAAGGGGAACTCGGTCACCGGGTCTGCTGAATAGGGAGTCACGGATGGACGGGATCCCGGTGCCGTGCCCTCGTGATCATTTGAGGGGATGTTGATGATGGGGAAAGGGGTTATTCACAGGGAATCGTGACGCCACCTGTAGTTTCCGGTAATATGGTACCTGCGCTGCCAGCCGGCCGCTGAGGTGATGGTTGGGGCAGCAAAGTGTGGTACAGCTCCCCACAGGTGGAGCTATTACCTCAGGGCAGCAATGACGAAAGATGGAGAGGGAGGGCAGTGATGAAGATGGTGCTACAGTTCTTCCCCCTCCGCTGAGCTGCTGCTGATGCTGAGCCTTCTGTGAACCGGCAGGAAGAATAACGGAAACCAGTTCAATTTTAACTCCACTTTACTCGGTACTGGCTGATTGCATAAACAAGACACGGTACAGTTTGGTTTACAGGGTGGATGTTGCCAGCCAGGGTCTCCCTTATGGAGTCTCTAGATGTCCTCTATTAAGTCGTTCAGGGTCAAATCTGTTCTCTTTTGTCTTCTCCACCCTCGCAGAGCTCTCCTGCCAGTCCTACGGTCTGTGTCTAGAAGACAAGGTCTGTATTCTACCGGTACGGACGGGGCCCAAGGATTAAAGCCTAGACCACCGGAATTCTGTCTGTCCCTTTTAGTGTCTTCTAGTGTCCTAAACCGGTTCTTAGTCCTGAGGGGCGAGGTACCTTGTGGCGCTGTCAGCAACCCGGTCTCTATGGGTCTGCAGTTCGTCGGTTTTGCGGTCAGGGCTAAACTCCTGGCCGCCTCGGCTTTCCGTGTCGCCGGTGCTTCCTCAATGTGACCAGCCGGCTCCTACCAGTCCTGGCACGTTGCCTTCTGTCCTGGGCCCCCCCACTTGAAGATGTGGCTCCCGCCTGTTGGCAGTGCTGTCAGGCCTGTCCTTCCTGACTGCCTTCCCAGTACTAACTAACTGTCAACTGTCACTCTCTTCTGCATCTACCCTAGGCTCCACCCCCTGTTGGGACCTACCAAAGTACTGGTCCCCCTATTCTAGTGGGCTATTTCTAGGTGTGTGCACTTTCAGACTCCACAGGTTTAATCCTGAGCTAGCAACTTACAAAGGATATCACATTTTGATAATAAAGTGCAATACTACCCTGTGGCGCCTAGCCGCAGGGGCGCCACAGATTAAGTTGCTGAGAAGAGTAAAGTATGCTTAATACTCCAAGCTCTGAACACCTCATGAAGCACTATACATCTAGAAATGAAAGGAGTGCAAACCTACTAAGGGTAAGTTCACACTTACCCGGCGGTTTCATCGGCGGCAGCTTGCGGAACCCGCCAGGAAGCTCAGGCGCCGTCCACCGCCTTCCTGGCGGGTATGTGCGGCGGGAACCGGGCGGTATCCGGCGGCTGCCCAGCAGGTTCTCGGCGGCGATTCTGCAGCGGCTGGAAGCAGCACATGATTCTGCTTGCAGCCGCTGCAGAACCGCCGTTTTTTAGAACATGATCATTCTTTGCTAACCCGCTGGGAAACCTGCGGGTTAGCAACGGATGACGCTGGGTAACCGCCGGTGTGTGCACTGCCTTGGGCGTTTTACATTAGTTTTAATGTTAATCCAAACGCCGGTTTGGATTAACATAAATTTAAATAAAACTAATGTAAACAAAACGGCGGTTTACACAGGTAAACCGCCGAAAACCCGCCCAGTGTGCACTTACCCTAAGACATATCCACCAAAACTGACTTTCCAAGCTAGGAGAGAACTAGTTAGAGAAGCAGCCGAGAATCTGAGTGTCATTGTAGGAGTGCTGCACAGATCCACAGCTCAAGTGGGTAAATCTGTCAACAGGAGTACACTATTAGTTGCATACTCCACAAATCTGGCCTTTATGTAATTTTAACAAGAAAAGACCTTTTTGATAGCAACCTATAAGAAGTCTTGTTTGCAGTTATTAAAAAGCCATGTAGGGGACACAGCTAGCATACAGAAAAAGAAGCTCTGATCAAATGAGACTTCATCCTCACCATCAAACATGGTGCAGGTAGCATCATGCTGCGAGAAGGCTTTTGTTCAGCTGGGACAGGGAAGCTGGTCAGAGTTGCTGGGAAGGTGGATGGAGCTAAATTCAGGCTAATCCTGGAGGAAAAGTTCTTAGGGGCTCTTAGAGGCTACAAAAAAACTTGAAACTTAGGGTGTAGGTGTGGCACCCTGGCACCTGTTGGGCACCACAGAAATCCTTAGAGCACAAATGGAGTAAGTAACAGCACAGCAAAACCCACAAACACAACAACACTTAGAACACCTGGTTTTACCCCGAGCCTCTAGGGGGAGCTCCACTGGTGACTTTGAGCCAGTTCCCCCTATAAAAAGAGTCTTGGAGGTAGAAACTGCAGAGTGTGGTAGACGCTACAAGAGCTGCCAGCCTGTGTGAAACCTCCACCCTATGAGGAACACACTAGGCCCAACCAGCCTGTTAGCCAGTGGAGATCCCTGCAATTGGGATAATAGGAAGAAGGAGATCACCTCTCAGGAAAACAGAGTTAATCTGACTCTTTCCAAATCAACCGGTTACTGGAACCGAAGCTGTGAGAGCTGCCCAGCCACCACAGAGAACCAGCACCATCAACAGGAGGTTTAGCCACCTGTTCCACCTGATGCACCCATCCACGAGGACCCAGGGAAGAGTACTGATCCTGCTCAGACCCTTTTACAGTGCCCTCAGTGCTGATAACCAGGTGAAGCAAGTTCCATTGAACAAACTGCCCGGTCTGGCTGGATTCCACATCCACCCGACCTTAGCACCAGAAGTAGAGAAAGGAAGCCTAACACTGCTTGCTGTGAAACTCCAGAAGTGCCAACTTCACTATCCCGGTCCGAGTGTACCTGACTACCATCCAGTAAAGGTACCTAAAAGAGACTTTGTGTGGTTGTCCGTTACTCCTGGATTCAGCGCGTAGCATCCCGCAGCTGCCTCACAACATCTTGCGCAGCTCTCGGCTCCGGGGATTCCCGCTCATCCTGTGGGGAGCGTTCCATCTCGCTGTACAACATCCCCCGGAGACCCGAACAGCGCTGGTAAAGTTACCAGAACACCCGCAGGTGGCGTCACGAAGACAAATCACCCCCACTGTTCCGCCATTCCCCTATTGATCTGGACCACCGGGCCTACACCACCGCAGGCGCGGTTCCGTGACTGGAGGAGAAACAACGCCCGCTACGTGTACCCCCGGCTACGGTGAGTCATAGGCTCATCTGCCAGCAGGAGAATGACAATAAATATAATGTCAGAGATACAATGGAGTGGTTCAGATCAAGACCTATTCATTTGTTTGAATAGCCTGGTCAAAGTCCTGACCTAAGGGTGCCGTTACACACAGCGGTGTTCCAGCGATCCCGACAACAACCAGGATCGCGGTAACATCACTGTGTGGTCGCTGAGGAGCTGTCAAACAGGCAGATCACCTCAGCAACCAGGTACCAGGGAGCCGACCTCCACATCGCTGGGTAAGCGTGAGGATGCTGGTAACCATAATAAACATCGGGTATCTAGGCAGCGTGCGCTGGTTAGTTACCCGGTGTTTATCATAGTTACCAGCTTCCTCCCGCTTAGCGCGGCCTGTAAGCGGGAGGATGCTGGTAGCCATGATAAACACCAGGTACCTAATCAGCGCGCTGCCTAGATACCCACTGTTTATCATGGTTACCAGCGTCCTCCTGCTTAGCGCTGATAACCATGATAAACACCGAGTATCTAGGCAGAGCATGCTGCTTAGTTACCCGGTGTTTATCATGGTTACCAGCCTGTGAGGTCGCTGATCGCTGGTCTCTCGCTGTCACACGCAGTGATGTGTGTGTGGCACCCCTGCAGGGGATTGCCCCAGGTTACACTGGTGCAAGGAAGGACTGACACCTTGGTTTGCTCAGCGCACACCACCTACCACTCCAGACCTTAAGGGGGAGCTCTACTGGCTGCATTAGGTCAGTTCCCCTTTAAGAAGATCCAGGCTGAGAGGAGGAGACAGTTAGTCCCAGGAGACAGTTGGCAGTTAGTTCGTGTGAGGAGAGGAGAAAGGAGGAGGCAGAGCTGTTGGTCCATGGTGTGAGACACAGGCCAGGACCAAGGGACGACTGTCGGCTGTGCATACCCCAGGGAAGGGGCCGGAGGCAAGTAGAGGAGACAGGGAACAAGGACAGGGGACTGAAGATATACCCCTTTAGCACAACCGGACACTGGAGTCCGATGCTGCGAGCCTGCAGAGCCGCAGCAGAAAGCCCAGTAACCTCAGGAGTAGGGATGGGCGAATCTACTCGCTAGGACTCGTTACTCGGCGAGTAGTAAGGGACTCGCAGGACTCGGTACTCTGCGAGTTTCCCAGTGATTACTCGCACGAGTCCAATGCAAATCAATATCAATCCTAGTTTTGTCAGAAACGCTGACAAAACTAGGATTGCCATTGTTTGCATTAGACTCGGCTACTGTGCCAGTGATAGCAGGGAAACTCGCAAATAACTGCTGTTACATTGCGAGCCGAGTCCAGCTGTCTTCTCTGTGCAGCTCCAGGGTCCTAGAGCCCGCCTGCTCACAAAGATGATGTAGCAGTGCTGAGATTGTTCTCAGTCTGCTCATTCCCTGTGCATAGACATCTATATCTATGCACAGGGATGAGCAGAGAGGACATCGCGTTTTGGACTGCGTCGGACGGAAGAGGATTTTTTTAATTAAAGATGGAGTCCCTAATGGCTTTTTTTTTATTTCAAATAAAAAATTTTCTCTATGTTTTTTTAACCCTTTATTGGAGATTCTTAGTGGCTGGGTCAAACGTGGCCTGACATTAAGAATCTCGGGCTTAATACCAGCTTGTATAACAAAGCTGGTATTAACCCCTTTATTACCCAGCGTGCTACCGCCACCAGGGCCGCTGGAAGAGCGGGGTTCAGCGCCAGAGGATGGCGCTTCAATGAACGTGCCATCTTCTGGGGCGGCTGCGGGCTGCAATTTGCAGCAGGGGGTGCCCAGAAAGCTTGGGCATCCCTGCGCTGTGGATTCCAGCCCCCAGCTGCTTAGCTGTACCTGGCTAGACATAGAAATTGCGCAGAGCCCCACGCATTTTTTTTTATTATTTCATGAATTTCAGAGTCAGAGTCTCAGAGTCAGAGTCAGAGTCTCAGAATTTCATGAAATAATTTAAAAAAAATGCGTGGGGCTCCGCGCAATTTCTATGTCTAGCCAGGTACAGCTAAGCAGCTGGGGGCTGGAATCCGCAGCGCAGGGATGCCCAAGCTTTCTGGGCACCCCCCGCTGCAAATTGCAGCCCGCAGCCGCCCCAGAAGATGGCGCGTTCATTGAAGCGCCATCCTCTGGCGCTGAACCCCGCTCTTCCAGCGGCCCTGGTAGCGGTGGCACGCTGGGTAATAAAGAGGTTAGGGCCAGCTTTGTATTATCAGCTGGCCCTAAGCCCAAAATTTATGGCGGTCACGCCAATATTAGACATGACCGCCATGAATTTCTATTAAATTGTTTTTAAAAAAAACACAACACAAAGAAAATTTTTTATTAGAAATAAAAAAAAAAGCCATTAGGGATTCCATCTTTAATTAAAAAAATCCTCTTCCGTCCGACGCAGTCCAAAACGCGATGTCCTCTCTGCTACATCCCCTGTGCGTAGATATAGATGTCTATGCACAGGGAATGAGCAGACTGAGAACAATCTCAGCTCTGCTACATCATCTCTGTGCACAGACATTCATGTCTGTACACAGGGAATGAGCAGACTGAGAACAATCTCAGCTCTGCTACATCAGGCAGCAGGCGGGTTCTAGGACCCTGGAGCTGGCAGCCAGCACACAGAGCATACAGGACTCTTATCTGTGCGAGTTTCCCAGCGATTACTTACAAAGTAAACGAGCAATGCAAATAAATGACAAAACTAGGATTGCTTCAGGCTGAAGCTTCCGAGACACATCTGCGATTTGTAAATCTCACACTACTCGCTATTACTCGCTTCCCCATTCATTAACATTGGACTCGCTAGACTCGCAACGAGTAGCGAGTTCTGTGCTCGGACTCGCTAGAGTCAAGCGATTCCGAGTAATTTAGGATTCGCCCATCACTACTCAGGAGGAGTTCAGCCCTGAGGATATAGAGAACAGGACATTAAACTAACCAAACACAGGACCAGGGGCCACAGGAGGAACCGGAACCCCGCAGGAGGACCTCATTGTTAGTTTAAGATAATAAAGAAGTGGAGGGTTCGGCCTCAGGCAGGACTCATCCCATGATGCAGAGCACAGAGATAGAGGAGGCCTCATAACTTTCCAAGGTGTTAGTCCTAAATTGCACCAGGGACCTGGTTAGTACTCTGGATTGTACCTGTTATGTGACCACCAGTAAAAGGTACCAAAACAACCATCCCTGTGTGTCTGTGTGCCTGTTTAACAGCTATAATTCACCATTGTGCCAGAAAGGACCTCATCACTGCCCTCCCTCACCATCATGCTCCATCACTGCCCTCCCTCACCATCTTCCTTTATTGCTGCCCTGAGGTAAAGCTCCACCTGTGGGGAGCTGTACCACACTTCGCTGCCCCATCCATCACCTCAGTGGCCGGCTGGCAGCGCCGGTACCAAATTACCGGACACTACAGGTGGCGTCACGATTCCCTGTAAATAATTCCTTCATCCCTCTTCAAATGATCCCCAGGGCACGGCACCGGAATTCCGTCCACCAGTGACTCCCTACTCAGCAGACCCGGTGGCCAAGTACCCCCTAGCCCTGGCCGCATCATGTGCTGACCAGCGAGAGACCAAGGACCAAAAAATGATCCCAAAGGATGTGCAGCGATCAGCAACCTCTCAGCAGGGGCCCCGTCGCTGCTGCTTTTAACACACAGCGATATCTCTGGCGAGGTCGCTGATTTCAGCGATATCGCTAGCAATATCGCTGTGTGTGACGTACCCCTAAATCCCTTTGAGACTCTGTTTCAAAACTTGAAATTTGATGTTCATACACACTCTACCTCCAATCTCACTGTGCTAGAGATATTTTGAAAAGAAGAATGGTCAAAAATGTCAACCTCTAGATGTGCAAAGCTGGTAGAGACATACTTCAAAAGACCTGCAGGAGTAATTGCAGCAAAAGGTGGTCCTACAAAGTATTGAGTCGGTGAGTCGAATACAAATGCACAACACAATTTTAAGATTTATATTTTTTAAAATTTTTATTAAAGCATGTTTCATTTTCTTTACACTTCACAAATACTTGTTACTTACTGTAGGAATATCACATAAAATCTTAATTTAAATTTGTGGATGTAATAGGAAAAATGTGAAAAAGTTTATGAATACTTTTTCAAGACACTGTAATCCAGTTAAAATCTGCAGTGATTAAAAGCTTAAATGCTTTCAGAATTTGGAATTCATCCAATAGGCAAGAAAAGAATTCTCCTTACCATTGTTAGATATTGTCATTCACACTCTACGCTGTAAAGAAAAACTACAGAAGAAACTGACTTAGGCTGCCTTCACATTTGCGTATGGGAAGGCAGCGTATGCTGCGTTCCCATACGCAGTCAAACGCATGCGCACTGCGTTCCTATGTTTAACATAGGAACGCATAGTGCCTGCGTTCGGCAGCGTTTGCTGCATTCGGGTGCGGATGCGGACGATATCTGCTCCCTCCAGGGTCTCCCGTCCGCACCCGGGAAGCAGCATGTTGCATTTTTTGTGCGCTCGGGGACCTTGGAAAATCAGCAAGCGTCCCTAAGCGCACAAAAAATGCATTGGTGTCAATGGGTCCGCAGTGTTCTGCACTTGACAGCGCAGGAGAACGCTGCGGAACCATTGAAATCTCTCCCGGTGATGTCAGAGGAGATCACCGACGGCCACCGGGAGATCAGCTCAGTCTCTGCTGATCTCCTCTTCCCCGCCGCCGGTAATCTGCTAGCAGTGTCGGCGGGGAGAAACAGCTGATGTGAAAGCTGTTTGAATCTTCCCGCCGACATCTCCTCTCGTTGTCGGCGCGGGAGATTCAAACAGCTGTCAAATCAGCTGTTTCTCCCCGCCGACATGTCCAGGAGCTTACCGGCGGTGGGGAGGAGGAGATCTCCGGCGCTGATCTCCGCCTCTGGCCCACCCCCGGACACCGCCGATTGGCTGCCCGGGCTGCACAGTGATGTGTCCGCAGGCGGACATTCTCCGCTGCGGACACATCAAAATTACACCGCTTTTGCCATCAGCATGCAGACACAACACTAATGTGAAGGCACCCTAAATTGTTTTATTGCACACCTACAAAAAAAGACCCCTCTTACAGAAATAAATAGTTTAGAAAGAAAGGGTCACTAGGAGTCAAAGTCCATGCTAGTAAATAGAATTCTTTATTTACCAATAAAGTGTAAATGTCATTTCAATGAAGAAAAAAAAACAATTCTGCACTAATTGTTAATAATGGGTTACATAGCAGCTAAGATAATGCTTTTTTGCCATATGACTTATTTTCT
The DNA here is from genome assembly GCA_033576535.1 of Allobates femoralis. Lineage (NCBI taxonomy): Eukaryota > Metazoa > Chordata > Amphibia > Anura > Aromobatidae > Allobates > Allobates femoralis. Next base: position 322,698,907 of record JARQOC010000001.1, read on the forward strand.
GACATTTTCTGTGCTCTTTTAAACACTGCATTTTATGTCTGTATGGGCGTGTCCATCGTCTGCCAGCACTGTGTGTATTACCACAGCTCCTGAGAGCAGCTGATAGTGAGCATTGCAATATGATAGCAGAGAAGGGGTTAACAGCGATGTAAGGGCCACTTCACACTGCGGCGTGATCCGGTCCGATTCTGTCCGGGATGCCCCAGACAGCCGCGGACTGGATCAGCACAAAGAACTGGGGGGCTAATATGCTCCACGGTCTGGTGTGCAGCTGCACGCAGCTCCCACTGCTGGTAGATGAGGACTGCGGGCGCCGCGGTCCTGACCTGTCAGCGGCTGCAGGTGCATGCGCTGCACAACGGACTGGAGGGCATATTAGCCCCCCAGTCCTGTGTGCTGATCCGGTCTGCCGCTGTCTGGGGCATCCCGGACAGAACCGGACCGGATCACGCCGCAGTGTGAAGCGGCCCTAAGAGAGCTCTATGGAGACAGATGAAGAGTTTGCACTCTTCCTGACCTTCTGACATTGCTTAGCAACTGTGTTGTAGCCTGTGGTAATCTGATGCATTGTTTTCACATGAGCTGCAGTTAGAAGTTTAGGTCAAGCCCTCTTTATCCTTATATTTGTATTCATTGTGAAGATGGATCAAACTCAGAATGAACATATGTTTGCTTCACAAACAGTGTAGTGGGGACACCTTGTGGAAGGTGTATGAGTGGCTTTTAATCACAATTTTCTTAAGTATATTAGAACGTTTAATAAAATCAGTTGCTCTACATTAATATTAAATTAAAATTCAAATAGCAGTTACACTATAAATATACACCAAGTGAAACAAACAAGGAATAGGTAGTGGCGACCCACACAGAGGTTAAGAATACCGAATAACCAACAAAAGGGGTTCCCCATATAAGATCAGTAAATTACACCTTAATATGGGAACACAAAATATATTACAGCTGGTCAGTCTCTAGCTAATTACCCAGAAAGCTAGCAAAAACAATCATAGGATCTCTAGATCACTAAATAACAGTCAAGCATACCCACAAAGTACAGTATAGTGCATAACACAATAGCATAGTAATAGTAAAGCATTACCTTGAGACATAATGTTAATGTGTATGCTATGCTGTTACTGGTGTACCAGGGACTCCTACCTTGACACGCATTTCACCGCATGCTGGCGGCTTCGTCTATATACAGTATGGGCTATTAATATGGATGCATCTAAATAAAATGGGAATGGTTGGTGATATCACAATGTGGCATATTAGTATATGGGAGGGGGAAACTTTTCCAGTTAGGTGATGACCATGGTGGCTATTTTGATGTTGGCCATTTTGGATCCAACTTTATTTTTCTCAATGGGAAGAGGGTCACGTGACACATCAAACTTATTGAGACTTTCATAAGAAAAACAATGGTGTGCTTGTTTTACTGTAACTTTATTCTTTCGGAGTTATTTACAAGTTTATGATCACTTATAAAATGTGTTCACAGTGCTGCCCATTGTGTTGGATTGTCAATGCAACCCTCTTCTCCCACTCTTGACACACTGAACAACACCGCAGAAGAAATGCTAGGACAGGCTTCAGTATCCGTTGTTTCAGATGCTGCACATCTCTTTATCTTCACAGATAGAAATTGCCTTCAGATGAGTGATAAGGCAAACTTTTTTGTCAATGGTGAAGTTAATAAACAAAACCACCGCTATTGGTCTGACACTAACCCACAGTGGATAGACCCTCCAAGACTGAACACAAAAATTGATGGTATGGTGTGGTATATGGGGTACAAAGATAGTGTGGCCATTCTTCATCAATGGAAACCTCAATGACGCAGGATATCTGAAATTGCTACATGATTCAGTTTTCCCCTTCCAATATACTAATGTGCCACCAACAGGAAGTTGATATCAACAACCATTCCCATTTTTTTAGGTCATCCATATAAATGGCCCAATCTGTATATATCCGTAATAATTAAAGTACTTGTGCCCGTGCATTGTGAACACCTGGCCATTATGTATTTAAAGATATTTTTATTGAACATTTTTTTAAATAACCATGGGAAGGGAAGGAGAAGGGTACAGAAGTAAGAAAAAGGGGGAAGGAAAAACAAGCAATCTACACAGTATAGACAAAAAGGATTGGAATCACTGTATAATACAATATAGTCAAATATCAGATGTAGAAATATAGATAAGTGCCAAAGCTATAAATCCAGATATAAAACTAGTGAAAACAAAAACTGTAATGGTCCTTTACACGCAGCCACAGGAAGGTAGAAACCGCCAGGCATCGGACACAATTGTGCCTGTTGCCATGAAAACACAACGAAGTGGCGGCGTGTAATTCAGGAATTTCCTTCATGTATCTTGCAGATACCTGAATTACACGCCGCCACTTCAAGGTGTTTTCATGGCAAAAGGCACAATTGTGTCTGATGCCTGGCGGTTTCTACCTTCCTGTGGCTGCGTGTAAAGGTACCATAAAGTTTGCTAAAGAAATATACACCAAATGTGTCAAAAAAAAGGTAGAAGATTCGTAAAGAATTAAGATTTTATTTGAGCCAAAGATAGTAATGTATACCATTTAATAGAAAAGGAAAGGGTAAACAACTGGTAAACCGTGATGATATATAAAACGTCAATTGGCCTTAATTAAGAGTAGGGGAGAATATATAGATATCCAGGGGGTCCAATGATCTAGGTATTTTGAAGAAGAATTGCTTCTAATTGCTATAATGTGCTCATATACACTATGTTGGGTAATTCGGTCTATAAGAACATCTATAGTGGATGGATCAGGTTTGGCCCATCTCGTAGCAGTGATGAGTCTAGCAGTCACTAAAATATGTGAAATAATAAATCGTAAATGCTTTGGGAAGTCCTCTATTCCAATTGATAGAAGGGCTAATTGTGGAGTAATAACTATAGTGATTCCTGTGACATCTGATAGTAAAATTTTAGTATCTATCCAAAATGTAAGCAGTTTATAACATCCCCAGAACAGGTGGGCTAGTGTGCCTGGAATATTACAGTGCCTCCAGCAATAAGGAGAATTGGTGGGGTTTATGCGATGTAGCTTTATCGGAGTCCAACACCACCGTGAAAGAAGTTTAAAGTACGACTCATGCATTGTCGCCGAAGCTGTATGAGAATATGTTATGTTTAACACCTGGCCATTATGACTCGCTTGCACTATGATGAGCCGCCCATTTGAAACATCACATCTGTCACGCATCAGAAGTGAAGGGTGGAAAGAAGTAAATCGTCCACAACATCAACCCAGCAAAGCTGATCAAATACAATGGCTGTAGGGTACTCGGAGCATGCGTGGGATATACATGAGAACCCATGAGAGGCAATGGGCGTTTAAAAGACTATATAACAAAATTAATTACCTGCCCAATTGGACTCGTGTTCATACAAAAGAACAGCAAAATCCAAAGAGTACAAGTGACATTACAAGATTTACAATATATTAAATCTCATATCTCTATATACTAGTACATATCAATGAATTAAAATATCATCAAAAAGTTAATTTATTTCAGTAATTCAATACAAAAAGTGAAACTCATTTATTATGTAGAGTCATTACAGAGTGATCTATTTCAAGTGTTTATTTCTGTAAATGTTGATGATTATAGTTTACAGCCAATGAAAAGCCAAAGGTCATTATCTCAGAAAATTCAAGTAGGGAAGATGAAGGGTTAAAAACTGCGCTGCCATATTCCACAAAACATCAAAGGGTAAATACTGTATATTATTGATGTATTAGTCAACGCGTTTTAGGGCTCCCAGAAACATGGCGATATGATATTGATTTTTGATGATATTCTAATTCATTGAGATGCACTAGTAAGTGCTAACATCACTATATTAGTAATCATATATTACACACATAAATGTGTCAAGCTGTTTTAGTACACATTGCTACAAGATCAAACATTTATTCTGTAATTTTTTTTTATTTTTTACTATTATTTTTCTTGATAAAACCGTCCACTACTTTTTCATGATTCTCCAGAAAAATTTCCAATGAAGCCAGGGTCAGTCCTTCAATTTATTTTGGGTGGGTTAGCCAAGAACCTAAGAATATATATAGGAGGGAATATTAAAAACAGTACAACAGAATAAAACAGTGAACACCCGAAACCATTAACATAGTGCATTAAAATTAAATGTAAGACATTCTAAGCTGTTTGAGCTTTCAATGGAGAACAGAATTGCCATATTCTTACTGGAGATTGCTGTCCTACCAACAAGGCTTCGGCTCAGTTTTTTGTGCTTTAAACAAGGAAAATGAAAGATTTACGTTACATTGGGAGAAAGGCAGTTTATCATTAGACATGATTTTCTGAAATCAGCCAGGCAGTCATGTGATTACTTACTAAAAGTGCGGTCTTCTCTACAAATTGAAAAAAGCACTAAAGCCTTGGATAATATTTTCAGGGTTCATATATTGGTCGGAGATACCACTAAGGAGCTGCACATTAACCTTGTGAGGATGCATCACTTCACATTATGAAAATCAAACACGGAGATGAAATATTCATGCAGGCCAAATGTTTCATTAACCTTTTGTAGTCGCGCTAACAAGAAGGCATTGCCAGGCTGTTGCACAGCTTGTATGGTTACATGACTCTCACTATCTGACATCTGATCCACAAAGAAGAGCAAAAAAGAGACCTAAGGCGGCCGTCACACGGTGAGATATCTTTAGCGATATTGTAAGCGATCACGTGCACGCGCAATCGCTTACAATATCGCTCACATCGCTGGTGAGATGTCACACAGACAGACTCACCAGCGATGTGGAGCCGCGATCTCGCTCGTTACTATGGTACACATCGGGTAACTAGGCGCCGCGCGTCGCTTAGTTACCCGACGTGTACCATAGTTACCATCTCCCAGCATAGGCGCGGTCGCTGGGAGATGGATCATCGTGGTGTCATACACCACGATGATGCAGATCGTTGCATCGTTCATCGCTAGATCTGAGAACCGAACCTCAGATCAGCGATGTCACGATCAAGCGATTTACCATCGTAAATCGCTTGATTACATGCAACGATATCTTGCCCGATATCGCTTAAGCGATCAAAAAGGAGATCGCTTAAACGATATCGGGCAAGATATCGTTCCATGTGACGGCCGCCTTACAAATATATAACCTCCTTGAAAAATAATTGAGACTTGTATTATCCACACAATCTTGGTATCTACATTACCACCATAGCAAAAGGGACGGCATACAAACCTCTAATATAGCATTTATACTGTCAATTGTTACAAATAATGTCTTCAATCAATATACTTCAATTTCAGAATAATACCATAGATTGAATTTACACTTCTGTATTATGTAGTCTGAGCTGAGACCACAATATGTGTCCCAACCACTTATCTCTGAATAACAGCTTCATATTTTCTATGCCTATGGGGCAGTTAGTTCCCGGTCACTGTCAAGCTGGACATTGCCATCTGAGCACCCAATGTAAAGACGTGTAAACTCAGCAGATTATAATAATAATAATTTTTATTTATATAATGCCAAACATATTCCATAGAGCTTTATAATTCAAAGGGGACATATACAGATAATATGAAACAATACAGAGTAACACAATTCAACAGATATGAGGAGGAGTGAGGGCCCTGCTCGCAAGCTTACAGTCTATGGCTAAGGTCACACTTGCATTTTTTTTTTTAAAACCTGATCTGGTTTTGAGCTTTTAAAAAGCTCAAAACTGGAGCAGGAAACGCTCCTCATAGGAGCCCATTATAAAAAGATGTAAAGCAACTCCGGCTCTGCAGCCTGCGTGAAAAATCATGCAGGCTGCAGTTTTTGGAGCAGTTCTGTGACCCGCAATGTGGTAACCGGATTGCTCAGGATGTGTAATTTTGAGCAATGCAGTAACCGTATATACTTTGCTTATCCCGGCTGCCGCCAGGATATGCAAAGTGTTATCACTGTTTAAAAATAATAAATCTTATTAATAATTGTGGCCATAATGTCTCTAGAGGGTGCCCACCCCCCCAGAGACATACCACCCACTCAGCTGTGCATACAGTGAGTTAATTGCTGATGTACAGTAAGCCGACTCCTGTCGGCTCTGTACATTTTTATTAATGAAGCCGCCTGCTCCCCTGTGAGCGGTGCGTATACTATACGTAATGTAAGTATAGTATGTGCGCTGTCCAGGGTCCTGTACTCATTTACAGTAGATCTATGGGCTGCGCTTTTTTTCCCTTTTAGTGGACTAAATAGAGGGAGTGTGGTTAGCCGCAACAGTATAGTGATAAATATATGACCTCCAAATCATAATTGACATCACTATATGTATGTAACCAATATGTTCATTTGGGTTCATGGCCGTGCTTGCACTTTTGTGCTAGTGCCCACTTTTATCCTGATCCGCACATGAGATATTAATAAACGTTCTTCACTTTTCATACTATTGGACTTGTGATCGCTCTCTTTCCTTTTCCTTTCTCATTATTAGTTACTAGATGGTGGCCCGATTCTATTACATCGGGTATTCTAGAATACCTTGTAAACAGGAGGGAATTGTGTCACACTATGACTGACAGCCGTGTAAACAGGAGTGAACTGCGTGACACTATGACTGACAGCCTTGTAAACAGCAGAGAAGTTCCTCACGCTATGAGCGGCAGTTGAAATTGCGCGCCAATATACCAAGCCATGCTCCACTTATTGGTCGCCACCAGCCGTGTTTAAAACACACTTTGCTGATTGGTCGCCGCCGCCCGCGGCCACCGATCAGCGAAGTGGAGCATGGCTTGGCAGGGGTTTTGAATCCCGCGTCACAGCACGGGATTCATATTCCCCACCAATCTGCGCCACTTCACTGATTGGTCGCCGACGACCGCGGCGACCAATCAGAGAAGTAGCGCGACTTGGCGGGGGATTTGAATTCTGGCTGCCATATATGAATGCCCATAATGTGGGTGTTCCAATATGGCGGTCGGGGTACTACCGCTGCAAGCTGATGCCGGTCATCCCGGCTGGCTCGCTGCAGACCTCTGTGCGACAGCAGATGAGCTGCAGCTACCATCGGATCTCCCGCTGATAGCCGCGGCTGGACGCGTGTATCCTGGTGATAGCGACGCCTATGCATCGCCAGGTTTTGGCTTGGCGCAAGTTTTGAATGCGCGCGGCTGTTTTGCATACGCTTAGCTCATTGGTTGCCGCGGCTGGGGGCAACCAATGAGCACTGGTGCGATTTTCTGGACAGACAGACATGACACAGGCCGGTCCAAGGAAACTGACAGTGTGTGGAGCCCATAGCGAGGGCCTGAGGATGAGAGAAGGAAGATCTGGGAGACGTAGTAGTGCCAGCAAGCCCAGTATTAAGTACAGTACGATCACCGGAGACCGAGATCGTAAGGGATTATACACCCAGGGGCCAAATCCGGAGAAAGGATAGTTATACACTGCCCCGTTGACTGTAAAGCTAAGGGTACCTTTACATGCGGCAACGTTTCTAGGAATTTCACTGGCAACTTACTGGTTGCAGTGAAATCATGGAGACATTGTTCCATTTGTACACAGCAACAAGATAGAACAATGTGTTCATGATTTCACTGCAACCAGTAAGTTGCTAGTGAAATTCCTAGAAAAGTTGCCGCGTGTAAAGGTACCTTAAAGAGACACAGCCGCACTACAGAGCCCAGGAGAGCTAAGTAGAAATACAGCCAAGAGAAGGGTTCACGCTGCTTGTCCTACAGCTAGTACAGAACAGAGAGGGTCACAGTATTGCTTTATGCAGCCAGGGCCCAACAGACACAATCTAAAAGGAAAGCCTCAGGACTTGACTGGCGTGGAAAGCCTAAAATTACCTCCCAGCTCCGATCCCCGTGAACTTTAGAAAACAGTACCTGGTACTACCTGAGTTCCACCATTAAAGATAAAGAAAAACTGTTATTCTTGTGTCTCCACATCATTGTTTGAGCTAATTCCTGCATCCCCATCAACACCAATAACAATTATTATCACCAGCTCCAGGGATCATCCTAGGCCTACCTGTGGTGGGTTTATCATCCTGCTGCATCCCAACATCATCCCCTAAAGCTGAGATAAGCAGCGGTTTTCATATCCGGCTGCATCCCACAGGTAGTGTCACTGGCAAACTCTTATTTGTATTGGTATTTTTTCCCTTTTTAATTGCGGTCCCTCCAGGGCCACAGAACCGGTCCACAGCCACCACCGTGACATCCCGCTGTAAGCAGAGAATAAGGACCGGTCCTGAGTAACCCATAGCCCTGAGGTTGATACACAGGCCTCTGAGGGATAGACATATGTTTAAGTGCATTTTGGTAGTGCATCCTTGGGAGGGGCTATTTAAACTCACCTTGCACATGCTTCATTGCTAGCTATATTCCAAGGTAGATGGTTATTTGGAGTCCTAGCTCTACAGTTCCTGATCATTTTGCTGAGTTATCACTTTTGCTTTTCCCTACTGTTTGTGTGTTTCCCTTTTCAGTATTCTCTGATTTTGCTTCATTTGGGATTTGGAGGGGTTCCACTTAGGCTAGGGTCACACTCAGTGCTGCCCCTGCGGCAGTCGGATTGCGTTACAGCAGAGCTCAGCCTGCTGTAACCGCCAGCGGTAACGTCGGGAACTTCTGGCGAACGCAGCCCTTAGTTACCCGATGTGTACCATAGTTACTGGCCACAAACAAAGCTACCTGGACTGCGATAATCCTGAGTGCAGAGAAAAATATTGCCTGCAACGTTTTTCTCTGTGCTCAGAATTATCGCAGTCCAGGCAGCTTTGTGTGTGGCCAGTAACTATGGTACACATCGGGTAGCTAAGGGCTGGGTTCGCCCGAAGTTCCTGACGTTACCGCTGGCGGTTACGGCAGGCTGAGCTCTGCTGTAACGCAATCTGGCTGCCGCAGGGGCAGCACTGAGTGTGACCCTATCCTTAATCTGTAAGTCTTTTGGGTTTCTTTCAGTTTTTTCCATCTTCCTGGTAGGACTGTGTGAACATGTGTTTAGCCCTGTGTCTCACCTTCTGCCTGTGTGCACAACTTTTATGTTTATTGGTGTTTTAAGTTATACTTGGTTTATAGTTTCAGGTGAAGTTATGGACACTTCAGGACAGCTGATGTTGAGTGGTAGTGCCATTGAATTATTTTAGGGTGCCAGGTAGTTACAAAACTGGGTCAAGTTTAGGGTACTCAGTCTGTATATGGACCTGTGGATAACAGCTCCTCCAGTTTGGTCATCTATTCAAGTGGAAGGACTCAGTCATAGTAATATTAAAGTTAACATGGATTGGAAACAGATAGTGTTCAGTAGTTCATAACTTGGTACAAAATTTATACCTACGTTATTGATAACAGCTAATTTTGAAACTCTACAATAGGTTAAACTCACTACTACCTTTTATGCCTTCCATTTTTCCTTATAGACTGTAAGCTTGAGAGCAGAGCTCTCACTCCTCTCGGTATCGGTTGAATTGTATTACTCTAGTATCTGATATTGTCTGCATATGTCCCCTCTGAATTGTAAAGTGCTGCAGAATATGTTGGCACCATACATAATAAAAATAATATATTATTATTACTACTTAAACAACATTTTCTGAGAAAAAAATATGTGACAGTTACTCTTATGCATAGTAAAGACATTTAAAGCCCTGTTCCCATAGTCTAACTATAGAATTTACTGCATTCACAAATGGCAAAATCAGCAAACATACTGTGAATACAGAATTATGGATTATTTTACTGAGAAAAATGTTTTTTTTTCTGACTAAATACATAACAAAAGTGTTAAAAATAGTTCTTTCACTGAAAAAACAAGAGATTAAATCATAATCTGTCAGGCAGCAGTTTAAGTAAAGAGTCTCACTTGTAAGTGTGTATAGTTTGTTACCTAAGGACATGCAGGTTTACATACACAAGTTTCCATTCTATTCACCCATATCATACATCTTAAAGCAGTTTCATCTAAATGTAGATTTCTGAGCTTCGCATTTATCATTTTGCCTGGTTTTCCAGAAAAATATCAGTAGGAATGTAGTTCTCTGGATCATTTTTGCATATTAAAGACATTCCCTCTTCCTTTTATTTGTTTTATCAAGAAGAGCAATAACCAAGAAAATTAGAACTTTAGCTTTAATGGAAATGCCATTTATGATTTGATCAGACCTGTTTTATTTTCCCATGACTATACAGTTTTACCATACTAACTATTAAATGCAATATATTTTGCCGTATTCTAGTGGAGAATGAACTTATCCTAGAATATAAAGTACTATAAAATCAAAGGTTGCCTGTTTTCCATACATTATATACACTGTAACTTTAAAATACATTGCATTTTCAATACAAATTATTGTCACAAATATCATTTTCTCAGTGCAATATGTTCCAAAAGAAAATGTATTAGCTCGTATATAGTGGCATGGCTATTCAGTATGTTTATGCCATCAAATGCATATCACAGTTTATGCATATATGCAAATTTGCACTTCACTAAGGAAGTTGAGAAACTCCCATGCCACATTTAAGCAGCTTCCTCAAAGTCATAATCGCTTTCCTACAAGCTTTTAATATAACTAAGGGATTTGTGCCAGATCAGAACCCCAAACTACAGACGCTGCGTTTCGGGGTACCTGCCCCTCATCAGTGTAGTGTGTGGGATATTCTGATCTGGCATGAGTGAGTGGGCTAAGACAAGTTCCCAGACCTTATCACAGTTTAAATATTTAATATTGCTTTCAAAGAACTAAAACTCATTTGATAGCGTGATAATATAGGTCAATCTAATGGAAATGTAGAGTCCCTGTGGGTGGAGATAAGGGGGGGGAAAAAATAATAAATTACTGATAGGGGTTTGTTATAAGTCCCCAACAATAATGGAAGTGGAGGAGAATATCCTCATAAAGCAAATAGATGAAGCAGTGACTCAGGGAGAAGTCATTATTGTGGGGGACTTCAACTACCCTGAAATACATTGGGGATCAGAAACCTGCAGTTCCAGCAAAGGTAATACATTTTTGAAAACTATGAGAGACAATTACCTTTCACAACAGATTCAGGACCCAACAAGAAGGGGGGCACTGCTGGACCTAATATTAACCAACAGGCCGTACCGCATATCAAATATACGGGTTGGAGGTCACTTGGGTAATAGTGATCATAACATAATAAGCTTTCAAGTATCCTTTACTAAGATGTGTAGTAGAGGGGCTACAAGGACACTGAAGTTCAGGAAGGCAAATTTCCAAGATGAGAGATGATCTTAGTGCAATAAACTGGGACGATGTCCTAAGACATAAAAGTACACAAAGCAAATGGGAGATGTTTATTAGCATCCTGAATAGGACCTGCGCACAATATATACCCTATGGGAATAAGCATGCTAGAAATAGGAGGAAACCACTATGGCTAAATAAAGCGGTAAGAGGTGCAATAAGTGACAAAAAGAAAGCATTTAGGGAATTAAAGCAAGTAGGTAGCAAAGTAAAAATAATCCCAAAATATTTTTTAACTACATAAATAGTAAGAAACAAAAAAATGATGTGGTTTGACCCCTTTAAAAATAGTCTGGGTGAAATGGTGGATGAGGATGAGGAAAAAGCCAATATGCTAAATGACTTTTTTTTCAACAGTATTTACACAAGAAAATCCCATGACAGACAATATGATCAGTGATAACAAAAATTCTCAATTAAATGTCACCTGCTTAACCCAAGAGGAAGTACGGCATCGTCTAAAAATCACTAAAATTGACAAATCCCCGGGCCCAGATGGGATACACCCCAGAGTGCTGCAGGAATTAAGTACTGTCATAGATAGACCATTATTCTTAATATTAATAATAACAGGGTCTGTACCACAGGACTGGCATATAGCAAATGTGGTGCCAATATTCAAAAAGGGGACAAAAACTGAACTTGGAAATTATAGGCCAGTAAGCTTAACCTCTACTGTGGGTAAAATCCTAGAGGGTTTTTTAAGAGATGCTATACTGGAGTATCTGAAGAAAAATAACCGTTCCTGTCAAACTAATCTGATAAGCTTCTATGAAGAAGTAAGTTCTGGACTGGACCAAAGAAATGCAGTGGATGTGGTGTATATGGACTTTTCAAAAGCTTTTGATACGGTGCCACACAAAAGGTTGATACATAAAATGAGGGCAATGGGGATAGGGAAAATATGTAAAGTGGGTTAAGAACTGGCTTAGTGATAGGAAACAAAGGGTGGTCATTAACCCCTTCAGGACCCAGCCTATTTTGACCCTAAAGACCTTGGCCTTTTTTTGCAATTCTGACCAGTGTCCCTTTATGAGGTTATAACTCTGGAACGCTTCAACCGATCCTAGCGATTCTGAGATTGTTTTTTCGTGACATATTGGGCTTCATGCTAGGATTAAATTTAAGTCGATAATTTTTGCGTTTATTTGTGAAAAAATCAAAAATATGGCAAAAATTTTGTAAATTTCACAATTTTCACATTTTTATTTTTTTTCTGATAAACAAGAGAGATATGTGACAGAAAAAAGTTATTAAATAATATTTCCCACATGTCTACTTCACATCAGCACAATTTTGGAAAAAAAATTTTTTTTGTTAGGACGTTATAAGGGTTCAAAGTTCATGAGCAATTTTTCATTTTTCAACCAAAATTTACAAAACCATTTTTTTTAGTGACCACATCACATTTGAAGTCCTTTTGAGGGGTGTACATGACAGAAAACACCCAAAAGTGACACTATTCCAAAAACTGCACCCCTCAAGCTACTCAAAACTACATTCAAGAAGATTATTAACCCTTCAGGTGCTTCACAGGAACTAAAGCAAAGTGGAAACAAAAAATGGATATTTTAATTTTTTTTATCAAAAATGTTCTTTTAGCCTCAATTCTTTCATTTTAACATGGGCAACAGGATAAAATGGATCTTAAAATGTGTTGTGCAAATTCTCCCGAGTACATCGATACCTCATATGTGGTCATAAACCACTGTTTGGGCGCACGGCAGGGCTCAGAAGGGAAGGAGCGCAATTTGAATTTTGGAGCTAATTTTACATTCAAAAAGTGAAATTGCGCTCCTTCCCTTCTGACCCCTGCCGTGCGCCCAAACAGTGGTTTATTAGAAGAGGATTCTGCTGCACACCAGCACTTCATGTCAAAATGGGGTCACTTGTAGGGGAGCTCCAATGTTTAGGCACACAGGGGCTCTCCATACGCGACATGGTGTCTGCTAACAATTGGAACGGTTAGCGGACACCCATGTTGCGTATGGAGAGCCGCTGTGTGACTAAACATTAGAGCTCCCCCACAAGTGACCCCATTTTGGAAACTAGACCCCCCAAGGAACGTATCTAGATGCATAGTGAGCACTTTGAACCCCCAGGTGCTTCACAAATTGATCTGTAAAAATGAAAAAATAATTTTTTTGTGGAAAAAAAAAGTACTTTTTTATTTTTATGGATCAATTTGTGAACCACTTGGGGGTTCAAGTGCTCACTATGCATCTAGATACATTCCTTGGGGGGTGTAGTTTCCAAAATGGGGTCACTTGTGGGGGAGCTCCAATGTTTAGGCACACAGGGGCTCTCCATACGCGACATGGTGTCCGCTAACAATTGGAACGGTTAGCGGACACCATGTTGCGTATGGAGAGCCGCTGTGTGACTAAACATTAGAGCTCCCCCACAAGTGACCCCATTTTGGAAACTAGACCCCCCAAGGAACGTATCTAGATGCATAGTGAGCACTTTGAACCCCCAGGTGCTTCACAAATTGATCCGTAAATATGAAAAAATAATTTTTTTGTGGAAAAAAAAAGTACTTTTTTATTTTTATGGATCAATTTGTAAACCACTTGGGAGTTCAAGTGCTCACTATGCATCTAGATACGTTCCTTGGGGGTGTGTAGTTTCCAAAATGGGGTCACTTGTGGGGGAGCTCCAATGTTTAGGCACACAGGGGCTCTCCATATGCGACACGGTGTCCGCTAACAATTGGAATTGTTAGCGGACTCCATGTCGCGTATGGAGAACCCCTGTGTGCCACTAACATTGCCACCAGGACAAGGGCAACTGGAAGAGTTGGGGTACAGCACCAGAAAATGGCACCTCTAATGTGCTATTTTCTGTGGTGGCTGTGGGTTGCAATTTGCAGCGTGGGAGGCCACAACATTTGTGTCTCTCCACGATGAGGATTGCAGCCCCCCAACTGCCAAGTTGTACCTGGCTGGCATCCAAAAATAAGGCAAAGCTCCTTGTCATTTTATTGGTAGAAGAAAAAAATGGCATGGGGCTCCGCCATATTTTTGGTCCAGCCAGGTACAACTTGGCAACTACGGACTGCCACCAGCCCCCAGCTGCCTCGTCATACCTGGCTGGAACCAAAAATACAGCGAAGCCTATATTTTTTTTATTTCTAGAATTATTTCTAGAAAAAAAATGACATGAGGCTCCGCCATATTTTTGGTCCAGCCAGGTACAACTTGGCAGCTACGGACTGCCACCCACCCCCAGCTGCCTCGTCATACCTGGCTGGAACCAAAACTACAGCGAAGCCCATTTTTTTTAAATTTCTAGAACTAATCCTAGAAAAAAAATTACGTGGGGCTCCGCCATATTTTTGGTCCAGCCAGGTACAACTAGGCAGCTGGGGACTGGAATCCTCAGCATAGAGAGGCCCAAGCGTTCTGGGCCCCCCATGCTGCGAATTGCAGCCCGCAGCCGCCCCAGAAAATGGCGCATTCATTGAAGCGCCATTTTCTGGCGCTGTACCCACGCTCTTCCAGTTGCCCTGGTGGCGGTGGCTAACTGGGTAATAAAGGGGTTAATGCCAGCTTTTTATTGGCAGCTGGCACTAAGCCAGAGATTCATAATATAGGGCCAATGTTAGACCCGCCATTAGGAATCTCTAGTATGGTAAATAGTCAATAAATACACACAGAGAAAAATCTTTTTATTTGAAAAAAAAAACAGACAAAATTCGGACTCCATCTTTATTATAAAAAGATCCGACGTAGTCCACAACGAAGGTCCCACGACGCTCGATCGCTCCGACGTAGTCCATAACGAAGGTCCCACGACGTTCAATTGTCTCCGACGTAGTCCACAACGAAGGTCCCACGACGCTCGATCGCCTTTGCTTTCAGATCGCTACTCTGGAGCCCGATCCGCCAGCATGGTGATTGAGCTGCAGAAAGTGATCTGAGACCCCAGGCGCAGTGACCCACTATGTGCATCACTGCGCCTGGGCTGCCAGATCGCTTTCCGCAGCTCGATCCCCATGCATGGGGATCGAGCTGCGGAAAGCGATCTGGCAGCCCAGGCGCATTGACCCACTATGTGCATCACTGCGTCCGGACTGTCAGATCGCTTTCTGCAGCTCGATGCCCATGCAGGGAGATTGGGTTGCAGAGCAGCGATCTAAGAGCCTGGGCGCAGTGACCCACTATGTGCATCACTGTGCCCAGGCTGTCAGATTGCTTTCTGCAGCTCGATCCCCCTGCATGGGGATCGAGTTGCGGAAAGCGATCTGGCAGCCCAGGCGCAGTGATGCACATAGTGGGTCACTGCGCCCGGGGTGTCAGATCACTTTCTGCAGCTCGATGCCCATGCAGGGAGATCGGGCTGTAGAGCAGCGATCTAAGAGCCTGGGCACAGAGACCCACTATGTGCATCACTGCGCCTGGGCTGCCAGATCACTTTCCGCAGCTCGATCCCCATGCATGGGGATCGAGCTGCGGAAAGCGATCTGGCAGCCCAGGCGCAGTGATGCACATAGTGGGTCACTGCGCCCGGGGTGTCAGATCACTTTCTGCAGCTAGATCCCCAGGATCCAGTTGTAGAAAATGATCTGACAGATCCAGCACAGTGATCCACAGTGATCACATAATGGTCACTGTGGATCACTGTGCTGGATCTGTCAGCTCACATCCTACAGCTGGATCCTCAGGATCTAGCTGTAGAAAGTGATCTGACAGCTCCAGCACAGAGCTGTGAGATCGCGGAAGCGGCCGGAGAGAAGAGGAGGAGTGGGACGCAGCCGTGCAGGATGGAACGCGATCGCCGGAGGGGTGAGTGGGAGAGGCGATTGCCGCTCCGGTGATCGGGGGGGGCAGGCAGGGGGAAGAGGGGGGGTGACAGGAGATGGGGGGGCACTCAAAGGAAGCGGGGGCAGGCAGGAGGAGGAGGCGGGCGGCAGGAAGAGGGAGCGGGCGGCAGGGACAGGAAGCGGGCGCAGGGACAGGAAGCGGGGGGGGGTAAGAAAGATGAAGAGGGGGCAGGATAGAGAGGTGGGGGACAGGGGGGCAGTTAGAGGATGACAGGGGAGAAGATCGGAGGGTAGGGAGAGCAGGGGCAGGCAGGGAAGCATGACAGGCGCGGTGATTTTCACTTTCACTTTTGAGTGCCAATCACCGCGCCTGTAGCCGGGGGGGTGGGGGTGGGGGCAAATCGACCCCCCATGGGGTGTTGTACAACACCCCATGTACCTGCAGGCCGAGTGACAGGTCAGTGAGACCCTCCCTCGGCCTGCAGGAGCCCGATCATTCCATGGCCCACCCCCTGGGCCGAGGGTCGGGAACGAACTTGTTTCCATGGCCATAACGATGGGACAAGGGTCGTGAAGGGGTTAATGGAACACACTCAGAATGGGTCACAGTTAACAGTGGGGTACCACAGGGGTCAGTGTTGGGCCCGCTTCTATTTAATATATTTATTAATGACCTTGTAGGGGGCATACAGAGTAGAATCTCAATATTTGCAGATGACACTAAACTCTGCAGGGTAATCAATACAGAGGAGGACAATTTTATATTACAGGAGGATTTATGTAAACTAGAAGCTTGGGCTGCTAAATGGCAAATGAGCTTTAATGGGGATAAATGTAAAGTCATGCACTTGGGCAGAGGAAACAAAAGGTATAATTATGTGCTTAATTGTAAAACACTGGGTAAAACTGTCACTGAAAAATACCTGGGTGTATGGGTAGATGACAAACTCACATTTAGTGGCCAGTGTCAGGCAGCTGCTGCAAAGGCAAATAAAATAATGGGATTAGGGATGGGCGAATCCTGAAATACTCGGAATCGCTGGACTCTAACTAGTCCGGGTCTGAGACTTGGTACTCGTTGCGAGTCCAGCAAGTCCGAATAGTAACCTGTACTTTTGCAGTGTATCTATCCAGATACACTTCAAAAGTACCCTAAAAGTTAATCTAAGGGGTTAAAAACAATAAACATTCATACTCACCTTCTGTGGGGCCTGTACCTTATGTACCGGGACTGGTACCGAAGACCTCCGGACGTCACAAGACCTCAGATCACCGGGAAAAGATGGGCTGAAGGACCTGTGAGATTTCAGCCAATCAGCATGCGGCTAGCGGTCACATGGGTTTGTCACGTGGCCGCACTGCCAGCCAATGAGCGATCTGGCCAATCTGATTGGCTGGCAGTGCGGCCACGTGACAAACCCATGTGACCGCTCTGCCACATGCTGATTGGCTGAAATCTCACAGGTCCTTCAGCCCATCTTCTCCTGGTGATCTGAGGTCTTGTGACGTCCGGAGGTCTTCGGTACCGTTCCCGGTACATAAGGTACAGGCCCCACAGAAGGTGAGTATGAATGTTTA
The DNA here is from genome assembly GCA_033576535.1 of Allobates femoralis. Classification (NCBI taxonomy): domain Eukaryota; kingdom Metazoa; phylum Chordata; class Amphibia; order Anura; family Aromobatidae; genus Allobates; species Allobates femoralis. The sequence goes on from JARQOC010000001.1 coordinate 322,716,549, forward strand.
TTGTTTTTAACCCCTTAGATTAACTTTTAAGGTACTTTTGTAGTGTATCTGTATAGATACACTGCAAAAGTACAGGGACTTGCTACCCCCGAGTAATTCCTAAGGAAACTCGGCGAGTAGCGAGTCCCCCGAGTTCGCTACTATTCGGGCGAGTCCCGAATAGTAGCGAGTAGATTCGCCCATCCCTAAATGGGATGCATTAAAACAGGCATAGATGCTCATGAGGAGAACATAATTTTACTTCTATACAAGTCACTAGTGCGACCACACTTAGAATACTGTGTACAATTCTGGTCTCCGGTGTATAAAAAGACATAGCTGAACTAGAGCGGGTCCAGAGAAGAGTGACAAAAGTCATTAGAGGACTAGGGGGTCTGCAATACCAAGACAGGTTATTAAACTTGGGGTTATTTAGCTTGGAAAAACGAAGGCTTAAGTGTGATCTTATAATAATGTATAAATATATGAGGGGGCAGTACAGAGGCCTTTCTAATGATCTCTTTACTCTTAGGCCTGAGACTGGGACAAGGGGGCATCCTCTACGTCTGGAGGAAAGAAGGTTTAATCATAATCACAGACGCGGATTCTTTACTGTAAGAGCAATGAGACTATGGAACTCTCTGCCACATGCTGTTGTAATGAGTGAGTCACTACTAACATTTAAGAAGGGCCTGGATGCCTTTCTTGAAAACTATAATATTACCAGTTATATATACTAGATTCTTTCATATGGCGTTAATTCAGGGAACTAGTCTGATTGCCGTCTCTGGAGTCAGGAAGGAATTTTTTCCCCCAATGTGGAGCTTAGTGTTGCCACATGGTTTTTTTTTGCCTTCCTCTGGATCAACATGTTAGGCTATGGGTTGAACTAGATGGACTTAAAGTCTTCCTTCAACCTTAAAAACTATGTTACTATGTTTATCCAATAATGGTGTTTTGGATTTGAAAATCAGACCTCCAAAGCATAGGTGAACCTAGCCTCTCTGCTGCCTGAGGCGAACTTCAAAACGGTGCCCTTTCCCCCACAAACACAAGGATGTCATTGCCATCACTCGCACTTACAAGAGCCACACAGAAGAATCCAGAACAAGGATCATTAATGGCAATGGCGGCTTGGCACAAACATACAGACACACAATAATGGCTGCAGAGCGGTGGTCCTGTAGGCAGACACAGTCCTGCATCCTTATAGCAAAGGAGACAGCACTGATTGCCAACCTATTATCTCTGGCACATACCTACAAAACTATGGGCAGCTCCATTGTGGCCAATGCCTGGCAATAACTAGTCAGACATGTCCACCATGCAGCACCGTCCAACACATCACACGCAACGACCTGCAGCCTGAGCATCAACAATCAACAACTACACTAAGCTAGCAAAATGGCACATCTTCCCCAACAGGCCACATCTCCCTCTCCCAAAATGCTTAGCCAATAACAAACGCCACACATGGGGCTGTCCGGAGCTAACAGCAGGGTCCATCCAATTGCGTTGGGGAAGGGATGTGGGAGAGGGAAGGGGGACGAATGCCACTGACCAACCACTGCTCAGTAGAAAAATGACTATATGACTGAATGTACCAAGGGGTGGCATTGGATGTGGCGTGCAAGTTATGGCCAATCAGTCCTGCAGCAGGGGAACAATGCATCCTGTACCAGAGGCATACATAGAAATCATGGGGCAAAAGTTCTTATTACTGGCTGGGTCATATAGGTACATGGGCTAGGTCACATAGGTCCACAACCCCACAACTTTGTTACCGTTACAAAGTAATTTTCTTTCTATTGAAGCCCATAGATTCCTTTTTCATTGCCCCCATAAAGTATGATGCCAACAATAGTGCTCCACAAACACAGTATGATCCCCACAGTGAATTCCTTCACAGTACACTCCGCATAACACTACTGTACCCCCCTCAACTACCCCAGCCCAATATATTCCCCAACTGTGCCCGCACACAGTCCTCCATATAGTATAATTGATCCACATAGAGTATAATGGCCCCTCAGTATATACACCTCTTCACACTGTATAATGGCCCCCAACACAGCCATCAAAAAAACCCTCCATAAAGTTTAAAGGTTCCCTCATAGCCCTCCAAGTATTATCATGTCTCCCACAGAGCCATCCAAATATTATAATGGGTTCCATATAGAATCATTGGCTCCATATATGTTATAATGTATCCTCCATTTTCCATAATGCACCCCTTTGATCCTCCATATAGTATAATGTACCCCATTCATCCTGTATTCGTCCATAAATTATAATGTACCCCCATAGTCCTCCATATAATATAATGCACCCCCATAGTCCTCCATATATTATAATGCACCCCTAATTCTCCATATGAAATAAAGCACTCCCCATATACTATAATTATTATAATGCACCCCTTTACTTCTCCATATATTATAATGCACCCCACAGTCCTCCATATATACACAGCATCCCCATATATACATGGCAGCCTCATATATACACAGCACCCCCATGTGTATACAGCACATATTATATATATATATATATATATATATATATATACATACTAGATGGTGGCCCGATTATTACGCATCGGGTATTCTAGAATATGTATGTAGTTGAGATACTGTGACTGACAGAACTTGTTCAGTGAACTTGAGTGAACTACACCCCACCTCCATCTCTCCTCCTGTCCCCACTCTTCCTGCCACCCTCCTCCTGCCACCGCTCCTCTGTCTCTCCTCCTGTCCCCGCTCCTCCTGTCCCCATTCCTCCATCTGTCCTCCTGTCCCCGCACCTCCTGTCACCGCTCCTCCGTCTCTCCTCCTGTTACCGCTCCTACATCGCTCCTCCTGTCCCTGCTCCTTCTGTCACTGCTCCTCCTGTCACCATTCCTCCTGTCCCCGCTCCTCCTGTCACCGCTGCTCCGTCTCTTCTCCTGTCACTGCTCCTCCTGTCCCCGCTCCCCCATCTGTCCTGTCCTCCTGTCTCCACTCTTCCTGTGACTGCTCCTCTGTCTTTCCTCCTGTCACCACTCTTCCTGTACCCGTTCCTCCATCTCTCCTACTGTCCCTGCTCCTCCTATCCCTGGTCCTTCGTCTCTCCTCCATCTGTCCTCCTGTCTCCACTCTTCCTGTGACTGCTCCTCTGTCTTTCCTCCTGTCACCTCTCCTCCTGTCCCCGCTCCTCCTGTCCCCATTCCTCCATCTGTCCTCCTGTCCCCGCACCTCCTGTCACCGCTCCTCCGTCTCTCCTCCTGTTACCCGCTCCTACATCGCTCCTCCTGTCCCTGCTCCTTTTGTCACTGCTCCTCCTGTCACCATTCCTCCTGTCCCCGCTCCTCCTGTCACCGCTGCTCCGTCTCTTCTCCTGTCACTGCTCCTCCTGTCCCCGCTCCTCCATCTGTCCTCCTGTCTCCACTCTTCCTGTGACTGCTCCTCTGTCTTTCCTCCTGTCACCGCTCTTCCTGTACCCGTTCCTCCATGGCTCCTCCTGTCCCTGCTCCTTCTGTCACCGCTTCTCCTGTCACCGCTCCTCCATCTCTCCTCCTGTCACTGCTCCTTGTGTCCCCGCTCCTCCATCTCTCCTCCTGTCACTGCTGCTCCTATCACCGCTCCTCCGTCTCTCCTCCTGTCACCGCTCCTCAAGTCCCCGCTCCTCCGTCTCTCCTCCTGTCACTGCTCCTCCTGTCCCTGCTCCTCCATCTCTCCTCCTGTCCCTGCTTCTCCTGTTCCCGCTCCTCCATCTCTCTTACTGTCACCGCTCCTCCTGTCACCGCTCCTACTGCAACCGCTCCTCCGTCTCTCCTCCTGTCACCGCTCCTCCTGCCGTCTCTCCTCCTGCCGCCTCTGCTCCTGCCATCTCTACTCCTGTCACTACTCCTCTTGACGTCTGTCGTCCTGTCACTGCTTCTCCATCTCTCCTCCTGTCACCTCTCTTCCTGTCCTCGCTCCTCCATTTCTCCTCCTGTCACCGCTTCTCCGTGTCTCCTCCTGTCACCGCTCCTCCTGCCGTCTCTCCTCCTGTCACCGCTCCTCTTGCCGTCTGTCATCCTGTCACCGCTCCTCCTGTCCCCGCTCTTCCATCTCTCCTCCTGTCACCACTTCTCCATGTCTCCTGTCAATGCTCCTCGTGTCCCTGCTTTTCCTGTCACCACTCCTCGTGTCCTCGCTCCTCCATCTCTCCTCCTGTCACCGCTATTGCTGTTCCCGCTCCTACGCCTCTCCTCTTGTCCTCGTTCCTGTTTCTCCTCCTGTTTCTCCTACTATTGCATCAGGAGGGTGGTGTGTTTGCACTGTCTCTCGTCTCTGTGCCTGTCTCCCCCGTCTGCGCGGTCTCTCCCGTCTGTGCCCCCTGCCTCTATGCCTGTCTCCCTGCGCCCAACTGTATATATGCCTGTCCCCCTGTACCCCCTCGCTTTATGCTTGTTTCCCTGCATCTATGCCTGTCTCCCTGCCTCTCTGCCTGTCCCCTGCTTCTATACCTGTGCCTCTCTGCCTATCCTCTTGTTGACAGAGCCTTTCCCCTTGTGCAAACCCAGCCTCTGTGACTGTCTCCCTGCGCCCCTGCCTCTGTGCCTGTCCCCCTGCCTCTGTGCCTGTCCCCCTGCATCTCATGCATCTGTGCCTGTCCCCCTGCCTCTCTGCCTGTCCCCCTGCGCCTTTGCCTGTCCCAATGCCTCTCTCCCGGTGCCCCCTTCCTCTGTACCTGTCCCCCTGTGCCCCCCGCCTATGTGCCTGTGCCCCCCTGCCACTCAGCCTGTCCCCTTGTGCCCCCCTGCCTCTGTGGCTGTCCCCCTGCACCCCCCTGCCTCTGTGCCTCTCTCCCTGCACATGCCTGTCTCTGTGCCTGTCTCCCTGAGCCCCCCTGCCTCTCTGCCTGTCCCCCTGCACCTCTCTGCCTGTCCCCCTGCACCTCTGCCTGTCCCCCTGTGCTCCCCTGATTCTGTGCCTGTTCCCCTGCCCTTTTGCCTGTCCTCCTGCACATCCCTGTCTCTGTGCCTGTCCCCTGCGCCTCTGTGCCTGTCCCCTTGTGCTCCCATGTCTGTCCCCCTGCCTCAGTGCCTATTTCCCTGCATCCCCTTGTCTCTGTGCCTGTCCCCCTGTCTCTGTGCCTGTCCACCTGCCTCTCTCACTGTGCCCCCTGCCTCTGTGGCTGTCCCCCTGCCCCCCTTCCTCTGTGCCTGTCCCTCAGTGCCCCCCTGCCTCTGTCCCCCTGCACATCCCTGTCTCTGTGCCTGTCTCCTGCGCCCCCCTGCCTATCCCCCTGATTCTGTGCCTGTCCGTCTGTGCCCCCCTGCCTCTGTGCTTGCCCCCTGCACATCCCTGCCTCTCTGCCTGTCCCCAGAGCCTCTCTGCCTGTCCCCTTGTGCTCCCATGCCTGTCCCCCTGTCTCGGTGCCTGTTTCCCTGCGCCCCCTTTTCTCTGTGCCTGTCCCCCTTCCTCTCTCACTGCGCCCCCCTGCCTCTGTGCCTGTCCCCCTGCACATCCCTGTCTCTGTGCCTGTCTCCTGCGCCTCTCTGCCTGTTCCCCTGCACCTCTGCCTATACCCCTGTGCCCCCCTGATTCTGTGCCTGTCCCCCTGCGCCCCCCTGCCTCTGTGCCTGTCCCCCTGCACATCCCTGTCTCTGTGCCAGTCCCCCTGCACATCCCTGTCTCTGTGCCTGTCCCCCTGCCTCAGCCTGTCCCCTGTGCCTCTCTGCCTGTCCTCTTGTGCTCCCATGCCTGTCCCCCTGCCTCGGTGACTGTTTCCCTGCGCCCCCTTGTGTCTGTGCCTGTCCCCCTGCCTCGGTGACTGTTTCCCTGCGCCCCCTTGTCTCTGTGCCTGTCCCCCTGCCTCTCTCACTGCGCTCCCCTGCCTCTGTGCCTGTCTCCTGCCTGTCCCCCTGCGCCTCTCTGTCTGTCGCTCTGCACCTCTGCCTGTCCCCCTGTGCCCCCCTGATTCTGTGCCTGCCCCCCTGTGCCCACGTGCCTCTCTGCCTGTCCCCCTGTGCCTCTGCCGGTCCCCCTGTGCCCCCTGATTTTGTGCCTGTCCCCTTGCGCCCCCATGCCTGTCCCCCTGCCTGTCCCCCTGCACCTCTCTTTATCTCCCCCTGTGCTGCGTCCTCCCCCCTCACCCCCCCTCCAGTGTCACCCCCGCCTGGCATTACCAGGATGCATTGATGAAGGCTCCAGGAAGACACTCATACTCTGTGGAGTCGGTCATGTGACACTGCCTTTGTGAAGTCACATCAGCCCGCCCTGTCACATGACCTGCTCCACACAGTCTCTTCCTGAAGCCTTCAGCAATGCATCCTGGTAATGCCAGCCGGCGGTGACACCGGAGGGGGGGCGAGGGGGGAAGACAGAAGATGTGGGGGTGCCGCGGGGAGCGCAGGCAGGAGGAGCGGGGGGGCTTTGAGGAGAGCCGCACCGAGCGGCTCTTTTGCATAAAGGCCACTTTCGTCTGCGGCGCGCGATTTCGGCCTCAGACGGAAGTGGCCATTAGACAATAATATAGTAGATATACATATATAGTGAACAAAATAGCACTAAAAAATATAGTAGATGTGGACTTTATTCAGTGGTGTAGCAAAGTTCAACGTTTTGGATATAGTATCCTTGAAAAACGATACTATATCCAAAATGTCCCCACGCCACTGGCAATAAAGTCCATAATTACACTATTTATCGGTGCTTTTTTTATTTCTTACCATATCATAAAAAAGACACCTGGATTGGTGTTTTGACAACGTGCTGCACTACTTTAAGATAACTTTTTTGGTGCTGTTCAAATTTTTTAGCTGTACATATATATATATATATAATATATATATATATATATATATATATATATATATATATATATATATATATATACAGGAAAAAATGAAGGCAGCACTTCCTTCAATTCAGTTATATGGGCTTTTTTCCCAGGGCAGCGACGTTTCGACCTAGTGGTCTTTCACAAGCAGTGTCAAAAATACAACTGAAGTGCACATATTTATAGCACCCATGCAAGGGGCTTGATAATTAAACAATTAGTGTTAAAATATAAATATTTCATATATATAAAACATACAGTGTAATCAATTCCAATCATGTTACAAATAAAGTGCATATACATGTAATATACTCATCAAAATAGTGCTTATATATATTAAAACGTCTATATAGACTTAATTAATATACTGTGCACATGTGAAAATAAGTAAAAATCATGACACACAGGTAATATGACTTACTGCACCATTACCATCGCTTTAGACAGGAAACCGCTGTACTCCCAGTGTGTAGTTTCCTTTACTGCTCATGCCCACAAATCAATTTTCTCTTTCCGGCCACTTGTGACTATCACGAGCCCCCGCACATGCGCCGAAGCGCACCGGGACTCTCAATGTGTAGTTTTTTCACTAACTGCGTCCAAATTCTCGCGCATGCGCAATAAGGCCGCAAGAATCTTGGACACCATCTTAGAATTCTATTATATAGATAGGAATGAAGTTATTCTGCATCTAAGAAGGAAGTAAAGACCACATTAATTTGCATCTATTCTATGGATCTCAATTCTGGTCACTTTGAGCCCAGCTAAAATTAAATCAGCAATTACATGCTGCCATTACCTATTCACCACATAATGTTCAGTATATCTCATCCCACTGTATGATAATACAAGCAGAATCGATTTTTTTATATAGCAGCTCATATATATTAAAGCATATTTTTTAGCTAAAGGGCATTCTTATAAGACATATAGTCACTGTCCAGAGGACTTCACACAGTTAAGTACCTATATTCATAAAGGCACAAATGACATAGACATTCATAGGTATATTCACACCATATTATGCCAATCATTCTGTTTAGGTGACAAAATCTTATTATGCGTGACCTATCTGAGATACCAAAGACTATTTTAATAAAATTCAATGTCACCGTCCAGAGGACTATTTACAGTTACCGTAAGTGCTATAGTTCAACATAGGCACAAATGACACTATCACTTATTAGTGTATACACATCTAATCATGTTGGTCATTCTGTTTAGGTGACAATATATATTCCTTCAATTTCACAGAAAACTTCATAATTAATTTCACAAGAATTCTTTATTATAAGTGTCCACAATAATATTATATAGTCACAGTAATCTGACAAGAGGTCAAAACAAGGTATAGTAGAAAAACAATTAGGGCAATAACTATAATGCCATATAGATGTTCTGGTGCAGCATTCCCATATTCCTGGCATGCCTATAATAAACATAAAACATAACATCATTAAAATATGATAAAGTTTTCAAGCCTTAAAAGACAGAGAACGACAAGGATTCATACTTCCAAAGATAGAGATTTATATAAGGCCATCTATTATGATTTGGGAGTGAGGGGATGTATTGCACACCCGCCCTAGGCGCCCGAGGACTCTAACAAGAGCCCTGTTGGAGAGACTGTGGTCCCTGATGAACCCACCAGAACACCATTGGGTGGGAGAAACGCCGCGTCGGACCGGTCTGCATGATCTAAGATGAGTATCTAATACTTGTGTGTTAAAGGGCAACTGTCCCTCTGTCTAACCTATGGTCCAACTGGTCCACTAGTGTGAAATTGGTGATTTGTATCTTTGTTTAGTGTGTGGATTACCTGATAGAAATGGTTTTGCTGACTAGGAGCATCATTGTTTTTGTGTATGGTGGGGTACCGTGGTGGTGAGAAGGGATGTTTCAGTTGTATTTTGTACTGGGCACAAATGCAGATAACCGGTGTTCATGCATTAAAAAGGAAAAAGTGCCCTGCAAATAAAATTGTAGTATGGTGACATTCCCCTTGCCCCCTAACTATATAGTATCGGTACCCATTACCATATTTTAGGAAAGGTGTCTCCTAAGTGTGTGTTTTTCCACCACACCTGTCTAAGGGATAGACCCGGACATCGGGGAGATCTACAAACTTTTTTTGCTCCTTTAGACTTATTGTTGGTGTGGGGTTACAAAAAAGAGGGACGTCACCTGTATTCACTAATAAGTGAGGACCAGAAGGGATAGCTGCCGTGGAGCGGGGACACCATAGGGGGTTTTTAGGTGAAAACTCCGCTGTTAGGCAGGGGAGCTAGGGAGAGAATAGGGCGACCTTCCCCTCTTTCCCCCTTTATAAGGGTACACTGTGTGTATGAGATCATTACTGACCCTAGTTTTAATAAAAACATTAAAAGTTATATTTTAGAAGGTACTACCTTTGCTGAAACTAAACTGTGTAGGTGTATCCAGTATCAAACTTTTTTGTAATGTGAATTTTAGTGCAATTCATAAGCACTTGCAGTTTTGACAGTTTGCCTCGCACACCATGCATCTGGCATGGTGTGAAAGGATTTCCATAGTCAAGTAACCTGGGGGTCACATCACCATTGTCTTGATTGCTTGGAAAAGCAGCATGCTGTGCCACATTCCTCTTCGAGATACATTTATGGCATTAAACTGGCCACAGTGGTCCAGGCATCACTTTTGGCAGAAAGAGCCAACTCTCGGCTGTTACATCAGCTCGAGACTCAGCAGCAATCGAGCGGGCACAACTGCTGTGCCTGAAAAATTGTCATGATACTCCCCATATGTCATGATGTGGTCTAGAATGCACCAACAACTATGAGGTACGGGGTACGTCTCGGATCGGGAAGGGGTTATTAGTTAACCTAACATAATTCATTCAAGTAATTTAATAATTTACATAAAAATGGGCAAACAAATGCATTAAATATTTATCCCTTTCCTGGCTAAGCCAATTTCCTATTCTCTATTTTTGTTTTGTCCTCCTCTTCCAAAACTTTATTTTTCTGTCCACATAGACATATAAGGGCTTGTTTCTTGAAGGACAAAATGTTTGTTTTGATTGACTAAGTTGATTTTACAATATAGTGTAGCATAAAATGAAAAAAATTCCAAGTGTGATGAAATTGTGAAAACAATTCTGCCATTTTTTTTTTTTGGTGGGGGGGAGATTGCTTTTATGTCATGCTCCAGGTGAAAAGGCAATATAATTCCACCAACAGTATGATAATGGATAAGCCAAACTTGTTTCTTTTTATAGCTAAGTTAGTGGTAAAAATAATATCAAAACTTAAAAAAAAAAAGTTTGACTACGTAGTAATTTTTTGAGACTTGTAGTGTTTTAATCTTCAGGTCAATGGTGCAGAATAAGGGTTTATATTTCTAAGGTAAGATACAATTTTTATTGATACGATTTTGGCATAGATTTGAAATTTTGATCGCTTGTTACAGCATTTATTTGTGACATTCCCATGACAAAAAAACATAAATGTAATTTTTTTAAAGTTTTTTATGGAGTTAATAAATAAGGTTATTTTATCTTATATGTTATTTTAGATCAGACTTTTTTGAACATGGCAATACCACATTTGTGTACTTGTTATTATTTTTTATGTAATCTAATCGCTTGTGTTGTATACAGAAATACCACAGTATTGCTATACATGGTAAAAATGATGGTCTTCTTTCAAGTACAGCCACAAGCAGGGTGTCAAAAGAACACCACAAATACAAGCATGGAAGTCTTCAACAGACCCCTGGCTGTCACAGAACCCATTGGTGCCCCGCCGATCATGTTACGGGCATGCTGATGGGGGATAAAATGAAGTGCCCCTGTGCTGGTGCACTTGTAATGCCAATGTAAGTGTTTGACAGCATTTAGCAGGTTAAATTTGGTGGGTGGTGCTGGTTGCGATTGTTAGAGGTAGGTCCTGGCTTTATAACACAGCCATTATCTACCATATATGGAGTGAGTACACCATTTACCGGCTACTCACTTGCACCATGCATACACGCCAGACGTTGGTAAGGGGATACTCATCAGCATCCAATAGACTGCAAAGTGACAAATTCTCTATATATGAAATCTTTATGAACAATATTAATAGTAAATTTTAAGCATAGTTGTGGACAAAAGGAAAAATCCTATTATAACCCGCTAAGCACAAATTTCATACATTTTTGGTTTGTGAGTCTGGTTTAGCATCATTTTAGCATTAGGTTTCATGCATGTAATAAAACAAGCAAACAATCAAAAACAGCCTAAGAAACTTAGACTGTTTTGACTGTAATTATCATAATTTAACAATGTACAGTGAATGCAGCTGATGTCTTATCAGAATTTTGGCTATATACATGGACCAGCACCCCAGAAGAGACGATAACGATGTGGTGCCCACACTCACCGACAGCTATCCCTCCTAGTCCCTATAAGGCCCTATATATTTACTATATATATAGTACTATATATATATATATAATATATAATTACCCTAAGGCCACTTCCGTCATATTCGGCAGTGTTTCCGTCGTCGTATGCGTGGCTGCCACACTCGCAATGCCTTTGCGAGTCCTTCCAGAGTCTCTCCTCACTCGCAATGCCTTTGTGAGTCCTTGCTGAGTCTCTCTCTCTCTCCTGCCACACTCGCAATGCCTTTGCGAGTCCATGCACAGTCTCTCACTCTCAGGACCTGAGATGATGTCACTGGTATGGGCGGGGCTATATCACATGACTGTGACATCATCACAGGCACTTTCATTGCTGCAGTCAGCACAGGAGACATCATGCCGCTGTCTCACATCAGACGTGTCCTCATCACTGATTCTCTGACATCCTGCGATCACAAGGGAACATACAGCTGACAGAGGACCCCGGACTGAGCCCCCAAGAGCTGATCTCCAGGATACAGGTGAGAGGAGGCTGCACAGGAGCAATGCTCTGCAGTGAGCAGCCTGCACAGGAGCAATGCTCTGCAGAGGGGAGGCTGCACAGGAGTAATGCTCTGCAGAGAGCAGGCTGCACAGGAGCATTGCTCTGCAGAGGGGAGGCTGCACAGGAGCAATGCTCTGTAGAGATGAGGCTGCTCAGGAGCAATGTTCTGCAGAGAGGAGGCTGCACAGGAGCAATGTTCTGCAGGGAGGAGGCTGCACAGGAGCATTGCTCTGCAGAGAGGAGGCTACACAGGAGCAATGTTATGCAGAGAGGAGGCTGCACAGGAGCAATGTTCTGCAGAGAGGAGGCTGCACAGGAGCATTGCTCTGCAGAGAGGAGGCTGCACAGGAGCAATGTTATGCAGAGAGGAGGCTGCACAGGAGCAATGTTCTGCAGAGAGGAGGCTGCACAGGAACATTGCTCTGCAGAGAGGAGGCTGCACAGGAGCAATGTTCTGCAGAGAGGAGGCTGCACAGGAGCATTGCTCTGCAGAGAGGAGGCTACACAGGAGCAATGCTCTGCAGAGAGGAGGCTGCACAGGAGCAATGCTCTGGAGAGAGGAGGCTGCACAGGAGCGATGCTCTGCAGGGAGCAGGCTGCACAGGAGCAATGCTCTGCAGAGAGGAGGCTGCACATAAGTATTGCTCTGCAGAGAGGAGGCTACACAGGAGCAATGCTCTGCAGAGAGGAGGCTGCACAGGAGCAATGCTCTGCAGAGAGGAGGCTGCACAGGAGCAATGCTCTGCAGGGAGGAGGCTGCACAGGAGCAATGCTCTGCAGAGGGGAGGCTGCACAGGAGCAATGTTCTGCAGAGAGGAGGCTGCACAGGAGCAATGCTCTGCAGAGAGGAGGCTGCACAGGAGCATTGCTCTGCAGAGAGTAGTCTGCACAGGAGCATTGCTCTGCAGGGAGGAGGCTGCACAGGAGCAATGCTCTGCAGAGAGGAGGCTGCACAGGAGCAATGCTCTGCAGAGGGGAGGCTGCACAGGAGTAATGCTCTGCAGAGAGGAGGCTGCACAGGAGCATTGCTCTGCCGAGAGGAGGCTGCACAGGACCAATGCTCTGCAGAGAAGAGGCTGCACAGGAGCAATGCTCTGCAGAGGGGAGGCTGCACAGGAGCAATGTTCTGCAGAGAGGAGGCTGCACAGGAGCAATGCTCTGCAGAGAGGAGGCTGCACAGGAGCATTGCTCTGCAGAGAGTAGTCTGCACAGGAGCATTGCTCTGCAGGGAGGAGGCTGCACAGGAGCAATGCTCTGCAGAGAGGAGGCTGCACAGGAGCAATGCTCTGCAGAGAGGAGGCTGCACAGGAGCAATACTCTGCAGAGAGGAGGAGGCTGCACAGGAGCAATGCTCTGCAGAGACGAGGCTGCACAGGAGCAATACTCAGCAGAGAGGAGCCTGCACAAGAGCAATGCTCTGCATGAGTGGAGCCAACATGCTGGCGACGGTGGAGTGAAAATGCCGTGGCGGTGAACACGATGACCCGCTGGTAAGTATGACAGTCAGAGTGCCTCTGCAATACTCTGCAGAGAGGAGGCTGCACAGGAGCAATGCTCTACAGTAAGGAGGCTGCACAGGAGCAATGCTCTGCAAAGAGGAGGCTGCACAGGAGCAATGCTCTGCACAGAGGAGGCTGCACAGGAGCATTGCTCTGCATGAGGGAGGCTGCACAGGAGCAATGCTCTGCAGAGAGGAGGAGGCTGCACAGGAGCAATGCTCTGCAGGGAGGAGGCTGCACAGGAGCAATACTCAGCAGAGAGGAGCCTGCACAGGAGCAATGCTCTGCATGAGTGGAGCCAACATGCTGGCGACGGCGGAGTGAAAATGCCGTGGCGGGGAAGACGATGACCCGCTGGTAAGTATGACAGGCAGAGTGCCTCTGTCCTCTGCTGACCACTCTGCCCGCTGCACTGCGCTGACCACCCTGCCCGCCGCACTGGCTGACCACTCTGCCCACCCCACTCACTGCTAACCACTGAGCCACCGCGCACTACTAACCACTGAGCCACCGCGCAGTGCTAAAGTGCTAACCACTGAGCCACCATATACAGTGCTAACCATTGAGCCACCGTATACAGTGCTAACCACTCAGCCACCGTATACTCTGCTACCCACTGAGCCGCCATATACAGTGCTAACCACTGAGCCACCATATACAGTGCTAATCACTGAGCCACCTGTATACACACAATTAATTTCACCGCACTCCCCTAAATATTAGTAAATAAACTATATATGCATTCTAGACTATCCGATTCTTTAGAATCGGGCTCACAGCTAGTATATATATATATATATATATATATATATATATATATAGTATAGTAAAGATGACAAAAATATAACTAGCTATATGTTAACCCATACACATGTCCAAAGAAATGAGCTAAAAGAGAGGGCAGAAGTAGCCAACAAAAGCGGTAAGAGATCCACCAAGATAACTATCAGGGGAAGATACTAAGTAAACACCTATTCAGACCCTCATGAAGGCACTGTCTAATCATAGGGTTTGCACTTTAGTGGATAATGACATTATATGCAGAATATAACTACAAGACCTAAAAAAGCTGCTATATAACCCTAAGTAATAAAGGCAAAGTAAAACAAGGGCAACAGAAAAAAAGCCAATACATCTAAAGCTATTAGTCCAATAGCAGTTAGGTTTACATGGAAATACAGAATCATATATAAAAAGATCTTTCCTATACTATAGGCCCTTATAGGGACTAGGAGCGCTAGTGAGTGTGGGTACTACATGGTTATCTTCTAGTGTGCCAACCTCAGCTGTAAAATAGGGTCAGATTATTGCCTAAATCAGGGAAGTTTTTTCCTGCCTAGCTCTACCACGTATTGTAATATTATTATTCTTGTTGGTTGTGTTTGGTGGTTTTCACTACTAGTGCATTTAATATTAATGAATGTTTTAAGTTTTTTTTTCGGTTGTGTTGCAATTGGCCCTGTTTCTTTCATATATTTTTCATTTTTTCTATAGACATGGATCACTTATAATAATAATCATTTAAAAAAAACATTGTTTGTCCGTGATTTTTTCATAAGCTGTCAAAAAATAAAGCAACCCTTCTTTCTTTTACAAATGAAACATTAAAAATTGTAAGCCCCACCTAATTCCACGTGGGGGGCATCTGTACACGATTTTCTTCATGAATCCATTGATTTGCATTGGTGAGTACATAACACAACACACATCAAAAATGAACATCTCCACTTTTCTTTTCCTTTGGGCCACATCGCATATACCAAGTTATACATGTTAACAACACCATGTTAATGTGTAAAAGGTGTGAATGAGGCCTTTTTATTTGACTTGAAGCAATATTCAAAAAAAAAAAATCATGATTGCAAATGAATTCATGACTTTAATCCCCTGCCCTCAATATAGAATGTGCGCTGGGTGTTTAGCCAGGCGATGTGCCCCACTTTTTTGCGACTCTTGGATGATACTTAGCAGGAACTTCCCTAACAGCTCAGATTACTTTTGTCAGTGTTGTGGGACAATAGCCTGTAATTACATAAAATAACTGCATGGTACCTTGTGTAAATAATAAAGATAGCACTTTGAGAATGAAAATCTATAAAGCTCATTGAGCCATCAGGGAAAACTAGGAGATTTCAGCCCAAAGTCCTCAGTGCTATAACCATACACATGCCACTTGAGAAAGCAAAAAGTAATGCAACATATTTACCAACATTTCATTTCATTGAATTTTATCTAAAAGTGTATAACCACATATAAATACCCTATGAAAGACTTACAAAGTATTGCGACACTACCATTCATCTCTAATTGATTAAAGGCACATAATTAATTTTTTTGTAAACACAGACGTTAATACAGCAACGTGTTTTCAACGGAAATCTAGCGTAAAGCACTGTTAATTCAAAACTTTTGTTCATTAATTTAGGCTGGCTTCACACCACTGTGTGATCCGGTCTGGGGCTGTCCGGTGTAAACCAGGCAGCCCCAGACCGGATCAGCACACAGAACCAGAGGGCCAAATGTGCCCTCCATTCCTGTGTGCAGCTGGATGCTGCTAATTGCAGCTGCAGCTGCTGACTTTTCAAGACCGCGGCTAGCATGGAGCTAGCCGGGGTCCTGAAACTACAGCGGCGTGCAGCCGCCAGTGTCCGGTTCCCGAATCCTCCCGGTCCGGGGCAATCCAGCCCCATAGGCTCCCATGTTAGGGAGCGCTGGATTGCCCCAGCTCCTGGAGAATCCGGGAGAACCGGCCGAATCAGGGATCCGGCAAATTGGGGAGATTTTTCTCCCCGGAAAAAAAATGATGCAAGCATCCGTATTCTCCCGGATTGTCCCGGAGTGATGAAACCGGTTGGCAGAGAGCTCCATCCGGCTCCATCCGGCCCCATAGGCTGCAATGGGGCCAAAAACCGGTCCGGGGCTGTCTGGTTTACACCGGATAGCCCCGGATCAAAAAATCCGTGGTGTGAAGCCAGCCTTAGTGGCTTTTGTCTTTTTTACACCAATTTCGTGAAGCTGTGACAAAATGGGTGGGGCAGTTTTAGAGTCAGAACAGAACAGGGTATGGCTATACCCGCTCATCAAATTCATGCACAATTGTAGCATTTCTTATAGCCGAAATGTTACTCCAGAACCCAAATGGATTAACATTTCTGTCGAGGTGATCATAGGTGCCTACCACCAAAAATGTTTATCTATTAAAGTGAACTTGTTAGCTTGAGTGTATAATGTAAAATAAAGACATGGATGTGAGGGTGCTGTAAAACATATTATATTGATACCTTTGGTGAAGAAATCTGCTTTCCTGTTTTTTTCTTTAATCCCAATTTGAAGTTTTCAGCTCTTTAGATTTCAATTTTCAGGGGCCTAACTGTACACTGGGTCTTTTTCTCCCTGTCTGTGATTCCCCAGCCCTTCTTCCTGCCCCAGTCTGGAAATGACCCTCTCTTCTGTTTGAAATATCAGCAGTGACCTGTCATTCACTAACCAGAGTCAAGCAGCAGGGCAAGGGAATCACAGACAGGGAGAAGAAGATCTGGAGTACAGTCCAGCACCTGTGCACTAAAATCAGAATAGCAGAAGACATCAAATGTTAATTATAAAAGAACCAGAAAGCAGATTTCTTCACCGAGGGAACCAATTTAATCAGCATTACATTGCCATTACCGCCATGTCTATACTTGTTGACCACTTCTCTTTAAGTAGCATGTGCCTCTTAATGAATTTAGCACATCTTATATCCGGAAGCCCTTCTTTAAGGCTCATGTATGAAATGCCAGTCCTAATGCATCGAGGCCACAATGTATAATGCAAACTCTTGACAAATTCATCAACCATGTGCAAGGCAAAATTTTAAGTGCAAATATAAGAACCATCTTTGTAACTTATTCCTGAATATAGTATAAAATACGTAATAGTGATATTAAAAATTAATTCTAAGTTTGTTTTAGCAAAATAAAAAAGCTTTTTTAGGACTGGCAGTTTAAGCATTTGTATTACATGCATTTGGAAAATACAATCATTAATCAAATGGTTATATTTTTAGACTACCATCTTTAATGGAAAAGCTCAGTAAAAAATGACTACTTTGTCCTAGTAGCAGAACTAGATGCAAAATATGTAATTAAGCATAGTGTCAGGAGGATGGCATTTGTTATATTTCAGTATGAAGAATGTCCTTGATTTTGGAGAGAAAACAGAGCATAAAATATTACATTCAGAGAAATAATCATATTTTTTTCTGAACTATTAATAACCTTTACAATGTGACAGCCAAAGATTAAAGAAAATAGGATCGTTATATTTCCATCTAGCTAAACCAAAAAACCTTATGAATTGAATTCCTCAACCAGTTCATTATGAACTGTTGTAATGGTTCAGGTAGGGATGAGCGAGTCTACTCGCTAGGACTCGTTACTCGGCGATTCTTAAGGGACTCGCTGGACTCGGGAATCGGCGAGTCTTTTAGCGAATACTCGCTCAGTAACGAGTCCAAATCCGGCGAGTCGGTTTGCGGCAGGCGGGCTGCTTCGCGGCTGGAGGAGGTAAGGTCAGCTTTGATAGCCCCCCCTGCTTTTCAAGGCCGCCGGGTCCAAACAGACCCCCCCCCCCCCCGGTTCTCAAGGCTGCCTGGACCCGACAGCACTCCCCCCCCCCCCCCCGGTTCTCAAGGCTGCCTGGACCCGACAGCACCCCCCCCCCCCCCCCGGTTCTCAAGGCTGCCTGGACCCGACAGCACCCACCCCCCCCCCCCCGGTTCTCAAGGCTGCCTGGACCCGACAGCACCCCCCCCCCTCCCGGTTCTCAAGGCTGCCTGGACCTGCCACCCAGGGGAAGAGGCTCCAGCCAGCCCCTGAGTCCAATGCTCCGAATCCTAGCGAGTCTGCGATTCCGAGTCCTGTATTATCTATTCGGGACTCGCGAATCCATATTCCCTATTCTTTAACATTGGACTCGCTAGACTCGCCACGAGTACCGAGTCCTGGGCTCGGACTCGTGCGGGTCTAGCGATTCCGAGTAATTTAGGACTCGCTCATCCCTAGGTTCAGGTAAAAAAAAAACTTACCATAGAATATATTAACCAAACATACTTGTAGGTATCAGTTAGATATTTGATATCCCAAATGTATATAATTGTGTATAAGAATATTCCAATGCAAAATGTTAACTATAATGTTTTAGAGGTGGACATGTCGCAATCCCCCCTTGAGACATCAATTTTATAAGCATAAATTGGAATGAGTACTGTTTCCTGTATTATTGTTATACTATTTAAAGTGAAGTACTTGTATTGTATTATGCTGACAGAAGGGTCAGAAACAATTAATGTTTACTTGTATAATGTGTAGCATTGCCATATGAGTAAGCTATGTTCTGCAACAGGTAGTCAAGCTGATCAATTAGAGTTAATAGTTGGGACTAGTTCATAGGAAGGAGCTAGTGTACAGAGAGAGTGACAGTTTTATGATAGAACATCAGATAGGGCTCAGCCTGTGACAGGGATAAACCTTAGGTCTGATTAGTCTGCAGAGCCACATGATGTGAGTGTTCTTAAACAGAGAAAGACCATTATAGCATGACCGAGTGAAGAGGTCAAGTAAGAAAAAGAAGGCGTTGATCATGATGCATAGTGATCTACTGTAGTCGGGTCAGTGCACTGACTGAAGCAGCTAGAGAATGAGGAAGATGAGTGCTAGTTCAAGATAGAAGTCTGTGCAACGAAGTGAGTGTCTTAGGCAGGGGTCTCCAAAGCATCTAGGAGCTTACAACTTGGACCAGCCATATTGGCAACATCCCTATGAGCGGGAACAGAAGTAAAACCACTTAAGAAACATTACTTTTAAGGACTTTGATGTGATGCTAAGGCTGGGGTCACACATAGAAGTCCGTTTTTGGAAGTGATTTCCATCACCAATCCGTTTTTTATAGGGTGCTTTTTGAGCCTCCTGCACCTCTGAACATTTTTGGACTTAGTCATTTTTTCTTTTTTTTTTCATTAAAAACGCATATGCGTTAACGCAGGTGCCTATATGTGCCATGCGTTAACGCATGCGTTTCCCATAGGGCTCCATGTTAAAAAAACGCATGCGTTTTTTAACTGATGCCAAAAACGTTGCTAGCAAGGTTTTTGGCTCAAAAACGGACAGAGCAATGTTTTGAGGTCCAGAAAAAAACGGACAGGGTGTTTATTACATCCAATCCGTTTTTCTATCAGTTTTTGGACTTTGAAAAAAAAATGACAAAAATGAAGCCAAAAACGGACCAAGGGCTTATGTGTGACCCCAGCCTAAGCTGGGTAGTGTTGGACATTAAAGGACTAATGGAAGTTGGAAACAATGAAATGAAGAAAGTTTGACTAATGATGCTCTGTGATAATAAAACATGCCAGAGAATATGTGCTCGCTATATAATGTACTTTGTTGTTACTAAGTTCTTGTTCAGTAAAACTAGGTTTTTAAAGAATTTGTGGTCTCCCTCATTAAACGGTATACCACCTGGTCCTGGCTGGCTGAAACCATTGAATAAACAACCATAGAATCAACATGACCTGTTGTAGAAGTACCGACATATACACATATTAAAACCAACGAACCAAAATGTCTTTAAGGTACATAGAGTCACACAATGCATCTTCATGCGTTACAACCAGTTTTATTTGTAGAAAAACAAGTGATTGTCACAGCTAGTAAGCAAAAAGTGCATCAGTGAAAAAGGGGGGGGGGTTTCAAGGACAAAGTGCAGGGTGAAAAGAGAGATCAAACACAGGACCCAGAATTTTACATTGCAGACATCTCAATGGTAATGACGTTAATATAAAAGGTAAAATTCCCCCAACAGAGAATACAGTTGCAGTCTTTTGCATAAGTTGCAGCCAGGGTGATTACAGCCAATTTACAACATCATAAACATACAACTAGAACCAATGTCAGGGACAAAAGAGGTTAATAAATAGTTCTCATACCAGAGATGCCTGCTGCCTGGGGACTGTGTCAGGGCTTCCCTGACATTGGTTCTAGTTGTATGTTTATGATGTTGTAAATTGGCTGTAATCACCTTGGCTGCAACTTATGCAAAAGACTGCAACTGTATTCTCTGTTGGGGGAATTTTACCTTTTATATTAACGTCATTACCATTGAGATGTCTGCAATGTAAAATTCTGGGTCCTGTGTTTGATCTCTCTTTTCACCCTGCACTTTGTCCTTGAAACCCACCCCCCCCCCCCTTTTTCACTGATGCACTTTTTGCTTACTAGCTGTGACAATCACTTGTTTTTCTACAAATAAAACTGGTTGTAACGCATGAAGATGCATCGTGTGACTCTATGTACCTTAAAGCGAACCTGTCACCCCCTCCAGGCATCTAAAGATAACATAGCCACCTTCTGCAGCACTAAGGCTGCATTCTGACAAGGTGTCTATAGCATTTATGCTCCCTTGATTCACTGAAATAAAGACTTATATAAAATCTGTTTCAAACCAGACCCAAGACCGGGAGGCGGGTTTTCATGTGTCTGTCTCCTTCCTCTGTGGTGTCAGTCATCCCTCTCTGCTCTCTGTGCACCGCCTCCAGGGCCACCTCCCTGCATTACAGAGCTTTGTCAGCTCTGCTACAACATAGAGCTGCTGTTATAGGAGACCCCACAGTAGTAAATCTTGCAGGAGGATCCTGAGCAGGCAAAGCACTGCCTGCTACGTAGCAGCCCTTGAGCTGTCAGCAGTGCAGCAGAGTTGAGTTTGTGCTTTAGATCAGGGGCTGAGGACGGAGCAATGCTGCTGGGTACAAGAAACTGAAAGTGAAACCTGCTCAGCTCAAGGGCTGCTACGTAGCAGGCAGTGCTTTGTCTGCTCGTCCTCCTGCTAGATTTACTACTGTGGGGTCTCCTATAACAGCAGCTCTATGTTGTAGCAGAGCTGACAAAGCTCTGTAGTGCAGGGAGATGGCCCTGGAGGCGGTGCACAGAGAGCAGAGAGGGATGACTGACACCACAGAGGAGGGAGAGAGACACTTGAAATCCCGCCTCCCGGTCTTGGATCAGGTTTGAAACAGATTTTATATAAGTCTTTATTTCAGTGAATCAAGGGAGCATAAATGCTATAGACACCTTGTCAGAATGCAGCCTTAGTGCTGCAGAAGGGGGCTATGGTATTTTTAGATGCCTGGAGGGGGTGACAGGTTCGCTTTAAAGACATTTTGGTTCGTTGGTTTTAATGGCTGAAACCATTGGCAACATGACGCCTGTAAAGGCATCACCTCTGTAGTGCAATACCACACACTCATCCAGGACCTCCGTCTTCACCTCGCCAACAACTATTACCCTGTGCTCCACTTACAAGAGTATGTCATAACAGTTGAAAATAAAATATCTGAATTTTTCAATGTTAAGATGGATATTTGGGGTTTCCAATGAAGCTTCTAGTTATGATTATTTCTGCAGAAACCTCACCTACAGAACAAGTCATTAATCTACAGCAACTTGTAATAAAAAATGTTTTAAAGGAAAATTATCTAGACAAAGTTACTTCTTGCTTAAATATGGTTTTTATGTTATATTTTATTATATTTAAAAAAAAAAATGAAACAAAGTTAGTAATATTGCAATTTTCATAATGTCCAACGTGATTATCTTAGACTCAAACTTCTTGTCTATTCAAAAGTTTACCTCAGTTTCCTTATCAGAAAAAGGATTGCTATCTATAATATATAAGCCGAAGGCCACTTCCGGAAAACCCGAACGTTACTTCCGTGATGGCCTCCGGACCATGGTGGTGACATCACCACTGCAGGATAGCCGGGCGACGCCCGGCTACAGGGACCGCCAGGAACGTTCCCGTCTGTCCCGGCGCCTCCTCTCTCCTCCCCTCCAGCCTCTGCCTGCTCCTGCCGCCTCCTCTGTCCTCTGCCCGCTCCTGCCGCCTCCCCTGTACTCTGCCCGCTCCTGCAGCCTCCCTTCTCCTCTGCCCGCTCCTGCAGCCTCCCCTGTCAACTGCCCACTCCTGCAGCCTCCCCTGTCCTCTTCCCGCTCCTGCAGCCTCCCCTGTCCTCTTCCCGCTCCTGCAGCCTCCCCTGTCCTCTACCCGCTCCTGCCACCTCCCCTGTCCTCTGCCCGCTCCTGCCGCCTCCCCTGTCCTCTGCCCGCTCCTGCTGCCTCCCCTGTCCTCTGCCCGCTCCTGCCGCCTCCCCTGTCCTCTGCCCACTCCTGCAGCCCCCCTGTCCTCTGCTCGCTTCTGCAGCGTCCCCTGTCCTCTGCCCGCTCCTGCAGCCTCCCTTGTCCTCTGCCCGCTCCTGCAGCCTCCCCTGTCCTCTGCCCCCAGCCTCCCTTGTACTCTGCCCTCCAGCCTCCCCTGTCCTCTGCCCTCCAGCCTTCCCTGTTCTCTGCCCTCCAGCCTCCCCTGTTCTCTGCCCTCCAGCCTCCCCTGTCCTCTGCCCGATCCTGCAGCCTCCTCTGTCCTCTACCCTCCAGCCTCCCCTGTCCTCTGCCCTCCAGCCTCCCCTGTCCTCTGCCCTCCAGCCTCCCCTGTCCTCTGCCCGCTCCTGCAGCCTCCCCTGTCCTCTGCCCACTCCTGCAGCCTCCTCTGTCCTCTGCCCTCCAGCCTCCCTGTCCTCTGCCATCCAGCCTCCCCTGTCCTCTGTCCTCCAGGCTCCCCTGTCCTCTGCCCACTCCTTCAGCTTCCCCTGTCCTCTGCCCACTTCTCCAGCCTCCCCTATCCTCTGCCCACTCCTCCAGCCTCCCCTGTCCTCTGCCCTTCAGCCTCCGCTGTCCTCTGCCCTTCAGCCTCCCCTGTCCTCTGCCCTTCAGCCTCCCCTGTCCTCTGCCCTTCAACCTCCCCTGTCCTCTGCCCTCCAGAATCCCCTGTCCTCTGCCCTCCAGCCTCCCCTTTCCTCTGCCCTCCAGCCTCCCCTGTCCTCTGCCCTCCAGCCTCCCCTGTCCTCTGCCCGCTCCTGCAGCCTCCCCTGTCCTCTGCCCGCTCCTGCAGCCTCCCCTGTCCTCTGCCCTCCAGCCTCCCCTGTCCTCTGCCCTCCAGCCTCCTCTGTCCTCTGCCCACTCCTGCAGCCTCCCCTGTCCTCTGCTTGCTCCTGCAGCCTCCTCTGTCCTCTGCCCGCTCCTGCAGCCTCCCTTGTCCTCTGCCCGCTCCTGCAGCCTCCCCTGTCCTCTACCCGCTCCTCCAGCCTCCCCTGTCCTCTGCCCTCCAGCCTCCCTTGTCCTCTGCCCTCCAGCCTCCCCTGTCCTCTGTCCTCCAACCTTCCCTGTTCTCTGCCCTCCAGCCTCCCCTGTTCTCTGCCCTCCAGCCTCCCCTGTCCTCTGCCCGCTCCTGCAGCCTCCTCTGTCCTCTGCCCTCCAGCCTCCCCTGTCCTCTGCCATCCAGCCTCCCTGTCCTCTGCCCTCCAGCCTCCTCTGTCCTCTGCCCGCTCCTCCAGCCTCCCCTGTCCTCTGCCCGCTCCTCCAGCCTCCCCTGTCCTCTGCCCGCTCCTCCAGCCTCCTCTGTCCTCTGCCCACTCCTGCAGCCTCCCCTGTCCTCTGCTCGTTCCTGCAGCCTCCCCTGTCCTCTGCCCGCTCCTGCAGCCTCCCTTGTCCTCTGCCCGCTCCTGCAGCCTCCCCTGTCCTCTGCCCGCTCCTGCAGCCTCCCCTGTCCTCTGCCCTCCAGCCTCCCTTGTCCTCTGCCCTCCAGCCTCCCCTGTCCTCTGCCCTCCAGCCTTCCCTGTTCTCTGCCCTCCAGCCTCCCCTGTTCTCTGCCCTCCAGCCTCCCCTGTCTCTGCCTGCTCCTGCAGCCCCCTCTGTCCTCTGCCCTCCAGCCTCCCTGTCCTCTGCCCTCCAGCCTCCCCTGTCATCTGCCCGCTCCTGCAGCCTCCCTTGTCCTCTGCCCGCTCCTGCAGCCTCCCCTGTCCTCTGCCCGCTCCTGCAGCCTCCCCTGTCCTCTGCCCTCCAGCCTCCCTTGTCCTCTGCCCTCCAGCCTCCCCTGTCCTCTGCCCTCCAGCCTTCCCTGTTCTCTGCCCTCCAGCCTCCCCTGTTCTCTGCCCTCCAGCCTCCCCTGTCCTCTGCCCGCTCCTGCAGCCTCCTCTGTCCTCTGCCCTCCAGCCTCCCCTGTCCTCTGC
This sequence comes from Allobates femoralis, assembly GCA_033576535.1. Taxonomy (NCBI): domain Eukaryota; kingdom Metazoa; phylum Chordata; class Amphibia; order Anura; family Aromobatidae; genus Allobates; species Allobates femoralis. The sequence goes on from JARQOC010000001.1 coordinate 322,740,853, forward strand.
CATCCAGCCTCCCCTGTCCTCTGCCCTCCAGCCTCCCCTGTCCTCTGCCCTCCAGCCTCCCCTGTCCTCTGCCCTCCAGCCTCCCCTGTCCTCTGCCTGCTCCTCCAGCCTCCCCTGTCCTCTGCCCGCTCCTCCAGCTTCCCCTGTCCTCTGCCCTCTCCTCTAGCCTCCCCTGTCCTCTGCCCGCTCCTCCAGCCTCCCCTGTCCTCTGCCCGCTCCTCCAGCCTCCCCTGTCCTCTGCCCTTCAGCCTCCCCTGTCCTCTGCCCTTCAGCCTCCCCTGTCCTCTGCCCTTCAGCCTCCCCTGTCCTCTGCCCTTCAGCCTCCCCTGTCCTCTGCCCTCCAGCCTCCCCTGTCCTCTGCCCTTCAGCCTCCCCTTTCCTCTGCCCTCCAGCCTCCCCTGTCCTCTGCCCTCCAGCCTCCCCTGTCCTCTGCCCTCCAGCCTCCCCTGTCCTCTGCCCGCTCCTCCAGCTTCCCCTGTCCTCTGCCCTCTCCTCCAGCCTCCCCTGTCCTCTGCCCGCTCCTCCAGCCTCCCCTGTCCTCTGCCCTCCATATGCAATGTACAGTATGTGTATATATGTGTGTATGTAGGCACTTCCGTCACTTTGTCCGCACTTCCCTCAACTTTGTACACACACATACACACACACACACTGCTATACTTACCACCGGCCCTGCGTCCGCTGCCTGGATCCTCAGTCGACATGTCGCTGCCCCGAACTACTGGATCCAATATAGCGTCCAAGATGTCTCGCCAAACTACCCGGACGACATCTTGGATCCAGTCGTCCGGGAGCGGCGACATGTCGACTCAGGATCCAGTTGGCGGGGAAGACGCAGGGTCGGTGGTAAGTATAGCGGAGTGTGTGTGTGTGTGTGTGTGCGCTGACCACTCTGCCCACGGCGCTGCGCTGACCACTCTGCCCACTGCGCTGCGCTGACCACTCTGCCCACGGCGCAGCGCTGACCACTCTGCCCACGGCGCCACGCTGACCACTCTGCCCATGGCGCTGCACTGACCTCTCTGCCCACAGCGCTGCGCTGACCACTCTGCCCACGGCGCTGCGTTGACCAACCTCAACGCACTCACTGCTAACCACTGAGCCACCACACTCACTGCTAACCACTGAGCCACCGCACTCACTGCTAACCACTGAGCCACCGCACTCATTGCTAACCACTGAGCCACCGCACTCACTGCTAACCACTGAGCCACCGCACTCACTGCTAACCACTGAGCCACCGCACTCACTTCTAACCACTGAGTCACCGAGCGCAGTGCTAACCACTGAGCCACCGCGCAGTGCTAAGCACTGAGCCACCACGCAGTGCTAACCACTGAGCCACCGCACAGTGCTAACCACTGAGCCACCGTATACTCTGCTACCCACTGAGCCACCTGTATACACACAATTAATTTCACCGCACTCTCCTATTAGTAAATAAACTATATATGGATTCTAGACTACCCGATTCTTTAGAATCGGGCCACCATCTAGTGACTAATAAGACCTCTGCAACCATTGTGAAAAGCTTTGAGGCTGACACAAATTTTGATTTCCACAAAATTTTTGCTTCAGTGTTTTTGAATATTTAATCATATAATAATATACAATATTGCTAAAAAAATGGCAAGCATTTAAAAAGTTTTTTAAACTTTTTTTGACAATTACATCAAGTTTATGCAAAGACTCAAAATTGACTTTTATTTTTTCAAGACCTCTGCAATTCTCCTTGCCGTGCAGATATATTTTGCACCAAACTCTGACTATTGCCTACTCATTCTTGCCTAATCACTCTCTGAAGTTTACCACAATTTCTGTGTTTTTGTTTACCCATTTGCTTTTTTTGAAGATTGACCACAAATTTTCAGTTAAATTGAGATCACAAAAGTTTTCTGTTAATAGACATACATTTCAATGTGACGTTCACTGAGCCACTTAGATGTCATTTTTGCCTTGAGACTTAGTGCTCCATCATGCTAGAAGAAACATTCTTTATCATCAAATTGCTCCTGGGTAGAGATGGGCAAAATCGGCAGATCCAGTCGTATTTAAAAAAATATTTTAAAAAAAGTCTGGTTTAGGACCAGACTTGACCCAAACTTAAGCCCATACCTGAACCCCATATAAACCTATGGGGACCCTAACTTTAGTGCAATAAAATGGTATCTTTAAAGGCTAGGGGGCTGCAAAAGAGAGCATAATGTGGATTAAAGCAGTTAAATCATACGTTCTGAGATTTGGCGCTGCTGTCACACTGCTTACAGGTCTTCTCATTAAACTTTATGATTATTCCCCTGCTTCCCCCGCCCAGCCTCTGTGACAGCATCTGTGATTGTTTGCAGTGAGACTGCACCCTCACCCTCTGTGCCTGCATCAGTGATTGGTTGTTGCTTAGCAACGGGTATATACAGAGACGGCAGCACTCACCAATCTTCCAGTTGATTCTTTATTGTACAAACAGCATAAAAGGCGATCATCAGAGATGTTTACAGGGGATACAGGGGGGAAGATGGGATGTCCCTCAAGCGACGGGCCGTTTCACGCCCACCACAGGGCGCTTCTCCAGGCTATGGCACCATTGTCCTGCCCTGACAAAGCATAAACAACACAGTAGGAGGCGGCACACAGAAGCAGTGGGGGGATGGAATGGTCACAGTCAATCAAGTTCCCTCCAGCCACAGTGACTACCTCTATGGCTTCTAACTATAGGTTTTACAAAGGCTATATCTCGGGGTACACAGCACCCAGACACATGGGGGACACCTTCACTAATTGCAGCAGCATTTAGATTGTCATGCAGAAGGGGGGGTGACGGATCCTCTTTAAATTTGCTTTTATCATTAAAATAAACGTTGGCTACTTCTCTGTCCACACAACATACTCCTCACCAAAATTAAGTCTAGCCTCTTGAGTCTTTCTGCTAATGAAAAGTTTGATCACTGCAGAGTGGCCTTTCAGTCCAAATGTTCTTAAATGTCATGAAACTGTATGACAGATCCTTACTCTTTTCAGTGCTGAGCTGATTCAGCTGCAGTGATGAAATGATTTCTGATGGAGATTATGCGCATTGTCCTATCCTCTCTTACATTTCTCTTTCAAGAGCATCCAGCCTTCTTGGGGGACTTGAAGAATTTGTGATGTTGTAAAGATGCAATATTATAGAAATCACAGACTTGGAACGACCAACTTCTGTTGCTGTGGCTGATAGCGTGAACTTTTTGGCCTTCATCTGGACAAACTCCTGCCAGAGAGTTTCAGTCACTTTTAAACAGCACAACATTTTTGCAAAGTAAGAACAAACTGGAAAGTTTGTTTGCAAGTTAAGTATGGTTTGTCAGATAATTAAGGGAATTAGCACCAGGTGGCAGATTAACACCAATAATTTCCAGGTATCTGAAAGTGTTATCTAATTTTGATCAGTGTTCTTGTTCATTTATCTCATTTACATTTTTATTCTGTGCTTCAGAATATATTCAATTTATGAAATAAGCTTAAAATACTGCTATTTTACTCATGTTAGGAAATTTTCACATAGGACAACACAATGACCTTAACATTAACCCCTTCCCAACCTATGACGTTATACAACGTCATGAGCAGGTAAGGGGTGTATAATGTGAGCTCCGGCGCGGGATCCGATCGGCGCTGTTAACCCCTTGGATCCTGCTTTCAATCACTGACAGTGGGATTCAAGGCGGCCTGCTCTGGTGATCCTGCTATAGTATCACGGGATCTCCGGCGCTCACGTGACAGCCCAGGGTCCTAGCTAGACCCCGGATGCTGTCACTGAGCAGTTCCGTGTTGTGATTGGCAGGCGCTGCCAACCACAACAGGTCCGCAATTCTGAGAGATACAGATGAGCTGCAGCTCATCTGTATCTCCCAGAAGCGATTGGACTGAGCAGCAAAGTGCCTCTTAAAGATGCAGTGTAAAAGTAAGAATGAATAAAAAAATAAAGTTTTTAAAAACCTGTAAAAAAAAAAATATATTTAAATGTTCAAATCACCCCCTTTTCCCCAATCACAATAAAAGTATTTAAAAAAAAAATACACGTTTAGTATCGCCGCATTCAGAATCGCCCGATCTATCATCGTATTAAATCCGTTAATGAGAGCTGTAAACTCCGTAACGGAAAAAATGGTCCAAACGCCAAAATTCAGTTTTTTTGGTCGCCACAACATTGCTATAAAATGCAATAATGGGCGATAAAAACTGCGGATCCCCCTAAAAATGGTATCATTAGAAATGTTAGCTCAAGACACAAAAAATAAGCCGTCACACAGTTCCAGATCCCGAAAAATGAGAACGCTACGGGTCGCAGAACGTGGCGCAAAAAGTCTGTTTTTTTTCAAACTTCTGAATTTTTTTTCACCACCTAGATAGCAGTAAAGGTATACATGTTGGGCGTCTACGAACATGTACCGACCCGAGGCATCACCCCGTCACATTGGTTTTACCATATAGTGAACATGGCGACTAAAATACCCAAAAAACTAACGTGTTATTGCACTTTTTTTGCCATTTCACTGCATTTATAATTTGTTTGCAATTCCCCTGTACACTACATGGTAAAATAAATTATTGCAAATGAAAGTACAACTCGTCCCGCAAAAAACAAGCCATCATATGTCTATATTGACAGAAAATTAAAAAGGTTATGGCTTTTGGAAGCAGGGGAGCAAAAAACAAAAATAAAAAATGAAAAATTCCAAGGTCATGAAGGGGTTAAGGAAATTTTGTGTTGTTCTCTAATTTTGATTGACAGTGTATAGAATACAATACTTACCTTTCTATATATAAAGTATTTGAAAATCAAATTTTGCCCAAATTCAGTGTTTATAAGTTGTGAATCAAATATTATACTAGGAAGCTTACCATAAAAATATCCTAATACTTTTCTGTCCGTCCTTTGACACTATGCAGCTTTTATAATTATTTAAAAAAAAATTTTTTCATTCTGAGTCGGTCAACAGGGTAGGGGGTACTCGGATACCGGGACAGGGGGTTCACTTCGGTGGGGATCATGGCTGGTCGGTACCCGGTTCCATGCCCTGGACCCTCAGTGGCGGGGTGGGGGTGATGATGATGGGGGATTGGTAACGTGGAGCTTTACCTCAGGGCAGCGGGGTTGATGAGGGGAGTAGTAGTCCTCACCTCTGGGATGCTGTAGAGGCCCTCTGGGCAGCAGATGAATGGAGAGCGGACACCAGATCAGTTCAAACAGATCTTTACTTGCACTAGTTGGAATTAGTACACGATACAGTCTGGGTAAACCGGGGGCCGTAGCCGTGCATCTTGGAGGTTTTTCCAGAGTCTTGCAGAGGTGTCCTTAATATGACGTTCCTGGTCCTGTTCCTCTCTCTCTGTGCTCCCTCTCGTGAGTCAAGTCTCTAGTCCTCGGTGTCTGTTACCTGAAGTCTCCTTACTTCTCGGTGTCATGAACCCAGCTTCGGGACTGATGTTGGACTATTTGAGGGGTGCTGTGACTCCCTTAGGTCGGGCCCACAGCCTGCCGGTCTGCGGCTAGGGGTAGACCGTAACTAGCCGCCTCAGTTCCGGTGTACCGGTGGTGACCTGGGTCTCCAGCTGGCTCTGACCAGTCCTGGAGTGGCCCACTTTCTACGTCTGGGTCACCCCTCTCCTCACGGTCGCAGGGTCTTCCTGGCTGTCTCACACTGTCTGCTTGACTAGTTTTTCTAACTGTCGCTCTTCATCTCCCGCTCATGTAGGCTCTACCCAGTGGGACCTACTGAATATGCAGTCCCCTGTACTAAAGTGGCCTACTGTATGGGTGTCGGGGTGCAGACTCTGTAGGGTCCTCCATATCCACGGCTACGGAGGCACTACACCTTCCGTTTGGGGTGCAGTACCTCCCTGTGGCACCTTAACACAAGTTATTAAAAAAACGTAAAGTGTACAGATAAGGGGTCCGGAGGGACTTACTCAGTAATGAGTCATCGCTGTTGCTGGTGTCCTCCCTGCTTCCAGCCCTCAGCGATGACACATACAGGAGGCTGAACAAGAGAGGGCTGGAGGTTGCTCAGAGAAGGCTGGAGGCGGGGTGGACACCAGCAACAGCGATGACTCCTTAATGAGTAAGTCCCTCCGGACTCCTTATCTGTACTCTTTATAAAGTATTTTTAACAGCCTACAAGGGGACTAGAGACATGGGGGACCACTTCCCGGAATGCAGCAGACACGCTGCATTCAGTGCTGCATTTAGTTAGCATAGCAACAAGGGGGTGACAGGCCCTCTTTAAGCAACAGGTCAATTAATTTCACATGATAGCTTCCCTTTAGGTCAAATTATTGCTTAGTATATAAAAAGATTATGAATCCCAGATATGTTTAGAAATGTAGTGCCAGCAGTTTAAATAAATAGGAATGTCTATGAATAGCTTCTAAATATGTATTTTTTAGTAAGCTGACAATTTGAGTCACATCACGCATGTACATCATGAATAAAAGGCCAGCCTCGCTCACCACCTGATGCAGAAGTATGCATTGATGTATTATTTCTGTAATATTTTTATTATAATACATACATTAGAAATAAGTAAATATTTGAATAGGAAACTATATAGAAGGAAAGAGAGCACCACCAACAAGGAACTCCAAATTAGGAGGCAAATACGGACTGGAGACCCAGTCTTCATCCGGGGTGCCAGTGGGAGACGAAGAACACAGTCTAGAAACAAAGTTCAGAAAAAACACGGCACTCACCGGGACTTCAAAAAGCGGTGTCCTTTATTGCAGGGTTTGCATCACAAAGTGCAGGGAGGGGGTACCGAGGTGACGACGGCACCGTTACGGGCTTTCGCCCGTAGAAGGGCGAGAGCCCGAAACGGTGCCGTCGTCACCTCGGTACCCCCTCCCTGCACTTTGTGATGCAAACGCTGCAATAAAGGACACCACTTTTTGAAGTCCCGGTGAGTGCCGTGTTTTTTCTGAACTTTGTTTCTAAATATTTGAATATATTTCAGTGGAATTGAATACTACTTGAATATTACAAAACTCTGAATTTGTCAAAAGTCAGATTTTCTTTTGTGCTTTGTTTCTACACAGATACTGCAAAATCATAGCCACTGGCCACCATATTTCTGGCCACTCCACTCTCCACATCACCCCTACAGTCCTCATTGCATGTTGTACTCACTCCAGCAAGCACTGAAATCTTGGGACTCCTGAAGAGGCTTAGACGGTCATGATATTTTGACCTTACATGCATAATTGTGTTAGGCCTCATTCCATTTCATCCCACAATTCAAAATCATAATCATAGTATATGTATATTCATATGAAATTGATCCTAATATTTGCTTTTACGATAAGGACCCAGAAGTACAGATATTGATAAATACAGTGGCGTATCTAAACGAGCTGGCGGGCTATCTGCCCCTTTTCAGCAGGCAGAGGGACGCTATCAGATCTCCTGATGCAGTGCCCAATGTCGCTTACCATTGCCTGCATATTTTAACCCTTCCCCCTCCGGCAGACAGCAATTCGGAGAATCTGCAGCACACCAGCTCCCTTCAATCAATTGTGCATGCGTCTATCAGACACAAATACAATTGAAGCAGCACCCTCATTCTTGGCACTTTCAGGTCAGTGTGACATCAGCAGCATGATCAGGAAAGCTGATCATCCTGCTGATGAGTCGGGCCGACAGGGAATGGGTTACTCGGGTACCGGGACGGTGGTGTGGATCATGGCTGGTCGGGTCCCGATTCCGTGCCCTGGACACTCAGTGGCTGATGGGGGTGATGACGATGGGGGATTACATGTGACGCAATCTGTGGTACCTGGTAATGTGGTTACCAGCGCTGCAGCTGGCCGCTGAGGTGATAGTGATGCAGAAGTGATAGTATAGCTCCTCACAGGTGGAGATTTACCTCAGGGCAGGGGGATGGATTAGAGGATAAGTAGTTTTTGGTTCTGTGTAGGCTCTGCAGGCAGCGACGGTGAATCAGGCACACACACCCACAATGGGCTCTCTTTCAGTACCTTTTTACTGAAGTCGGGTAGCAGGTACGGTCCAGGAGGGTAACCAGGTGGCCGGTGCAGTTTGGGACGTCCACCTTAGAGAGTTGTGAGGCCTCCTCTGCCAGCATGTGCGATGATTGAGGTGAGATCTGCCTGAAGCCTGATCTGCCGCTCTTTCTCCTCATGAGTCTGCTCCAAAAGCTGAACTTAAGGACCTTTCCTTGGGATCCCTGTCTTCTCTAGGGCCCTGATCCTTCAACCGGTCTATAGCTCAAGCCTTTGCTTTCTCCTGAGCTCAAGGGGACTAAATTCTCCTGCTCTGTCCGGGATTTCTCTGCTACAAATGGAGATATAGCAGGTATGGACTCCGGTGTCCAGGTTGACTTTAAGGGTAGCTGGCTATGCTCCCTTCTTCTGTTCTTCCTAACTCTCCCACTGGCCTCTGTCCCTCTCCCTAGGGCGCTGCACAGCTCAGATCAGTCTTTCCTGGTTCTGGGCCTTTTTTGGTCCCAGCAACCAGCTCTTTCTAGTATCTTCTTCTGTACTTGTCAACTGTCTGACCTCCTCTTCTGAACTGAACTCTCTGACTGAACTGACTAATTGACTGACTCCTCCCTCAGACCTGAATCTTTATAGAGGATCTTGCTTAAGGCAGCAAGTAGAGCTCCCCCTTCAGGCCTGGGGTCAAAGGTATTGTGTGCTGTCTGTGCCAAGGTGTATATCCTTCCCTGCACCGGTGGGTCCTGTGGCAATCCCTGCAGGGGGCAACACTGACATCTATCGACAGTGCTGCAGAGTCAGCAGAAGGATGGTGAAAAGCACTCAACACAGGACCTGATGATAACAGAGATTAATGTAATTAGTGGACGGATGAGAGAGTGGGGATGTATGAGGAATAGTGATGAGCGAGCATGCTCGCCACTACTCGGTACTCGCACGAGTATCACTGTACTCGGGTGACTCGCCGGACACCAAGTAATCTCGCGATACTCGTGCTGTGCTCGTGGTCGTCATCTCTGCATGTTGGCACTCTTTTGAGAGCCAGCCCACGTGCAGGGATTGGCTGGCAGACCACTGCAATGCCACAGCCCTGTTAGTTGTGGCATAGCAGTGATTGGCCGCCCTGCACAGCGTGACCGAGCCTTTATAACTCCCGGCTCGCTGTGCTCGGCACACAGACTTCCAGACAGTGAGTGTAGGGAGAGTGTTTGCTGCTGATTAGGGACAGATTTGCGGCCCTTACAGGTAGATCCGGAGCAGGGCTGCAAACTGCTGCTGCTGACCACAACAGTCCTTCTCAGGACTAATCTAGGAGGATATAGGCAGGGTGATCCAGATCGGAGTCGAAGCTTTCCAGTGACCAGAACAGTCCTTCTCAGGACTAATCTAGGAAGATATAGGCAGGGTGATACAGATTGGAATCCAAGCTTTTCTGTGACCATTAGAGTCACCACACTCTTGTACTTACTACCTTAACACAGGTTAGGGACGAAAATCCTCTCCTGAAACCATTACAGTCACCAGACAGGTGTACGTACTACCTTAATACAGGTTAGGGACTAAAATCGTCTCCTGAAACCATTAAAGTCACCAGACAGGTGTACGTACTACCTTAATACACGTTAGGGACTAAAATACTCTCCTGAAACCATTACAGTCACCAGACAGGTGTACGTACTACCTTAATACAGGTTAGGGACTAAAATCCTCTCCTGAAACCATTAAAGTTACCAGACAGGTGTACGTACTACCTTAATACAGGTTAGGGACTAAAATACTCTCCTGAAACCATTACAGTCACCAGACAGGTGTACGTACTACCTTAATACAGGTTAGGGACTAAAATACTCTCCTGAAACCATTAAAGTCACCAGACAGGTGTACGTACTACCTTTATACAGGTTAGGGAACTAAAATCCTAACCTCTTGTGATCTCACCAGTCACCACACTGTTGTACGTCATACCTTTATACAGGTTAGGGAACTAAAATCCTAACTCTTGTCATCTCAACAGTCACCACACTGGTGTACGTCATACCTTTATACAGGTTAGGGAACTAAAATCCTAACCTCTTGTGATCTCACCAGTCACCACACTGTTGTACGTCATACCTTTATACAGGTTAGGGAACTAAAATCCTAACTCTTGTGATCTCAACAGTCACCACACTGTTGTACGTCATACCTTTATACAGGTTAGGGAACTAAAATCCTAACTCTTGTCATCTCAACAGTCACCACACTGTTGTACGTCATACCTTTATACAGGTTAGGGAACTAAAATCTTAACTCTTGTCATCTCAACAGTCACCACACTGTTGTACGTCATACCTTTATACAGGTTAGGGAACTAAAATCCTAACTCTTGTCATGTCAACAGTCACCACACTGTTGTACGTCATGCCTTTATACAGGTTAGGGAACTAAAATCCTAACTCTTATCATCTCAACAGTCACCACACTGTTGTACGTCATACCTTTATACAGGTTAGGGAACTAAAATCCTAACTCTTGTGATCTCAACAGTCACCACACTGTTGTACGTCATACCTTTATACAGGTTAGGGAACTAAAATCCTAACTCTTGTCATCTCAACAGTCACCACACTGTTGTACGTCATACCTTTATACAGGTTAGGGAAATAAAATCCTAACTCTTGTCATCTCAACAGTCACCACACTGTTGTACGTCATACCTTTATACAGGTTAGGGAACTAAAATCCTAACTCTTGTTATCTCAACAGTCACCACACTGTTGTACGTCATACCTTTATACAGGTTAGGGAACTAAAATCCTAACTCTTGTCATCTCAACAGTCACCACACTGTTGTACGTCATAACTTTATACAGATTAGGGATCTAAAATCCTAACTCTTGTCATCTCAACAGTCACCACACTGTTGTACGTCATACCTTGATACAGGTTAGGGACTAAAATCCTCTCCTGAAACCATTACAGTCACCAGAGAGGTGTACGTGCTACCTTAATACAGGTTAGGGACTAAAATCCTCTCCTGAAACCATTACAGTCACCAGACAGGTGTACGTACTACCTTAATACAGGTTAGGGACTAAAATCCTCTCCTAAAAGCATTACAGTCACCAGACAGGTGTACGTACTACCTTAATACAGGTTAGGGACTAAAATCCTCTCCTGAAACCATTAAAGTCACCAGACAGGTGTACGTACTACCTTAATACAGGTTAGGGACTAAAATCCTCTCCTGAAAGCATTAAAGTCACCAGACAGGTGTACGTACTACCTTAATACAGGTTAGGGACTAAAATACTCTCCTGAAACCATTACAGTCACCAGACAGGTGTACGTACTACCTTAATACAGGTTAGGGACTAAAATCCTCTCCTGAAACCATTAAAGTCACCAGACAGGTGTACGTACTACCTTAATACAGGTTAGGGACTAAAATACTCTCCTGAAACCATTACAGTCACCAGACAGGTGTACGTACTACCTTAATACAGGTTAGGGACTAAAATACTCTCCTGAAACCATTAAAGTCACCTGACTGTTGTACGTCATACCTTTATACAGGTTAGGGAACTAAAATCCTAACTCTTGTCATCTCAACAGTCACCACACTGGTGCACGTCATACCTTTATACAGGTTAGGGAACTAAAATCCTAACCTCTTGTGATCTCACCAGTCACCACACTGTTGTACGTCATACCTTTATACAGGTTAGGGAACTAAAATCCTAACTCTTGTGATCTCAACAGTCACCACACTGTTGTACGTCATACCTTATAACAGGTTAGGGAACTAAAATCCTAACTCTTGTGATCTCAACAGTCACCACACTGTTGTATGTCATACCTTTATACAGGTTAGGGAACTAAAATCCTAACTCTTGTCATCTCAACAGTCACCACACTGTTGTACGTCATACCTTGATACAGGTTAGGGACTAAAATCCTCTCCTGAAACCATTGCAGTCACCAGAGAGGTGTACGTGCTACCTTAATACAGGTTAGGGACTAAAATCCTCTCCTGAAACCATTACAGTCACCAGACAGGTGTACGTACTACCTTAATACAGGTTAGGGACTAAAATCCTCTCCTGTGATTGTTGTCGCTGCATACAAGCAAAATGCGCAAGGGCGTTGGCAAGGAACAAGGAGGTGAACGTGATGGTGGTGCAGGCAGAGGCCGAGGTCGTGTGCAAGCACTAATTTCGCAACAAGAAAGTGGCACATCTACTCGCTCACACGTCCTGTCCCAAATTGTTGGTGCCCGCTGCAGTACACCGCTCTTGAACCAACACCAGTGTCAACAGCTTGTTACTTGGATAGCGGATAATGCTTCAAGTCTGATTGGCACCTCCACAAACACCCTGTCTTCCACACGGTCAAGTGTCAGTAGCCGTGATACTGCACCGCACATTTCCCAACCTGATCCTCCTTCCTACCAACAGGCCGAGTACACGTCCACGGACATTACTGATCCCACACTTGGACACTCGGAAGTCCAGAAGTGTGTACCCATGGGTCAGTGGAGGTACATGGCAAATTCCCATTACAAAATGTAAATTCAGTTGTCATTTGTTGGTGGTGTGGTGAAGTCTGGCCCAATCCAACCCTTGTTCATCTTGATCTGAGTCAGCCTGTCAGCATTTTCAATTGACAGGCGGTTGCGTTTATCAGTAATGATTCCACCTGCAGCACTGAAAACACGCTCTGACAAAACGCTAGCGGCAGTGCAGGCCAGGACTTCCAAGGCGTAGAGAGCCAATTCATGCCACGTGTCCAGCTTGGAGACCCAATAATTGTAAGGCACAGAGGAATCTCGCAGTACAGTTGTTCGATCGGCAAGGTACTCCTTCAGCATCTGGCCAAACTTAGCATTTCTTGTGGCACTACCCCGCACCTCAGGGGCTGTGGTACGTGAGGGGCTGAGAAAACTGTCCCACCTCATAAAGACTGTTCCCCTACCTTTGGCGGATTGGACTTGTGCCCCTCTCGGCCGTACGCCTTGGTTGTCCACCGATTCCAGACCTATGCCGCTAGCGTTTTGTGAGGGGAATGATTTGCCTACTTCCGTGACTATGGCCTTCTGGAACTGCTGCATTTTGGCTGACCTCTCCGCCTCAGGAATGACAAACATAAAGTTCTCCTTGTAGCGTGGGTCTAACAGTGTTGCCAACCAGTACAGATTGTCGGCCAAGATGTTCTGAACGCGAGAGTCACGAGCCAGGCAGCTTACCATAAAGTCAGCCATGTGCGCCAGACTCTTAACAGCCATCACTTCAGTATCCAGACCAACACGATGACTGAACATGCTGTCCTCGTCCTCCTCCTCCTCATCTCCCCTGTCCTCTGGCCAGCCATGCTGAATCGAGGGTATGACTGGTGTGCATGTCATATCCTCAATTTGGCCAGAGAGTTGCTCCATGTCTTCATCCTCCTCCTCCTCGTCATAGTCCTCCACTGCACGTTGTGATGAGATGAGACTGGACTGTGTGTTTTCACCCACACCCACTACTGTTTCTTGCTCCAAGTCATCGCGCTTGGCCTGCAATGCATTGTCTTTGTTTTTCAGCAGAGACCGTTTTAGAAGGCAGAGTAGTGGTATGGTGACGCTAATAATGGCGTCCTCGCCGCTCACCATCTTGGTGGAGTCCTCAAAGTTTTGGAGGACGGTACATAGGTCGGACATCCATCTCCACTCCTCAGGTGTTATGTGTGGAGTTTGAACCATTTCCCGACGGCTTAGGTGATGCAGGTAGTCAACAACTGCCCCTCTTCTGCTCACATATCCTGACCAACATGTGCAGAGTTGAATTCCAACACGTGGGGACATCACACACCAGTCTGTGTGCCGTAAGACGCTAACGGCGCTGAAATCCGCCAAGGCCGGCTGAAGCAGCAGGTGACTTGCGAAAATGTGCAGACAGACGGCGAACTTTTACCAGCAGTTCAGACAGCTCCGGGTATGACTTTACAAACCTCTGAACCACCAGGTTGAGCACGTGAGCCACGCATGGAACATGCATCAGCTGGCCTCGCCTCAAAGCTGCCACCAGGTTCAGGCCATTGTCACACACGACCTTTCCTGGCTTTAGGTTTACAGGTGTGAGACAGTGATCTGCCTGCTGTTTCAGAGCTGTCCACACCTCTTCTGCATTGTGGGGTTTGTCACCTATGCAGACTAACTTCAGCACAGCCTGTTGCCGCTTCGCAGAGGCAGTGCTGCAGTGCTTCCAGCTTGGGACTGGTGTGGAGGGTACAGTGGATGAGGATGCGCAGGAGGAGGAGCGGGTGAAGAGCATGACATTCCGGAGCTGTAGAGTGTCGGTGAAACCCTGACAGAGGTAGGGCCTGCTATCCTTGGTGTGGGAAGGACGTGTTCCGTCCCTCGCTCAGACTGTGTCACAGCCTCCACAATATTAACCCAGTGTTTTGTCAAGGAGATGTAGCGGCCTTGCCCACAAGCACTTGTCCACGTGTCTGTGGTTATACACTTCAGCCCCTGACCTTACCCCTGCGGTATTAAAGAACAGCAATGACTGTCTAGCTGCAGTTTCCAATATCATGTCCACTCTCTATTTGAAACTAAACCTTTCCAAAACTGAACTTCTTCTGCTTCCCCCATCCACTAACCTCCCTAAATCGGACATCTCTCTCTCAGTTTGTGGCACCACGATAACGCCTAGGCAGCAGGCTCGTTGTCTGGGTGTTATGTTTGACACCGATCTCTCCTTCTCCTCCCACACACAATGTCTCGTCCGCTCATGTCGCTTACACCTGAAGAATATCTCCAGAGTCCGTCCCTTTCTCACCCTGTAAACAACAAAAACCCTGACCGTGGCCCTAATCCATTCCCACCTTGACTATTGCAATTCTCTATTAAGCGGCCTCCCCTCACCAGAGTTTCTCCTCTCCAGTCCATCCTTAATGCAGCAGCCAGGATCACCCATCTGGCCAATCATTACTCAGATGCCTCTGCTCTGTGCCAGTCATTGCACTGGCTGCCCGTATACTACAGGATCAAATTCAAATTGCTTCTTCTCACCCACAAAGCTCTTCACAGTGCAGCACCCCCCTACCTCTCCTCCCTCATCTCTGTCTATCACCCCACTCGCGCTCTACGTTCCTCAAATGACCTTCGACTGACATCTGTAATAATCCGATCCTCCCACTCCTGGCTCCAAGACTTCTCCAGAGCTGCACCAAACCTCTGGAATGCTTTACCCCAAGAAATCAGGACTATCCACAACATGGCTTCAGACGATCCCTAAAAACGCATCTTTTTAAGGCGGCCTATCATACTCCCTAATAGAAGTCCTTTGTACTGTAGATAGTGAATGGGCTATCCCTCTGGACATTACTCTTCTACAAACTCCACCAAACCAAAAAGGTCTACACAGACTGTATAATGACCATGCATGTAAGCTTAGTTCTATGCCCCATTTCCTCAAGATGCCTGGACCATCAGTGCAATAAGCCCCTGTACCTTGTGCAACCCCTATCTTGTTGTAGATTGTAAACTCTTTTGAGCAGGGTCACCTTCATTTCTTGCTTTATTTTTTGTATTTACTTTTTTACATTGATTCT
The DNA here is from genome assembly GCA_033576535.1 of Allobates femoralis. Lineage (NCBI taxonomy): Eukaryota > Metazoa > Chordata > Amphibia > Anura > Aromobatidae > Allobates > Allobates femoralis. The sequence goes on from JARQOC010000001.1 coordinate 322,756,414, forward strand.
ATGCCTATTGTTTTGTATCCAATTATTGTACTGTATTTGTTCTCTACTGCAATTACTTACTGTATTATATTTTCTGTACTCTAACCCTACATTGTAAAGCGCTGCGTAATATGTTGACGCTATATAAATAAAGCTGTATATTATTATTATTATTAGGTGGACTTTGGCTGAAACAGCGTTGTTGAGGGCACGTGTGATGCTGTTGGACACGTGGTTATGCAATGCGGGGACGGCACATCTGGAGAAATAGTGGCGGCTGAGGACCGAGTAATGTGGGACAGCAGCCGCCATCAGGTCGTGGAATGCTTCCGTCTCCACCAGCCGGAAAGGCAACATTTGTAGCGCTATGAGTCGCGAAATGTGATCATTCAGGACTGTGGAATGTGGGGCGTTGGCAGCGTATTTGCGCCTGCGTTCAAATGTTTGCTGAATGGATAATTGAACGCTGCGCTGGGACAAGGACATGCTTGATGGTGGTGTAATTTGTGCGTGGGCAACTTCAGGTGCAGGGCCGGAGGCTTGTTCGCGGCCAGCATGGACAGGGGATTGGCTCGCACGCACAACAGACGAAGACGTAGCAGTGACATCAGCAATCACCGCTCCTCGACTCTGTTGTACTTCCCACAAAGTCGGGTGCTTGGCTGACATCTGCCTGTTCATGCTGGTGGTGGTCAGGCTGCTACTTTTCGTACCCCTGCTGATGCTGGCATGGCAGGTGTTGCAAATGGCCTTTTTAGAGTCATCTGGAGCCAACTTAAAATACTGCCAGACTCGGGAAGACATAACATTTGCACAGGCACCTTGTGTCGTGTTGTTGTTCCGGGGAACGGTTGCCTGCCTTTTGCCTGCGTACCCGACCCTGCTTCGTACTGCCTGTTGGGATGCTACGCCTCCCTCACCCTGTGCACTGCTGTCCTCGCTCTGCATATACTCCTGCCAGGTTGGGTCAGCTACTGGATCATCCACCACGTCGTCTTCCTATTCCTTGGCTAATCGCTGGACTCCTCCTCCTTCTCCTCATGAGCCACCATGATGACCGTTACAATAGTTTGGCTGTTGTTTCAGGTGTACCCCCAGTGGTAAATTTTTATGCCCATTCTTTTTGAATGGACATTACAAAGACAGGATACCCGCATCTTTTCAATGTGAAAAATGTTTTGAGGCCCTCCTGCACGTCTCTATCCAGGGACAATGAGGAGCCTCCCAATTTTTGGCTGCCCTGGCCAAAGGCCTATACTACAATACACCCACTTGAGGGTTACAGGCCCTACTACATGTCTGTATGCATGGCTCATTGTTGAACCTCCCAATTTTTGGCTGCCCTGGCCAAAGGCCTAGGCTAAAATACACCCACTTGAGGGTTACAGGCCCTACTAGATGTCTGTATGCATGGGTCATTGTTGAACCTCCCAATTTTTGGCTGCCCTGGCCAAAGGCCTATACTACAATACACCCACTTGAGGGTTACAGGCCCTACTACATGTCTGTATGCATGGCTCATTGTTGAACCTCCCAATTTTTGGCTGCCCTGACCAAAGGGCTATACTACAATACACCCACTTGAGGGTTACAGGCCCTCCTGCACGTCTCTATCCAGGGACAAAGAGGAGCCTCCCAATTTTTGGCCTGCCCTGACCAAAGGGCTATACTACAATACACCCAGTTCTTGTTTACAGGCCCTCCTGCACGTCTCTATCCAGGGACAAAGAGGAGCCTCCCAATTTTTGGCTCCCCTGACCAAAGGGCTATACTACAATACACCCACTTGAGGGTTACAGGCCCTCCTGCATGTCTCTATCCAGGGAAAAAGAGGAGCCTCCCAATTTTTGGCTGCCCTGACCAAAGGGCTATACTACAATACACCCACTTGAGGGTTACAGGCCCTACTACATGTCTGTATGCATGGGTCATTGTTGAACCTCCCAATTTTTGGCTGCCCTGGCCAAAGGCCTAGGCTAAAATACACCCACTTGAGGGTTACAGGCCCTACTACATGTCTGTATGCATGGGTCATTGTTGAACTTCCCAATTTTGGGCTGCCCTGGCCAAAGGCCTATACTACAATACACCCACTTGAGGGTTACAGGCCCTACTACATGTCTGTATGCATGGCTCATTGTTGAACCTCCCAATTTTTGGCTGCCCTGACCAAAGGGCTATACTACAATACACCCACTTGAGGGTTACAGGCCCTCCTGCACGTCTCTATCCAGGGACAAAGAGGAGCCTCCCAATTTTTGGCTGCCCTGACCAAAGGGCTATACTACAATACACCCACTTGAGGGTTACAGGCCCTACTACATGTCTGTATGCATGGGTCATTGTTGAACCTCCCAATTTTTGGCTGCCCTGGCCAAAGGCCTATACTACAATACACCCAGTTCTTCTTTACAGGCCCTCTTGCACGTCTCTATCCAGGGACAATGAGGAGCCTCCCAATTTTTGGCTGCCCTGGCCAGAGGGCTATACTAAAATACACCCACTTGAGGGTTACAGGCCCTACTACATGTCTGTATGCATGGGTCATTGTTGAACCTCCCAATTTTTGGCTGCCATGGCCAAAGGCCTATACTACAATACACCCAGTTCTTCTTTACAGGCCCTCCTGCACGTCTCTATCCAGGGACAATGAGGAGCCTCCCAATTTTTGGCTGCCCTGGCCAAAGGCCTATACTACAATACACCCAGTTCTTCTTTACAGGCCCTCCTGCACGTCTCTATCCAGGGACAATGTGGAGCCTCCCAATTTTTGGCTGCCCTGGCCAGAGGGCTATACTAAAATACACCCACTTGAGGGTTACAGGCCCTACTACATGTCTGTATGCATCGGTCATTGTTGAACCTCCCAATTTTTGGCTGCCCTGGCCAAAGGGCTATACTACAATACACCCAGTTCTTGTTTACAGGCCATCCTGCATGTCTGTATCCAGGGGCATTGGTGAACCTCCCAATTTTGGACTGCCCTGGCAAAGGAAGATACTACAATAGACCCAGTTCCTCAAAATGGGCACTTTATTTCTAGACAGGGATTCATGTACGTCTCTTGTCAGGGTCATCGGAGTGTCGCACAATGTTTTCACGTAAAATTTTTCATGTAATCACAAAAAGTGACATACACCAGCTGTATCTCACTATTGGGTATGTGCCCTTAACATTTCCACCCTAAATATTCATTTTGGTGTCATTTTGGAAGGTTTTCTGGAGACTCCGTAAAATTGGCGTGAAACTCGGACAAGATTGTTCACAGCTGTGACTTTTGAGTGAGAAATGCTTCCAGGGGTCTTCCCCATGGTGTTGCCATGTCATTTCAGCACTCTTCTGAGACTTTTGTGACATTTTTAGGGTTTTTCCATGCTGCCGGCAGTCATTTCATAAAATTACTCGTGTCTCCCATAGGATAACATTGGGCTCGTTACTCGGGCCGAGTACACGAGTATCTCGGGATGCTCGGCCCGAGCTTCGAGCACCCGAGCATTTTAGTACTCGCTCATCACTAATGAGGAACAAGCGGGGGAAGGTGGGGGGTGTATGAGGAGTGCACTGGTGGAGAGGGTGGGGGTGTAATCGGAGCAAACAGGGGAGAGCGTGGAGGTGTATAAGGTGCAAATCAGGTTGAGAGTGGGGGGAGTATGAGAAGCAAATAAGGGAGATGTTGGGAGTTTATGAGGAGCAAATGGAGGAGAAGGAGGAGAGTGTATGAGAGCATACTGGGGAGAGGGTGGTGGTGTATGAGGAGCAAGTAAGGGCAGAGGATGGGGGGTTTATGAGGAGAAAGTGGGGGAGAGGGTGGGGGAGTATATGTGGAAACAGCATGGGGAGCAAATGGGGGCTTTGAGGACACAGAATATGGAGCGAGGGGGTGATGGGTATGGACACAGTATGTGGGGGACAGTATAATAGGCAAGGGGGTAATTTTGAGGATCCAGTATAAATTGCCAGAAAATGGCTGCAGCACAGTATGTGCAGTGAGGGTTGGATGAGTGTAGACACTTGAGGAGGGATGGGGTTGGCTGTGGAACAATATGTGGAGTGAGGTGGGGCGTTTATAAGGGTGTGGATACAGTATAAGGAGTGAGGGGGATAGCTGCAGCACAGTATATTGAGTGAGGGGTGGATCAGTGTGGGCACAGTATGAAGAGTGAGCTGGGGATAGGTGGGAACACACTATGTGGAGTAAGGGGGAGGATCGGTGTAGACAAAGTATGAGGAGTCAGGGGGGATGGCTGCGGCACAGTACGTGGAGTGAGATGGAGATGGATGAGAACACTGTTTGTGGAGTGAGGGGAGGATGGCAAACAACATAGTATGGGGAGTGAGGGGGTAAAGTAGTTAGGATACAGTAGAGGATGAGAAAAATGTAAGTGGGCAAAGAATAGAGAGAGTAGTGTGGGGCTGTATGGGGAGGGGACAGGATGCGCGGACAGTGTGAGGCCACAACCACAAGGGGATAGTATGTCTTGGAGGAGGAGTGTGATGAGGGAGAACATTAAAAAATGTGGTCAGTATAGGCAGGGGCGTATCTAGGGGGGTGCAGCCGGACCTTTTGCTCCGGGCGCCACTCAGTGGGGGGCACTGGTTGCCCCCCGATTTGGGGGCGTGGTCCCGCACTGTAGTGAGTGTCTGCAGGCCACGCCCCCTCACAGTGCTGTGTGTTACCATGGCTGCTGGACGCTCCTTCCCCTGTCGTCAGGGGCGTCACAGGCATCAAACATCCGGGGCTGCAGCTCTGAATATCTCCCCGGATGTCTCCTGCAAGCACTGAGGACGGAGCTCCAATCACAGTGCAGAGAGTGAGTCATGTGACCTCTCTCCTACACCGTGTGGAGGGGAGGAGCTCACTCCCCCAATCCAGGCTGAGCGCGGCCTCTTTGAACTTCTCTCCAGCAGCAGCGATGGATGGATGCCTCCCCGGGACACAGGGCCTCTGCTTTACCCTGGAGCCAGATCTGTCTGCCTCTGACTGGGGGAACTGACAGGACCCAGGAGCACAGCATCCAGGAGCACAGCATCCAGGAGGACAGGTATCACACATGGAGTGAATGACTGAGAACAATAGCACACACAATGAGGATCAGATGTCAGGATACTGAGCAGAGAATGAGAAGCAGATGAGACCCAGCTTTCCCAGGCTCCTCTATCCCTATTTCCTCAGCACTCAGCTTTCCCAGGCTCCTCTATCCCTATTTCCTCAGCACCCAGCTTTCCCAGGCTTTTCTATCCCTCTTTCCTCAGCTCCCAGCTTTCCCAGGCTCCTCTACCCCTCTTTCCTCAGAACCCAGCTTTCCCAGGTTCCTATATCCCTCTTTCCTGAGCACTCAGCTTTCCTAGGCTTCTCTATCCCTCCTTCCTCAGCACCCATCTTTCCCAGGCTCCTCTATCCCTCTTTCCTCAGCACTCAGCTTTCCTAGGCTCCTCTATCCCTCTTTCCTCAGCACCCAGCTTTCCCAGGCTCTTCTATCCCTCTTTCCTCAGCACCCAGCTTTCTCATGATCTTCTACCCTCTTTCCCTCAGCACTCAGCTTTCCCAGGCTTTTCTATCCTCTTTTCCTCAGCACCCACCTTTCCCAGACTCTTCTATCCTCTTTCCTCAGAACCCAGCTTTCTCATGTTCTGATTTCCCTAAGCACCCATCTTTCCATCTTCTGATATCATGGCAAAGCTGGGTGCTGAGGAAAAGAGTTATAGAAGAGCATGAGAAAGCTGGGTGCTGAGGGAAAAAGGATAGAAGAGTCTGGGAAAGTTGGGTGTTGAGGAAAAGGTGTATAGCAGAGTAGGGGATGGGGTGCTGAGGGAAACAAGCTTTTTCCCATCCCCTGCTGTGCTATACACATTTTCCTGTGCACTCAGCTTTCCCATGTTCTGATTTCCCTCAGCACCCAGCTGACCCATGATATCAGAACAAGTGTCAACATAATTATCCCTTATCACAAAGTGTCAGTGTCATTATCCTGTACCCCCAGTGTCAGTGTCATTATCCTGTACCCCCAGTGTCAGTGTCATTATCCTGTGCCCCGAGTGTCATTGTCCTGTGCCCCGAGTGTCATTGTCCTGTGCCCCGAGTGTCATTGTCCTGTGCCCCGAGTGTCATTGTCCTGTGCCCCGAGTGTCATTGTCCTGTACCCATACCTCCCAACCGTCCGGGATCCAGCAGGGCAGTCCCGATTTTGAGCCTCTGCCCCGCTGTCCCGGCCGGGATGTTACATTTCCTGCACTCAGTGGCGTAGCATGGAGGGAGGTCGGTCCGCCCTGGGCGGCAGGAGTGTGGGGGCGGCAGTAGGGCTGTATTTACACGGCAGGGGAGCGCAAGCGTTTTTTTGTTTTTTTTCTTTGCCTCCCTCCCCCAGACTCCATATGAAAACTAGAGTCTTTGTGGGGAGGGTGCCGCCGCTGGCAGTGCATTGCCGCCCGGCGCCCGCATGTACTGCCCAGCTCCCAGCCCCTCAGCGCTGAGAGCGATCACGCTGACAGGAAGCCGCTGGGAGCTCTCCTGCTTCCTGTCCCGTGATGGCTCCAAGTGCTGGTGCGGTGGGGGCGGCTCCTCCACCCAGCCGGCCCCCCATGCACCCGGAGAGGTGAGGGAAACTGTGCAGGGGAGAGGGGACAGGCAGGCACACACACTATGAGGTGTATATATGTATACATCAGGCAGGCACACTATGAGGTGTATATATCATATATATGTTAATAAAGTGTTGTACTATCTGACAAATTAAGTATACCTATGTTTTTATTTGTTAGGTGCATTAAAGGAGTTGTCCCAATTTTGTGATGTGTCTGCAGTCACTCTATGTGACTGCAGACTTCTGAATTCTCATTGCACGTTGGGAGGATTTTCTAGTGCCAGCAGTGAGAGTGGGAGGTCACGTAAATGTAAGTATGTGATTTATATACATGCAGTCATATGCTGACTAGACATATGAGGTCTCGATTAATGAAAATGAATAGAGTAAGAACCGGACACGTCTAATCGGAATGTGGTCAGAAGTATATAAATCACATATTTTTGTCCATATGACAGTCCTATCCTGCCACTGATATGTGAGAATCCTGACTGTGTGCAATGCACGCGCTGTGAATATTCAGAAACCTGCAGTCACCTAGCAGGTCTATAGACTTTCATCTCAAACCTGAACAAGCCCTTTAATTTTAGCATTAAGCACTGTAGCCTATACTTAAAGGGGTGTAATATACGCACTGTCAGGATTCAGCTCTGCTTGCTGGTTCCATCAGTCCTCACATGCCCACTCCACTCATTTTCATACTATATTGTATATTATGGTCATGTGACAGCTTTTCTTCCCGCCTCTATGTTTTTCACTGATCATTGAGAGAATTAGGAAGAGAAGATTGTCGGCAGGTGACTAAAAGTGTGAAAATCGCATATGAATGTTTGGTCACCTGATGACTACTCAGACTCCTTCGGTGGGGGAAAGCGCCAAGCTAAATTCTTGTCCCGGGTGCCAGAAAACCTAGAAACACCTCTGCTTAGGCTGGTTTCACACCGGAGTTTTTATCTGGATCAGGTTCGATCAGGGTTGTGTGTCAAAACCAGGAGTGCCTCCAAAACTCAGAACAGGGGTCAATCTTTCAATTATAGTTTTTCTCTGCAAGTTCCTCCGCTGGTTCCTCTCCTGGTTTTGGCACACAAACCTGATCGAACCTGGTCAGGAAAAAACTGCAGTGTGAAACCAGCCTTAATATGTTGGCACTATATGAGGAAAAGGAAATACACAATCATCCATGCAGAACAATTATCTGAATAATAAGAAAAAGGAAACTCAAAGTCATTTTAGAGCCAATGTAGAAATAGCAACTTCCATGCCCGCAAGTTCTTTAAATAATCACTTTTTATTCTGCCTTTTATATACAAGCCTAATGTAATGTAACATGAAATGAACTCAGTATGAGGCCATTAACCTGATTGCCATTTATTAAAGTGGCAATAAGTTAGCAGTTAACATGTGAAAATATAGGATTCTATATCACCTCCAACTGGACGTTATATAAAAGATAAAGCTGTAGATATTTAAATGTTACTGCTACAAAGGAACTCAGAACACGAAAACGGGAGATGTGGCTAATACTTGGTGTGCACGATTATTAGGCAAGTGAGCATTTTGATCACATCATCATTTTTATGCAAATATTCCAACTCGAAGCTAAATAATCTTGACTTATTGCAGAGTATTTTTAGTGTGCATTAATACACAACTTGCACAGTAATAATCCAAATTGTGCAGTAGTAAAACAAATTTTGTGCAATAATACTTAGTGATGAAAGAGTGTATTCATTACTATTCGCACGGATAGTGCGGTATTTGCATTACTCATTATGGTACCTTTACACGCCGCTACCGAAAGGTAGAAACCGGCAGGTGTCGGAGACAATTGTACCTTTTACCTTCAAAACACCGTGAAGTGGCTGCGTGTAATTCAGGTTATACCTTCCTGTCTCTTTAGATACCTGTCTTTCAGGCGTGCTGAAAAACAAGCAGGTATAACCCCTATGGTAGCGGCGTGTAATCAGGACACAGGTACGGTATTTGAGTTACCTGGGGCGTGCTTGAGCGTCATGTATACCACGCCCCATCAGCTATCATTGGTGGGGACTACTGTATACCCATTGGCTGTCCCTGCACAGGGCGGCATATTTAACGAGCTGACCAGTCACAGTACACATATAGCGTCATGTATTAGGCAGCCTCCCTGCGCTGGCTGGCCAATCATGATGTTATTGCATTGTCCAATTACCGTACGAGCGTCGCGTAATACACTACTCAGTCACGCCTATGTACTTACGGCGCACAATATGTACGCCCAGATTCCCTTGTGGTAGCGGCGTATAAATCAGGGAAGGTGCTCCACAGAAGGTAACCTGCGGCACCCGTCGGCACATCCGGGGAACGAAAATACCTTCTGTGGAGCACCTTGTGGCGGCGTGTAATTGCAGCATCAGATACCGTTAGGAACCGTTGAAAACGCGCACGTGCGGTGCCTACCTGTTGCTACCCTCGGTAGCGGCGTGTAAAGGTACCATTATACTGCGAGTATTTGTGTACTCGCCTCGCTATATTTGGAGCCACTAAACATGCTGGGCTTATTAACCAATCACAGTAATGTCGCAGACATCTTGGTAGTGGCATTACTGTGATTGGCTGGCTGCCCACTGTCATATGGTCTATTTAAGCCCTACCAGTTTGCGGTAAAAGATGAAGCCGCACACGGGTCACATCGGGATCACGTCCTTGTTTATTGAACAAAACAGGATCTTACATGGTGAAGGGTGTGGGTGGGAGAACGGGGGATTCAGAAGCGACGACCGTTTCACACCGCAAGTGGCGCTTCCACGGGCATACAGCTACCACAGTTAATTTACCGGGATTGCATCCGGAGCCAGCGTTGAAGAAGCATAGGCAGAGAGAGTTAAGACGTCTTCATAACACAAAAGCTCTTCTGAGGGCTATCTCTAGTGTATACTATGTCAGTGTAGAGTAGGGAGGGATATTCCAGCAGGGACAGTTGAAAGGAGTCACTCAGTAGCTTCAAAATACCACCAAAAAATAGGTAATTGAGAAAAGAGGGGTTCTCAAGACAAGCAATTGGGTTGTATCTCTTGTCTTGAGAACCCCTCTTTTCTTCTCATTTACCTTAGTCTTCTGGGTTGTCTAGTGATCTCCTTCTTTATATTGAAAATATTGTGGTGCCCTCCTTTTTTGCCTTACCACCAAAAAAAGCTATTTTCAGAGCAGAAGTCACACAAGAAAGTCATTTTTCCCTTCTGTATTTGTGGTAACAGCCTGCCTTCTGCTGTCAACATTACAAAAAGGTTATTGCCCTCCACAAAGCTGTAGTCTAAACATTTCCTACTACCTGCTACAAACCTCACATCAGGCCATTTTATCCGCTGTTTTTGTGGTAACAGCCTGGCTTCTGCTATCCACATTACCACACTTAAAAAGATGGTTATTGCCCAATGCAAAGCAGAAGTCCCAAGCATTTCATACTGCCTGCTATCAAGCATGCACCAGGCCATTTTACCTGCTGTTTTTGTGGTAACTGCCTTGCTTCTTCTTTCCACATTACTATACATAAAAAAGCGGTTATTGACCACTGCAAATCAGTAGTCCAAGCATTTCCTTCTGCCTGCTACCAAGCATGCACCAGTCCATTTTACCCACTATGGTCCCAGCCAGCTTTCTGGTGTCCACATTACTACTCTTGAAAAAAAAAAGGCAGTTATTGCCCTTCACAAAGCAGTAGTCCAAACATTTCCAATTGCTGGCTAGAAAGCATGCACCAGGCCATTTTACCCGCTGTTTATGTGGTAACAGCCTGGCTTTTGGTGCCCACATAGCACACTTAAAAAGGCTATTATTGTTCATCGCAAAGCAGTAGTCCAAATTTTTCTTACTGCCTGCTACCAAGCACGCATCAGGCCATTTTATCCACAGTTTTTGTGGTCACAACCAGCTTTATGGTATCTACATCACTACTCTTAGAAAGGTGGTTATTGCTCAAGGCAAAGCAGTAGTCCAAACATTTCCTACTGCCTGCTACCAAGCATGCACCAGGACATTTTACCCACTGTTTTTGTGGTAACAGCCTGGCTTCTGCTGTCCACATTACTACACTTAAAAAGGCTGTTATTGCCCAACGCTAAGCAGTAATACAAACAATACCTACTCCCTGCTACCAAGCATGCACCAGGCCATTTTACCTGCAGTTTTTGTGGTCACAGCCAGCTTTCACACATATTACTACTCTAAAAAAGGCGGTTGTTGCCCTCCACAAAGCACATTTCCTACTGCTGGCTACAATGCTTGCACCAGGCCATTTTACCCGCTGATAATGTGGTGACAGCCTGGCTTCTGGTGTCCACATTACAAGTGGTTATTGTCCAACACAAAACAGTAGTCCAAACATTTCCTACTACCTGCTATCAAGCACGGACCTTTTGGTTAAAGATGGGCTCAAAATCAACTCCCTTGTGTGACGCACTTCACTCCTGTTTACAAGGCTGTCAGTCATAGTGTGACGCACTTCACTCCTTTTTACAAGGCTGTCAGTCATAGTGTGCTGTTCTTCAGTCACATTTACTTCACTCATTGTGTCCATGACAGTCTGAACTACTTCAGTCATGTTTATTCAATGGGTTTAATTGGTCATAATTGCAAATACGCCAATGACGATGACAGAAAAGCTGGGGAAGAAGCAAGGCGATGACAACGTCGACAACAAGAGACACCACAACAAACTGCCGTGAGACAAGCCCAGGAAGTGGCATCTCACAGACGTCGTCGGCATCAGGAGACACCACAACAAACTGCTGCCAGACAAACCCAAGATGCCGAATCTCATAGACAGTGTCAGCTGAATGAATCTCCAGAAGACAGGGCAAACAGACAACAACATGTTTGCGCCATTCATACAACACGAATGCTCTACCAACTAAGGCAAGCCCAGGAGAATATTCAATAGACACGATAGATATATAGGTAGATGATAGATAGATATCGTGTATTCATTGCATTGTTCTTAAATCTTTATAAATAAACTACATACACATTCTAGAATACCCGATGCGTTAGAATCGGGCCACCATCTAGTGAAAGAATAATGACATGGCCCTTTCCTCATTTGACCTAAACCCTATTGAGAACTTATAGGCCCTTCTTAAACATGAGATTTATGAAGAAGAAAAACAGGTCCCTTTCTGAACAGGCAATTGTTGGTGTTCATTGGCAACAAATTAAGAAGAATGGTGGCTAAATTGGTCACTGGTATTTTTTTTAAATATCAAAAATATATTTTTATACAATTGAGTTGTTTGGTTCTTATTCTCACTTTAACTGTTGAAAATAAACAATTGAGATGGCAAAATTAACTTTTTTTTCATTTAGCTGCATAATAATTCTGCACACACTAATAGTTGCCTAATAATTATGTACACCTAGATATTCTCCTAAGAAAGAAAATGTGACTCTGGTCAGTAACTAGTCTCAGAGAAGCAGAAGAAAAACAGAAATAATTGGAAAGTAAATAACATTAATACTACTTACTGGTAGTAAAGAGAGGTCAAAACAATCTGAGGTCAGGTCCAGGAAATACAGAAGTTCAAAACAGAAATGGTGTCAACAATCCGCGCTGCTGCTTCAATAAATGTACTCGAAAAGCATTGCTTTCTCCATCTCCTTCTTTATTCCTCCACATAAACCGACGAATTTCGGTGCAACCCTCGCACCTTCCTCAGGGTACCTGAAGGCGCGAGGGTTGCACCGAAATGCGTCGGTTTGTGTGGAGGAGTAAAGAAGGAGATGGAGAAAGCAATGCTTTTCGTGTAGATTTCTGTTTTGAACTTCTGTTTTTTCCCGCGTTTGCGAAGCGGTGGAGGTTCTGCAGCAGCTGCAATCTAAAGCACTCAAGCCGGTTGTGGGTTTCACAACCTGAAAAGGTGAGTGGAACTCATTGTGACCATCGTGAATTGTGTGTCTCTTGTGATAAGGCACAATCTGCGCCTCTTGTGTCTCCTTTATTGTGGGTCCAGGAAATAGCGCAGTACAACAAGGGGTGGTCAGAAGTGAAATCCAATTCAAGCCAAAGTCAGGAAACCAGAGTAATAAAAACCGAATACAAAGGTACAAACAGAAAGAGGAGTCAGGTCACAAGCAGAGAGTCAAGTCCAGGCAAGACAGCTAAGTCAGGCAGGGTCTGTTTCAGAGCACAGGGAGATCAAGTCCACACAGCTAGAAGGAAGGGTGCCTTCACACTGCGGCATGATCCGGTCCGGGGCTGTCCAAGATGACCCTGACAGCCGCGGATTGAATCAGCACACAGGACTGGAGGGCTAATTTGCCCTCCGGTCCGGTGTGCAGCGCATGCAGCTGCAGCCGCTGATAGGTCAGGACCGTGGCACCTGCGATCCTGACCTATCAGCAGCGGGAGCATGTGGCTGCACACTGGATGGGAGGGCAAATTAGCCCTCCAGTCCTGTGTGCTGATCCGGTCTGCGGCTGACGGGGTCATCCCGGACAGCCCCGGACCGGATCACGCCGCAATGTGAAGCCACCCGAATTGTATAATTGAGACTGAGCATAGCTGCAAGCTTGATTAAATAGAGGCCTAATTAATTGAGCTTAATTCAGGTGATTGAGGCACAGAACCAGCCCAGGCTGACAGTCTTCACAAACCTAGAACAAACACAGGCAATGTGGAGATCATGACAGAAAAAACTCAATTTTACTTACTTATATATTTAAGCAGGTTCTAACAACTGCTTAGGACTTCTCTATACTTTCACATTCAACATCTGCTGTACATATAAGGCAGATTTTAGGGTATGGGTTACTAGAATTTGAAGCGTAACCATCATTTACATTTTTATTTAATAATAATAATGTAATAATGTAGAGCAATTGATTTTAATAAACATTCAGATATACTTTATCGAAGAAATTTGGTGGAAAACCATTCATAAACTTTGCACAATTGTCCCCACTACACTGTGTGTAAAGCTGACATATGCTCATTCTCAGTCAGATCCGTCTTCACACTGAATATGGAGCATGTAACCATAAAAGGGTGGAGGGGGTGTGGCCTACAATGAGTGAGCGCTCCTGACTGTAGCTGGTGAGATAAAAATGTATCAGATTACTTCCGCTTACAGTACAGTGCTAAGCAATATCAGAGTGTCAAGATCACCGCAAACTCCTCTTTCCTTGGCACAAGCTGCTGATCTGTCATCTCGCTCCACACAGCTTAGTCAAGATGCACATTGCACTGCTCACTGTTATAAGCTGCTGGTTATGCCCACGCAGCCATAAAATGTAGTTTTTAAAAGAGCACAGAAAAATGTGAGAAAATATGGCCCAAAATAAAAACATTACCTTAGTTGCTATGTGACCCATCATTAACAACCAGTGCAGTATTGGGTTTTTCTTTTTCAATGAAATGACATTTAGGCCCTTTTCACATCTAATGCTGGGTTGCGTTTGCCTTCATCTGCGTTTCTATGCGTTTTTACCGCTAAAAACGCATGCGTTTTTGGCCCCATAGGCCAGGGTCACACATACCATTTGTTTTTGGTTTAAATCTGTTTTTGGAAACATTCTGGACATTTTTTTTCACAGTCCAAAAACACAGATGCGTTAACGCAAGGGCATGTGCGTTTTTCAAAAAACGCATGCGTTTTTATGCAGCATCCCAAAAACGCTGCTAGCATGTGCATTTTTCAAAAAACCTATACTTTTTTTAACATGGGGATCTATGGGAAACGCATGCGTTTTAACGCATGGCACATATAGGCACCATGCGATAACGCATGCGTTTTTGGGGAAAAAATGACTAAGTCACAAAAATTCCAAAAAACGTCCAGGACCTCAGGGGACACTATTGGCACCCTCAGAAAAATGGATCAATTTTTCTAAGGGCTTAAAAACCGGATTTGTATGTGTGACTCTAGCCATAGGGTTTAATGAAAACGCATGCAAAAACGCATGTCATTTTCAGCAAACGCAAAAACGCATGCAACATTTTGGGCTGCGTTTGCAAGAACGCATGCTTTTTTGCGTTTGCAGAAAATGGCCATGTTCACACACATGCGTTTTTTTGCCCATCACTGCGTTTTTTGGGCTGTTAAAAAAAACGCAGGGGCGTTAACGCAGGCTACATTCGAGTGTACATGCGTTTTTGAGCCAAAAACCCCCCAGCCCAAAAAAACGCTGCATGCTGTAAAAAAACGCATGTTCGTTTTCCCAAAAACGCATGGCTTCTTTAACATGGGACCCAATGGGAAACGCAAGCATCAACGCTTGGCACATATAGACGCATGTGTCAACGCTAACGTTTTCATCAGCACCCCCCCCCCCTATATAAGCAGGAAAATAAAATACATTTTTTTATGATAGCACCCCCCCCCCAATTTGGTCAGCAGGAAAACAGAAAAAAAAATTCCTTTAGCAAAAACACTAATTTTTATGCCATGCATTTTTTGCTATTTGGGTGTTTGGTGAAAAAAACTATTTGCAAAAATGTTTTCAATGCTTTCACACACACAAGGCACATTTTTTGGCACTCTTAAAAAAACGCAAGTGGTTTTAGGAGTGCTAAAAAAAACGCAAATTGTGTGTGAACAATGCCAATGACATGCGCTTTTGCATGCGTTTTTCCATGCATTTCTATTAAACCCTATGGGGCCAAAAATGCATACTTTCATACCTTTTTAGCGGTAAAAACGCATAGAAACGCAAATGAAGGCAAACGCAACCCAGCATTAGATGTGAAAAGGGCCAAAGAAACGCAAATGAAGGCAAATGCAACCCAGCATTAGATGTGAAAAGGGCCATAGAAACGCAAATGAAGGCAAACGCCACCCAGCATTAGATGTGCAACAGTCCTTATACTTTAAGTTTTTTTATTCCTATTTTTATATTTTAATGATATAGACTAATTTATGAAGACTGGCAATTTTCACACAGGCCTTTAACCCCATTGCGACCAATGACGAGTTTAGCCGTCATGAAAAGATGTCAGTTCCCGCATCATGATGGCTAAACTCGTCATGGCTTTGAACTGTCACTGCTTGTAAACAAACAGTGACAGTTCAAATCTAACAGCTGCCAGTGACAGCTAAGGATCAGGGGCAGAGGTGTGGGGACCCTTTTTAGTTGTCCCCACACTCAATCTGAGTGACCGATCACATCATGATCGCGCAGGGAAATGCTGAATGTCAGCCCTTCCCTGCATAATCTCTGCAGGAGCCGGGCTGTCGGCTGTGCCCGGCTCCTGCAATCAGCCCCGCTGCCTGTCAACTGCTGTGCCCGCTCTCCTGCCTCCAATCCCTGCTCTCCGGTCTCTTGCCTCCACTCCCCTCACTCCTCTCCCCGCTTCCTCCTCCCCTCTCTCCTGCCTCCACTCCCAGTCTCCTGCCTCCGCTCCCAGTCTCCTCCATCCTCTCCCCGCTCTCCTCCTTTCTCTTCTCGCTTTCTCCTGCCCTCTTTCCTGCCTCCGCCCCTGGTCTCCTCCGTCCTCTCTTTGCTCTCCTCCCTCCTCTCCCCGCTTCCTCCTCCCTCCTCTCCCCGCTTCCTCCTCCCCTTTCTCCTTTCTCCACTCCGAAGTCTCCTCCGACCTGTGCCCCGCTCACCTCCTCTGTCGGCTCCCCGTTCTTCTCCTCTGTCCGCTCCCTGCTCTCCTCCTCCATCCTGTGCTGCCCAGCCGCTCAACGGCTCTGCCCCGCTCCACTCAGCCTCATCCCTGCATGGAGGAGATGAGGCTGAGAGGAGTCATCTGACAGCCAGGGGCAGCGATCACTATGTGCTACTTCGGGTCTGGGGAGAGGGAGCGCAGGGTTACTCCCCTCTCCCCATGGTGATCGGCCCATCATAATGAAATTGCGATGGGCCGATCACCATGGTAACCAGAGGTTGCAATAGCGACATCTGGTAACATGACCCAAGCCTCAGAGATCATGTGATCTCTGGGACTTGGGTCAAGTTACCAGATGTTGCCATGGCAACCTCAGGTTGCCTTGACAACCTCAGGTTGCCATGGTGACATCTGGTAACCTGACAGCTGTACTGTGTGGCAGATCATTGCCCTACAGTGCAGCATCAGTGTGACCCCCCAGAGACTGCAGCTAAAGGACCCTTGATCCTTTGCTGCAGTCTCTGGAGGCGACTGATCGTTATAGGACCATCGTTGTGGACTACATCGGAGGGCATGAGGGTAACAAAGATGGAGTTGAAATATGTGTTTGTGTTTTTTGTTATAATAAAATTATTTTTTTCACAGTGTGTTGTGTCTTATTTATCATTGACTTAGAGGTTCCTAATGGCCGGGTCTAAAATTGGCCCGACACTATGAACCTCGGGCTTAGTGTCAGCTGCCAATACAAAGCTGGCGTTAACCACATTATTACCCAGTTTGCCACTGGCACTAGGGCAACTGGAAGAGTCTGGGTACAGCACCAGGAAATGGTGCTTCTAATGAATGCGCTATTTCCCGGGGCGGCTGCAAACTGCAATTTGCAGCGTGGGGGGCCCAGAAAGCTTGGGCCTCTCCACACTGTGGATTCCAGCTCCCAGCTGCCAAGTTGTACCTGGCTGGAAGCTAAAAGTATGGTGAAGCCCACATCCCTTTTTTTTTAAAAATTATTTAAAGAAATAAATAAAAAAAAAAGGGCTACATCGTGTTTTTTTTAATTATTTCAAGAACTTAAGAAAAAGGGCTCCGTTGTATTTTGATTACCAGCCAGGTAAAACTAGGCAGCTGGGCGTGGGTGGCAGCCTGTATTTGCCTGGTGCACCTGTGCTGGGAACCGAAAATACAGCAGAGCCCCAAATCATCAGTGCAAAATCTCACTTGTGGGGGAGCTCCATTGTTTAGGCACATCAGGGAATCTCCAAATGCGACATGGTGTTCACTGACGATCTCAGCTAATTTTCCGCTTGGAGCGTCAAATAGCGCTCCTTCCCTTCTGAGCCCTGCTGTGCACCCAAACAGTGGTTTTCCACAACACATGAGGTATCAGTTTACTCAGGAGAAATTGCCCAATAGATTTTAGGATCCCTTTTATCCTGTTGCCTATGTGAATATGAAAAATTGAGGCTAAAAGAACATTTTTGTGAAAAAAAATACTTTTTCATTTTTAAGGATCAATTTGTGAAGCCCTGGAGGTTCAAAGTGCTCATTATGCATTTAGATAAGGGGCTGTCCATACGTGACATGGTATCCGCTAACAATTGGAATTGTTAGTGGACACAATGTCACGTATGGAGAGCCCCTGTGTGCCTAAACATTGGAGCTCCCCCACAAGTGACCCCATTTTGGAAACTAGACCCCCAAGGAACTTATCTAAATACACTTGAGCACTTTGAACCCCCAGGTGCTTCACAAATTAATCCGTAAAAATGAAAAAAGAAAATTTTTATGAAAAAAAAGGACTTTTTCACTTTTAAGGATCAATTTGTGAAGCACCTTTGGGTTCAAAGTGCTCACTATGCATCTAGATAAGTTCCTTGGGGGTCTAGTTTCCAAAATGGGGTCACTTGTGGGGGAGCTCCAATGTTTAGACACACAGAGGCTCTCCATACGCGACATGATGTCCGCTAACAATTCAAGCTAATTTTGCGCTCAAACTGTTAGCGGACACCATGTCGCGTTTGGAGGGTCCCTGTGTATCTAAACATTGGAGCTCCCCCACAACTGACACCATTTTGGAAACTAGATCCCCCAAGGAACTTATCTAGATGCATAGTGAGCACTTTGAACCCCCAGGTGCTTCACAAATTGATCCTTAAAAATGAAAAAGTACTTTTTTTTCACAAAAATTTTGTGTTGGCCTCAATATTTTCATTTTTACATGAGCAACAGGATAAAATGCATCCTACAGTTTGTTGGGCAATTTCTCCTGAGTACACCGATACCTCATATGTGGTCATAAACTACTGTTTGGGCGCACGGCAGGGCTCGAAAGGGAAGGAGCGCCATTTGACTTTTTGAATATAAAATTAGCTCCAAAAGTCAAATTGCACTCCTTCCCTTCTGAGCCCTGCCGTGCGTCCAAACAGTGGTTTGTGACCACATATAAGATATCAGTGTACTCAGGAGAAATTGCCCAAAAAATATTAGGATGCATTTTATCCTGTTGCCCATGTGAAAATGAAAAAATTGTGGCTAAAAGAACATTTTTGTTGGAAAAATTAAAATGTCTATTTTTTCCTTCCATTTTTCTTGTGTTCCTGTGAAGCACCTGAAGGGTTAATAATCTATTTGAATGTAGATTTGAGTAGTTTGAGGGGTGCAGGTTTTGGAATGGTATCACTATTGGGTGTTTTCTGTCATGTACGCCCTTCAAAGGGACTTTAGATGTGATGTGGTCACTAAAAAAAATGGTTTTGTAAATTTTGCTGCAAAAATGAGAAATTGCTGATAAACTTTGAACCCTTATAACTTCCTAACCAAAAATGTTTTTTGCCAAAATTGTGCTGATGTAAAGTAGACATGTGGGAAATGTTATTTATTAACTATTTTGTGTCACATAACTCTCTGGTTTAACAGAATAAAAATTCAAAATTTGAAATTTGCAAAATTTGCAAAATTTTCGTCATATTTTTTATTTTTTCACAAATAAACACAAACATTATTGACCTAACTTTACCACTAACATATGTCATGAAAAAACAATCTCAGAATCGCTAGGATCCATTGAAGTGTTCCAGAAGTATTACCTCATAAAGGGACACCGGTCAGAATTACTAAAAACGGTCTGGTCATTAAGCTGCAAAATTACTCCGTCCTTAAGGGGTTAAAGAGGCATTTTGTAGTGAGAGAATTTGGATTAATTAGGATACACAGGCTTTTAAAAAAATCAGGAATATCTGACAGGAGTAAGATTTTTGGCATAAGGAACACCACAGCTCATCAGAAATTAGATGAGCTGTTGCATCATGTTCCTGTCTCATCCTAACCCACCGATTTTGGTGTAGCTGGTGTGAAAATGCCTAAAGTCACAGTAATTTGCTTGATTTTTCTGTCAGATTGTGCATGTGGCACCCCTGCGGACTGGTGGCAACAGAATAGTACAGCAGCTGGGATGGTAAGCCAAATACCCAACACGCTCCCAAATCCCTATACCTGGACTTTATGCCAGGCAAGGGAGAGGTGGGAGAGATCTGAGTAGTGGGTGGAGCTCAGAAGAATCACCTGTAGAAGAGGAGGAGCTACAGTAGTTACCTCATGTAGAGAGTGACAGTTAGTCACTTTAGTTGGAGTTGGAGCAGAGGACAGGAGTGACAGAGGAGAAGGACAGTAACAACAAAGAAAACCGGGACCTGGAGGCCGGTGTCATCAGAGGCTGACCAGGTTCGAGGCTACTGACCCTCAGAGAGACGTTAGGAGGGCTCAAAGGTGAGCACAGGTCCAGAGTTCCTGGCGAGTAAAGGGAGGAGGAGGAACTGGACTCCTAGCTGAAACCCCTGACATAGCTGAAGAGACTGACCAGGTGTAGTGGAGAAGGAGTACAAGGTGGAAGACCGGCTTTACGGAGACACCAAGGGACTGGGTCGATTGACAGGGTACCGGCCCTGCAAAAGTGGTTGGCTGCTTTACGCCCCGGCCACAGATTAACTGGTGAAGTGAAGGGTCTTTATGCCCGGAACCAAACAGATTGTCACACTGAAGGAAAGGCCTCACATAGGAATAGGGATCCAAGGGAAGGATGCCCGGAAATGTCAGCGACTGCTAGCTCTGAGTTAGTGAGCTGACCTGGAGAGACCCGAAAAGGATTAATAAAGGATGTGCTTGGTGATCCATCTCAGCTTCTTACTGGCTACCAGTACCACTCAGTGCAGGAAAACTGAGACTGTGCAAAACGAGAGCAAAAGCAGTGAGTAAAGTACCCGGTTGAACTTGAACCTTGTGTAAGAGTTTTTATTGAGCATCCATGCTTACAGATATCAGCATCTGAGAGGTTGCAAAGCTGAGAGATCCAAAGAACAGCTGTGAGAATTAAGTTGCACCCCCACAGCCACCTCACAACCACCCCACAATAGACTATTATCACCGGCCCAGGGAATAAAGCAGCCCTGCCGTGACAAACTTTAATTTTATTTTGACCCCTTTTTACATTTTTCCCCTTTATAATTGCGGTCCCTCAGGGCCACAGAGGCAGTCCAAAGCCATTACTGTGACATACCCCTGTGACCAGAAAAACAGGGACCAGTCCCAAGTAACCCACGGCCTGGTAGGCGATGCATACACATTACAGAACTGCTAGCACAATATAATCAGTAATGCAGAGTAGAATATAACAACATCTTTATGCTTTCTACTAAATGAAACTCAAGGAAAGAACTCTGAAGATTAATCATTCCAATAGAGAAAGGAGAATTAAAATCACTCAAGATTCTATTAAGTCCAAATTCAATGTGTTTTTTAATGATTTCGAAAGTTTGCAAAAGGTCACAATTTGAAGATACTGAAGATGATGAAATAAAAGCATTAAGACAAAGCAATAAAACTGTCTGTGTTTTCTTGACCTTTTAAATATAATTATCACAAAGACCATAGTAAATCTATTTAAAACCTTGATGTGTGTAGCAATTAAATAAGAATAAGCAATATTGTTCTATATGAAACCTGTATTTGAATTACCAGTAGAAATGTAAAAAAACAAAACTTTAATTAACATGTAAACCTTTGACATGAGAAAATATGTATATACACTACCATTCAAAAGTTTGGGGTCACTTTGAAATTTCCTTATTTTTTAAAGAAAAGCACATTTTTTTAATGAAGCTAACATTAAATGAATCAGTACACTCCTTACATTGTAAATGACTATTCTAGCTGCAAATGTCTGGTTTTTAATTCATTATGTACATAGGTGTATAGAGGCCCATTTCCAACAACCACCACTTCAGTGTTTTAATAGTACACTGTGTTTGCTAACTGTGTAAGCAGGCTAATGGATGTTTAGAAAATCCTTGTACAAGTATTGTATGTCACAAAGTATTCACTGATCTCAGGGAGACCAGTCCAAGAAAACACTGCAGGCAGCTGGCTAAAGCGCTCAACACAGTGAATTCCTAGGCACATTGCCTCCTGGGAATTATGAATATGCAAATAAGTCTGTGGAGCCTCGGTTAGGAGTCTCAAACACAGGACTAGCCAGATACCCTTCCAGGGAAGGACCCAGTCAAGGGGTGGCTCCTTGCGGAGGACACCATAACCACCATGTTAAGTGGCCCTTTTAGTCAATATCCAGCTCTTTTGCAAGCTTAGAGATATGACAAGAGAATACCAAGACCAGGTATCCATCCACAGACAGCTGTTTCGGGGTGTTGCCCCTCATCAGTGTGGAGTAGGATTTTGGCTAGGTGGAAGCAAGGCCTAGTAGACCAACATCACAAAGTATTCACTGATCTCAGGGAGACCAGTCCAAGAAAACACTGTGGGCAGCTGGCTAAAGCGCTCAACACAGTGAATTCCTAGGCGCATTGCCTCCTGGGAATTATGAATATGCAAATAAGTCTGTGGAGCCTCGGTTAGGAGTCTCAAACACAGGACTAGCCAGATATCCTTCCAGGGAAGGACCCAGTCAAGGGGTGGCTCCTTGCGGAGAACACCATAACCACCATGTTAAGTGGCCCTTTTAGTCAACTGGGTCCTTCCCTGGAAGGATATCTGGCTAGTCCTGTGTTTGAGACTCCTAACCGAGGCTCCACAGACTTATTTGCAAGTATTGTATGTCAGCACAGCTGAAAATGATTTGGTTGATTAGAGAAGCTATAAATCTGACCTTCCTTTGAGGTAATTGAGAATCTGGAGCATTACATTTGTTTATTCTATGAAACTCTCAATATAGTCAGAAAAAGAGAACTTTCATGTGAAACTCGACAGTCTATTCTTGTTCTTATAAATGAAGGCTATTCCATGCGAGAGATTGCCAAGAAACTGAGGATTTCCTACAATGGTGTGTACTACTCCCTTCAGAGGACAGCACAAACAGGCTCTAACCAGAGTAGAAAGAGAAGTGGGAGGCCCCACTACACAACTGCGCAACAAGACAAGTACATTATAGTCTCCAGTTTGAGATATTGATGCCTCACAGCTCCTCAACTGGCAACTTCATTAAATAGTACCCACAAAATGCCAGTGTCAACATCTACAGTGAAGAGGCAACTCCAGGATGCTGGCCTTCAGGACAGAGTGGCAAAGAAAAAGCCATATCTGAAACTGGCTAACAAAAGGAAAAGATTAAATATGGGGAAAAGAACAGACATTGGACAGAGGAAGATTGGAAAAAGGTTTTATGGACAGAAGAATCAAAGTTTGACGTGTTTGGATCACACAGAAGAACATTTGTGAGACGCAGAAAAACAGAAAAAAAATTATTATTTCAAATAAAGATCATTATTTCTAACCTTGTCAATGTCTGGACTTTATTTTCTATTTATTTTGCAACTAATTTAATAAATAAAAGTTAGGGATGGGCGAATTTACTTGTTAGGACTTGTTACTCTGTGAGTAGTAAGGAACTCGCAGGAGTGGGTACTCTGCGAGTTTCCAAGCGATTATGACTCACTGTGGCCGGGACTCCAGTTTAGACAGGCAGTAGCTCCTTCCTCCTTGTCATGGGTGGACCCCCGGTAGTGGGGCCCGGTTGAGTGCAGATCAAAAGGGTTGAAGACGTCTTGCGGGAACAGATTAAGGGGTTAATTTGTCATGACGCCACCTATGAGAGATTCGGTAAGTCTTACCGACGCTGCGGGGCCTCCGGGGATGGATAGCAGCAAGATGGAATGCTCCCCACAGGCTGAGCGGTGATCCCCGGAGGCTGGAGCTGCTTAAGATGTTGTGCGGCAGCTGCGGTTACCTTGTGTGCAGATGGACGTAATCGTAAGGAATCACGGACACTGGAAGTCTCTATAATGGGTCTTTTACTGTCACCAGTAAGCAGTACATGGTATACAGTTGTAGGTAGCAGACAAGTGGACTCAGCAGTGATAGGTGTCCCTCAGAGATCCGCGGTGTTCCTCCATTCTATCTAAGTAAGTTGCCGTTGTTGCTCAGGAATACCAGGTCGGGTACAGGGAGGCTGCTTGAGTGCCCTATCCAAAGTATACGTGATGGATGTTTTGGGGAGCCTTGGGTCCCTTGGTGGGTACACCGCTGGTTAGACGACTGGATTTGGCGGTGGTGGGGTGCTCTTGAAAAGCTGCTCCTCCACGCCTCTGGTTCGCATAGCAGAGCTGAACTGCTGCTAGCTTCGGTACCAGCAAACTGGCTGTATAAGGGCGCGGGGTGGTTTTGGACCCGCATGTTGATGCCCAAGTTCGGTTGGTAGTGCACCGGGGGTAATGGTGCTCAATCGTGGTAAAGGTGAGGAGATGGCCGGTAGAAGGTGGCCAGGGGGCTGCACCGACTGTGCAACCCCCTCTCCTAGGTTGCAGAGCTGGGATTCTGCAGAGGTCTTCTAAGTTGCTGTTACTTCTCCAGACTCGAGGCTAGAACTCTCTAACCTGGACTAAACTTCCACTACACACTACCCTTGCACTCCGCCCACCAGGACCTTGATTGGCCTTCTGTGCTAAGTGAGGCATGCAGGGTATGGATCTCTGAGTTAACCACATAACCGCTGGGTCAGAGAATATTGCTGCTGCATTTATGGCTGCAATACCCTCCTGTGACGCACTCGTTGTGGGGCGCCACAATTACTCGCACAGTAACGAGTCCAATGCAAATCAATGGCAATCCTAGTTTTGTCAGAGTTTGCATTCAGTATTTTTCTCAGTCGCTAAACTTGCTATCACATCGCTATCTATGTAGCTGGATTGTCCCCAAATCGTTTAAACAATAGCACTGGTTCACGGATACCCGCTGTCAGAAGCGAGTCTTAGGGATAGCGAGTCTACGACTCCTGTATATTGTATTCGGGACTCGCTAAATACAGAATATGTTAATGTTCCGAGACAGCCTAGCATGTAAGGTCAGAAAACTGTGAAGATGAACAAGCATGTTAGCCAATCATATTCAGTAATGCCACAGCCCTGTTGGTTGTGGCATTACTATGATTGGCTGCTGTCCATTGTGATGCCTATGTCATGTATGACAGGCAAGGCTGTATATAAGGCTTGCCCCCACCATTTTGGGCATATTCCTGTGACGATCTGAGCTAGTGTAGGGAGAGTAGGGAGACTTGGAGCAGATCCTAGCTAGGGAGTGTCAGTGAGTGTAGGAAACCCACCTCAAGATTCCTCACATTTAACCCAAACAGCTCTTCTGAGAGCTACCAGGACGGAGGAGTGCTGTGTACAGGACTGTAGGCAGGGAGACAGGCAGGCAGGAGCAGCCTTACAGTGCATACAGCACTGACCTCAGAGCTTAGCTTAGTCACTCAGCTTTCCTCAGAGCTGAAATCAGAGGCTCAGCTGAGCTAATATTTCATTTTTTTTTTGCCAAGATATTTTTGGGTTCATATTTACCCCTTCAGCATTATTTTTTCTGTGGCAGACCAGTGCGTTGCTGCTCTCCTACCAGCTAATAGCACGCATGCCACCTGCTTGTGCGACTACTTGTGCGCACTAACTAATTTTTCAAGGGAGAGTGCATGTAGTGGGCGTTTTGTAACCAGCCAGATCCAGCAGGCAGCGACGGGCTGCCCCCAATCCCCAGGTGCCTATTTGTACCTGGCTGGACACAAGAATATAGGGGAGCCCCCTTTTTTTTATTATTTCATGAATTTCATGAAATAATAAAAAAAAAAAATGTGTGGGGCTCCGCGCTATTTTTATGTCTAGCCAGGTACAGCTAAGCAGCTGGGGGCTGGAATCCGCAGCGCAGGGGGGCCCAAGCTTTCTGGGCCCCCCCCCGCTGCAAATTGCAGCCTGCAGCCGCCCCAGAAGATGGTGCTTTCACTGAAGTGCCATCCTCTGGTGCTGAACCCCGCTCTTCCAGGGCCCTGGTGCGGTGGCTCACTGGGTAATAAAGGGGTTAGGGCCAGTTTTGTGTTATCAGCTGGCCCTAAGCCCGAAATTTATGGCGGTCACCCAGTATTACACATGACCGCCATGAATTTCTATTAAATTGTTTAAAAAAAAACACAACACACAGAAAAAATTTTTTATTAGTAATAAAACAAAAAGCCATTAGGGACTCCATCTTTAATAAAAAAAATCCTCTTCTGTCTGACGTAGTCCCAAACGCGTGTCAGCTCTGCTACATCACTCTACATAGACACACATCTATCCAGAGGGACAGCAGGCTGAGTAATGTCTTTGGCTTCACCTCAGGTGAACCTTGCTGTCAAAGCCTGAATCTCTGCTGCAGGCTCCGGAGATTACCGAGCAAAGACAGCAGTCCGTTTTTATAAAAAAAAAATTTTTTTTAAATATTCTTTAAAAGCCAGCAGCTTTTTGCACTGGCTTTTAAAGAATAAAAAGGGGAATTGCAGGTTTTTCCTCTGCTACCAGACCCCTTACAGGGTCCAGCAGCACAGGAATCGCTGCAATACTCGCTTCTCCATTCATTAACATTGGATTCGCTAGACTCGCAACGAGTAGCGAGTTTCCGACTCGGACTCATTAGAGTCTAGCGATTCCGAGTATTTTAGGATTCGCCCATCCCTAATAAAAGTATGAGTTTTCATGGCAAACACAACATTTTCTGGGTGACCACAAATATTTGAATGGTAGTGTAGTGTATGTTACAGTATTCTGCAGTTTTTGTAATCCATGTAAAAGTCAAAAGAATCACACAGGGACTCTGTCACCAGATATAGGCTATGTGCACACACAAAAAAAGTGATCAATTTTGTGCTCAGTAAAATTCTGCATGAAAACATCAGGTTTTCAAAAAAAAAAAAAAAAGCAGCACAAATGAATCCCTTTTGCAGCTGCTTTTGTGCACATACAAACACAGCACAAATAAGGGGAACAGAGACAGACATACAGACAGACACCCCAGTGACAGGTGATTTCTTACTTCCCGGTTCGGTACTTCAAGGTCCTGTGCACCATGTGACAGGCTGAGTCACATGGGGCAAAGGTCCTGGAAGATCAATAAACACAGCATCTGTGGTGTCCTGGTGGAAGATATAACTGGAGCTTGCTGTGGGATCGCAAGGGAGGGTAAGTATTGATGCATTTTTGCTGCAAATTCGGTTCAATTAATTGACATAGTACTTATTCTCCTAATCAGGTTTTTTGCAGTAAAACCTGATCAGGAAAAAAGCAGCCGTCGGCACAGCATTTCAGAAGTCTCATAGACATTGCTGGCCTGACAAAAATTGATCCATATTTTGTGCAAGAACGCAGCACAAAAACGGATCACAAACACCCAGTGTGCACATAGCCTTATGCTGCCCTTTCTGAGGACAGCATGAAGTAGTGATAGAAACACTAATTCCACTACTGCATCATTTAATTGTATTAGTGAGTTAAATTTTCTAAAACCCATATTTATTAGCAATACCAAAACAACTGCTGGAGTCCTCACTATTTAAGCACTTATTCAGATGCACATTCATTAGGACAGTATGCTATCCATGTGCTCAACAGACAACACAATAACCTAATAACCTGTGTATCAGTGAATATGAGTAAGGGCCACGTCACACACACAGATTTCTGTGCAGATATTGGTCACAGATCTCTGGTTGCAGTGAAATCATGGACACATTGTTCCATTTATACACAGCCACAAAATGGAACAATGTGTCCATGATTTCACTGCAACCAGAGATCTGCGAACAATATCTGCACAGATATCTGTGTGTGTGACGTGGCCCTAATTTATATTTGGCCTGATAGACCTTGACAAAGATGCGCTGAGGCTACGGTCACGTTAGCCCTAAAACCTAACGTTTTTCACAAGTGCAAATTGTGAAAAATGCTAGCTTTAACGCCTCCATAGGATCCCATGTTAAAAAAGCATTGCAAACGTGCAATGTGTTTAACGCTATGCATTTTTGCAAAAGCCACAAAAAACACTGCTAACATAATAACATAGTAACATAGTTTGTAAGGTTGAAGTTAGACTTTAAGTCCATACACTTCAACCCATAGCCTAAAATGTTGATCCAGAGCAAGGCAAAAAAAAACATATGGCAACACTAGCTCCACATTGGGGAAAAAAATTCCTTCCTGACTTGACATACGGCAATCAGACTAGTTCCCTGGATCAATGCCCTATCAAAGAATCTAGTATATACCGTATTTTTCGCTTTATAAGACGCACCGGATTATAAGACGCACCCAGATTTTAGAGGTGGAAAATAGGGAAAAAAATATTTGTAGCAAAAAATGACTTTGATATGACACTCAGGCCCTGCGACCAGTCAGTGTTGGCGTCTGTTTCCTTCGGATGCAGGTGCAGCATGTGAGCAACACCAATGACTTCTGCTCCAGTGTCTGTTGGCGGGGAGACAGACGCCAGCACTGACTGGTCAGAGGGCTGAGTCTCATATCAATATCACATGGGACATGACTATGCAACTTCTGATAACGTTGGAACTGCTGCAGAATCAGGGGTATGGGTGCGTGCACACGATGAGTATACGCAGCCTTTTGGACGCAGCGTCTTGCTTCTGTGTCCAAAATGCTGCGTAGTACAGTACAAGCATAGTGGATGGGATTTGTAGAAATCCCATACTCACTATGCTTCATCCGACCGCAGCATTCTGACAGCTGCGGTGCGGGTTGCCACCATTCCGCTCCTTCTCAGCATGTTCATTTCATGCTGTGGAGTTGGAAGCGGCTCCCATCGGGGGACTGCAGGGAGAAGCCGCCCTGCACCCGCCGCACATGGTGAGTACAGGGCAGCTGGGGTCTCCCTGCCTCCACATGTGGCTTCACTTATGTCCGGAGGAGCCGTGTCCAACACACAGCTACTCCCGACTGTGAGCGCACACCCTTAGCATGGTCTTTATTACTTTTACAAGGGCCAACAAGATGAATGAGATGGGATTTGTTCATGTAGTAACAATCCCTTTAAGAACTATCACTCCCAGCATGTACTGTAGATCCTATAACATGCTTGGAGTTCTAGTTAAGCACAGTATTGGTAGTGTTAACTTTACTTTATTAGTGGTTATGTTACATATACATGTGGACTCACTTTAATGTGTCCTGCTTTGCCATCACCCTGCTGAAATGAAGGAAGTGGCGATAGTCTGTATATCAAGTTCTGATGTGATGTCCTGTAAAGAGGGAGGGCCAGGGAGGGGGTCTATACACTGTGCTGAAATACGATGCTCCAGCCCTGTCTCCTAATTACAAGTCACCACAGAGCTTGACCTGTATGCAGGGCCAGGGGAGCTGTACACTGCCGTTATATGCAGGCTCCAGCCCTGCTCTCCATACACTAAAGCTCCTGAACTGCAGACCGGCCACTTCCTGGATTTCTGCTTGGTGTCAGGGCACAGCAGGACACATTACACTGAGCAGAGGGAGTAAGGCAGGACACTGACAAACAAGGTACCTGCTGTGATAAAGTGCCGATCTCCCTGCTCTGCCCCTGTCTTCATGGCAGTGAATCAGCACAAAGCTCAGTGCTGATTCACTTGCCACAGCTGCACCCGGCTCCTCTGTTCTCACTATCTGCAGCACACAATGTCCCCAGCAGCTGCAGGAGCGACCATGTGTGCCGGCTAAGCAGCTTCTCCTGCACCCTGTGCTCTCACCTCTCCGCGTTGTCTTCAGTGCAGAGAGGTGGGTGGAGACTGGGAGCAAGTGAAGTGAATATCTAAGTAGTTAATGAGCCGGGGACACGTGGTGCTCCTGCCGCCTGATTCTTCAGCAGGGACCATCCCCTGTCACTTCTGTCCCCAATTCACTGCTGTCCCCCCCCTCCCAAGCAACTGAGGATGCTAGAATGTTATATTCCTTTTATAAGACGCACCCCCACTTTCCTCCAAAACTTGGAGGAAAAAAAGTGCGTCTTATAAAAGGAAAAATACGGTATATAACCGGTAATATTATACTTTTTAAGGCTAGGGTCACACATAAGCCCTTGGTCCGTTTTTGGCTTCATTTTTGTCATTTTTTTTTTTCTAAGTCCAAAAACTGACAGAAAAACGGATTGGATGTAATAAACACCCTGTCCGTTTTTTTCTGGACCTCAAAACATTGCTCTGTTCGTTTTTGAGCTAAAAACGTTGCTAGCAACGTTTTTGGCATCAGTTAAAAAACGCATGCGTTTTTTTAACATGGGGCCCTATGGGAAACACATGCGTTAACGCATGGCACATATAGGCACCTGCGTTTTTAATGAAAAAAAATGAAAAAATGACTAAGTCCAAAAACGTTCAGAGGTGCAGGAGGCTCAAAAAGCACCCAAAAAAAAATGGATTGGTCATGGAAATCACTTCCAAAAACAGACTTCTATGTGTGACCCCAGCCTAAGAAAGGCATCTAAGTCCTTTTTAAACTTTAGAAGTGAATCACTCATTACAACATCATGTGGCAGAGAATTCCATAGTCTCTCTGCTCTTACAGTAAAGAATCCACATCTGTGATTATGATTAAACCTTCTTTCCTCCAGACGTAGAGAATGCCCCCTTGTCCCCGTCTCAGGCCTAAGAGTAAAAAGATCATTAAAAAGGTCTCTGTACTGTCCCCTCATATATTTATACATTATTATAAGATGACCCCAAGCCTCATTTTTCCAAACAAAAGAACCCCAAGTTTAACCCTTTCCCAACCTTTGACGTTGTACAACATCATGAAAGTCAGCGCCTTCCCGACCCATGATGTTATACAACGTCATGGCGGCTACCGCGGCACCGTTGCCACGGTAACCACCATCGGGCTCCGGTGCTCTGTGATTCCTATCACAGAACACCATGGCTTGAGGTCAGGGAGGCTGGATTCTCCACCCCACCGCCAGGATCACTGTGATTGGCTGTTGAAACAGTCAGTCACAGTGATCCTGTCTCCACCTATAGAAGGGACGGTCAGAGTCTTGTGCCCACCGCCGCCGCCTGCTTTTGCCCGCCACTGACATGTTGTGCCCGCCGCCGCCTGGATGGACCCGGTGGGCCCCCGACGATTCTCTGCAGCCCGATACCCCCTGCAGGGTGATCAGGCTGCAGAATAGCAATCTGGCAGCCCGGGCACAGTGATCCACTTAGTAGATCATTTTGCCTGGGCTGTCTGATCACTTTCTGCAGCTCGATTCCCCTGCAGGGGGATTGGGTTGCAGAGTTGCAGTCTAATAGCCTGGGCGCAGTGATTCACTATATGGATAACTGTGCCCGGGCTGTCAGATCACTTTCTCCCCATGCAGGGGGAGCTGAAGTGAAGTAATCTGACAGCCCTGGCACAGTGATCCATTATGTGATACTGTGCCAGGGCTGTTAGATCACTTAACTGCATCATTGGGTTACCTGACCCAAGCCTTAGAGATCATGTGATCTCTGAGACTTGGGTTTGCACAGTGATGCTGCACTGTATGGCAATGATCTGCCATACAGTGCATCATCACTATGACACCAGAAACTGCAACAAGAGGACACTTGATCCCATGCTGCAGTCTTTGGATGTAGCAGAGACGATCGAGCGTCGTGGGACCTTTGTTTCGGACCATGTCGGAGGCGATTGAGCATCGTGGGACCTTCGTTGTGAACTACGTTGGATCTTTTTAATAAAGATATAGTCTGAATTTTGTTTGTTTGTTTTTTAAAAAGATTTTTCTCTGTGTGGTGTATTTTTTGACTATTTACTAGAGATTCCTAATGGCTGGGTCTCACATTGGCCTGACATTATGAATCTCGGGCTTAGTGCCAGATGCCAATAAAAAAGCTGTCATTAACCCCTTTATTACCCAATTTGCCACCGCCACCAGGGCAACTGGAAGAGTCTGGGTACAGTGCCAGGGAATGGTGCTTCAATGAATGCACCATTTTCTGGGAGGCTGCGGGCTGCAATTCGCAGCATACGGCGCCCGGATCACTTTGGCCTCTCCATACTGAGGATTCCAGCCCCCAGCTGCCTAGTTGTACCTGGCTGGACCAAAAATATGGTGGAGCCCCACATTATTTTTTTTCTAAAATTAGTTCTAGAAATAAAAGAAAATGGGCTTTGCTGTATTTTTGGTTGCCAGCCAGGTACAACGAGGCATCTGGGGGTTGGTGGCTGTCCGTAGCTGCCAAGTTGTACCTGGCTGGGCCAAAAATATGCCGAAGCCCCACGTCATTTTTTTTATTACTTCTACAAATGAAATGACATGGAGCTTTGCTGTATTTTTAGTTGCCAGCCAGGTACAACTTGGCAACTGGAGGCTGGAATCCTCAGCGTGAAGAGACCCAAACATTGAGGGTCCCCCACGCTGCAAATTGCAACCCACAGCCACCCCAGTAAATAGCACATTAATTAGAGGTGCCATTTTCTGGTGCTGTACCCCAACTCTTCCAGTTGCCCTTGTGCTGGTGGCAATACTGGTGTCACACAGGGGTTCTCCATGGTGTCCGCTAACAAGTTTAATGGAAAATTAGCTCCAATTGTTAGCGGACACCATGTTGCGTATTGAGAGCCCCTGTGTGCCTAAACATTGGAGCTCCCCCACAAGTGACACCATTTTGGAAACTAGACCCCCCAAAGAACTTATCTAGATGCATAGTGAGCAGTTGGATCCCCCAGGTGCTTCACAAATTAGTCCATAAAAATGAAAAAGTTTTTTTTTTCCACAAAAATTTTCTTTTCATTTATATGGATTATTTTTTGAAGCACCTGGGGGTTCAAAGTGCTCAGTCAGACTGTGATATACATTTTAAGAATAAAGGAAAATCTATTTGAACTCTGGGTCTCCTGTGGTAGCGCTGTACCAATAGACCGGTATACTTTTTACTACATGTGATGAACCAGGTTTCCTAGATCTGATCCATCCGGAGTTGGAGAGCTGCACACCAAAGGAGATCTTATATGCAATATAACCAAGACACCTAAAAGGTGAGCAATATCAAAGTATAACATCTCTATGTTGAAATTTAATTACTGCACTTAGAGTTGCGCCGGGGCTTTTTCTCTTTTATACCCCCCTAGAGACTTCCAGCGAAGTTAATCTAAGTACTACTAGATGCATAGTGAGCACTTTAAACCCCAAGGTGCTTCACAAATTGATCTGTAAAAATGAAAGAGTACTTTTTTTTCACAAAAAAATTATTTTTTTCATTTTTATGGATCAATTTGTGAAGCACCTGGGGGTTCAAAGAGCTCACTATGCATCTAGATAAGTTCCTTGGGGGGGGTCTAGTTTCCAAAATGGGGTCACTTGTGGGGGAGCACCAATGTTTAGGCACACACGGGCTCTCCATACACGACATGGTGTCCGCTAACAATTGGAGCTAATTTTCCATTCAAATTGTTAGCGGACACCATGTCGCGTATGGAGAGCCCCTGTGTGCCTGAACATTGGAGTTCCCCCACAAGTGACCCCATTTTGGAAACTGGATCCCCCAAGGAATGTACCTAGTTGCATAGTGAAAACTTTGAACCCCCAGGTGCTTCACAAATTGATCCGTTAAAAGGAAAAAAGATAATGTTGATGAAAAAAAGAGTAAATAACAAATAAACGCAAAAATGATGAACCTAAATTTACTACTAACATGAAGCCCAATATGTCACGAAAATACAATCTCAGAATCGCTAGTATCCGTTGAAGCGTTCCAGAGTTATTACCCCATAAAGGGCCACTGGTCAGAATTGCAAAGAATGGCAAAGTCAGTAAGGCCAAAGTAGGCTGGGTCATAGTACCATAGTATTTAAGGTTAAAGGAAGACCTTAAGTCCATCTGGTTCAACCCATAGCCTAACATGTTGATTCAGAGGAAGGCAGAAAAAAAC
Source organism: Allobates femoralis (assembly GCA_033576535.1). Classification (NCBI taxonomy): domain Eukaryota; kingdom Metazoa; phylum Chordata; class Amphibia; order Anura; family Aromobatidae; genus Allobates; species Allobates femoralis. Next base: position 322,789,748 of record JARQOC010000001.1, read on the forward strand.
CATGAGACAACACTAAGCTCCACATTGGTGAAAAAAATTCCTTCCAGACTCTTCATACGGCAATCAGACTAGTTCCCTGGATCAACACCCCATCAAAGAATCTAGAATATATAACTGGTAATACTATATTTTTCAAGAAAGGCATCCATGCCATTCTTAAATATTAGTAGTGACTCACTCACTACAACATCATGTGGCAGTGAGTTCCACAGTCTCTCTGCTCTTACAGTAAAGAATCCGCATCTGTGATTATGATTAAACCTTCTTTCCTCCAGATGTAGAGGATGCCCCCTCGTCCCCGTCTCAGGCCTAAGAGTAAAAAGATCATTAAAAAGGTCTCTGTAGTGTCCCCTCATATATTTATACATTATTATAAGATCACCCCTAAGGCCCCTTTCACATCAACGTTTTTTTCAAATCGCGGCAGATGCAGTGAAAAAAACGCATCTGCCGCGATTACCGCATACCGGCTGCACTTGCGGCACGGTTGCGGCACGGTTGCGGCAAGCCCCATACAATATATAGGCGGGCTTGCGGCAGGTGCGGCAAGTGCGGTTTTGGCACTTGCGGCAGGTGCGGCCGCGAAAACAAACGCGGCTGCCGTGATTTCAAATAAACGCTAGTGTGAAAGCACCCTAAGCCTTTGGTTTTCCAAACTAAATAACCCCAAGTTTAATAACCTGTCTTGGTATTGCATACCCCTCAGTCCTCTAATAACCTTGGTCGCTCTTCTCTGCACCCGCTCTAGTTCAGCTATGTCTTTCTTATACACCAGAGACCAGAATTGTACACAGTGTGGTTGCACTAGTGACTTGTATAGAGGTAAAATTATGTTCTCCTCATGAGCATCTATGCCTCTTTTAATACATCCCATTATTTTATTTGCCTTTGCAGTAGCTGCCTGACAATGGCCACTAAATGTGAGTTTGAAGAGAAGGAAATATAGTATGGAAGTGAGCGCTAGAAAAGACCAGGGAACTGTAAATTAAGAGAATTACCTATAAGTTTATTAAAAGGTGGGTGGAGCGAGCCCTCAGCCACAACGCGTTTCGACAAATGTATTTCTCAATAGAGCTGCCTCCCCTGGGGTTAAGTGATCAGGCCCGTTGGACACGGTCGGCCCGACTGCGGAGCCTTACTACACGAAGCCAAGTGGAAGGTCGCTTCAGGACAAACAGACTGATTCTACACTCACCCTGTACTCCATTCCCTGTTGTGCGGTACACAACAGAAACAGGTGAGTGTACCTCTGATTAACCTTTATTCAAATTGTGGGATCAGCGTGGCGCAACCTTTTGTCTTTTCTTTCCACTAAATGTGAGTTTGTCATCTACCCATACACCCAGGTATTTTTCAGTGACAGTTTTTCCCACTGTTTTACAATTAAGCACATAATTATACATTTTATTTCCTCTGCCCAAGTGCATGACCTTACATTTATCCCCATTGAAGCTCATTTGCCATTTATCAGCTCAAGCTTCTAGTTTACATAACTTCTCTTATAATATAAAATTGTCCTCCTCTGTATTGATTGCCCTGCAGAGTTTAGTGTCATCTGCAAATATTGAGATTCTACTCTGTATGCCCCCTACAAGGTCAATAATAAATATATTAAAAAGAAGTGGGCCCAATACTGACCCCTGTGGTACCCCACTGTGACCCATTCTGAATGTATTCCATTAATAACCACTCTTTGTTTCCTATCACTGAGCCAGTTCTTAACCCACTTACAAATATTTTCCCCTCTCCCCATTGCTCTCAATTTTATTTTACACTAATTGACTGCGCTTTCTAGATTGGGCTCCTCCCAGCTCTTTCTCTTTCCGGATCCCTCAAAATTATGGATCCGGACATAGAAATGGCATCCAGAGTTCACATCTGGGCTTGTCCATTCCTGTCCGTGGGGTTTTACAAAAAATA